>CM053790.1:629547062-630747062 GCA_028749045.1 Cupressus sempervirens | reverse complement strand
GTGAGTTCATGATGTTTGGTCTTGTTACATCATTGGGATTCATGTAGAATCCATACTCTCGAATTGAGGCCGGTTGAGTGATTTCATGATGTATGATTTTATTGACTTTGGGATTCGTGTAGAATCCATCCTTCCTATGTTGCTTTTAGTTGGGTGTTTTCTTTGCATTGTGTTCTCATTCCTATCCTTGTGTTATGATCTTTATGATGGTGGTGCACCACACATGATTATGTGGATGTATATTTTTTGGGTGACTTGCAAGGCCCAATCTTCCATAGATTTTCCAGAAGTTATGATCATTGGGGTTGGGATGGGAGTATGCATGCCCACGGGCACTTGTCATAGGATGAGGATGGGTAGGGAAGGGTAGCATATGGAAGGGGTTTCTATCTCACAGCCCAATGATCATGGTGTCATGGGTTGGCAGAGGAAGCTTTATATAAGTGATAATTAAATAAAATGTGTGACTGGTAATAAAACTTAAGATAATAAAATGGTACTTTTGTGTATTGGCCTTCTGTTGAGGGAGTTGAGCTACACGGTGTATTGGCATTCTATTGAGGGAGTTGAGCTACACAGATCCAAGCTTGGGCTTTTTGATGCCAAGGGACTCTCCATGATGTTAGTCCCTACTTAGCAGCCTTTGAGTGTTTGACCAGGACCTATACTCCTTGCATTGTCTTAGGTTCTTGGTTGTAGCCAGCATATTGTCCGACATGAGTGTTAGCCTTGGATGTTGTGCTTTATGTGTGTTTGTGGTTGGATCTTTATCTCCATTAGCATGGCGAGTGTGGACCTATCGATGCCACATGGTTGGGAGGCATAACTAACTTCACCACTACTAGGGACTGGTGTACAAAGATGGTCTCTTATCCTAGTGCAACCATTGCTGGATGTTTTCAATTGGTACTTCGAGTTCTAGAGTATGCTTTCTTTTGATTTATGCTTTCATTGAAATGCTTGGATATCATATTTAGATGATGTTATTTTATTTGGCACATTCCCTTATTATGATGTTTACTATATGATTAGATGATGTGATTTGTTTTCGTAGTATATCTGTTGCTTATTGTTGTTTAGCATGTGATAGGTGATGTTATCTACTGTAGGATTATCTTATGTGTTATCACTAGCACATTAGATTTTCTTATGCTATTATTATGCATGTTTTACTAGTGACGTCCCTATTATGACAGTATTGACAATTTGGTTGGTGGCTTGGGATGTTACACATGGGGGATGGCTAGGATCCACGATGGTCTTATGATGCTATTGATGGTTGGTAGGAACCACATACTTAGTTTGGTTGTTCAGTTCACTATGATGTTTATTTCAGTGTGTTCTTTACTGCTATAGTTTAGATGGATAGATGTTATTCTTTCTATGTTGTTCTTGCACTTGCGTGTTCATTCCTTGAGCCTTTGTGGATCTGGTACTCCCTGGTGTGGAGGTTCTTTGCTCTAATTTTGGTCCGTTTTTCTTTTGGGAGTGTTTTTGTGTTTCTCTGGGCGACATTTGTTCAGCATGGTGCGACACTTTAAAAAGTATCGCACGCCCATGCAAACTATGTCATACGACACTGTAAAGTATCGCACGACTTCTTGAGAAATGTTGTACGACATTGAAAGAGTGTCACATGCCTTCTTTAGAAATGTCATACGATGCTGAAAAGTGTTGCATACCTTCTTGAGAAATGTCACATGACACTGGAAGAGTGTCGCACACCTTCAAGAGAAGTATCACCCTCCCTTAGTAAAAAGTGTCGCATGGTTTTTGTGAAAAACCTACGTGTGCCATCAGCGAGCACTTTTCTTTGTGATCCAATCTTTTTGAGAGTGGTTTTGGATACCCTTTTGGGCATTCTTTGACCCTATGCTGTTGCATTTCAAATTCTATCAGTTTCTCTTGAAATTGAGTTTTCGTGTTTCTGTTTTAGTCTCTTGGGGTTTAAAATATATCGTTTAAGTATAAGAAATACTTAAGATATATTTTAATATATGCAAAAAATTGTTTGAGATAGGTTTCAGACCTCTCAGAGATAACTTATGGATTCTAGGAAATTTTAGGTCTTCAGAAATCCAGACTTAGCTAATTTTAAGGGCTTCAGGATTTATGGCCTAGCCAAATTTTAGGATTCTGCATTTTACCCAAGCTTAGTGTTTTGTTGATGAGTGGTCTTTTCTTGTGCCCTCATCTTGTTGTGGTGGTTGTAAGCTTTTGTTTGGGTGTGTCAGTTGGGTAGTGGCGTTCAGAGATTCGTTGGTTGTCGGGATTGTGTTGAAGTCTTCTGTTGCAATCTTTGTGATCCCTGTATGATGTTGTCTTGTGAATTTGTACTTGTATATATATATATATATATATATATATATATATATTGGCTTTATTTGAATCCTTGTTTCCAAGGATGTCTGGGCGGGGCATTACAGGATGACCAAGAACTGGTGGAACCAAGATAGGGGGATTGGTGAGATACTGCTTGAGCTGATCGAAGCCGCATTGACATAAAGGATCCCACTTGAAGTTTTCATCCTTCTTTAGTAAATGTGTAAATGGTGCACACTTATTTACAAGCTGGGAGATGAAGCGCCAAATAGATTGGAGCTTCCCTTGAAGAGAGGGAGGTTGTCATAGTGTCTGGGGAGGAGGCATGTCTAAGATAGCCTTGACCTTCTTGGGGTTGATCTCTATACCTCGTTTGGAAACTATAAAGCCTAGAAGCTTACCAGATGTGACCCAAAAGACACACTTCTTTGGATTGAACATGAGATAATATTCGGCTAACCTATCAAAGACGTTCTCTAAGTTAGCAAGATGATCCATGAAGGTATGAGATTTGACCAAGATATCATCCACATAATCCTCCAAAATGCTATGGATGAGATCATGAAAAATGGTTGTCATAGCTCTTTGATATGTAGCCCCAGCATTCTTTAGGCCAAAAGGCATCATGTTATAGCAAAAGGTTCCCCATCAGGTAGTGAATGTTTTCTTATGCTAATCCACTTTTGCAATCTTGATTTGATTATACCCAGAAAATCCATCCATGAGGGATAGAATTTCATGTCAAGCTGTAAGGTCTACAATCATATCTATGTTGGGTAAGGGAAAATCATCTTTTGAACAAGCTTTGTTAAGATCTCTGAAATCAGTACAGATTCTAATATCACCAGAAGGCTTAGTGACGGGGACCATGTTGGAGATCCACTCTAAGTAGTCGATAGGTCAGATAACCTTAGCAGCTAACATTCTTTCTACTTTAGCTTTGACTAGTAATGCCACCTTGGGGTGCATTTTTCTAAGCTTTTGTCTGATGGGCCTGATCTTTGGATCAACTACAAGATGATGAACTACAAGCTTTGGATCAAGTCCTGGCATAACTTGATATGACCATGCAAATTGGCCAATGTTCTCTCTTAAGACCTCAAAGAGGAGATCAGCTTGGTCTTGTGATAGGGATATAGCAATGTGAACAAGTTTTGGGATCTTTGAAGAATCGATGTTGAATTCTCTAATATCCTCAATTAGAATAGAAGATATCTCTGGTCAATTATCTTGAGGAGGCAATGCTAAATCCTCATGTTCTACTTGTGACTCTAGATTTTCTTGCTCAGGGGTTCTCTGTGCGACCTTAACTAGTCTCGGTTTCACCTTAGTTCTAGTTTTGGGTGTATCAGAACTAGGTTGGGCATTTTCTTCAAAATACGTCTTTGGATCTAGCTTATAGATATAGGTAGAATCTAGCTTTGTTTGCTTGTGAGGAGTTTTGACTCCCATGAATCTCAGAAGTGCTTCCTCTAATGTGAACTCATCAATGTGTATGATGCTTGGTTGGTCCCAATCTATGAGTTGTGGATGGGCAAGTGGTAGGTCAATTAAATGAATGGATAGTTCTTGGAGAATGGAGTCTCCCAAGGAGATTTGGTCTAGGATATCATCGTAGGCTCTCTTTTCAACTTCCTCAGGAATATTTTCAATTTCAACAAGGTTGCAGTGAATGATTGAAAAAGTGTGACTGTTCTTATTGGTGCCCCCAGTTGTGGGTATGCCAAAGCCAAGACCTAACTTTGATTCCCACTTGTATGCATCGATGGGGCACTGCATGCCTCTTTCTTCTAGTCCTAGACCACTACCTTGATAGTTCCATTTTTAAGTGATAAGCTTATGTTCTTGGGGATACTTCTGGCTGAAGTGATCAAGGCATGCTTGATTTCTTAGAGGTGCATCCTTATGTAACCAATTGTTGATATCTAGAGGGAGCTCCTCATGAAGAGGGATTTTCGAGGATACAAAGGTTGTTGTGCCAAACTATTTGCATCGAGGAGGTGGAATCTCCTTATCTTTGTGATATGTCGATCGTCCATGGGCGTGTGGATCAAGTGGGAGTGCCCTGACAGCAAATGCATCTGATAGACTATACTCTCCACAACTTTTGTTATTGATCTTCATGATAGAAAGGGTGGAGGTGAGGATGGTTTTTGGGTCATTACAAGTGTGGGATGAGTTGGTGATGGCTATGCTAATATCAATTCTAGGGAAATGGTTTGCATATGAAGCTTTAACCACATTGCTGTAAGCAAAGGGTTCTCAATCAGCATGGATGGTTACCTCAGTGCCCTGATGCAGAAATTTGACACACTAATGTTAAGTGGATGGAATGGCTTTCATGGCATGAATCCATGGATGACCAAGGAGGATGTTAAATGGTAGATTTAGATCAATAACATGGCAGAGTGTTTCTTGGATGACTAGCCCAACCTTGATTGGTAGCAAAATAGTTCCTTCTTCGGTTCTTTCCAAGTTGTCATAAGCTTTGATGGTGATAACCTCACTGATGATTTTTGCCTCAGTATACCTAGCCTGTTTTATGAATTTTAGTGTGCAAATATTCAAGACTAATCCATTATCTATCATTACTCTTTTTATGGAAAAATTGGATACCATAATGGTTATGCAGAGCGGAAGGGTGTGCTCTGGTTGAACCATAGGTATGTCGGTGGGTTTGAATGATAGGGCACATGAGGAGAATAGGTGTCCAAGGAGATTATAAAAATTAGTAGCATTGATATCTGAAGGGACATGAGATTCTATGAGAGCACTATCAAGGATGTTTTTGTACATAGGACTAGTGTGAAGAAGGTCTAAAATGGAGATTTGGGCTGGTATGTTCCCAAGGTGTTCAAAGATATTGTACTGGCTTTTTGATGGATTTGATGGTGCTGGTGAAACTGGTGGGCCTGTGATGTTAAATCACACTCTTTGAGTGGTGACTGCACACTCATTATTTGGTCCTTTGATATTGATAACATTGACCGAAGGCTCTTTTTTAGACATACAACCGATGAGGCTACAATAGTCTATGTAGGATGAAGTGTAGTCATTGCTCTTCCCATGCTGTTGGTTTGGCAGGCGGTTGTTGGTGTTGTTTTTTTTCATTTGGAGAGGTGCTTTGCAAGGATTTTGGTTGTTGTGAGGAGGAAAGGCATTTTGATAGATTTGTAAGCTTGCATTGGGAGAGGTTTGGGACCAATAGTGATTTCTTTCTATTCAATGAGGTCCTGCACATAATCTTTCAGTTTCATGCATCTGAGGGTAGTGTGACCTTTTACCCTATGAAATTTACAGTACTCATTGTCTTTGTACCATGCAGCTTTAGATTGGTTTGGGTCAATTTGTTGGGTAGGAGGAAATTTGATGAGGTTTTCCTTAGTCAATTTCTCAAAAATGACATCCAATGGCTCACCAAGGGGTGTGTAGTTGCTAGGTGCAGGTTGGAATCTAGGCTTTTTCCCTACAGCTACATTGATGGCATTAGCTTAATTGTTAGACCTTTGAAAGTTGGGTCCTAGATTGTAGCTTTGATAGCTTTGGTCATTCTATTGTTGGTAGTTGATATCTTGTTGATTGTTTGGTTGATATGGTGGGTTAGACTGATTTTGGGAAGGACCAACAATATTCAAATGTCTAGTGTTAGTGATGCCATTTGTTGCAATGTGCTTTTTTTTGTTCCAATACCTAGACTTTTCATTTGAATGTGTTTGATTTTGGTTGGCTTCCTTGTAAATCTTGACCACACCATCTTTAATGAGTCCTTGCTCAAGGATCATTCCTTTCTCTTTGATATCTTTGTTGGTTTGCAAATAGTTCATGGTCATGTGGTGAGCCAAGTTGGGATGGGCATTATCAATAAAACAATTCACCAAATGGCGCTTTGGCAAGGTGCCAGATATGCGGGTGGTAAGGGTTTACCATCTTTGCAGATATTTAGGAAGGCTTTCTCCACCTTTTTGCTTATTGTGGACAAGATCAACTACTGATAGCTCTGTTTCAACAAGATGCACACATTGGGCTACAAATGCCTCAGACAATTCAGAAAAGCTTCTAATTGTGTCGTATGGGATTCTATAAAACCATTCAAGAGCTGGTTCGGCCAAGCTTTTGGGAAAAAGGCACAAGAGGAAGATATCATTGTATGCCACTTATTGGCAATGCATGTAAAATTCATTGATATGTGTGACAGGGTCTCCTTTTCCTTTGAATTTGTCAAACTTGGGTACCTCAAAGTGTTTGGGAAATGGTGTCATGGTAATGGCTCTGTCAAATGGGTAAGGACACACATTCTCAAACTTGAAGGTTTTTGGATCATTTCCCTCCTGGATGTTCTTCAAAGCTATCTTGATGGCTTCCCATTCTGAACTAATGGGTGATGGCTAGGGTGCCCCCAATGTAGGAGTGCCCTGAGGTAGGTATGTGCTAGATGGGGCAATGGAATATGGATGGATTTGAGGTATGGGCTAGTAGGGATTATACATGTCTTGGGAAACTGAATGGTGGATGATGGGTTGCTATGGTGGAGGTGACACATATTACTGCATGTATTGTGAGGCTTTTTGTTGATATTAGATTTGAGGTTAGGATTGAGGAACATAAGCTGGCTATGGGATAAATGGATTGCTTTGTGGTTGTGAAGCTTGGGGAAAGGATCAAGGAGCTTGTGGAACTTGACTTTTGATTTGAGGAGTTTGACCAATATATGTGGGTTGTGCCCCCATTTGGGAAGGTATCTGCATGGCAAAAGAGGCCAAGTAATTGGTAGTTGGTGGTGGTGGATTTCATCCTAGAAGTGGCATAGAAAAATAGTTGGTAATAAGAGGTAATGGATTAGTTGGTGGTAGAGGTGGTGGGAATTGAAAGCTTGGAAATGGAACTGATGGGGTTTGATAGCTTAGTAGTTGGATTTGAAATCTTGGTAGAGGGGTAGTAGGAGCTTGGGTCACCTGAGAGCTTGGCAGAACCTTGGTAGTAGCTTGTGGGGTTTGATAGCTTTGTGGAGTAAGGGTAGTAGATTGTGGATTTGTGGCTGATGGCACTCAACTCCAAGGACCTAGTGGAAATGATGGAATTGTGTTATGAGCTGAGGTAAACAAGATGGGGGTGATGAAGGGTTGATTACTTGGCCCCATGGGTGGCATCCCAATTGTATATTGTTGAGGTTGGCCAAAGATGCTAGCACTGATCTGAGAGATGGGTGGATTTGCAAGGTTGGGTTGGAGAGCAGAAGCAACAATAGTGAAGGGAGTGAATGATGAGGTTTTTTGCATGAAGGGGGTTTGGGATGGAGTGTTATGGACCAATGGTGGAGTGGTGGTGGCTAGATTGGTTTGTGGAAGGGAGATTTCAACTTGAGTGGAGGCTGGTATATTTGGGTCTATTGGATCATATGGGGTTGGTTGAGGCTCTTCTTTTGGCACATATTGAGAATAATTTGAATCATAAGAGCCTATGGGTGGTGGGAGTTGTCCAAACAATGGGTGAGATGGATCTGATAAGGGAGGAGATCTTCCAAAGTCTAAGGCTCCTATGTTGTTCCTTTAAAAGTTAGCCATGATTATTTCTTTGTTCTTGTCTATAATGGCATTCACCAATACTGCATTTCTAGGTTGGTTCATGAAAGCTTCAATGTCAATAGGTGAGGGTATAGTGTTCTCTGGGCTGAAAGATGGTTGGGTGCTCAAGGGGAGCAAAGTTGTTTGATCCAAATGATAGGGCCCCATTGTTTCCTTCTTCTTCTAGGCTAAGTGAGTAACGGGTGGCATGAAAATGCAAAATGTTCCTAGGGATGAGATACAACAATGTTGACAGATGCAAAAGGGGAAGGCTTTTCTATGCAAGTGATTTCCTAGCTTGAGGCAAAGCTATATGAAAAATCCTAAGGAGGATTGGGTTGGGAATTCTAACTTCAAAGATATGTTGCCAAAGCATGAAAGGTCTGCTTTCCTATGTGCAAGCTTGGTGGTGATTGTGTCAACTTAAGGATAGACTAATGGTCCTTTAGGAAGAACATGAGATTGACCAATTGTGGATCCCAACCTTTAGTGCAAGGTGATGAGGGATAAAAAGTGACAAAGCTAGATTACCCTAGACAAAGCTCTGTCAAAGGGATAACCTTGGTGAGATTGGTGGATTTGGAAAATGTTAGGAATGGAAAACTTTTGGCAAGGTGACAACAATTTTGTAGGCTTGGATGTGAAGTTTTGGTTCTAAATGGGATGGATGAGCTAAAATTCTTAAGGGGAGGACTAAAGATGGCTAGCTTTCCTACAAAGATGACTCTAAAGTGAAGCTTATGAAAGAAGATGTGGAGAAACAAGGGGGTCTAATCATAGAAATCACACCTAGTTGGTAATGCATAAGTAGGGTTAACTCCTGGATGTTGGTTAAGTTGGATAGTGTGATCTAACTAGGCATCTTGAAGGGCTTCATCATTAGCTTTGTCCTCTACTTTGTGGAGTTTGGCAATTTGAGGGCTTGGTGTTATTTCCCTTCTCTTGGCTGAAAGTTCTTGGTATGCTTGAGATGGCTTGAGTTTGGCTTTGTGAAACTTCTATTTGGGTTTGGGTTGTTCTAACATAAATTCTTAAATCTGCTTGGATTTGAGAGATCTTAGTTGTTTTGCTTCAACTTGTTCAACTTCTTGAATAGGCAGCGACTACATTAAGTATGCCCTAAGCTAGGATTGACCAAGTTTGGCAAACATTCATTCAACAAATAAAAAATTGTGCTCTTCGAGTTGTGACTGCACACTCATTGTTTGGTCCTTGGATATTGATAACATTGATAGAAGGCTCTTTTTCAAATATACAATTGATGAGGCTACCATAGTCTATGTAGGATGAAGTGTGTTCATTGTTCTTCCCATGTTGTTGGTTTGGCTGGCAGTTGTTGGTGTTGTTGTTTTTTGGTTTGGATAAGTGCTTTTCTAGGATTTTGGTTGTTGTGAGGAGGAAAAGAATTTTGATAGATCTATAAGCCTATATTGGGAGAGGTTTGGGCACCAATTGTGATTTCTTTCTAATCAATGAGGTCCTATAGATAATCTTTCAGTTTCATGCATCTGAGGGTAGTGTGGCCTTTTACCCTATGAAATTTGCAGTACTCATTGTCTTTGTACCATGCAACTTTGGGTTTTCTTGGGTCAATTTGCTGGGTAGGAGGAAATTTGATGAGGTTTTCCTTAGTCAATTTCTCAAAAATGACATCCAATGGCTCACCAAGGGGTGTATAGTTTCTAGGTGCAAGTTGGAATTTGGGCTTTTGCCTTACAACTACATTGATGGCATTAGCTTGATTGTTAGACCTTTGAAAGTTGGGTCCTAGATTGTGGCTTTGATAGCTTCGGTGATTCTGTTGTTGGTAGTTTATAGCTTGCTAATTGTTTGGTTATATGGTGGGTTGGACTAATTTTGAGAAGGACCAACAATATTCACATGTCTAGTATTAGTGACACAATCTGTTGCAATGTGCTTGTTTTTGTTCCAATACCTAGACTTGTCATTTGAATGTGTTCAATTTTGGTTGGCTTCCTTGTAAATCTTGACCACACCATCTTTGATGAGTCCTTGCTGAAGGAACATTCCTTTCTCTTTGATATCTTTGTAGGTCTGCAAAGAGTTCATGGTCATGTGGTGAGCCAAGCTAGGATGGGCATTATCAATAAACATTTTCAAAAAATGGTGCTCTAGCAAGGTTCAAGATATGCAGGTGGGAAGGGTTTGCCATCTTTGCAGATATTCGAGAAGGCTTTCTCCACCTTTTTACTTAGTGTGGAAAAGATCAACTATTGATAGCTCTGTTTCAACAAGATGGGCATATTGGGCTACAAATGCCTCAGACAATTCAGAAAAGTTTTTAATTTTGCCATATGGGATTCTATAAAACCATTCAACAGCTGGTCCGGCCAAGCTTTTGGGAAAAAGTTGCAAGAGGAAGACATCATTGTATGCCACTTCTTAATGGTAAACAAGCTGAGGGTGATGAATGGTTGATTACTTGGCCCGATGGGTGGCATCCTAGTTGTATATTGCTGAGGTTGGCCAAATATGCTAGTATCACCCTCCCTTAGTAAAAAGTGTCGCATGGTTTTTGTGAAAAACTTGCGTGTGCCACCAGTGAGCACTTTTCTTTGTGATCCAATCTTTTTTAGAGTGGTTTTGGATACCCTTTTGGGCATTCTTCGACCCTATGCTGTTGCATTTCAAATTCTATCAGTTTCTCTTGAAATCGAGTTTTCGTGTTTCTGTTTTAGTCTCTTGGGGTTTAAAATATATCGTTTAAGTATAAGAAATACTTAAGATATATTTTAATATATGCAAAAAATTGTTTGAGATAGGTTTCAGACCTCTCAGAGATAACTTATGGATTCTAGGAAATTTCAGGTCTTCAGAAATCCAGACTTAGCCAATTTTAAGGGCTTCAGGATTTATGGCTTAGCCAAATTTTAGGATTCTGCATTTTACCCCAGCTTAGTGTTTTGTTGATGAGTGGTCTTTTCTTGTGCCCTCATCTTGTTGTGGTGGTTGTAAGCTTTTGTTTGGGTGTGTCAGTTGGGTAGTGGCGTTCAGAGATTCGTTGGTTGTCGGGATTGTGTTGAAGTCTTCTGTTGCAATCTTTGTGATCCCTGTATGATGTTGTCTTGTGCATTCGTACTTGTAAAAAAAAAAAATATATATATATATATATATTGGCTTTATTTGAATCCTTGTTTCCAAGGATGTCTGGGCGGGGCATTACAGGATGACTAGGAACTGGTGGAACCAAGATAGGGGGATTGGTGAGATACTGCTTGAGTTGATCGAAGCCGCATTGACATAAAGGATCCCACTTGAAGTTTTCATCCTTCTTCATTAAATGTGTAAATGGCGTACACCTATTTACAAGCTGGGAGATGAAGCGCCAAATAGATTGGAGCTTCCCTTGAAGAGAGCAAGGTTGTCATAGTGCCTGGGGAGGAGGCATGTCTAAGATAGCCTTGACCTTCTTGGGGTCGATCTCTATACCTCGTTTGGAAACTATAAAGCCTAGAAGCTTGCCAGATGTGACCCCAAAGACACACTTCTTATGATTGAGCATGAGATAATATTTGGCTAACCTATTAAAGACGTTCTCTAGGTTAGCAAGATGATCAATGAAGGTATGAGATTTGACCAAGATATCATCCACATAATCCTCCAAAATGCTATGGATGAGATCATGAAAAATGGCTGTCATAGCTCTTTGATATGTAGCCCAAGCATTCTTTAGGCCAAAAGGCATCATGTTATAGCTAAAGGTTCCCCAATAGGTAGTGAATGTTCTCTTATGCTGATCCACTTTTGCAATCTTGATTTCATTATACCCAGAAAATCCATCCATGAGGGATAGAATTTCATGTCAAGCTATAAGGTCTACAATCATATCTATGTTGGGTAAGGGAAAATCATCTTTTGAACAAGCTTTGTTAAGATCTCTAAAATCAGTACAGATTCTAATGTCACCAGAAGGCTTAGTGACGGGGACCATGTTGGAGATCCACTTTGAGTAGTCGATAGATCAGATAACCTTAGCAGCTAACATTCTTTCTACTTCAGCTTTGACTAGTAATGCCACCTTGGGGTGCATTTTTCTAAGCTTTTGTCTGATGGGCTTGATCTTTGGATCAACTGCAAGATGATGAACTACAAGCTTTGGATCAAGTCTTGGCATAACTTGATATGACCATGCAAATTGGCCAACGCTCTCTCTTAAGACCTCAAAGAGGAGATCATCTTGGTCTTGTGATAGGGATATAGCAATGTGAACAAGTTTGGGGATCTCTAAAGAACCGATGTTGACTTCTCTAATATCCTCAATTAGACTAGAAGATATCTTTGGTCAATTATCTTGAGGAGGCAATGCTAAATCCTCATGCTCTACTTGTGGCTCTGGATTTTCTTGCGGAGGGGTTGTCTTTGCTACCTTAACTAGTCTCGGTTTCACCTTAGTTCTAGTTTTGGGTGTATCAGAACTAGGTTGGGGATTTTCTCCGAAATATCCCTTGGGATCTAGCTTATAGATATAGGCATAATCTGGCTTTATTTTCTTGTGAGGATTTTTGGCTCCCATGAATCTGAGAAGTGCTTCCTTTGATGTGAACTCATCAATGTGTATGATGCTTGGTTGCTCCCAATTTATGAGTTGTGGATGGGTGAGTGGTAGGTCAATAAAATGGATGGATAGTTCTTGGAGAAAAGAGTCTCCCAGGGAGATTTTGTCTGGGATATCATCATAGGCTCTCTTTTCAACTTCCTCAAGAATGTCTTCGATTTCAAGAAGGTTGCAGTGAATGTTTGAAAAAGTATGACCATTCTTATTGGTGCCCCCAGTTGTGGGTATGCCAAAGCCAAGACCTGACTTCGATTCCCACTTGTGTGCATCGATGGGGCACTGCATCCCTCTTTCTTTTGGTCCTAGACCACCACCTTGATAGTTTCATTTTTAAGTGATAAGCTTGTGTTCTTGGGGATACTTCTGGCTAAAGTGATCAAGGCGTGCTTGATTTCTTGGAGGTGCATCCTTATGTAACTAATTGTTGATATCTGGATTGAGCTCCTCATGAAGAGGGATTTTTTAGGATACAAAGGTTGTTGGGCCAAACTACTTGTCTCGAGGAGGTGGAATCTCCTTAGCTTTGTGATATGTCAGTCATCCATGGGTGTGTGGATCAAGTGGGAGTGTCCTAAAAACAAATGTATCTGACAGACTATACTCTCCATAGCCTTTGTTATTGATCTTCACGGTAGATAGAGTGGAGGCGAGGATGGTTTTTGGCTCATTACAAGTGTGGGATGAGTTGGCGATGGCTATATTGATATCAATTCTAGGGCAATGGTTTGCATATGAAGCTTCAACCGCATTGCAGTAAGAAAAAGGTTCTGGAATTGCATGGATGGTTACCTCAATGCCCTGATGCAAAATTTTTATGCACTAATGGTAAGTGGATGGAACAAATTTCATGGCATGAATCCATGGGCGACTAAGGATGATGTTAAATGGAAGGTTTAGATCAATAACATGCTAGAGTTTTTCTTGGATGACTAGCCCAACCTTGATTGGTAGCAAAATAGCTCCTTCTGTGGTTCTTTCCAAGTTGTCATAAGCTTTGATGGTGATAACCTCACTGATGATATCTGCCCGAGTATACCCAACTTGTTTTATGAATTTTAGGGTGCAAATATTCAAGGCTGATCCATTATCTATCATTAATCTTTTTATGGAAAAATTGGATACCATAATGGCTATGCAGAGTGGAAGGGTGTGATCTAGCTCGACCACGGGTATGTCGATGGCTTTGAATGATAGGGCACATGAGGAGGATAGGTGTCTAAGGAGATAACAAAAATTATTAGCGTTGATATCTAAATGGACACAAGATTCTATGAGTGCACTGTCAAGGATGTTTGTGTACACAGGACTAGTGCGAAGGAGGTCTAAAATGGAGATTTGGGTTGGCATGTTCCCAAGGTGTTCCAAGATATTGTACTAGGTTTTCTATGGAGCTGATGGTGCTGGTGAAATTGGTAGGCCTGTGATGTTAAATCATGCTCTTTGAGTGGTGACTGCACACTCATTGTTTGGTCCTTGGCTATTGATAACATTGACAAAAGGCTCTTTTTCAAATATACAACCGATGAGGCTACCATAGTCTATGTAGGATGAAGTGTTGTCATTGTTCTTCCCATGCTGTTTGTTTGGCTTGCGATTGTTGGTGTTGGTTTGGATAGGTGCTTTTCAGGGATTTTGGTTGTTCTGAGGAGGAAAATAATTTTGATAGATCTGTAAGCCTTCATTGGGAGACGTTTGGGCACCAATGGTGATTTATTTTTGATCAATGAGGTCCTGCACATAATCTTTCAATTTCACGCATCTGAGGGTAGTGTGACCTTTTACCCTATGAAATTTTTAGTACTCATTGTCTTTGTACCATGCAGCTTTGGATTGGCTTGGGTCAATTTGCAGGGTAGGAGGAAATTTGATGAGGTTTTCCTTAGTCAATTTCTCAAAAATGACATCCAATGGCTCACCAAGGGGTGTATATTTTGTAGGTGCAAGTTGGAATCTGGGCTTTTTCCCTACAACTACATTGATGGCATTAGCTTGATTGTTAGACCTTGAAAGTTGGGTCCTAGATTGTGGCTTTGATAGCTTTGGTCATTCTACTATTGGTAGTTGATAGCTTGTTGATTGTTTGGTTGATATGGTGGGTTGGACTGATTTTGGGAAGGACCAACAATATTCAAATTTTTGGTGTTAGTGACGCCATCTATTGTAATGTGCGTGTTTTTGTTCCAATACCTAGACTTGTCATTTGAATGTGTTTGATTTTGGTTGGCTTCCTTGTAAATCTTGACCACACCATCTTTAATGAGTCCTTGCTCAAGGATCATTCCTTTCTCTTTGATATCTTTGTTGGTCTGCAAATAGTTCATGGTCATGTGGTGAGCCAAGCTGGGATGGTCATTATCAATAAACATTTTCACCAAATGACACGTTGGCAAGGTGCAAGATATGCGGGTGGTAAGGGTTTGCCATCTTTGCAGATATTCGAGAAGGATTTCTCCACCTTTTTTCTTAGTGTGGACAAGATCAACTACTGATAGCTCTATTTCAACAAGATGGGCATATTGGGCTACAAATGCCTCAGATAATTTAGGAAAGTTTCTAATTGTTCCATATGGGATTCTATAGAACCATTCAAGAGCTAGTTTGGCCAAGATTTTGGAAAAAAGGTGCAAGAGGAAGACATAATTGTATGCCACTTGTTGGTAGTGCATGTAAAATTCTTTGATATATGTGACAAGGTCTACTTTTCCTTTAAATTTGTCAAACTTGGGTACCTCAAAGTGTTTAGGAAATGGTGTCATGGTAATGGCTCTATCGAATGGGTAAGGACACACATTCTCAAACTTGAAAGTTTTTGTATCAATTCCCTCCTTGATGTTCTTCAAAGTTGTATTCATGGCTTCACATTCTGAACTAATGGGTGATGGCTAGGGTGCCCCCAATTTAGGAGTTCCCTAAGGTAGGTATGTGCTAGATGGGGCAATGGAATATGGATGGCTTTGACGTATGGGCTGGTAGGGATTGTACATGGCTTGGGAAACTGAATGGTGGATGATGCGTTGCTGTGGTGGAGGTAGCATGTATTGCTACATGTGTTGTGAGGCTTGCTGTTGATATTAGATTTGAGGTTGGGATTGAGGAACATAAGCTGGCTATGGGATAAATGGATTTCTTTGTGGTTGTGAAGCTTGGGGAAAGGATTAGGGAGTTTGTGGAACTTGACTTTTAATTTGAGGAGTTTGACCAATATATGTGGGTTGTGCCCCCATTTGGGAAGGTATCTGCATGGCCAAAGAGGCCAAGTAATTGGTAGTTGGTGGTGGTGGATTTCCTCCTAGAAGTGGCATAAAAAAATAGTTGGTAATAAGAGGTAATGATTAGTTGGTGGTGGAGGGAGTGGGAATTGAAAGCTTGGAAATGGAACTAATGGGGTTTAATAGCTTGGTGGCTGGATTTGAAAGCTTGGTAGAGGGGTGGAAGGAGCTTGGGTCACTTGAGAGCTTGGCAGAACATTGGTAATAGCTTGTGGGGATTGATAGCTTTGTGGAGTGAGGGTAGTAGCTTGTGGATTTGTGGTTGATGGAACTCAGCTCCAAGGACCTAGTGGAAATGATGGAATTGTGTTATGAGCTGAGGTAAAAAAGCTGAGGGTGATGAATGGTTGATTACTTGGACCCATGGGTGGCATCCCAGTTGTATATTGCTGAGGTTGGCCAAATATGCTAGCACTAATTTGGGAGATGGGTGGATTTCCAAGGTTGGGTTGGAGAGCAGTAGCAGAAATAGTGGAGTGAATGATGAGGGGTTTTGGGTGAAGGGGGTTTGGGATGGAGTGGTATGGACCAATGATGGAGTGGTGGTGGCTGGATTGGTTTGCAGAAGGGAGATTTCAACTTGAGTGGAAGCTAGTATGTTTGTGTCTATTGGATCATATGGGGTGGGTTGAGGCTCTTCTTTTGGCACATATTGAGGATAATTTGAATCATAAGAGCCTATGGGTGGTGGGAGTTGTCCAAAAAATGGGTGAGATGGATCTGATAAGGGAGGAGGTCTTCCAAAGTCGAAGTCTCCTATGTTGTCCCTCAAAAGTTAGCAATGATTATTTCTTTTTTCTTGTCTATAATGGCATTCACCAATACTGCATTTCTGAGTTGGTTCATGAAAGCAAAAAATGTCACTAGGTAATGGTATAGTGTTCTCAGGGCTAAAGGATGGTTGGTTACTCAAGGGGAGTGAAGTTGTTTGATCCAAATGATAGGGCTCCATTGTTTCCTTCTTCTTCTTGGCTAAGTGAGCGACGGGTGGCATGAAAATGCAAAATGTTCCTAGGGATGAGATGCAACAATGCTGATGGATGCAAACGGGGAAGGCTTTTCTATGCAAGTGATTTCCTCGGTTGAGGCAAAGCTATATGACAAAACCTAAGGAGGATTGGGTTGGGAATTCTAACTTCAAAGATATGTTGCCAAAGCATGAAAGGTCTACTTTCCTATGTACAAGCTTGGTGGTGATTGTGTCAAATTAAGGGTAGATTGATGATCCTTTAGGAAGAACACGAGATTGACCACTTGTGGATCCCAACCTTTAGCTCAAGGTGATGAGGGATAACAAGTGACAAAGCTAGATTACCCTAGACAAAGTTTTGTCAAAGGGATAACCTTGGTTAGATTGGTGGATTTGGAATATGTTTGGAATAGAAAACTTTTGGCAAGGTGACAACAATTTTGAAGGCTTGGATGTGAAGTTTTTGATTGCTGGCTAGATGGTTTGGTTCTAAATGAGATGGATGAGCTAAAATTCTTAAGGGGAGGACTAAAGATGGCTAGCTTACCTACAAAGATGACTCTAAAGTGAAGCTTATGAAATAAGATGTGGAGAAACAAGGGGGTCTAATTAACGAAATCATGTCTAGTTGGTAATGCATAAGCAGGGTTTACTCCTGGATGTTGGTTAAGTTGGATAGTGCGATCTAGCTAGGCATCTTGAAGGGCTTCATCAGTAGCTTTTTCCTCTGCTTTGTGGAGTTTGTAAATTCGAGGGCTTGGTGTTATTTCCTTTCTCTTGGCTGAAAGTTCTTGGTATGCTTGAGATGGCTTGAGTTTCGCTTTGTGAAACTTCTATTTGGGTTTGGGTTGTTCTGACATAAATTCTTGAATCTTCTTGGCTTTGAGAGATCTTAGTTGTTTTTCTTCAACTTGTTCAACTTCTAGAATAGGCAGTGACTACGCTAAGTATGCCCTAAGCTAGGATTGACCAAGTTTGGCAAACATTCATTCAACAAATAAAAAATCAAGCAATAGATAGGAACAACTAGATAGAAGTTTTTGATTCTCAGAATGTGATACTTGCACCAAGGAGTGTGTATGTTTTACAAATGTTTCAATCAGTCACTTCAAACACATTAACACCCTAGATGGTTGTCTACAAAGCTGATAGTTGGTTTAGCTAGGGAGTCCTTGATATACTCAATGTACGTGAGGCTAAAATCTGTAGATGAAACCAAAACAATATCTCATAGTCAAGAGGAGTGGTAACTCACTTCTCCTCTTTCACTTCTCAAGGGTGTAAAGTTTCTTGAGGCTTAGCCCGAGTGACAAAATCTTGATTCCAAGAGAGGTGTCTTTGGATTCACCTCCCGATCTTTATACTTCGCTGGAATGCTGTAGTTGAGGTCATCCCAAGGGGTGATGAAATCCCCAAGCAGGCCTCCTAAAATTTAAACAAGATTTTGGATCCTAATCTTATGCACCCAAGATGGCCTTGAAATACCACAAGGGGAGAGAAGATTTGGATGATCTTGGGCTACAAGACAAAATTCTTTTCCAACTAACATTTAAGTTTTCTAATCTAGACCTTGCAAACACACATGTTTAGGATGCAAATATTCAATTCCAACTTGAAGCGTTAACAAAAGTAAAATCGATCAAAGAATGAAAACACCAAGAATATTTAGGGTCAACAAAAGTAAACTCACACGCCCGAAGGCCCTCCACATCAAGTATTGATTGATTTTTTTTTAAGGCATTCAAGATTGAGTGTGAGTTTGTTTTAAGCCCAAAACAAAGATGTGTGAAATTTAGTTTCAAGCGCACACCTTGAGGCCCTCCACGTCAAGATTTGTTCTTTTTTTTTTATGCCCAAATGAAGTGTTAATGAGACTAATGTACATTCAAGGAATTTTCTAACTTAGAAAAACCAATAAAAACTTAAGTGAGTTGGAATTTGATTTTTGTGGAGCACTTAACACCTTCTAAGGTAGACCCATCCCCATATATGGTGCTGATATTGCAACCAATTTTTAGAATGATGGCCTATTAAAGAGGGCGAGTCCAACAACAAAGTCACTCAAAGTGTCTTTATTTGTTTTTATAACTTAAAAACTTTCTAAAATGTAGATTCTTTTTATGCCCCAAAAGATGAAGTGTGAGATATTGTAATGATTAATTGACCTTTTACTTTCAAGATTGGATTTTTTGATTTAATCATGCATTCATAGAAAAAACAAACTTGATTTTAATCCATGGCACTCAAGAGTTATTTTAGCAACATGCATTCAAAGACAAGTGATTAAAGATTCAAGTTTTTTTTCTTTGAGCATTCAAGATTGAGATTTTATGTGTTGTTTTAAGAACTTTGAATTGCTTTGTTTTAACCTTAGATTATCAAATATTTTTTTGGACTTAAAATTGAAAATAAATCTTTGGACTTTGCTTTTCATTCAATATTTTGTGTTCTAGTTTGCATGTTTTAAGCCCAAAAATGATATTCCTAGATTATTTTGATGCATGAAAAACCTAAGAAACATTCAAGATTTTGCAACAAGACATTTGTTTGGAACAAATAACAAAGCTCTTAGGACAATTTTGGTAACCATTTAGGACTCTTAGTTTTCTAAAAGAACTTTAAAATATTTTCAAATGAAGTTCATTTTATCCTTGATTGATGCTTTGAGTTTGATTTAGATTTTAGTGTGCACTTAGTGTTGATTTTGAACCTTTTGAAATGAAAACTTGAAGTTCTTCTTAAATTTCCAAAAATGAATTGTTCCTAACTTTGCATGAATGCATCTAAAACCTTGATGTTGCAAAGATGCAAATGATTGGATTGGTTTAGTTTCACTTGTTAAAAGATTTTTTTTTTTTTTTGAAAAGTTTTAATTTTTTAATGGATTTGAGTATGATTTGGGGGTTCATTTTAAGCATTAAAAATAAGTGTGTATGATTTTTCTTCCTTAAAAAAAATGGCCAAGATCTCCCAAAAGAAGAAGAAGAAGAAGTAGATGGAATAAGAAGAATATAGAAAAGAAGAGGAAGAAGAATTCCAAGTGCTTTGTCCACCTATAAGCTTGAAAAATCTGCAAACACTATGAGATAGACTATAAGTTCCTTTGTCTTCTTCATGCTCATGTGGACCTACAAAACCAATTTATACAATCCTACCAATCCCGAAAACAAACAAAATTAGCCAAAATTAGCAAATGACATACAAAACTTGACTAAAAAAAGCTAATGAAGACGACCCATGCAGGGTCACACCAGGCGTGCCAAAATGTATATGAGCAATCTTAGTATGCTAATAGAAACCAAAATTAAATAAATCTTCTACAAACTAAACAAAATTCATAAACTTCAAGATAGACTAAGATGAGCTCTCAATTGAGAATATGAGCCATTAATGGGCTCTCTCAATGAGAAGCTCTCTTGTTGAGTGGCTCTTTCTAAACAGATAGGATGTATACTCAAGCTTATGAATGAAAAAGGGCTTCAAATGGAGTTGGAATTTGGGTGTGAATGTATGGTTTTGATGTAAAATGGCTTCTTAAAATGGCATTATGACTTTACTTCATGGATTGTGTTTTTTTGCAAAGGGGAAGGATCCAATTTATAGGCAAGAGGCTTGATGGATTGAGGGCTAAGATGCAAGGATGGGGAAAAGCTCATGGAGGGCTCAGATTGCATGAGAGGAGAGCACATGGATTGTGCTTCCTTACAACCAATCAGGGAGTGACACATGTCACAAGGTGAGAGGATGGAGGAAAAGGGAAGGATGAGTCAAAAAAGGAGACTCAAGGGATAAAATCTTCTTAAGGACCCTCATAATGGCTTGTAAGAGCAATGAAAGGGCTTGGAAGAGTCATTTATGGCCTAGTGGGCTTCATAAAGTTTTATGGTTGGGATATTTTGAGGGAGATGAGAGGAATTTTGACTTGGGCTTGATTAAGAAGGTTTTAAGCTTTCTTAGGATTGTGCAAATGATTATAGGATGGATTAGGATGGTTTAGGATTAGGTTAGGGATAGGCAAGTGGATGGCATTTAATGAGGGTGGGTGAAGGAGGAGATATTTATTAACTTTGGCTTGGGTTAGTAAGTCTGAACTGATGTTTAGAGAATGTGGCAAGGTTAGGAGGGGATAAGAATTAGGTTTAAAGACATCATCTAGAAGAGTCTAGACTTTGGATGAGGTTAAAGACTTTCTAGAATAGTCTAGAACTTCCTAGGATGAGGATGAAGACTTTCTAGAAGAGTCTACAACTTCTTAGGATGAGGATAAGTTAGATTTTAGGAAATAAATAAAGTTTTATTTATTTCAAGGGTTTGGGTTGAGGAGATATTTATTAAAACTTTTTTAATAAACATGAGGATTAATATTTAATCTTAATTAAATATTTTGAGTTGGGATTAGGGGTAAGAAATGATGGGATTAGCTTTTATTCAAAATTAAAGAAGGATTAGAAGATTTTGGAAGAGGTTAGTGGTCTTAAGGAAATAGGCCAAGTTTTGGGCAAAAAATAAATAAATAATTTATTTTGGAATTTTTGGTCAATTTATTAATTAAATAATTGATAAATAAGGAAATAATGTTTAAATAAGATTTAAACATTTTTGGGAGGGATTCCTTAATTAAATATTTTTAATTAAGATAAAGGGATTTAATGGCATAAAAATAAATAAATTAAATAAATAATTAATAAATGATGATATCATCAGGATTTTTTTCAGAAAATAAAAATACTTTATTTTCTAAAGGATTTAGGTGTCTACAATGGCAACATTCATCCCTTTGTGGATCTCCTCCTGTAATGCCTAGACTTGTCGTTGGATGATTGTAACCTTGGGAGTAAAAAATCTAGCCCTTCCACCATGCCCCCTTCATGGAGGCATCTTCTTTTATCAAAACTTACAACCACACAGTCCTGGTGCAAACTGCTTCATAGTAAGCACTTTACCTACACACTTAGGAAAACCTTCTTTGATACCACTTGATGAGGGCACAAACTACAACCAAAATGAACACAATAGGAAATGAGAAATATTATTATTAGAAGTGATATGCTATCAAATTTAGTAAAATGAAAATAGACTCAAAGACATGCCCTATGGGTTTACAATGGTCTAATTTTGGAGAAAAATCCTCCTCATAGTATGCTCTCTCAAACTCCCCCAAAAATTGCCTTTTCAATGCTAGAAATGTTATTAAATAAACCCCAATTAGGTTTAGGGTTAGGAATACATTTTAGAATATGTGATTTGGAATCCACCACAAAATAGAATTTTCTATAAATCACATCAAAGGTTAGTGTAAAACTAGAAGAATCTAGAAATGGTAGTCCAACTTCTGGGAGGCATAACTTTTGATCTGGGACTCCGATTGATGAACCATTTACATTTTGGAAAATCTCTCCTAGTGTTCTATAGGCCTATGGATCAGCATTTCTCATTCCCCATTTTTTGGACCTATACAAGGCTATGTAGTGCCTCAAATCTGACTTTGAAGTGCCCTTAGAAGGTCTCCAGGCAACTTAAAACCACAATCCCTTTGAAATCATAAAGCCTTTTGACCTTTTCTTTTCTAGAGTTCTTAAGATTATAATTATAATCATCCCTCCAACTTAAACCTTCTAACTCATCATAATTATGGCTCAATTAAAAAATAACATATTTTCTACATTGGCATGTATCCTAAGGTGCTCAAAAACTCTAACATAGAAAACCAATAGTGGAACTATGAGAGTTGGAACCTTTATTTGACCCAAATGTGTATCTAGAGATGAAAACCCATCAAACAAAAACTAATACTAAACTTTTTTTTGGGTGATACAAGATTGCCCTTACACCATTGCATGCTCTTGCATCAGTTTCTCATAACTTCTCCTTGCCCATTCATCTTATTTCTCAAAACCCATTTTGCTACCATCAGATTCTTATCTTTTGGTCTAGGAACTAACTCCCATGTATCATTCTTTACTATCTAATTCAATTCTTCCTTCATTAGTTGGATCCAATGATTATCTTTGACTACTTCATCTATGCACTTGGGTTCAACTTGAGATATCAAACATGTATCCTCATTAAATTTGTTCCTTGTCATTAGGCCTTTATCTCTACTTCCAATTATCTACTTAGGAGGGTGATTCTTTGTCAAATTCCTATTAGAGGTAGGAGTTGACATTTTAACTCTTATCTATTCTCTAGGTTTAGAACTTTGTTTTCCTCTATGCTCAAACGTTAGCACATCATTCTGTAAGTCATTGTTAGTCTAGAATAAAACTTCAACATTCTGTCTAACAATTCTAGAGTTATTCTCTTCTTCATCTAAATTATAATCTACCATCTTTTATTTGGGTCCAAACCTCTCATCAATCCTTACATTTGTGCATTCAATTATTGTCTTGGTTGTATAGTTGACACATCTATAAGCCTTACATTTCAATGAATAGCCAAGAAACATGCCTTCATCATTTCTTAGATCAAACTTACCAATATCATCATATCTCTTAATATAAAATTTTCTCTCAAATATTCGGAAATATTTGAGTGATTGTGAATGTCCAAACCATAGTTCATAAGGTGTCTTTTTCATATGTCATGGCCCTGACAGTTTTATATCTGTCACCTTGGAATATGAGATTACTTAACTTTTCTAGATAGTTTGGTACTTGTTAAGTTACTTTTATTTTGGTACTATTATGTTAAAATTTTTGAGAATTCAGAGATTACTCAAAATCTTATTCTCAGAATAGATGTTTTTAATATTTTCAGTATTGTGTTATTTTCATAATCTTATCAACTAAATTAATCTAGATTCAGGAATCAAATTTTATAAATTAAACCTAGCCTAAGTCTATTGATGCCTAAACTAAAACTAGCATGGGGGTTTTGGGTTTTGGCTTATGGCAGCAAGTAAGTGAATTTTTATGAAGGGTAGGCTCTTTGAATGTCAAGCTGGTACTTTGGCTACCAAGTGTTGGAATTTGCATTGTTTTTGATGTTTGAGTTAAGTACACAGTTATGGGCATTGAATTGTTTTTGGCTGTCGAGTTTGTTGAAGTCTGAGTTCATACTGCCATTGTTGGTTTTCAGTTGAGGCAATATGGACACTCTGTTGAGTGGGTTTCTCTGCATTTTCATTGGGAAATTGATGACCCTTATGGAGATCATCCTACTTTACCAGCATTTTAGAGGTTCTCGATTTCATTTATTAATGGTTTCTATTCTTGATTGCATTTTCTCTATATCATCTTTTAAAGGGTTTCATTGTTCTCTGTGGCAAGGCATAGAGGGTTTTGGAGGCTTGGGTTGCGTGTTTGAACAAGAGGATTCTCTAGGTGGCTTTACTTAAGTTTTCTCTTGCATTTTTTTTACAGGCAGGGGGCTTTTATTACTCTATTTGCTTATTCATTTTATGTTCTTTGATTCATGATGAATATCATTTATGGAATGGTTGTTGTATAAAAAAAAAAAAAATTTTGATACCCAACTCTGGGTGTAGGCCATATTTAATGCTTTCATTTTTATGTTCTATATAAACCTAGAATTCGGGTGTAAGAAGTTTAAAATGTATAAGTGTATAAAGTTCTTTGCAGTTTTAAATGGTATGTAATTTACACTTCAGCATGGATATTTGCAAAGTAGGGTTCTACGTGTGATGCTTAGCTCTGTATGTTCTTCCCATATTCGAGTGAGGGTATGAAGATTTCATTTTGGTAATATTGTTGTATTTGGGCTTTGCAATTTTATGTGTATGTTTATAGTCATAATTTATGTGTGGAACTATGAGATAGCATAAGATACTAGCTATTATAAGAGCCGAGCTCTGTGGGTACGCTATTTTGTGTTAACATTTTGTTTACTGTTTGTGACTCGGTCTTGGTTAAAGTTCATGGTGACATTCGTTCATGGCCACGATATTGTAGTGATTTATGGGTCGTGATTTGTGAACCAAGGGCATAGTCTTGTAACAGAGATTGGTTATTTCATCAAACAATTGTCGTTAAACATTTTGCAGAGCTATAAACTTTGTTTTGGTTTTGGGGTTTAGCTAACATTTAGAAAACAAAATGATTACTTGAGTTGTAACTCAACTGCTATTTATCATCAATATTAATGTGTTTAGGGTCTGAAGATATAGGCTCATAATTGTTTCATTGTTTGCAATTTTGGGTTTCAAAATTCTGTGAGACACATAATTTTACATACAGTTTCGGGGTTAACATTTCAAAAAGGGCTTTAGATCCTATCTATTGCATTAGTAAAATTATATGAATTCAGGTTTAACATTACAACAAAACAAATGAGTTTTACTGTAATTTAAGAGGGATACGATTGTTGTGATAAAACCATAGCACAGTGAAGTTCATTGATTTTAGTACAAGAACTCTGAAACAAAATAAGTACTTTGACATCGATATATTTTCAAACAATTACTAATTAAAGTTGTAAAAATTGTTTTATCTGGTAACGACTAGTTATTAGATTTATAGTGTAAAAGATTATTATCTATTTTAAAACTGACTTTAAATTAGTAAGGTTTTACATATATATATATATATATATATATATATATATATATATATATATATATATATATATTGGTATATGTAAGTGAGTGCATGTATGTATATATATAAATGATGTGTATATATATATATGAATGAGTATTTATTTATATGTATCAACGTGTATGTATATCCTTATGAATTGCATTGCTAGTTTTACCATAGATATATAATTTGGAAATTATTGTGATTACTGGTTTAGGAAATGGAAATTGATTAATTTTATAATCTGATGTAATATTATGTGTGGATAGTTTTATTATTATGCTTTTAAAGGAAATGTAAATATAGAGTGATTCAGAGAAAAAGTTAATTCCTTATTATTTAATTAGAAAATAGTTGTTAAATGATTGAAAAGTGCGGATACAATTATGGTTTCATTTGGTACTTTGAAAGATTGAAAATGGTTTCAAATGATATTTCTATTTCCTGGTGCAATTTTTATATTGAGGCAAATAAAATAAGTGTATTAGTTGGAATTGGAAAAATTAATCTAAGTTTTCTTCCAATTAGTATATCTAGAATTATGTGTATGTTAGATTATGCAAGTGTGATCCTTTAGATTGGGTGGCTGTCATAAAGCGAGTAACTTGTGGTGATAGAATTATGTTGCCAGATGCCCTCCGACACTAGTCTAGATCCTTATGGGAAAGTTTATAATAGTTATTTAATCAGTGGTAATATTTAAAACTTTATGGGTTGGGAATCATATAATAAGATAATAATATTATAGTTTGACCTGACATATTGAGTTCTACAAGTGGCTGAACGTAGATTCTTATGTTGACACCCATGGACTAATGGATCATTATCTTGTCATATTCTATACGAGTTTATTTCTGCATATCTGCATGTAAGAAATTATGTACTTGCTTTATATTTTGAATGTGAAAAGAAAATTGTATTTTTAGTACTCCTGTTATTTGGATTATATGAATAATGTTTTGTTATAAAATCTAACATGCAGGTTATTGGAAATCTTAATGATTTAATTTGTGTTCTAAGCCCTGTTTGGTGTGTTGTGGTTTTGTTGTTTTGGATTTCAAGTTTGAGATATATTTGATTACCGACTTAGAAGGAATTGGCTACTTAACATTTAGATTCAGTGATTAATTTGAATGTATTTCAAAGATGTTGTAATTCTAATAAGAGAGTATAAATATATAATATACTTTGATGTAATATATAGAAATGTTACATTGCTGATTATGAGTACTTTACTGTACCTATTGTATAAAGGTTGATTTATAATGGGAATTGTTAAAAAAAAAAAATTGTTCAGGTTTAGTTAATCTTTTATGTATGGTGGGATATTGTTTTATTGTTTTTTTTATGGTTATGTGATGGTTAGGGTATTACATCATACCTTATCTAATGTGTACTTTGTTCAAAGTATATACTATTGTATTAACTACATCTCCAAAATGTCTTAGAAACATCATTCTTGAATAACATTGCTCTTGTTGCTTTTGCTATAAACTTATTTCTTTTTTGTAGAAATCCCATTTTTCTTAGGTGTTCTAGATGCAAATAGTTGTCTTTTGATTCCATTTTGTTCACAAAATATGCTCAATTATCTATAGGTGAGTTCTCCCCATCTATCAGATCTCAAATACTTAATCTTAACAAAAGATTCATTATCAACTCTATTCTTAAATATCTTAAGCTTATAAAAAGCTTCAAATTTCTCTTTAAGAAATGCTACCCACATCATTCTAGTGAAATCATCAATAAAATCATAAAATACCTTTCACAATAGAATCCTCTTATTCGAGAAGGACTACTCAGATCTATTTGAATGATATCCAACTTCTCTGTGGTAGTGAACATCTTTCTAGGGAATGATAATTTCTTCTACTTAGCCAAACTACATTCCTTACACACAACATAAGTAGGCTTAATAATATTAGGAAAGTCTTTCACTGATAATGTACTACTAACCTTCAAAATATTATCAAATTTTATGTGATAGAATCTTCTATGCCATAATGTCCAACAATTATGCACTTTATTAGGATTCAACTTCAGTATATTACCTCTAGATCTAGTGCCAGTTATAATCATCTTACTATCTCTGTCATTGATAGTGCAGGTCTTCTCAGTGAACTACAATAGATTACCCTTGCCCAGCAACTATCCAATACTAAAACAAGTTATGCTTCAATTAATCAACAAAATAGACATAATCAATGTTAGTTTGACCATCAAGAGTAATGGATCAAATTCCTATTATATGTATTGTTACCAACTCTAACAATACCTACATCATGATTCTTGAACTTAAAAAAATTATTCATTTCACCAATCATTTGATGTTAAAAACCACTATCAATTATCTATTAGAAATAATAGTTCACCAGTATAACTGAGAGGGGGAGGGGGTGAATCAGTTATATTGGTGAACTACTATTTCTGGCAATCGGTATTGAAGCTTCAAGTCCTTCAAGGAAAGTTTAACAACTTTGGGAGATCCATGGTGAATCTATTCAAGGAAAGTCCTAGATTTGATGGCACAAACTACGATAGCTATAAGGATAAAATGAAGACTCATGTCTTGTGCATGGCTCTAGGATATTGGCTTGTAATAAAGACATCAAAGAACATTCTAGAAATAGACAATATTGAAACTTGTATTGAGAAACAAAGAGAAGTGTTTATGTGCAACAAAAGGGAAAGAGAAGCAATGCTATTAGCATTACCTAAAAGTGAGTACAGTCAGATAAAACTACTCAAAACATCTCATGAGATTTGGAAAAATTTAGAAGCTGATTATGAGGGTGATCCACATGCAAAAAGGGTTAGATTGTAAAATTTATATTGTGCATTCCAAGATGCTAGAATGATGCAAGATGAATCTATAAGAAGCTATGTTGGGAGAATATCTGAGATTTTTATAGGAATCACATCTCATGATGGAAAGAAGTCTGATAATGAAGCAATATGGGAGATTTTGAAAAGACTTACACCACCTTTCAAGATGGTAGAACAAATGATTTAGCTAATGATACCCTATACTACTAATTTCACCAAAGAGACATTTCTTGGTAGATTGGAAGCTATAGAATTTGATCTAAAATAATTTGGAGAATTGGCAAAAGTTTAGACAACATTCAGTGCACTAAACATCAAACTTGCTTTAGCACGGAACACAAAAGTGCAAGGAGACATTGCCAGCAACAACAAGTCCATTGAGGAAAAGATCCAAGAGGGAGTAGCTCTTCTTGTGGAAAGAGAAAATGATGGTAACAATATTTTCAAATTTTGGACATGTAATGAATATTTCCATTGTGTATCTAAGTGTCCTAAAAGAGAAAGAAAGTATAAGGGAAGGTTCAAGTCTAGAAAATCTAGAAATTGTTTATATACTAATGAAGAGGAAGAAGAGGAATCTGACCAAAAAATGAGTGAAGACAAGTTAGGGTTCATAGCTATAAAGAAGGCTGATGTTGAAAGAGAAATCAGAGAAGAAAGTGTGCTAATCTCACAAGTTGAAAAAAAAGATTGGAGCATTGATAGTGGTTGTTCACATCACATGACTGGTGATATGAACAAATTTACCAAATTTAGAATCAATGATGGAGGAATTGTCAGAGAAGGAAATAATGGAGCCTATCATATTATAAGAATTGGATTAATTAGACCTGATGGTAAAACACACACAGATTATGTTTACTTTGTTGATGGACTAAAGCATAACTTGTTGAGCATTGGATAGCTTATGGACAAAGGATACCAACCATAGTTTGGTAATAACACATGAATTATAGAGAACAAGGAAGGAAAACTACTTGGTACTGGCACTGAAAATAGAGGTAATGTATTTTAGTTAAGCTCCACTGAAATAACATGTTTCATAGCAAAGATTGTCAATAGTTGGTTATGGCACAGAAGATTTTGTCATAATAACTTTGATAACATTGTGAAGGCCAGTAATACACTTGTTGTAAGAGATTTACCTAAGATCACTGAGCCCACTGATACTATTTTTAAGGAATATATTTTTGTTAAGTAGAAGAGAGTCTCATTTTTGAGCAAGAAGTTTTGTACTACACAAAAGCTAGAATTGGTTCATATGATCTGAGTGGTCCTACAAGAACAAGAGGATTCTATGGAGGAAGGTACTTAATAATTTTTATTGATGGTTTTACTAGAATGATGTGGGTAGCTTTTCTTAAATAAAAATTAGAGGCATTTATGAAATTCAAGATATTTAAGAACAAATTTGAGAATGAATCTGGAGTCAAAATAAAGAGTTCAAGATTAGATAAAGGAGGAGAATTCACATGTAGATAGTTCAATATCTATTATGAAGAGCATGGCATCAAAAGAAATTTATCTTCACTCCATAAACTTGAGCAAAATGAGATTATTGTAACAAATCAATTCTTGAAGCACCAAGAGCTATGTTATTTAAGAATGGTGCACCAAAGACTTTTTGGAGAGAAGCAGTCAATACAATAGTATACACACTAAATAGAGTGTAGATTAGGAAATGTATGGACAAAAAACCCTATGAATTATGGTTTGGTCACTCACCATCTATCAAGAACTTTAGGATATTTGGAAGAAAATGTTACATCAAGAGAGATGATGATATCGGTAAGTTTGATCCAAGGAGTAATGAAGGTATGTTTCTTGGCTATTCATTAAAAAGTAAAGCCTACAAATGTTTCAACTCTAGAACAAAACTTAAAGTAGAGTGCACAAATGTTAAAATTGATAAAAATTTTAGCACCAAGGAAAAGATAGTGGATTATAACTTTGATGGATATGATTACTCTATAATGACTAAAAAAAGTAATGAGTTATTTCTTAAGACTAAAAATGATTTGCAGAATAGTGTACAAATTGAAGATGGAAGGGAATCTAATAGAGCACAATGCTTGAGATAAGAGTTGAAGCAACAACTCCTACCCCAAATAGGAACTTCTTAAGAAATATTCTTTCTGGTCAAATAAAAGGAAGTAAAGAAAAGGGAGTAATGACAAGGAGCAAAATTAATGAAGAACTATGTCTGATATCTCAACTAGAACCAAGAAGCACAAATGATGCAATCAAATATGATAATTAGATAAAAGAAATGAAGGAAGAACACTAGAAGATAATTAAAAATGACACATCGGAACTAGTTCCTAGACCTATGGATAAAAATATGATTGGCACAAAATGGGTATTTAGAAATAAAATGAATGAATAGGGAGACATGATAAGAAACAAAGAAAGACTTGTATGTAAAGGCTACTCTTAGAAAGAAGAAATTAATTATGAAGAAACATATGTACCTATAGAAAGGATGGAAGTAGTTAGAATGTTCTTGTCATATGTGGAAAATAAGAATTTTAAGGTATATCAAATGGATGTTAAGTAAGCATTCTTGAATGGAGAAATTGAAGAAAAAAGATACATTTAACAACCAGAGGGTTTTCAATTAATATAAGAGAAGGATATGGTTTGTACACTAAAGAAAGAATTATATGGATTAAAGCAAGCACCAAGAACTTGGTATGAAAGGTTGGAAAAATACTTATCAAAGCTTGGATTTGCTAAAGGAATAGCAGATAGTAACTTGTACTTAAAGAAAATAGGAGATGATTTGCTAATAATCATTGTATTTGTTAATGACATCATTTTTGGTAGAAATGATGAAGCCAATAAAAAATTATTAGAAGACATGAAGAATTATTTTGAGATGAGCATGATAGGAGAAATGAAATTCTTCTTAGGACTGTAGATTATTCAGAAAAAAGGTATCTTTATCTCTTAGACCCAGTACTTAAAAGATTTTCTAAAAAGATTTGGTCTAGAAAATTGTAAACCTATTGAAACTCCTATGGTAACTAGTCATAAGTTATCAAGAAAATATGAGATCCCTACTATTGAAAAAAAGAAGTATAGATCCATGATTGGAGGATTGCAGTGTCTAACTCATAGCAAACTAGATATAGCTAATGTAGTTAGAATGGTGGCAAGATTTCAAGTTGATCCTAAAGAATATCGCTATGTAGTAGTAAAGAGGATACTTAGATATCTAAAAGGAACATTAGATCATTACATTTGCTATGATAGAAGCAATAATTTTAGTCTTTGTACTTATACAAATGTTAATTGGGATAGAGATAGGGATGAAAGAAAAAGCACTAGTGGAGGAGCATTTTCCTTGGATGAAGACTAGTTTCTTGGCTCAATAAGAAGAAAGATTGTACCTCACAAAGTACTGTAGAAGCAAAATATGTTGTAGCATCAAATAATTGTAATCAAGTCATATGGATGAAGTAGATGATGAAGGATATTAGAATTACATTTATAGAACCTATTATCATTTACTATGATAACACAGGTACTATTAATATGTCTAAGAATCTTGTTGTGCACTCCAAAACTAAGCACATAGCAATAAAGTATCATGTGCTAAAAGAGAAAGTTGCAAAGAAAGAAATTAGACTAGAGTGCATTAACACTAAGGAACAGATTGCAGACCTTTTCACAAAAGCCTTACCAAAAGATACATTTGAGTACCTGAGAGGTATGCTTGGGATTATGCCCCTACCTAGCTTAGAGTAGAAGATTCAAAAGTGCATCAGTCTAAGGTACATAACACCATTGTTAGACTAGACTAAATGTTGATGCTTCCTCTATGGAGGAGTATTTGTGATGAATAGAGTCAACAAGGACTCTTGGTGAATGATAATTGGTGTAGAAAAATGTCTTTTAACACTTGTGTTGTTTATAGAATTATATGTAATAGACCAACTTGTGGTCAAGCTATTAGATTATTGAATAATCAATTTATTTTTTCTACCTTTGACATTGATGTCAATGGGGGAGAGAGAGTGACATGAAAAACATTAGAGAGAGTTTGTACTATGGGGGAGAAGTGTTGCAATAAAGGATTTGCATGAAGCAAGATTTGAGTGATGAAGAAACTTTTTGTTATTTTTGGAACTAGATGTTTTTCATCTATGTTGCCATCAATGCCAAAGGGAGAGATTGTTAGCATGAATGCTAATGCTATGGAGGAGGATTATAGAATAGTGTTATGACTATATTTGTCATTGATGATTACATAGTAATAAGTTTGAAAATTTGTGATAGAGTAGTAGACTAAGATTTATGCATTTAAGACATCACATTATGTATCTACCTACGTGTAGTTACCAACATATACTACAACATTATTTTGACATATGGGCAAGTACATAGAACCTAAATTGACAACATACAGAAGATATTAATGATTTATAGAGAGCTATAGGGAAACAGAGCATTGAGAAAATAGTTTCTATTGTATGATCAATATAGCACATTGTGTTTGGAATGAAGGGTTTTATAGTTAACTAGACATAGCACACTAACTAATGATGATGTCAGCAAGTGTGCAGGTACGGAAGTCACACGTGTGAAAATTTGTATATAACTGTGGGTCAACATCATTTAATTATTATGTATTTTAATTTAACTAACTTATAATAAACTATGGAGCCAACTCAAGGAATTAATATTGAGTGTGGTATAAAGGATAGATGTTTTCCAAGTTTTAATTATCATCATTGAGATCAAGAAGTAGAGAAGACATGCAAATTTTGAAGTAGAGGAGCAAAGCAATCTGCTAGTGCATGTAAGTGACCTCAAGGGTTAATGTCGAATGATACATAGTTCTAGATCTAATTGCATCATAAAAAGGTGAAGTAGTCTGACTTACTGGATAGAGGAAGAAGAAAAAGACTATCACACATCTATTATTTTGAAAGGAATAGTACCAAGGTCAATTGGACAGTGGGTTCGTAATCCTGAAGCTATTTGGATAGTGGGTTCAATTGCCTTGCACAACTCCTAAAAAGGTTGAAATCTCCTAACAAGGATGCAAAGTCTTCTAACAGGGACTCTTTGTATGAAGCATTATAAGAGACTCCTAACATGGTCCATCCTTTAACAAGGAATATTTAGATTAGTACATTATCTTGTGGGCATCATTCCCATTGGGGTTTTCCCTCTGATCAAGGGTTTCCCCAGTCAACATATCTACTGCAATTGTGTATGCACATTTCTTTATGGTTTCTTTTTTCTTTGGTTGAATGATTAAGAATTTTTTAAGAAGTTTAATATTTTAGATTGCTGCATAACTGATTCATCCCCCTAGTTATACTGGTGAACTACTATTTCTAACATTATCCAATTAGACTTCTTTTCTAGTTTCATAGCTAGAGCTCTTTCTTCTCTAATTTCTCTATCAAGATCATCTTCCTTGATAGACACAAATTCTAATTCATCATCACTTTCACTTTTACCTTTCTCATCAAATTCTTCATCTCCATTTGCATACAAACAATTTCTATCTCTATCTCTTCTAGGGTTAAGCTTCCCCTTATACTTTTTATCTATTTTAGGACATTTAGATGCATAATGACCAAATTAGTTACAAGAAAAATATTTAATGATTTTCTTACCATCTTTTTCTCTTCTCACCAAAATGGCTATTCCTTCTTGAAACTTTTTTTCTTCATCAACTCTGCTATTGCTAGCAAAATCTCTACAAGTTCTTGCACTCCTTTTCAAATTAGGTCGAATGTTTAAAGAATTAAATTTTATTTCAACTCTTGCAAGTTCCCCATATTATCTTAGATCTACTTATACTAATTATAATCTTCCAAGTAATATTTCATTATTGAAATCATTACTATAGGGAATCACTAATTGTATCATCTAAGCCATTCGCTTGAATTGTGGTGTCAAACATTTTAAGATGTTCAATATGACTTCATCATCTTCCTTTGTTCTAGCATGCAACTGAATTATTACAACCATTTATGATATTCTACCAATATAACTTCTTATATATTCATCTTCCATCATTTTAGCATCTTGAAATGCACATATCCAATTCTATAATATCATTCTTTTTGCATGATCATCATCTTCGAAAGAGAATTCTAATGCTTTCAAAATTTCATGGGATGTTATAAGTGACTTTACTTGATTGTATTCATTCTCTAGAAGATCTATCATTAGGGCTTCTATTTCTCTCATGTTACACATGAATCAATCTCTCTTGCCTTCACTACATCATTCAAACATTTTTCTTTAGTGATTGTCCTCTGATTCTTTTTCAAGATCCAATATCCTAGACCCATGCACAATAGATGAGTCTTCATATTATCCTTCCAACTATCATAGTTTGCCCAATAAAATCTTGGACTATCCTTCCTAAACATTTCTCCATTGATCTCCCAAAGCTAATAAGTTTATTCTTCAATGACTTGATACTCTGATACCAATTGTTAGAATATATAGTCCACTGATATAACTAAGAGGTGGGAGGGTGGGGGGGAGTGAATAAATTATCTAACTAATATCACAATTAACAACTTTAAACAATCTTAACCATGTGAGTAATGTAAAATGAAACCACAACAAGATACTCATACATAATAACACTAGATATGTTAACTAGGGAAACCCTTGATCAGAGGGAAAACCCTTGTGGGGATGGTACCCACAAGATTATGTACTAATATAAATATTCCTTGTTAGATGAAAGACCACATTAGGAATTTGTTAAAAAAAAATTGTACATATGAGTCCCTATTAGGAGTTGTGGAAGACAGTTGGACCCACTGCCCAAATAGCTTCAAGGGAAAGACTAAAGAACCCACTGTCCAAATGATCTTTGTATTATTCTATGTAGAATATTAGAACTGAAATGTACTATGTTCCTCTATCTTTATCCTATCAATCGTGCGTCTTCTCCTTTAGAAGTTCTTACCAGATCTCAAATCCCACATCTAATAATCCCTTGGATCACTTACACACTTCTTCTTTCTACACTTTATACTACTTCAACAATCTCAATACACATCATACTCTTTTTAAAATAAAGGAAAAAATCTTTCCTTTATACCACATCTTCATAATAATTTCTTGAGTTAGCCTTGAGGCTTTCACAATTAACGAAAATAAAATAAGTAATTAATTATAATTACAATAGCATTGTCAGCTCATAGTCTATAAAACTTCACACATGTGATATGAAGGCTTGTATACTTGCTGACATCATCATCTAACTATCCTCTATTACTATTTGACTACACATGTCTTTATTACATCCTAGATGTAAGATAGCCAACAATCATCAAGAATTTATTTCCCAATAATCTATCTTTGAACTCCTCTTTATAAATTAGGTACAACTTTGTACATCTTTGACTCAAACTCTGTGCACTTAACTACATCATTAGGACATTATTTCGTACATGTCCATACTTGTGCATGACTAGACAATCAAACCATTGTTTGAACTATCAAGATATCTGACTTCTACTCAACCATTCTTTACAACATCAATGCTATGTTCACATGAATGAATACTCTCCAATTCTTATGTATGCATACATCAGTTAATTGATATGTTTATTATAATTCTATTGTTGCAATATATCACAAATTTAAAAATCTCTTCCTTCATACCTTTCAATAATTTCTTGATCGACACAATGTTTAATAAATTTACTACTACAACAATATACTTAGCTTCTACTATAGATTGTGAAATATAGTTCTTCTTTCTTGTCCTTGAAATTAGTTTTTATCCTAGAAATAAAGAACCCCCACTTTTACTATTTCTATCATCAACATTTCTAGCCCAATTTGCATAAGTGAAAACATTCATATCAAATTTATCATTTTTCTTATACCATAATCGATAGTCTTATGATCCTTTCAAGGATCTCAATATCCTTTTTACTTCCATAATATTATTTTTCCTAGGATTAGTAGATAATATAGCAACAATACCAACTACTTATGCAATATCAGGTCTATTATGTACAAAATATTGAATTTTCCAATCATTGACATGTATAAAGTTTGATTCACCTTGGTAGAATCATCAGTCTTTGACAAATAATGACCAACTACCATAGGTGTTCCAAATGGTATTGATTCTTCCATTTCAAAAGCCTTCAATATCTCCTTGACATACTTTAATTTTGTAATGTATATGTCACCTTTCATTTGATAGACTTGCAAACAAACAAATTTTTTATCTCCCCAAACATTGACATCTCAAATTCCTTCTTTGTTTTGTCAAAAAATGACTTACACATTATTATTTTTTCATCCAAATATGACATTATCAACTAAAAAATCACCTAGCAATATGTTATTTCTAGATACAGATTGTTATTTTCATTAGATCTTGCAAAACTAATTTTAATTGAATAATTGTGTAGCCTATCATATCATGGTCTAGGGGATTTCTTTAAACCATATAAATCTTTAGGTAACTTACATGCCATATTCCTCTTTCTAAGATCAACAAATCATTCAATTTGTTTAATGTAAACTTATTCCCTCATGATTCTTTTCAGAAATATAGATTTGATATCCATTTGATAAACTTTAAATACTTTGTAAGTAACATTTGCAAGAAAATATCTCACTCCTTCCAACCTTGTACATAGGGAAAAAGTATAACCATAGTCAACTCATTCTTGTTGTGAAAATCCCTTATAGACTAGTCTTTTCATGTTCCTTCAGATATACCTTTCTCATTCATCTTGTTTCTAAAAAATCACTTAGTTGAAATCACATTCTTAAATTTTGGTCTAGCTACTAGTGTCCAAGTCTTATTTTATTGTCAATTTGATTAATTTCCTCATTCATTTCTCCTTTCTAGTCTTCATTTTTGAAAGCATCTTTAGCATATTTAGGTTCAAACTCACATAATAAGAATGTATCATTCTTTAATATTCTTCTTGTTATGACTCCTAAATATTTGTCTCCAATGATTTGATCAAGTACATAATGTCTTCTCACATACATTTCCAAAAAAAAAGTTAGGTCTTGTTTCTTCTTCTTGTGGTTTACTAGATTCAACATTCTCTTTTTCTTCAAGTATTTTTTGCTACAACTTAGTTTCTTCTATCTAATGTTTAGTACTATATAGTTGTAACTCAATTCATGTAGTCTAATGCTTAGTAGATTACTTATGCTCAAAATAAATCTTCTACATAACCTTAGCACTATCAGGATGTTGATGCTGAATCAACAACTTTTCTACTTCAGGTAAGGTGTTAGGTTCACCTTCATAACTATAGACATAATTTATGTAGTCTTCAAGTTCTTTATTATATTCTTCTTCATTATTTTCATAAAATTCATTAACTCTAACATTTTCACTTTCCACAATATTGTTAGTATTATAACTCATACACTTATGAGATTTTCTTTCAATAGAGTAACCTAGAAACATGCCTTGATCACTTTTTGCAAAAATTCTACCTTTTCTTACATCTTTAAATATGTAACACTTGCTTCCCAAAACATTGAAATAATTTACGTTAAGTGCATAGCCATATGATAGTTAAAAAGGTGTTTTGTTTATACCTTTAGTTTTACTTAGTTTAGAGTATAGACTATAGTACTTATTACTTCTTTCCAATATTTCTATGAAACAATTCTTTTGTGTCATCAATGTCCCTACATAGTCCATAATTGATATATTCCTTCTCCTAGTTATAACATTTTGTGGTGAAGTCTTAGGTGCACTTATTTGTCTCTTGATTCCTTTTTCATTGGAAAATATGTTAAAATAATTTTATATAAATTCACCTCCTCTATCAGATCTCATATACTTAAGACTCTTTCTTGTTTCCTTTTAGGCTCTAGCCAAATATCTCTTAAACATTTGAAATGCATCATATTTTCCTTTAAAAAACATCACAACGATCATACTAGAAAATTTATAAAAACATCGAATGAAATATTTTTCGCCATTATAGATTTGCACTCTACTCAGACCACATAATTTTTTTTGAACAAGTTCCAACATATCATCAAAACAATAGGTCTAGCTCTTGAGTCTAGACTCTATCATTTTACCCATTTGACATTGTTTACACATTACCTGATCAAGTTTTCTTATTCTTGGTAATCCTTCAACTCTTTTCATCTTACTAATGCTTACCAAATTATGAAAGTTCACATAACATATGCTCTTATGCCATAACTAAACATCCTCAAATTCTACATATAAACAAGTATCTTTAGATAAGTCTAGGTAAAACAAGTTACCTATTATTTTTTCTCCAGTTTTAATTAGTTCACTAGTATACTAGTACAATTAACCTCTTATTTTAACAAAAATGGGTCAAATTTTCAACCATGATTAATCAAAAGATCCACAATTGATCTTGTTGATATTTTTCCCACCAAAAATTTGACAAGTTCACACTAAGGTCAAAATTTCTACACAAATATTTATCGAAAGTGACATTAGCAATTGGTCAGCTTCTTTGTCAAAATTTTTACTAACATTGGTCAAAATATCCATACCCATGGGACCAGAATGCTAAAACTAGAAGAACATGTTGGTCAGAATGTTTCTCAAATTTTTGACAACCATTGGTCAAACTTTCCACAAGTGTGGGATACCAATGCAGCCAAGATGTCAAACCCATAATGACATGTTGGTCAACATGTTCATCAAATTTTGATGAATCTTCATTGTTAAAAAAAATAGAAATGTTGGGCCTGTCCTCATTAGTTGGGTGGGCCACCCAATATTCCATATCGTATAAAGTTATTACCTTTTATTATGTTCTAGATTATAGTGCAGAAATTTTAGACATATCTAAGAATAGGCTCAATGGTTCTATTCCATAATCTATATACTTTACCCCTCATCACCTTGATATCCTAGACTTGTCAAAGAATATGCTAAGTGACACCATTTCGAAGACTCTTTCTAGATGTTCTTCATTAGTAGTCATGAAATTTGGCTCAGAATTATTTGGAAGGTGAGCTGCTAGAAGAGCTCAAAAATTTAACTACACTTGAGTCACTAAATCTATGATTATTTGAAAAAGAATAAATTTTAGGGGAGTATCTTAGTTTTGATTGGAGAACTAGTGGATATAAGAGTTCTCAACTTTCCTTTTACAACTTTTAAAACACATTTCAATAGGAGTTTCTTTCACTCCAAAATATTTTATATTCTTAATTTAACTCATAATAATCTTTCACAACTTATTCCCAAGATTTTGAGAAATTTGAGTTCTATGAGGAATTAGACACAAATTGACAAAGAGGAGATATAATATGTTTTAACAATTACTTCATGCACTAGTCCTCAAACCCTTATCTTCCTATCAAACCCATGAACACACACTCAAATCTTATCACTAGAATCCCACATAAGTAGCTCTCACTTCAAATAATATAACCACGCATTTCCTATTCATTCTTCCCTTATTTTATTTGAGCTAAATCAAATGTTCATAGCTTTTACTATCATACTATGATAGTTCTACTTTACTATACTAAATACTAAAACTCTAATCAATAGGACACTTTACTTATCTCACCTCATCACCATTTGGATTTAAATTACTTTGACAGCTTCAATACTATCTCATACTCCTCTTTAATCTATAGCTTCCCCTTACAAGAATTTATGATTTCATAAAGTGATCTATATTTGAAGATGCATTGTCTTCTTTGTGACTTAGACAACATTTCTCAAATATTTCATTTATTCAAAGAACTTGAAAAATTATGAATGGAATCATACACACTTAAGAACATAAAATATATTTTTAACCCAAACACCTATTTGAATTTTGGGTCTTGGTTTATTTGTTACATTTCAGATCCACATTTTAAAATTTATTCATTACCCTAGTAAGGGTTTAGATATGGTCTTACCAAATCTTCAATATCTCACTCAAAACATAACAAAATTTAATGAAACAAAGCTAATTTTTATAGGATCCAAACCTACATCAGATCCATTAATTATATGGACTAAATAAAAAGACATTTATCATGAAAAAGGTCTACAACTAGACTATTTTTAATTAGGAAACAACATGGAAAAATGCAACAATTGTAATATTTATTGATATTAGGCTTCAATCTCCAAGCATGTCCTACATTTTGGATGATTACAAACATTTACCTAGAACCAATCTATTCATTGTAACTAATAGAACCTTTCCACTATGATAAATACCTTTTGTAATGAAGCTTGTTGTATATATTATCCTTTCTTTCAAATAAGTTGTAAGATAAGGTTGTTGATCTTAGTTGGTTTTGACAATTGAGTGTCAACACACTTAAGATATTTACTAAATTCATGATGAGCTAGCAACACATGTTGAGTATAATATGTATATATGTCAAGTTACAATGAGTTTCAAGTCACTCATGTGCTAAGTGAACAATCGATGTTGAGCAAGTTCAAGTGTTGAGTGAGACAAAATTATAGTAAGTGTTGAGCATCAATATTATGAAGTACCGAGTAACACAAAATGGACCTAGTTATTTGTGATGGCACAAACAACTATGTAAAATATTTTTAAGGCAACTTATGCATAGATCTCAAAGCTTTGAAGATAAGATCAACATGCAACCAACATGCAACAAATCAAAAAAATGGATTGAATTAAGCAGCAAAATGAATTAATCTTAGTCATAAATTCATACCTAACCCTAAACCACCAAAGTATTTTTAAAGGGAGATGAAGACCCATAATTCTGTGTGTGCGCATGTGTGTATGTGTGTGCAAGGAAGTGATGTGATCAAAGAATTTGAAGGAAATGGAAATGGTTGAATCGATCAATAAACATTCAAGATGACTTAAAAGTGTGAAAGAATTGCAGATCCAATTTGCAAAATAGAGGTGTAGCTATTCAATCTTGTTATAATAGATTGAGAGGATCAATATGGATAGAACTATGATATAAAAATAGCAAGGGAAAGTTTTAAGTGATAAAATCAAACATTCTACTATTACTTTCTAACAACTATATCAGCAGGGTGAAATCCTTTGGACTAAGGTTGACTTAATAGTCATTCTAAAATCTTTTAACAGGGTGACATTTTAAGTGAGTCTTTTAAAGTCCTTTAGCCAAGCCCACTTCTAATAGGGTGTGAAAATAATTTAACTATTGATCTCAAATTTATTTTAAAAATTGAGTATCAATACACTTTACAAATTTTCTAAGTTGATGTTGTGTGTAATATAGATGCCAAGTTACATTATGTGTTGAGCTAGAAATTCATCAAGTGTCGAGTTATTTAGATGCCAAAAAAATAGATAGTGTTCAGAAATTTTTAGATGTCGTGTAACTAATAGATGTTGATCAAAGTTCAAGTGTTGAGCAAGACATAATTTAGTATGTGTTGAGCATCAGTAACCAGTAAATGCTGAGTAACATAGAATTAGCATAAGAGTTTGTGCCCTCACAAACTAAGATGTATACCATTTTTGAGCTGACACATGGATAAATTTGAAAGAATTAAAAGATAAGATCAAATCTATTTGATTCCTTATACAATCAACATGAAAAAAACCAAAAATGTGGAAATATTTGAGCAGGGAAGATGGATGAATCTGAGTCATAAATTCATACCTAACCCTAAGTCACGAAACCTTTTTAAGGAGGTCAAAACCCCATAATTTAGTAATGTATGAGATAGTATGCGAGAAGGGAATGCATGCAAGGAGTGAATACTAGTGAAGTTTGAAGGAAGTGAAAGGGGTGAATTGACTTAGAAGAAGGATAGCATTGTAGTATTAGTTAGTAGAATAGTGAATGAAGATCATAGTAGTTTCATACTAGATTAGTGAGGATTAGATTGCATAGAACAGGGATCTAAAATCAACATTAGTAGATTGCAAGTAGTCAGGTCAAACATTCTACTATACTTTCTAACAATTGTATTAGAAAAATGAAATCCTATGGAGATATGTTGGTTTACTAGCCATTGTATAAAGCCTGTAATAGGGTGACATTCCAAGTGAATGTTTTGTAAATCCTTTAGCCAGATACACTTATGATAGAGTGTTAAAATCCTTTAACAGGTTAGGATTTAACAATCCTTGTAAGATTTTAACATAGTAGGCCTTTCATAGGGTAGATCATGAGAATGGTCAAAATATATAACCTTAACAGGTGTACTTTATTGTTGCAGTAGTGAAGAGTTATGGGTGTCATCCCCACCCTAGTTTTACCTTCTCATTGGAGGGTTTCTAGGTAATCATATCTAGTGTGAAGTGTTTGTATGGATGCATTTACTTTACATGTTGCTTTCATATGTTCATACATACAATTTTTAAAATTAAAAGTTTTATTGGTTAAAGTTTAATACTTCTAATTCACCCCCCTCTCAAAAGTATACTTCCCACTTGTTAATTCCAAACAATTATTATTAGAGCCTAGTTCTAACTAGGAGAACCCTTACAATTTGGAGAAGAGATCTTGAGATGGATGTCTAGATGTTGGGAAAAACCATTGAGAACCAAGAGATTGAGGTACACCTCCTACTAGAACAATTAGATGAAGCCAAAAATGCCTTGAGGAGTTCACTAAAGAAAAGGAAAGAGATTTTCATAGCTGAGAATGACACTCAAGACAAGGAGATTGATACCACAAAGCTATTTTCAGATAGTAACTCATGTGATTTTGATGTAAAAATTGTAGATCTCATGGATAACAATAGAGAACAAGCTAAAGAGATTAGAAATCTCAAGTTGGAGCAAGAATCACAAGCAATACTACTATGTGAAGTAGCTAAACAAAAGAAGAAAGGCATTGAGGATAAGGGCATGATTGAAGAAGAAAAAAGAATTTTGTCAAACAAATTGGAAGAAAAGTCATCAAAGTTATCTAAGATCTAAAATAGATAGTTGGATACCTTGATCCAAATGATGAATTCCCATCATGAATTAAATGGCAAGGACAATGAAATAACCACATTGAAGTTACAAAATGATCAGCTACAAAATGACCTAAAGAGAGAGAAGAAATTCATTGAAATCTTCAACAAGCCAAATGAATCCATTAAGTACTTTAAGCAACTACTAAAATCCCCTAGATCTAGTAAAGACACATTAGGTTTGGGCTATACAAGTACTAAGGAAGGTGAGTCATCCAAAATTGCTAAACAAAAGAATGATAAAGGTAGGAACTCCAAATCCACTTGTCATTTTTGTGGTAAGAAAGGAAATACAACTAATTTTTGCAAGAACAAGAATGGTAGTCAGAATGCTAAGCCAAAGAATATGACACATTGTTACAAGTGCAACAAACAAGGTCATCGGGCACATGAATGTAGAACAAGGATAGTGCATGCACCAAGATTTGAAGGATGCTACTACAATTGTCAAAAGTATGGACATGAAGCATTTGAATACAAATCCAAGACCACATGGTCATCATATAAGGGAAGAAACCATGAAAGTTACTATAATTGGGATTAAAACACAAGACATAGCTATCACTACTATAAAGAGTATGGAAACATCCCTAAAAATTGCATAAGAACACATGTTGGTGGAAGCTACAATAGATGGTTGAGCCAAATTGCATGCTTTAGTTGTTTGAAGACTAGTCACATCAGCAAGCACTACCCAACAAGGAAAAATGCACCTAACTCTGACTCAAACAAAGGAAAAGGTAAGGTAGATGTTGAGCATATTACAGTAGAGTTGAATAAAACATGGAAGAAGAAATATGGATGTAGCACATCAAATGAAGGGATCACTTCACCTAAAAGGCTAAGTGGTCATACTTCATCAAACTAAGAAAGAAGGTATGTGGGATTAATATTTAAATGCTTTATCATACATTAGTTCTTAGAATGATTTAGCATTGAAAAGGTTAGATCAGCATGAATAAAGAAGCAACGTAAAGACTTCAAAAGTTTTCACAATCCTGCCAAGTAACGAAAGTTACCCTTAGATGCTGATTAAAATCCTAGTGTATGCTAAGTTGTCTACCAAAGTCAGTATGAGCTGAGTGTGTAGTGTTTGCTGAGTAAAAGGAAAATTCTTATTGAAGCCAAGTAAGGGAAACTCTAGTGGATTTTAAGTGTTGGAAAATCAATGGAGGCCAAGTAAAGAAGAATTGCATTAGAAGTCAAGTGGATAGATGTACATTCACTAAGCATTAAATGCTATGAAATAAAGGGTATAAGGTCAAGTTTTTGATCATTTCTTGTCATTGTGAACAAAGAGAAAGAGCGAGAAGAGCATAAAAAATATTTCAAAGTAGAGATTGATTCTTTTTCAAAGATTTTAGCAAAGATTCAACATTATTTCGATGATCTAAGGTATTTACATAAGTGTCGAGCTACGTAGTTACAAAAATTTTATATTTTGAAACCCTAGTTTTTAGAAATGGCATCTAGATCTAGAAACCTCAAGGATAGGGAGCTATTTGAGGTTCAATTGGTAAGAAATTAAGTAAAACAACCAAATTTCAGACCAATTCCTCAAGTTGCTTATAAAAATGACCCTATTGGTGCTTTATCTATTATCCCACCAAAGGTTGTTATGGTGCAAGATGTTAGAAAATGTTACAATTGCAAAGTTGGAGTAATAGGTGGCATGGAGATTAGGCAATCTTATGAAAAAATCTGTGAAAATGGGGTATTAAAGGAGAAATTCTAGATTGCTGAGAGAAAGGGCTTAACCCATGCCCTAGATTTCCTTGTAGTTTCCAAAACTGAATGGATAAGGATAGTGTTGAGTAGAACTCATGATGAATACTTATGGTTGGAGGGTGGACCTATAAGGTTCTTAAAGATAATCATGGTATCCAGTCCTAGAATAGCCAAAGACCTTGAGGAGTGATTCAAAGGAAGCTATAGAGAAGAATACTCAGGCTAAGTGGAACAAAAGAGGCATGACAATAGACATAATCACAGATCCACTTGTAGAATTTTTTGTTAGAATAATATCCCATTAATTCTACCAGTCAAGTTGACTAAACAATGTCATGTGGATTACAATTGATGTAGGATATAAACTTGTCAAGAAGGATCATACATATGATCTAGCAGAGCTGCAACTGCAATAGATTATGGAAAATTTAGGAGCAATAACAAGATCCAAGAGTGCTCGATGTAAGTTTGGATCAATTTTGATATGCATATTTTTCTATGTTCAAAATAAATTCCCCTCTTTTGGTAAAATAAATTGGAAAACAAATAGGTCTATAGTAGTACAAGTTAATGAGTATATAGCGTAGATGGGGGCCAATTTTGAAAACTTGATGACAAGCTATTTTGAAGACTTTAAGAAGTATATGAAGAAAAGGCTTAGAATACGAGTATCTCTAGTAAATCAACATATAAATGATATTTGGATTTTGGTTGACATTGATTATACATACATCAAAGCAATAGTACCAAGGGTAAGATGGCTAAGGCTACTTGGTTATGGAATTAACATCGATGAAGTATCAACAATAATCACAACATTGCTAGTAGAACAAATTGATAAAAGTGCAAAGCCCTTTAGTACTTTTGATGTTGTGAAATCCAAGGTAGAGATGGAATTGAAGACTACTTCAACCCTAAAGAAGAAGGTTAAACTGGCCAAGAAACTAAAGACCGAATTTGGTGAAGAGACTACTAAAGAAAACAAGAAGAACAAGGCCAAGGGCCACTTTCCTTAATAGAAGGTATGGTTGAAGATTTCAAATATGAATAAGGTATTGAGGAAGAAGAAAAATCCAAGGAGACACCTATCAAGCTAGAGCCAAAGAAAAGGAAAAATCAAAAATAGCCTACAGCTCAGCCCAAAGGCAAGAAGATAGCCAAGCCAAGCCCAACCCAACAAAATCTACTACAAGGGAAAGTATAAGAGCTACAACAAAGGAGGCTAAGGAGTAGGAAAAGAAGAAGGATAATGATTAGGAATGTCCACCTAAGAAAAATCTGAGAAGAAAGTATGTTGCAGCTCCTAACTCAGATAAGGAAAGGACTAAATCTGATGACAGTGGCTAATTTAGAGTGGTAAGTCACACCACCAAGTCTAATTTCAAAAATGTATGTTATAAAATTAGAGATAATGCAGACTTGTATAGCTTAAAAGGTATTTATTTTAATAAATTGAGTAGAGAAGAATAGAACATAGTTGAAGAATCTATCTACACTATGATGGCCAAGTTCAAGAACACTCCGCTTGAGCTTGACAATCCAATGCATGAGGAGTTATATTCTATTGTTGAAAATAAATGGCATTACTACCTTAATATGGAGAAATAAATAAGAGAGTCAAAATTGGCTCAAGTAATGCTTGAGCTCACTAAAGGAAAATAAGAAAGGAAAATAAGAAGAATGGGAGCAAATTTGCACCCAAATATAGAGCATTCAGTATCCTCCAAAATAAGATTGAGGATGTTGTGAAAAAGTCCACACAAATGTGGAAATTAATCTATGGCCTCACAACTATAAAGGAAGGAGAAGAAAATCCCTTTGAAGGGAGAAATAATGAAGAGGAGGATGAAAATGAAATGGAAGGCGAAGGAGAAAAATAAAAGGCAGATACAATGGAGAAGAAAACACAAAAGGATGATATGTCAACTACTGAAGAGCATCAATTAGAACAAAGTGTGCAAGACACAAAAATAATGCCTCTAAATCCTCCACATGACACTTCTAAACCTATAGAACCATAAAGGAAAAGGATGTTCTTGAAAATTCTTGTTAGAACATAAATCCATTGACTATAGAGGATCTCAAAAAGATCCTTGACCAAACAACACTACAAGCCCAATTATGTAGTAATCTAGTGTTGGTTAGTTTAGATGAATTGCAAAAATTAGTACCTGTCTTAACTAGGGATAATATGGGAACACAAGTAACATATTCAATCATCCTTTTATCTATAAGTGGACAACCTAAAGAGAAAGTTGTACAAGATACATCAGCCAAGGTTGACTCCATAGTTATAGTCACTACAACTGTTGAGGAGCCAACAAAGAATAAAATCAAATAGATTGATACCTCTGTTCCTACTACACAAGCACAAGGTGCACCACCTTAAATAATAATCATTGATCAATGAATATCAAAGGAGGAGAAGGAGATCCTAAAGGAAAAGGAGCAAGCAACAATTCAAACTTTGGTTAATCTACCAACCTCTGGGACTCCAACAAGAATAGAACAAAACTCGAGCACTAAAGTAGTACCACTCCAAATATCAGCACTAGGCTTGAGCTCTATAAAGGTTTCAAGGGTAATTTTCTATGGAGACCCTACATTAGATGAACAAATAGTCATTCTTAAGTATTGTTAGGATAAACCATGGACAAAAATAAAAACTACATGCAAATATAACCAATAACAGAAAATAATAGAACACACAGAAATGAACACAAGGCACCAAGATTTAACGTGGTTCACCCAATCCCTGGGCTACATCCACCAAACAGCAAGTCCGATCTTATTACAATCCAATGATTACAACCTGATTACAATCCGTAATCCCTTACAGCTCAATACCGCCGCAAGAACCAATTTCGTATCACCACACATGAAAAAATACCCAACCCTAAGCCATTTTTATACAAGTATTAAACCACTTTAGGGTTATAACATGTCGGCCATATGTCGGCCATAATATGTCGGCTACCATGTCGGCTACTTCCCAAAAAAAAAATAATTTCGGGGCGATACCCCAAACCCCACTATTTATGAAGTATGTACATTACTTTCCTAATCAGTCACCACAATCTAACAATCTCCCACTTGGGGACTGATCAGGCTCCACACTAAACAACAATCTCCCACTTGGAGATTGATCCTGTAGCAATACAACTACCGCATGGGGCTCCCACTGGATCAAACCACCCTGGACTTTGCTATTCTTTTATTCACATTTAGTCTAAAAGACCAACTAAAGCTGAAGAGGAATTCAGCTTCTCCCTTGTTACAACCTTTGTCAACATATCTGCTGGATTTTCATTGGTATGTATCTTCTCCAGCTTTAGCTGTCCATCCTCCAAAACTGACCGAATGAAATGGTACCGCAACTGTATGTGTTTGGTCTTAGAATGCAGAGCTGAATTCTTAGCAAGATGAATGGCACTCTGACTATCTGTGAACAAATAATTATCCTTCTGAGGATGTCCCAATTCTTCCAAGAAGAACTGAAGCCATATCATCTCTTTGGCTGCCTCTGTAGCAGAAACATACTCTGCCTCTGTAGTGGAGAGAGCATTAATCTTCTGTAGCCTAGAAACCCAGCTCACGACTGCCCCACCAATAGTAAAGACATAACCTGTAGTACTCCACCTGGTATCAATATCCCCAGCCAAATTTGAGTCAACATAGCCCTGTAAATTAGTAGTAGAGCCCCCAAAGTGTAAACACTTATTGGATGTTCCTCTCAAATATCTGAGAATCCACTTGACAACATTCCAATGCTCAAATCCTGGATGACTCATATACCTGCTAATGACTCCCACTGCATGTGCAATATCTAGCCTAGTGCATACCATAGCATACATCAAACTTCCTACAGCTGAAGCATAGGGTACCTTGGACATCTTATCCTCCTCTTCCTGTGTCTTGGGACACATCTCCTTAGTCAATTTCAAATGACCAGGTAAAGGTGTGCTGACAGCTTTAGCATTCTCCATAGAGAAACGTTGCAACACCTTCTCAACATAATCAGCTTGAGATAGCGTCAATGTTTTGTTCTTCCTATCTCTGCAAATCTTCATACCAAGGATTTTTTTTGCTGCCCCCAAATCCTTCATAGCAAATGCATGTGCTAATTGGCGTTTCAGCCCCTTAATATGATCCATGTTAGACCCAGCTATAAGCATATCATCAACATATAAACATAAAATAATGTAGCTATCATCATCCAACCTCTTAAAATAAACACAGTAATCTAAATGACACCTATTATATCCATGCTCATGCATAAAACTGTCAAATTTTAGATACCATTGCCGAGGTTCTTGCTTCAAGCCATATAAACTTTTCTTCAATTTGTACACTAAGTTCTCCTTACCTTTGACCTCAAAAACCTGTGGCTGAGCCATATATATTTCTTCATCCAAATCACCATGAAGAAAGGCTGTTTTAACATCCATCTGCTCTAAATGCAAATCTTCAGTAGCCACAAGACATAAAACAGTACGAATAGAAGTCATTTTAACAACAGGAGAAAATATCTCATCAAAATCAATTCCCTTTTTCTGTGTAAATCCTTTTACAACTAACCTGGCCTTAAATCTTTTCTTACCTCCTTCCTCTTCTTTCAACCTGTAAACCCATTTATTCTATAAAGCCTTTTTACCTGCAGGCAACTTGCACAAATCCCATGTCTTATTTTTCAGCAAAGAGTCCATTTCATCTTTCATTGCAGACTCCCACTGAATCTTAGTATCCACCTGCACAGCTTCATCATAAATTTCAGGTTCACCAGCATCAGTAAGTAAAATAGAATACAATGAGGGAGAAAACCTTTGTGGAGGTCTAATTGGCCTTGTTGACCGTCTAACATTCACTGGTGTGTGTGGTATTTTTTGTTGTAGTTGTTGCACATCATGAGGAATGGCTGAAACATCAGCTTTTGGAGTATCATCCAGCACTACATAATCATCTTCTTTCTTCTCATGTTGCTGCAACAGATCTTTGTACAACACTTTTTCATTGAATATGACATCCCGACTTCTTATAATTTTATGATTTTCAAAATCCCAAAGCCTATAGCCAAATTCATTAATGCCATATCCAACAAAGACACATTTCTTTGATTTAGCTTCTAGCTTGGTTCTATTTTCAGAGTCTATATGAGCAAAAGCTTCACAACCGAAGGTCTTGAGAAAAGAATAACTCACCTTCTTACCAGTCCATGCTTCCTTTGGAATACCACAGCCCAAAGGAGTAGAGGGTCCTCTATTAATCAAATATACTACAGTATTGATAGCCTCTGCCCACATGTGTAAGGGCAACCCAGCATGCAACCTCATGCTCCTTGCGCGCTCCATTATAGTCCTGTTCATGTGTTCAGCCACTCCATTTTCCTGTGGAGTCCTTGGAACAGTTTTTTGTCTACAAATAGCATTAGTGGAGCAATAATCTTCAAATTCATGACTGCAATACTCACCACCATTATTAGATCTAAGACATTTTAATTTCTTACCAGTCTCATTTTCAACCAAGCATTTCCATTTCTTAAAAGTTTGAAATACATCAGATTTCTGTCTAAGGAAATAAACCCATACTTTTCTAGTTGCATCATCAATAAATGTAACATAATAATGAGAGCCACCAAGGGAAGATACCTGAGCCGGTCCCCATACATCTGTATGCACAAGCTCTAATTTCTCCTTTTTGTTTTCCTTCCCAGTCTTTACAAAACTCACTCTCTTTTGTTTTCCATACACACAACTTTCACAGAAATCCATATTCACACATTTTAGACTTGGTAAAACTTTCCTTGAATGAAGTACTTTCATACCTTTCTCACTCATGTGCCCAATTCTATTGTGCCACAATTCTGTATCAGAATCTACAGCAGCTATTTGTTCTCCCTGCTCAACTGCAGTAATTGTTCCTGAATATTCATTTTTCTCTGAAACAATCAAAGTAGAAGGAACAATATGACCTGTACAAAGATATAAGGTGCCTACTTTCACACCTTTTCCTACTACAAGGGAACCTTTTGAAACCTTCCAATTTTTATCATTAAAAGTAACTACACAACCCTCATCACCGAGTTGCCCTGCTGAAATTAAATTCCTACTCAGCTTTGGAACATGTCTTACCTCATGTAGTAGCCAATGATTCCCACTTTGCAACTTAATCTTAATTTTTCCCTTTCCAACAATCTGACAGGGTTCATTATCCCCCAAATAAACAAGCCCAAAATCCCCTTGGACATAATCAATGAAATAACCTCTATGAGGTGTAGCATGAAAAGAAGCACCAGAATCTAAAACCCATGAATCATCAACACTCTCTAAAGACAGAAGCAAAGCATCCTCTTCAGATTTGTTACTTACCACATTTGCCTCTTTGTCTCCATCTGATTTATCTCCTTCATTTTTCTTTCGAGTCCAACAATCTTTCTTTTTGTGCCCTGGTTTCCCACAGTACCAGCAATCATTTGGTCCTCTCGATTGAGACCTCCTCCCCTTTGACTTTCCTCTTGATTTCCCACAATTTCCAGAGTTACTTCCTCTTTCAGTCATTCTGCCCCTGCTTTGTGCATTTAAAGTACTTCCTGATGTAGATCCACCTAAGGATTTTCTACGAGTTTCCTCACTTAAAATAACACTGATCACATCATCGTATTTTAGGGTACTAGATCCAGGAATAGAATTACTCACCGCCATTACCAAGCCATTCCAGCTTTCAGGCAAAGAACACAAAATCAAGAGAGCCCTAATTTCTTCATCAAAATTGATACCCACTGAAGATAATTGACTACTAATAGTATTAAACTCATTTAAATGATCTGCAACAAATCCACCTTCTGCCATTTTCATATTAAATAAATGCTTCAAGAGAAATAACTTATTTGAAGCGGAGGGCTTTTCATATAGTGTCGCTAGGGTTTTCATCAAATCTTCTGTCGTCTTTGCTTTTGTAATATTAAATGCCACTGATGGTACCAAGCATAACCGAATGCTTTCGAGTGCCTTTCTGTCCAAAAGATCCCATTCAGCCTCTGACATAGTTCCCTGATTCTTGGCTTTTCCTTCCAACGACTTCCATAAATCCTTCTGATATAAATAGTCTTCCATTTGCATCTTCCATAACTGGAAGTTCTGCCCATTAAACCTATCAACCCTCAACTTACCCTCATCTGCCATTGCTCCCACTCAACTGTGAGACTCCCACTTAACCATGAGACTTTCCTACAGAGGATAACTGAAAGACAACCTTGCTCTGATACCACTTGTTAGGATAAACCACGGACAGAGATAAAAACTACATGCAAATATAACCAATAACAGAAAATAATAGAACACACAGAAATGAACACAAGGCACCAAGATTTAATGTGGTTCACCCAATCCCTGGGCTACGTCCACCAAACAGCAAGTTCGATCTTATTACAATCCAATGATTACAACCTGATTACAATCCGTAATCCCTTACAGCTCAATACCACCGCAAGAACCAATTTTGTATCACCATACATGAAAAATACCCAACCCTAAGCCCTTTTTATACAAGTATTAAACCACTTTAGGGTTATAACATGTCGGCCATATGTCGGCCATAATATGTCACCTACCATGTTGGCTACTTCCCAAAAAAAAATTTTATGAAGTATGTACAGTACTTTCCTTATCAGTCACCACAATCTAGCAAGTATGACTATGAAACTATGAATATTGATCAAATCAATGAAGTACAAGAGACACTAGAGAGAAAAAGGAAGTAGGAGATACTCAACAATGAGTATAAACATAGGCAAGCATTGATTGAAATAAAGGACAAATGATTAGATGATTTTATCTTGCAGACACCTGATGAAACAAAACCCATAATGGAGCAACTTTCAAACATAGTGGACCAGGTGCAAAGTCAAGACCATGATAGAAATGCCAAGTTGATGGAATGGCTAGAAAAGAAGTTTCAAACAAAGATAAATGAAAGAATATCTAGTGAGATAGCACTATCTCAAGTAAAACTGACAAAGAAAATTGAAAAGGTGAAGAAAGTACTTGAGAACATATTCTCATTGTACTCAAAATTGTGTGATCCTTTCATCTTCACATAGGATACTAGCCAAAGAATCATGAGCTTGGAGAGTAACTTGATGATATCAAGTATGCAACTACCCAAAGATCCAACTCAAAGTGAGAAGCACTTTAATACAATGCTTCACACTCAAAAGGAATTCACTGTATTAACAATAGAAGAGGCTAACACAAGAGCCAAATTGGTATGGATTCAAGCCTCCCTAACCACTCACATGGAAATTTTGCAAAAGGAACTAGCCTATGAAGAGAATATAATGAAGAAAGATCACAATATTTCTACATTAGATGGCTTAGTAAACCTTGCAATAGAGACAGCCATTCAAAATAAATCCCTAGAAGTTGCAATAAAAAATTGGGATGGTTCTCTGTGAATTGTAATGGAAGTAAATAAGAACTTCTTCGCTAAGTATGCATTCAGTGTCTAAGACCCTTTGACATAAGTGTCCAAAAAGGGGGAGATATTGTTGATAAGGGGGAGAAATTAAAGGCGCATTAGGAGAAATTGAAAAGCCAAAAGGATAATTAAAAGTGCAAGGGAAACATGTAAAAGGGTGAGATAAGAGCTTAAATAAAAGGCAAAGTAATAAAATAAATAAAGAAGGAGCAAAACAAAGGAAAATAGAGCATAACAAGGACACATCAAATAAAGAGTATCAACATTGAAGACAAGAAGTATCAACTGAGGCACATTAATCTATTTAGAGATATTTTGGTTACAAGGATATGGCACATCAACTTAGGGGGGATACAAAATTTTGCAGTATATAGTCTTTCAAAAAAATTTGAACAATTTTGAAGTTTTATATATATGCCAAACAAAATGTATATTACACTTGAGGAGATTAGATTCATTATTTATAGTTAAGTATTTTTGACACTCATGTTTAAGGGGGAGATTGTTGATCTCAAATTGGTTTTGATAATTTAGTGTCAACACACTTTAAAAAATTTCTAAGTTTATGCCAAGTATAATATAGATGTCGAGTCACAATATGTGCTGAGCCAAAAATTCATCAAGTGCCAACTCATTCAAATGTTGAGGAAACAGACAGCGTCAAGCAAGTTTTAGATGTCGAGTGACTAATAGATGCTGAGCAATGTTTAACTGTCAAGCTAGATAGAATTTAGTATGTGCCAAGCATCAGTAACTAGTAAGTGTTGAGTAACATACAATCAACATAAGAGTTTGTGAACCAACAAATGAAGATGTAAACCATTTTTCAGCCAACATATGGATAAGTATTGAAGGATTAAAAGATAATATTGAATCTATTTGATTCCCTTTGCAATCAACATGCAACTAATTAGAAAAATGGAAATATTTGAGTAGGAAAGATGGATGAATCTCAATTGTAGATTCATACCTAACCCTATGTCATGAAACCTTTTTAAGGAGGTTGAAACCCCATAATTCAGCAATGTATGAGAGTATGCAAGAAGAGAATGCATGCAAGGAGAGAATATTAGGATAGTTTGAAAGAATTAAAAGGGGTGAATTGACTTAGAAGAAGGACATCATTGTAGTATTAGTTAGTAGAACAGTGAATCAAGATCACAACAATTTCATACCAAATCAGTGACGATTAGATTGGATAGAACAAGGATCTGAAATCAGCATTAGTAGATTACAAATAATTAGGTCAAACATTCTACTATACTATCTAACAATTGTATTAGTAGATTGAAATCCTATGGAGATAGGTTGGTTTGATAGCCATTGTATAAAGCCTGTAATAGGTTGACATTCCAAGTGAATGTTTTATATATACTTTATCCAAGTACATTTCTAAAAGAGTGTTAAAATCCTTTAACAAGGTAGGATCTAACAATATTTGTAAGCTTTTAATAGAGCATTCCTTTCACAGGGAAAATCATGAGAATGGTCAAAATATGTAACCTTAATAGGTGAACTTTATTGCTACAGTAGTGAAGAGTTGTGGATGTCATCCTCACCCTAGTTTTACCTTCTCATTGAAGGGTTTTTGGGTAATCATATCTGGTGTCAAGTATTTATATGAATGCATTTACTTTACATGTTACTATTATATGTTCATGCATGCAATTTTTAAATTTAAAAGTTTTATTGGTTAAAGTTTAATACTTTTGATTCACCCCCCCTCTTAGAAGTATAATTCCCAGTTGTTAATTCCCAACATTAACAAGTTATCATCTAACAATCCTTTGTAAAATTTTAACAGGGAAAATCATGAAAATGGTCAAACTATGTAGCCTAAACAAGTGACACTTTATTGCTATAGTAGTGAAGAATTATGGGTGTCACCCCCACCTTAGTTTTACCTTCTCATTGGAGGGTTTCTAGGTAATCATATTTGGTGTCAAGTGTTTATATGGATGCATTTACATTACATGCTATTTAAATATGTTAATACATGCATTTTTTTTAATTTAAAAAGGTTTTATTGGTTAAAGTCTAGTACTTCTAATTCACCCCCACTCTTAGAAATATATATATCCCATATGTATTTCCAAAAATTTGTATCAGAGTTGAGTTCTCATCAAGAGAATCCTTACATCTTGGAGAAAAGATCTTGAAATAGATGTTTACAAGTTGAGAAATACCATTGAAAATTAGGAGATTGAGATACATCTCTTACTTCAACAACTAAATGAAACTAGAGATGCTTTGATAAGCTCACTAAAAAGGAGGAAAGAGATTGCTATGGTAGAAAATGACACATAATACAAAGAGATTGATACCACAAATTAATTTGAAAATGGTGAGTCCTATGAATTTGATGCAACAATTTCAAATCTCATGGAAATGATTAGAGTACAAGCTAAAGAAATCAGAAAACTCGAGTTGGAATAAGAAACACAAGCTATACTACTATGTGAGGTGACTAAACAAAAGAAGAAAGTTGTATAAGACAAGGCCATAATTGAAGAAGACAAAAGAGTTTTAGCAAATAGATCAAAAGAAAAATCAGAAAAGCTATTTAGGATCTCAAATGTGCAATTTGACACCATAAGCCAAATGATGAATGCTCATCATGAGTTTAATGTCAAGGACATTGAAGTAACTACATTGAAGTTGCATAATGAATAGCTGCATAATGACTTGAAAAGAGAAAAGGAGTTTGCTAAAAGTTTCAACAAGACAAATGAAGACATCAAGTACTTTGAGAAACTACTAAAATCCCCAAGATATAGTAAGGATACATCAAATTGGGATATATAAGCACTAAAGAAGGGGAATCATCCAAAGCTCCTAAGGAAAGAAACAATAAAGGTAAGAATTCTAAACCTACTTGTCATCATTGTGGTAAGAAAGGACATACAACCAATGTTTGTAGGAGCAAGAATACTTGTTAGAATGTCAAGCCAAAGAACATGACTCATAAGTGCAACAAACAAGGTCATTAGGAAGATGAATGCAAAACTAGAACCATCCATGCACCAAAATTTGAAGGACACTGCTACAATTGTCAGAAGTTTGGACATAGAGCCTTTGAATTTAGATCCAAGTCCACATGGTCATCAAAAAGGCCAACAAAGGGATGAAGCTATGAGAACTCCTATAATTGGGATTACAATACAAGACATAGCTATCATTATTGTCAAGAATATGGATAGATCTCTAAGAATTGCATAAGAACACACTTTAATGGTAACTACAATAGATGGTTGAGTTAAACTACATGCTTTAGCTATTTGAAGACTGGTTATATCAACAAGCATTGCCCAACAAGGAAAAAGGCACCTAATTAAGAGTGCAAAAAAAGAAAAGGCAAGGTAGATGTTGAACACATCAAAGGAGAGATGAAAAAAACATGGAGGAAGAAAGATGGATGCAAAACATCAAATGAACGGATCACTTCACCTGATAGGTCAAGTCATCACATCTCATCAAATTAAGCAAAATGAGGTATGTGAGACTGATATTTAGAACATTTTATCATACATTAGTTCTAAAATAATTTAGTACTAAAATAGATGCATTAGAATGAAAAAATACACAAGAAAATTATGAAAATCCAAGGTCAAATCTTCAAGTTTTCACATTACTGTCGAGTATGAAAAGTCCTCTTCAATTTCTAAGTAAAGTATTAGTATGTATTGACCTATTAGCCAAAGTCAGTTGAAGACAAGTTAGTAGTAGTTTTCAAGTGAGGGAGACTTCTATAAGTGTCGAGTAAGGGTAATTCTTATAGCTACCAAGTGATGATAAAATCAATGAATGACGAGTGAAGTAGAAATTGCATTGAAGCTAAGTTTATAGTTGTACATGTACCATGTAATAAATGCTATATTTTGAAAGGGTGTAAGGTTTAATTTCGCATATTTTTCATCATTAAAAACATAGAGCAAGAGAAACTAGAGCAAAGAAGTGATTTGCAAGAAAGATTGAAGCATTTGAATGGATCATAGTGAAGATCAAGCATCAGTTCATCAATTTCAAAGGTATTCTTCACCTATCTAGCTACGTAGTTTCATATTTGTTAAAACCCTAACTTGCAAAATGTCCTCAAGTTCAAAGAATTTAAAGGAGATAGAAACATTTAAAGTTAAATTAGTTAGAAATGAGGTCAAACAACTAGATTTTAGGGTCATACTAGAAGTTGCATATAAGAATGACCCAACATGCACATTATCTGTCATTCTACCTAAGGTTGTAATGGTTCAAGATGTAAGAAAATGCTATAATTACAAGGTAGGAGGCATTGCAAACATGGAAATTAGACAAGCATACTATAGATTATGCTAAAATAGAGTGATGAAGGAAGAATTTAAAATTCTAGAGAGGAAGGGTTTAGCTCATGCCTTAGATTACCCAATAGTTTATGAAACTGAATGGATCAAAAATTTTCTAATTAGAATACATGACATATGTCTATGGCTAGAAGGAGGACCTATCAAAATTTCAAAGAGAATTTTAAATAGGGTTACTAGATACCCAACCCTAGATTAGCCTAAAACATTGAGGAGAAATTCTAAAAAAGTAATTGAGCAAAATATAGGAGCGAAGTGGAACAAGCATGGAATGACTATTGACACTATCATAGATCCAGTTCTTGACTTTATAGTTAGGGTCATTTCAGATGAATTCTATTAATCAGGTAGACTAAATAGTGTTCCCTATATAGTAGTTGATGTAGGCTATGAGATAGTAAAGAAAGATCATACCTATGATCTTGTAGAACTCGAGTTGCAGTAGATAATTGAAAACCTAGGAGCAATAATGAAGTCAAAGAGTGCTCAATGTAAGTTTAGTTCAATACTAATATGTATATCTTTCTATGTGAAAAATTATTTTCCATCTTTTGGTAGAGTAGGATGGAAGACCAGTAGGTTAGTTGTTGTGCAAATCAATGAGTATATTGAGAAAATGGGGGATAATTGTGTGTCAGTAATGACTAGCTATTTTGAAGACTTCAAGAAGTCCATGAAACAAAGGTTGACAATTCCTATTTCCTTAGTGAAGAAATATTACAATGATATTTTTTTTCTTTTGGATATTGACTACAGTTTCATTCAGGCTACAATACCTAGAGGTAGATGGTTAAGGCCTCTAGGATATGAAATAAATATTGATGAAGCTTCAATTGCTATCACTGCACTACTTGCTGAAGAATTTGATAAGACTACCAAATTTTTTGGTAACTATGATGTTCTAAAGTTGAAGGTAGATATTGAATTGAAGATAGCCTTAACTTTGAAGAAGAAAGATAAAATGGTGAAGAAACTAAAAGCTAAGTTTGGTGAAGGTACATGAGATAATGATGAAGGAGATGATGAAGAAGAAGAAGAGGAAGAAGAGGAACAAGGTCAAGGACCTCTTTTTTTGAACCAATCCATGGGTGAAGATCAAGAAGAAGAAGGTGTCAAAGAAGAAGATGTCAAGGAAGCACTAGTAAAGCCACAACCAAAGGAAAATAAAAGCCATGATACAGCCTATTGCACAACCAAAGGCAAAGAAGGCTACAAAACCAAGTACAACAAAGTCTACATCTCTAGAAACAAGGGCCACTACAAGGGAAACAACTCAAAAAGCCATGGAGCAAGAAAAAGAGAAAACTAAGGCTACTAAGCAAATTGTTCTTGTGTAGAAGAAACTAAGAAGAAAATTTGTAGCACAACCAGAGACAGATGATGAGAAGCCAGAGTTTGAGGACACTAGCCAATTTAGAATGGTAAGTCATGCTCCCAAATATAATCTTGAAAACATTTGTGATAATGTTAAGGATAATGTAGATTTGATAGGTTTGAAAAAAATTGATTTTGGAAAATTTGGTAGAGAAGACCAGAACATTATTGAAGAATCTGTATATGCCATGATGAAAAAATTCAACAACGCTCCTCTTGAATTTGATAACACAATGCCTAAAGAATTGTATACAATTGTTGAGAATAAGTGGTACTGTTGCCTAAACATGGAAAATGAAATAAGAGAATTAATGTTAGCACAAGTGATGCAAGAGTTTTCAAAGGGACAATTAACTAAGGCCAATAAGAAATATGGTAGTAGGTTTGTACCAAAGTATAGGGCATTCGACATTTTGCAGAATAGAATTGACGATGTTGTGGAGAAATCCACACAAATGCAAAACTTAATATACATGTTGACAACTATCAAAGAAGGAAGAATGTGAGGACAAGGAGGAATAAATAGAAAAAGAAAAAGAGGACACCACTATGGAGGAGACACGACAAAAGAAAGATGAGATGGCAAAAGTTGATGAGCATCAAGTAGACCAAAGTGTGGAAGACTCACAATTGCTAGCCATGAGCCCTCCACATGGCATAAACACACCTGAAAAGACTATAATAGTGAAAGATGTTCCTAATAACTCACCATAGAACATTAATCCATTAAGTGTAGAGGATCTGAAAAAGATACTTGACCAATCAACATTAAAAGCAAGATTATGTGAAAATCTTGTATTGGCCAATGTGGATGAACTTCAAAAATCAGTAGTTGACATAACAAGGGAAAAGGTGAACAAAAAAGAACCACCTTCTACCATCCCTATAGCTACTAGTGCTCAGAAAATAATATAACTAGAGGATAAATCTACAAAGGTTGACACTATTACAAATGTTGATGTAGTTCAAACTACAGAAGTAAAGGAGCCTACAAAAGAACAAGAAGAAAAAAATAGATGCTTCTGTACCTACTACACAAACACAAGGTGCACCTCAATTGATCATAATTGTTTAAGGAAAATCTATTTAAGAAAATGACATACCCAAGGAGAAGGAGCAAGAAGCCATACAGACATTGGTAAACTTACCAACATCTGGCACTCCTACCAAAGTCCTTCAGAGGCTGACCACTAATGCAATACCATTGTAGATTTTAGCACCAGGCTCCAACTAAACAAAGGTTTCTAAGGTATTTCACTATGGTGATGCAATTTTAGATGAAGACATAGTGATACCCAAATATGACTATGCAAAAATGACATTAGAACAAATCAATATCATATAAGAAGCATTAGAGAGAAAGAACAATCAAGAAATACTCAGAAAAGGGTACAAATAGAGGCAAGCACTTTAGGGGATCAAAGATATCTTTTTAGATGATTTTAGCTTGCAAACACCTGATGAATCTAAACCTATATTAGAACAACTATCCAAAATTATTGAACAGGTGACTAATGAAGACCAGGATACTAAAGTTAAACTCATGGAATGGTTTGAAAAGAAATTTCAAAAAAATTCAATGAGAAGATATCTAGTGGAATAGGACTATCATTAGTTGAATTAGCTAACAAAATTGAGAAAGTGAAGAAAGTACTTGAGAACATATTCTCATTGTGCACAAAATTTTGTGATCCCACACTCTTCACACAAGAAACGAGCAAATATCTTAGGTATGCAACTACCAAAAAATCTAGCTCAAAGTGAGAAGAACTTTAATTCAATGCTTCATACAAAAAATCAACTAGCTATGTTAATAGTAGAAGAGGCTAACATAAGAACCAAGTTGATTAATATACAAGCCTTCCTTACCCCCCATATGGAAATAATCCAAAAGGAATTAGCATATGCAAAAATAGTATTAAAGAAAGATTCAAATATTTCAACATTGGATAGACTAGTTCATCTTGCAATAGAGATATCCATCCAGATAAAGTCATTACATGTTGCATTAGACAACTGGGATGCTACTTTGAATATTATAATGGAAGTCAACAAGAACTTCTTGGACAAATACACTATCAATGTATAGACCCTTTAACATTAGTGTCAAAAAGGGGGAGATAATAAAGAATAAAGAGGAAGATAACCCAAAAAGGGGGAGAGCAAGAAAAATGTGGAGCAACTAGCAAAAGAATAGAAAATAAAGTATGTCAGATAGAAATAGAGTGTCAGTACTTTTGAAGACAAAGAGTATCAACATGAATCAAATCTACTCAAAAAGGAGAAGAAATTTTGGATATAGGTATAACACATTAACTCAGGGGTAGTTACAAAATTTTGAGCAAAATATTGAGGTAGATGAGTCTATTATAGAGTTTTGAAAGTTTAGAAGTTTTATATATATGCTGAACTTTGTATGTATTATACTCAAGAAAATTAGATTTTTTATGTAAAGTTGAGTGTTTTTAACACTCATGTCAAAGGGGGAGACTGTTGATCTTAGGTTGGTTTTGACAATTGAGTGTCAACACACTTAATATATTTACTAAGTTCATGTCGAGCTAACAACACATGTTGAGTATAATATGTATAGATGCTGAGTTGCAATGAGTGTTGAGTCACTCATGTGCCAAGTGAATAGTTGATTCCAAGCAAGTTCAAGTGCCAAGCAACAAAGAATTATAGTAAGTGTCGAGCATTAATTTTATCAACTGGTGAGTAACACAGAATGGACCTAGTTGTTTATGATGGCACAAACAACTATATAAACCATTTTTAAGCCGACTTATGGATAAATCTCAAAGATTTGAAGATAAGATCAAATCTATTTGGATTCCCTATGTGATCAACATGTAACCAAGGAGAAAAATGGAAGGAATTAAGTGGTATAATGAATGAATCATAGTCGTAGATTCATACCTAACCCTAAGCCACCAAAGTCTTTTTAAAGGGAGATAAAGCTCCATAATTTAGTGTGTGTATGTCTATGCGAGGAAGTGATGTGAGTGAAGAATTTGAAGGAAGTAAAAAGGGGTGAAATGATAAATAAACATAAAAGGTGACTTAGAAGTGTGAAAGAATTGTAGAATCAATTTGCAAAATAGAGGAGTAGCTATACAACATTGTTATAACAGTTCAAGAGGATCAAGATGGAAAAAACTATGATCTGAAATCAGCAAGGAAAAGTTGTAAGTCATCAAATCAAACATTATACTATTACTTTTTAACAACTGTATCAACAAGGTGAAATCTTTTGGACTAAGGTTGATTTAACAATCATTATAAAATCCTTTAATAGGGTGACATTCCAAGTGAGTATTTTAGAGTCCTTTAGCTAGGCACACTTCTAATAGTGTGTTAAAATCCTTTAATTGGGTAGGATTTAAAAATCCTTTGTAAGCTTTTAATAGGGTAGGCCTTTCACAAGGAAAATCATGAAAATGATCAAACTATGTAACCTTAATAGGTGACACTTTATTGCTATAGTAGTGAAGAATTGTGGGTGTCATCCCCACCCTAGTTTTACCTTCTCATTAGAGGGTTTCTAAGTAATCATATCTAGTGTCAATTTTTATGTGGATGCATTTACTTTACATGTTATTTCAATATGTTAATGCATGCACTATTTTTAAGTTAAAAAGGTTTTATTGGTTAACGTCTAGTACTTCTAATTCACCCCCCTCTTAGAAGTATATATTTCCCATTTGTATTTCCAACAAAGGTTAGAAAGTCAATGATTATTATTGAAGCAAGGATCAATTTATATATGCTATTGGACACTAATTTCTAACCTTAAGTGTAAATTTTATTGTAGAGAACAAAATATCCAACCTCTAATCTAATATGTGCACAATTAATAATGATAAAGACTCCTTAAAACTTTCATCCAATCCTATATCCCATTATGGATGGAAGGACATGCATATGAATGTACATATAATTGATGAAATTAGTACAATGTTCCAATCAATTAGAATAAACTCTAGTTGATCTAGGAAGAAAAATGGTGGGTGTCATTCCATGCAATAGGGCTTGATGTGTATTGTAAGAAAACCCAAAGTAATGTTCTAGTAGAGGAAATTATAATTGATTTATTTATGGAATTCAATCCTATGCAAGGCTTTTGGAAGCCTATTTTTAGATATCCTTACTTCATTCATATAGTTCATATTGAGTATTACCAAACATTGGTATGGACTAGAATCATAAATTGGTTAGAAGTACTGATAGTGACATGTACATGATTTGATACTAGTGGGGACACCCAATGTTTCCTCAATACATCATGGCGCTTTTTACATAATATTTTTTGATTTTCTAAATTTTCAATTTTTATTGTCATGAGATTGTATAATTTTGGATGTTGTTACTAGGCATGTTGATTGAATCAAAATGGGGAAAACTATAGCTTCTATAAAGCTAGTCATAACTAGTTGTTTTCCCATTATGCTTGTCTTCTTGGTTTGTACTATCCTTCAATAGATTTCCTATAGGTTACATGGTCTAGATCTATATTTTATATTTTTGTTAGTTTAGTGATGAATTATAATTATGAATAATTTCCTTGGTTTGTACTTCAATTTAGTAAGAGAAGATGTAACCTTTGGCCATAACTTGTCAAGATAAAATAGGAGAACTTAGTACCAATGTACCTTATGTTGTCCTTTGGTACTTTTTAACAACTTTATAACCTTGTAAGTACAATAAAATAATACCATTAGAGAATTGGTTTAAAATTGAGGTTATGGAGCAACACTCATTTCATCTAGGTGATGCTCATAGAGGTGAAGTACCAAGGCTTCCTGGGAGGTCACCCATCCCAATGAATCCCATGACTTATTGAGATTACAGTACTTATTGATGTAAGAGATGATACATTTCTCCAATATCTACTTCATATCCATAATATTTACAACTAAAATAGTCTTTAACTCTTTCCTATGATTGAAAATGACATAGATTCCCATACTAGTGTATCTTTCTCTTCTCTGGCCACCCTCTTTTCCATCAATTTTTAAAGGGAAACAATCACTTTACTAAGATCCTTCATGGTTATGTCTTTAATTCAATAGCTTTACACTTCCTCATATCTCCTAGTCTAAATTCTATCTAGGCCAACTTCACTCCATTTCCATAACACCTCTAGGACCATAATTTCTTGACAAAATTGAATGTGATAGTGTAATCAATGTTAAAAAATGCTTTTAATTTTATAAGTAGAATAAATTGATAGTATTGTTCATGTTTCTACACGTTCCATGTGCTCCTTATATTGCATCAACTTGTGGTGTAGGATTATTATTCTACTCTTGTAAATTAGGTAGCCCACAACAAGATTCTTTCAACACTACATTTTTTAGACCCCTCAAAAAAACACTAAAATGATCCCTATTCTTGATTGGAAAATCATCTTTCTATAGTTTCCTAGAAGAGTAATGTTAACCATTCTTGGTTTCACTTCATTGTCAAGGTGGGTGGAGAATTGTCCTTTGACTGAAAAGACTACTCTTAATCCTAAATCCAATCATGCCATTGTAAATGTTTTTACTCACCATACACGATTGACACATTTTGAATCCTATGCGTAGGAGTCTATAAGGTCATAATAATTAATGTCTATGTCTGAAAAATATTTACATTTAAAATGATAATTAAGGAACTTTTTGAGAAGAAATCTAATCAATAGGATGAGGATGTTGAATTATGGCAATTTTACAATTCCAATGTAACATTTGAAAGTTTATTATAGTTTTTAACAAATAGAGTAGGATGAATGTGGAAAAATTAGAATGAATAAATGAAATGGAATAATACACTAACTTCTAAGTACACAATCAATTGTTAGGATGAAATAGGAAAACACAATACCTACTAACTATTTCTAGTCTTCTCGATGTCTAGCAAATGAGTCTTTAATGACTATCAAGTCAACAAATAATATAATACATATCTAAGAATCAATCTTCTATAATTAGATTATATAAGCTAAGAAGAAGAATACTCATCTAGTAATGATATCACATGAGATGTAATAGATTTGTGGAGAAAAGAACAAGTAATGCCTAACTACGAACAATCAACTATGTAGGTTGTTGTAGATATATAAGGAGGTTAAAGTGATTCATTCATTAACATGGACTTTGACATATATTAAATTTTATATAGATTTATTCTATTGAGAACTTTATTTATCAAAAAATTTAGTTGTAGCATTTGAAATATATATTAGAAACAACACCCTAATCACTACAAGAACACATATTCAAATTATAAACAAGAACCATATTTCTATATGCAATAATAAATTAAAAACACATTGTTTGAGTTAAGAAAGGAAAATTCCTAGAATGGATTATTGTAAGTTAATTGTTCCTTTTTATCCTTACTACAACATACTCTTATTTGTGAGAAGTTGAAAAATTAATTATAGCCATTGATCAAAGGAATTCTTCTAGGATTGAATTACAAAATCAATCTCAAAATGATCATGATCAGTTAGGGGACATTACATAGTGGCATGCATATTATTTGATAATCATTTAAAAATATAAGTAGTTTGTGTCAATCACTTGACAAAGTAATATTTACAATCGCAATTTACAAATGTAACCAAATCCAAGTCCCTAATGATGTCATGCCCAAAATGTAAGGGCAAAAATGTACACAATTTTTTTTTTAAAAGGTTAATCACACTACTAAGTTTGATATGTCTAATACAGTTATGACATAGGTACATTACAAGATAACATGTTTACCTATTAATACCAAGACATTTCGTTTAGGTTTAAAATCAAAGTGTAGGGCTAGATTGTTCAATTTAAAAATTTGTTATCAAATGATTATAGATCTAATTATCTCGAACATTGAAAAAAAGAACTTTTAATTAATTCAACATTACATCCATGATTAAAATTTATTCTAATTACATTTTTATTATAATTTATCCAAAATAATAATAATAATATAAATAAACTAAAAATCTAGACTGACTTATACCAACATAATTGATTTTAACAAAGAAACATTTTAATTAACTTTCTTAACAAATAAAATTAAATTTACTTTAAGTAATCTTTTACTTAACATAGAAATCTAACATTGAATTATTTAACTAATGTATACAATAACAACTAGCTAAACTTAAATATTCTAACTACATTTAACATTACAATTAAAAATTTGAAATTTAATTCACATATCACAAAAAAAACTACTAACTAAACAAAAACTAAATTTAAATAACAAACCTAGACTAAACTCAATTTACAATTACTAACCACTACTTAAAAAAAATACTAACTAATATTTAAATTTAAAACTAATTTAATGAAACTAACTCCAAAGAAACTTTAAAAACTTTATTTAATTACTTACTAACCTAAATTAAACTAACATCCAACTTAACACTATAATTAACCTATCCCCAACAAATTCTAACCTACCCCCCCTCAAGGCTAAGTGCTTTTCCAAGAACATATTCCCACCAACTTGGGTGGGGCTCCCTACCCAAGTCCATCCTCATCTACATAAGGAGTTTTCTACCCAAGAGAAAGTGTGCCCAGGCTTAGAAGGTGAGGAAAAAAAGGTTGGAGACTTTAATACCAAACACACTTTTGCTAACTCAAAATTGCCACATGGGCATTGTACCCCACACCGCCCCCTCCTTCCATAGACTTCTAAAGTGCTTGGAATGATAATGTATGGGAAGAAAATGTGAAATAAAAATAAGTGTTTTAAAAACTTTAAACCAATTGCCACCACTAACTCCCACCCAAACCACGTCACATGTTTCCCCAAACCCCAACAAAAGTATGTCTGGCAGCCAAATCATAGACCTTAAGGGGGGAAGCGAAGTGGTAAGTTTTAATAGTTGTTGTCAGACTTATCAAAGGCTTACCTTCCAATCCTATTAGATACGTCAGAGAAGACAAGGGTGCGTGGGTACTTGCTCCCCAAATTTGAAATTTCATGTGCCCACTATAGGAGGAAGGTGTAATGTTAAAAAGTAAGTTAGGTGCCTTAGGAAAATAGATAGTGTAGTAATATCAAAAAGTTTGTTTGGTAGAGGTAAGATATTAGTTATTTAGGATATTTTCTATGCCTATTCTTTCTTATTTAATTGCTTCTTTTTTTTCTAATTTAGACAAATGATTTTTTAGTTTTTTTAAAGAATCATAGAGGAATATTCTCTATTGCTATCAAAAGATTAAAACATTTTCCCATACAAAATCTAGAGGGCTTTTTGCTCTTGAAAACACATATTTTTCTTTTTCTAAGTTGATTTTGTCTAAGTATAGAATTTTCCAAACAATTTTTTTTTTTTTTTATAACAAGGAGTATATATATTTTTTCTAAATGAGTTTATAACTTAGAAGTAAATATTTGGTTTGCACAATAATGCAAGATATATTTTATCTCCTAATAAGCATGAAATTGAATTAAAATATCAACCATATCCATCTTTTTTTCTTAACATAACTGAACTCAAAATTGCATAAATTGTATGTTACTATTTTTATCTACTTTTCAATACACATGTGCATAAAATAAAAAATATGAAAATATCATAAGCAATGATATTATTCAATCATTATTTTACTAACCGCCTAATTCAAAGGCTCTGTTGGCAAAGAACTAGGTAGAAAACTTAACATCGTTGGCACTGCAACAATAAGTTTAAATATTTTTTACATAGGATTTAAATCTTGAGGAGAAATCTTGTCAACATAACTGAATTTCAATAACAAATTGAATTTCTTTCTTAGCCCTTAACAAGGGATCCATATCAAATTCTACAATACATCATGGTGATCATGGAGAGAGAAAAACTAACTAGGAGACAACCAATCATAACATCAACACAGAATTAAACATTCACTCCCATACCAAGTTTTCAGAATAGGTTCAACATTGAAACAAACTAGGGAGAAGGTTGTTTTTTTCAATAGGAGATGTTAGACACAACACCAAAATAGTTTCCCTATCAGGGCTATAAACTCAAGAACTTCTGTTCTTCCATGCTTACATGCCAAAACTCATATGTGGCTTGTGCTAATGAGTAGGGGCCCATAACACCCTACCCTCTCTCCCTCTTCTTGTCCTAAGAAAAGACTCTACACTATTGGAGTCGAATTGAAGACCTTCCCCCAAATGTGGCCACTTCTACCCTATCTAAGGGTGAGTAATGTCATTACACCAATACAATCCCTTTGAAAAATTCAAAATAAACACAAAAGGGAAGACATTTAAGAAAACCTATTTCACTCCCTTCCAACATACTCAACACACACACAAACATACATAATCAATAAAATTGAAACATGAAACACAACATGATCAAAAGAGGTGAAGTATTCCTACCTTCAAAAATTTGATTATGGAAAATGAACAAGTTTGGGATGAGCTTGCTTTCTTCTCCTTCTCCTTCAATTTTGAAAATCCCTCTAAAACTAGAGGTTGGGTGGACATGCAAACCCTCTCAAAATTGCCTCTAAATAAGATCCTAAACTCAACCACCTCTAAAATAAATAACTCCACCACTTGCCTAAAAGTTCTAGATGCTTCTAACACAACTAGACCTAAGACTAACCTCAAGGTGGAGTTAAAGTCACCCAACTCATGATGAAAACTATCAATTTTCGCAATAAAGCAAAAATGGAGTTTTTGAGTGGCCATAAAAGTCAACAAAAGGGGCTAGGGGGGTGGAAAATGCCCCAAACCCATACCCATACTCCATGGGTTTTTAGATTTCATGATTTTAGGCCTTAGGGATTAATAAGGGACCTAACAAATGCTAAGAAATTTTAAAACTTCTAACTACCTTCAAAATGTACGTTAAACACTAATTTGGATTAGTGGTAATTAATCTCAATTAAAAACTGATTAGAAATAAGGTCACTAACCTAGTCTGACTTAGATCTTTAGGTTACTCAGTTAACCTTCACTATCATGCTGGAATGCATATACAATTCATGAGTGTCAAGAAACACTATAAAAAATATTGTGATGAAACATTAACATTTATTGATTACAAAATGATACATTCATTCATCTCAAAATACAAATAAAATACAAACAATGGGGTTTCCGAAAATGGTACATAGGGTTTAGTTTCATTTATCCGTTAGATTTCCTAGCTAAAACATCTTGCACACTCATTGCACACTTCAGTAGCTCAAGAAAATCACATGCATATATGTATATAATGTATCAAGGAAATAACATTAATGAAAACATCCATCTTTCAAATAATTAGTTTTTTATCTCATTCTACTCATATTCTCAATCATTAAAATTGCATAATCAAAGTGTTAATTCTGCATTCACTTCATCAATATACATGTTCATAAAGCATTAAATGATGAAATAAAATATCTAATAGTAAAACATCACAAAACATGAAATACCATAACATAATATGTTCAGTGTATCTGATATTGTCTTGACATATCGAGTCATAAATATCAAAATAATAAAGTATCAACTATGCTATAATGGGTCGGGGTGAGGCCTCACATCCTTCCCCACTAGGCATGAACTTCATCTTGGAGTTCATCAAAAAGATAAGGGTACTAAAATTTCATCCATGCTACATCCTCCCACGAAACCATGACCTCATCGTAACAATCCCACTGAACCCTAACCTGGTCCAACTCTCAGCCTCAAAGAGCTAAGGTCTGTTGGGAAATAATATGGATAGGCTCCAGCTCTAACTGCCCATCTGAATCCACCTAAAAAGCATCCCAATATATAATATGAGACTCATCATAAATGTATCCTCTAAGTACTAAAATGTGAAACATGTCATGGATGTGTGATAGGCTAGGTGGCAAAGCTAAATAGTATGCAACTGGTCCTATCCTCTCTAGGATCTTGAATAGTCCAATAAACTGAGGTGCCAACTTAGAGCCCTTTCCAAATTGAATTGGACTCTTGTGTGGTTAAACCCTCAGAAAAACTCTATCTCCAACCCGATACTCTCGATATGTCCTCTTCGCATCAGCATACTTCTACCTATCATGTGCCTCTCTCAGGCACTGTCTAAAGAGGGTCACCTACTGCTCCATCTCCTTTACTAACTAAGGACAAATAGATACTCAATCCTTGATCCTATCCCAACTCAAGGGTGTTCTACATGGCCTTCCATACAAGGCCTTATAAGGCAGCATACCTATGGAGGACTAGTGCCCATTGTTATAGGTAAACTCCATAAGATGTAGGTATTCCTCCCATTTGACCTGATGGTCCATGACATACATACATAACATGTCCTCCAAAACTTGATTCACTATCTTAGTCTAACCATCGGTCTGGGGATGGTATGTTGTACTAAAATTGAGCCTAGTGCCCAAAGCTACATACAAATCTCTCCAAAAGGATGAAGTCAATAATGAGTTTCTATTAGAGATGATCTTAGAGGGAATGCCATGAAGTCTAACAATGTCCCGTAAGAACACTTGAGCTATGTCTCTTGCTATGTATGTAGTATGCACAAGTGAGAAATGGGCAACCTTGGTCAACGTGTCAATTGTCACCAAAATTCCATCATGGCGTTGAGATGACATGGGAAAAACAACAATAAAATCCATAGATATAGCATCCCACTTCCACTCTGCAATATCATCAGGTTGAAGAAGCCCACTGGGATGATGGTGCTCTACCTTCACCCTCTAACACTCGAGGCATCTTGCAATAATGTTAGCAATCTACACTCTCATGTGTGGCTAGTGATATAAATATCTTGGATTGGCATGTAACTTCCTAATGCTAGGGTGTACTACATAAGGTGCTCTATGAGAATCAAGTACAATGAGCTCACACAAACCCCCAATGGAAGGTACATACATACTTCCTCTATGACACAAAAGTCCATCAAACTCCAAGGGATACTCTGAATGCTTCCCTTCCAAGGGTCTTTGAGAATGTACTATCTAACTAACTTTTGCATAAAGCTCATCTCCTGGCAAGTGTTGTAGGATCTTCTCTCTCAAGTCAATGCAAGTAGTCATAGATGAAAGCTCATAGCACCTTCAACTTAAGGCATCTACAACCACATTATCCCTTCCCTTAATGTAATGAGAATCAAAATCATACTCACAAAGGAAATCCATCCACCTTCTTTGCCTAGAATTAAGGTTTGGCTATGTAAATATGTACTGCAAGCTTTGGTGATCAGAATGGAGTTTGAATCTATCACCTAGAGGGAAGTGTCACCACCTCACTAAAGCATGAACCATTGCTGCAAGCTCTAGGTCATGAGTAGGGTAATTGAATTAATGAATCTTCAACTTTCTAGACTTGAAGGAAATAGGTCATCCATCTTGCATAAGGACCACCCCTATACCATCTAAAGATGCATTTGTGCACACCAAAAAATCCATAGAAGGATCTGGCATTGCAAGAATTAGTGCACTACTTAGGGCTCTCTTGAGCTCTTGAAAAGCTCTATCAAACTTGTCTGTCCACTCATACTTCTTCCCCTTCTTTTGAAGAGATGTGATTGGGTGTGAAAATCTAGAGAATTTTACAATGAAGCATTGGTAATATCCTGCTAGTCCCATAAAGCTCCTTACTTTGATGACACTAGTGGGTGCTAGCCAATCCATGGTGGCCCTAATCTTCAATGGGTCTACTAAGACACCATCACCTAAAATGACATGAGCCAAATAATGTATCTCAAGTCTATAGAACACACACTTAGACAAGCTGCCATACAATTGATTTTCTCTCAACTTCTATAATACATATCTCAGGTACTCTTCATGCTCCTTCTCATCATGAGAATATATCAGAATTTCATCAAGGAACACAACCAAAAACTTATCCAAAAAGGTATGAAATAGTCCATTCATAAGGCTCATGAATACATCTGAAACATTTGTAAGGCCAAATGGTACTACAATGAACTTGTAGTGACCATACCCTGTACATAGTGTAATCTTGAGGATATCACTATCCACAATCCTCAACTAATGATAACCTAACTTTAGATCAATCTTTCAAAATACTTGTAATTGATCAGAGAGATCATCAATTCTGGGAAGAGGATATTGGTTCTTAATGGTTACTTTGTTCAACTATCGATAATCAATACACAAACTAAGTGACCCATCCTTCTTCTTTACGAAGATCACTGGTGCACCCCCCCCCAGGTGACACACTAGGTCAAATATGCCCCTTCTCTAAGAGTTCCTCCAACTGAGTCTTTAGCTCACTAAAGTCATGAGTAGTCATCCTATATGGTGCTCTTGATACTAGCTAAGCTCTTGGCATAAGATCTATATGAAAGTCCACTGCTCTGGGTGGAGGCATACCAGGGAGCTCTAAAGGAAACACATCTACAAACTCCTATAGGATTGGAAAATCATCGAGGGATGGCTCTCCGTCTAGATCTTCCTCTCTATCACTAATGGAGATAGCAATCAACTAACACCCATTTTGCATGCACTTCCTAAGCTACATAGTGAAAATAATACGAAGGGATACTAGTCTCTTCACTCTGAAGATCTCTCTAGAGATATCATCTTTATCCACACATTCCACTATCTTCTGTCAACAATCTATCTTGGCACTATGGGCATAAAGACAATCCATGCCAAGGACTACATCATAAGAACCTAGAGGGGTAATGCATAGATCAGACAACATGGAAATGTTTCCAATCTGCATTTGGCAATCATGCACCATGGAACTAATTAACACTTTGGCTCTTAAGGCTAACTCTACTTGCCAACTGACATCTTGTCTAACTTCCACTAGCCCATAGTGCTCTACTACATATGGAGATATAAAAGAGTTAGTAGTTCCAGAATCAAATAAAATTGCAACCATATGACCCTGTATAATACCTGTAGCCTCAATAACTATGGCCTGATGCTCAACCTAGAGGTTGTCAACTGCTATAAATAATCTATGGGATCAGCCCATGTCTCCAACTATTGGTTCTAGAAAAGCCCCTCTATGTCCATCGGATGATTGTCCATGTGGACACTCTCTAATTATATGACCCATGCCACCATAAGTGTAGCATGGTCCTTGAGTATAAGATTGTGCACCTTGTGATCTAGACTGCTATGAGCCTCCTGACCTACTAGATCCACTATATCCACCCCTGGAAAGCTGTTGAGTCTTTACTAACTATGACTATGGGGCTTGTACCTTCTAATCCTATTTGGGACCCTATGACTGCCACTGCTTGGGTTTGGAGCCCCAATAACCCTATGAAAGTTTTTGTTGTTTCTACTATGGTCTCTGTTATTGAGACTATTGGCCCTTAGAGGACCCTACTATATAGATATGATTCCCCTTCCAAGGGGGTTTCTGTTGGGTAGAGTTTCAGTTCTAAGATCGATTCCATGACTCCTATCTACCCCAAGTATCCTCAGTAACTAGTGCTATCTCAACTACCTATTTAAAGGTGGTAGGGAAGGCCAAACAGACTAGACCCTAGAGAAAAAAATTTAGTTCCATGATGAAGCGATGTACTTGCAGTTTCTCATCCTTCATGTATTCAACATAAGGAAGGAGCTCGAGAAACCTGCTCTCATACTAAGCAACTATGAGAACCCTCTGATATAGAGAATGAAACTCTTCTATCTACTTTTGTCTAAAGTTATTAGATAGGTACCTTTCCTGAAATCTCTCCAAGAATGACTCCGATGTGAGGGTATCCATCCTCACTCCTCCTATAGTTTCCTCCTAATGCCACCAATTGGAGGCATCTCCTCTCGGTTGATGGATTGCTAGATGTGCCTTCAGATTACTCCCATAAGGACATAATCCAAAGCACTATTGTAGACTCTGTAACCAGGCCTCTGCTACTATTCCCTCTATGGAACTAGTAAAGAATGGTGGCCTAAGTTGTATCAAATCCCTGATATCATCTAGTATATGTCTAAAAGGTCTATCAAGTGGTGGTCCTCTCTGATATATCAACTCACCTTCATGCTTTCCCTATTGTTCAACTTGCCTTAGAGGGGGACTCCTACTCCTCTCTTTGCCTTTGGCCCTGCCTTCTACAAGTCCCTCTGCTTCCCTTTCGAGAATCTACTACATTGGCTATACTACAAGTAGTATCCTCTACTAGACTACACCAATCAATGTTTGAAGGGAATCCAAAATATCCTGATTTGGGTTCAGTGGTTGTGGTGGTGGAGGGGGTGGTGGTCCATCCTCCTACTCCGCTCTACCACCTCTCACCCTATGACCTCTACCTCATCATTTGCTTCAAGTAACATGAGGCATCCTTCACAATTAAAAGTTTAGTTTAAGTTTAGAAGCATAATGTTTTTAGATTCCTAGGGTTGAAACATGGGCTCTGATACCAAAATGCCATGCCAAAAATGTAAGGGCAAAAACACTCAAATGTTTTTCAAAGGTTAATCACACTACTAAGTTTGATATGTCTAATATAGTTATGACATAGGTACATTGCAAGATAACCACACATTTTCCTATTAATACCAAGACATTTTTTTTAGGTTCAAAATCAAAGTGTAGGACTAGATTGTTAAATTTAAAAATTTGTTATTAAATGATTATAGATCTAATTATCATGAACATTGAAATAAAATAACTTTTAATTAATTCAAGATTATATCCATGATTGAACTATATTCTAATTACAATTTTATTATAATTTATCCATAATAATAATAATAATAATAATAATAATAATAATAATATAAATAAACTAAAAATCTAGACTGACTTATACCAACATAACTAATTTTCACAAAGAAAAATTTTAATTAAGTTTCTTAACAAATAAAATAAAATTTACTTTAACTAATCTTTTACTTAACATAAAAATCTAACATTAAATTATTCAACTATTGTATAGAATAACAACTAGCTAAACTTAAATATGCTAACTACATTTAACATAACACTTAAAATATTTAAATTTAATTTACATATCACAAAAAAAAGTACTAACTAAACAAAAACTTAATTTAAATAATGAACCTAGACTAAACTCAATTTACAATTGCTAACCACTACTTTAAAAAAAATACTAACTAATATTTAAATTAAAAACTAATTTAATGAAACTAACTCTGAAGAAACTTTAAAAACTTTTTTTAATTACTTAGTAACCTAAATTAAACTAACATCTAACTTAACACTAAAATTAACCTATCCCCAACTAATCCTAACCTACCCCCCACAAGGCTAACTGCTTTTCCAAGGGCATATTCTCACTAGCCCACGTATTGGGGCTCCCTACCCAAGTCCATCCTCATTTGCACAAGGAGTTTGCTACCCAAGAGAAAGTGCACCCAGGCTTAGAAGGTGAGGAGAAAAAGTTTGGAGACTTTAATACCAAATAGACTTGTGCTAACTCCAAACTGCCAGATGGGTGTTCTACCCCACACCACCCATTCCTTCCATAGACTTCTAAAGCACTTGGAACAATAATGCATGGGAAGAAAACATGAAATAAAAAGAAGTGTTTTAAAAAATTTAAATTGACTGCCACCATTAACTCCCACCCAACCCACGTCACACCTTCCCCAAACCCAGACAAAAGTATGTTTGGCAGCCAAATCACAGACCTTAAGGGGGGAAGAAAAGTGGTAAGTTTTAAAAATTATTTTCAGACTTGACAAAGGCTTACCTTCCAATCCTATTAGATATGTCAGATGAGACAAGGGTACGTGGGTACTTGCTCCCCAAATTTTAAATTTCATGCGCCCACTATAGGAGGAAGGTGTAATGTTAAAATGTAAGTTAGGTGCCTTAGGAAAATAGATAGTGTAGTAATATCAAAAAGTTTGTTTGGTAGAGGTAAGATATTAGTTATTTAGGATATTTGCTATGTCTATTCTTTCTTATTTAATTACTATTTTTTTTTTAGACAAATAATTTTTTTTATTTTTTAAGAGAATCATAGAGGAATATTCCCTATTGCAACCAAAAGAGTAAAACATTTGCCCATAGAAAATCTAGAGGGCTTTTTGCTCTTGAAAACACTTTTTTTTTTCTAAGTTGATTTTGTCTAAGTATAAAATTTTCCAAATATTTACTATTTTATAACAAGGAGTATATATATTTTTTCTAAATAAGTTTATAACTTAGAGTTAAATAGTTGGTTTTCACAATAATGCAAGATTTATTTTATCTCCTAATAAACACGAAATTGAATTGAAATATCAACCATATCTCTTTTTTTTCGTTAACATAATTGAACTCAAATTGCATAAATTGCATGTTACTATTTTTATCTACTTTTCAATACACATGTGCATAAAATAAAAAATACAAAGATCTCATAAGCAATGATATTACTCAATCATTATTTTATTGACCACCTGATGCAAAGGCTCCACTAGGAAAGAACTAGGAAGAAAACCCAACGTTGTTGCCACTTCAATGATAAATTTAAATACATTTTACATAGGATTTCAATCCCAAGTAGAAATCTCCTCAACATAATTGAATTTCAATAATAAATTGAATTTCATTCTTAGCCCTTAATAAGGGATCCATATCAAATTTTGCAATACATCACAGTGATCATGGAGAGAATGAAACTGACTAGAAGACAACCAATCATAACATGAAGATAAAATTAGGCATTCACTCCCATACTGGGTTTTCACAACAGGTTTCACATTGAACTAAACTAGGGAGAAGGTGGATTTTTCTAATAGGAGACATCAGACACAACACCAAAATAGTTGCCCTATTGGGGCTATAAACTCAAGAACTTGCATTCTTTGATGCTTACTTGCCAAAACTCATCTGTGGCTTGTACTGATGAGTAGGGGCCCATAACAGACTACCCTTTCTCCCTCTTCTCATCCTAAGAAGAGACTCTACATTGTTAGAGTTCAACTAAAGACCTTCCCACAAACATGGCCATTTTTTCCCTATCCGATGGTGAGTAATGCCATTACACCCATACAATCCCTTTAAGAAATTTGAAATAAACACAAAAGGGGAGACATTTAAGAAAACTTGTTTCACTCCCTCCCAACATACTCAACACACACACAAACATACACAAGAAATAAAACTATAACATGAAACACAACATGATCAAAAGAGGTGAAGTATTCCTATCTTCAAAAATTAGGTTATGGAAAATGAACAAGTTTGGGATGAGCTTGCTTTCCTCTCCTTCAATTCTAAAAATCCCTCTAAAACTAGAGGTTGGGTGAACACCCAAAGCCTCTCAAAATTGCCTCTAAATAAGATCCTAAACTCAACCACCTCTAAAAGTAATAACTCCCCCACTTGCCCAAAAGTTCTAGAGGCTTCTAACACAAATAGATCTTAGACTAACCTCAAGGTGGAGTTAAAGTCATGCAATTCATGATGAAAACTATCAATTTTCGCAATAAATCAAAAATGGAGCTTTTGAGTGACCATAAAAATCAACAAAAGGGGCTAGGGGGTTGGAAAATTCCCCCAACCCATACCCATACCCCTTGGGTATTTAGATTTCATGATTTTAGGCCTTAGGGATTAATAAGGGACTTAACAAATGCTAGAAAATTTTAGGATTTCTAAATACCTTTAGAATGTAGATTAAACACTAATCCAAATTAGGGGTAATTGATCTTGATTATAAACTAATTAGCAATAAGGTCACTAACCTAGTATGACTTAGATCTTTAAGTTACTTGGATAACCCTAACTATCATGCTGGAATGCATATACAATTCATGAGTATCAAGCGACACTATAAAAACAATGTTATGAAACATTAACATTTACTAATTACAGTATGATACATTCATACATCTCAAGATACAAATAAAATACAAACAACGAGGTTTCCACAAATGGTACATATGGTTCAATTTCATTTCTCTATTAGATTTCCTAGGTAAAACATCTTGTACGCTCATTGCACACATCAGTAGATCAAGAAAATCACATGCATATATGTATATAATGTATCAGGGAAATCACATAAATTAAAACTTCCATCTTTCAAATAATCATTTGTTTATCTCATTCTACTCCTATTCTTAATCATTAAAATTGCATAATCAAAGTGTTAATTCTACATTCACTTCATCATTATACATGTTCATAAAGCATTAAATGAAAAAATAAAATATCTGAAAGTAAAACATTACACAAAATGAAATAACATAACATAATATGTTCAATGTATCTAATAGTGTCTTGACATATCAAGTCATAAGTATCAAAATAATGACGTATCAACTATGCTACGATGGGTTGAGGCGAGACCTTACAAATGAATTGGAGAAGATGTAATGTATCACTTTTAGTTTCAGTTGTTCAATATGTTTGTAAACAATAGTAATAATATATGATAAATGTTCAGATGCTTAAAAAAATGAAGACTTTAAATATGATCAAGAAGATCATAAATCATGTAAGTTATCACAATGACATATTTTCAATGATAAAATTTTGACTTGAACACCAATATACTTTATTGTTAATCAATATTGCATCAAAGTTTCTTTGAGTAATTCTGAATATATCCTTGAGTAATGATCAATTTTTGACTTGAACAGTGATATACTTTATTATTAATTAGTATCACATCAAAGTTCCTTTGAGTAATTATGAATACATCCTTGAGTAACTCGATCATAGACCAAAGAACTAGATGATTTGGCTCTTAAATGTAATTAAATTAAATCTATACTTGATCTCTGATTTCCATCATAGATGGGATTAAGGAAATGTTATTGATTTGAAAATCATTTGAATGCAACTTGAAAGCTTGCACTAGGTACATGGAGTAGATAACAAGACTACATCTAGTATAGTCCAAGTGTATTCACTTCTTGCATCCTTATGTATAAGTATTAGTTTAAATTCACAATTTCAAGTTGCATTTTGTATGTTTGAGGTTAAAGTATATTTTTAGTGTACATTGTGAAGCCATATTATTCAAAGTTAAGTAAAAACATACCAATAAATCTTACATGTTTCGTTTTAAATGTTCCAAATATGTCCCATCAATCATGGAAGGTGGTCTCAATTGAATCTAACACTAATTGTGACAATTACCATAATAAGAATAAAGAGAGCCATAGTAGAATTAAATAATAATATATCTTCTTTTATCAATGTCATAATTTTCATTTACAAATAATTTTATCTCAATATGAAAATGTAAAGTTGACCTCTGCAAGAGGAACTGTTCAGAGTTGATGCATTCAAGAAGAGAATACTTACACAAAATGAAGTCAAATCATGCCAAACAAGTCGAGTATTGGCCCTTCCAAATTTTTATTTGATATTTTCCTAACAATGACACATTCAAAATGAACTTATTAGAAAAGGCACATAACAAATGAAATTGATTAATTAATGAAGGTATGCTAGTTTGAGCTTTACATGGTTTCAAGAATACTTTAATATTCTCTACTTAACAAGGCTAATCACATGAAGGTGGAAGCTCATATAACCTCACCCCCATCCCCTAGAATCACTCTAAATTCACCATGAATAGCTAATTACATACTTGATTCTTTCATTCATCCATTTATGAACTATAATATTCAATCAATACAATCACATGAATTTACTAATATGACATAAAATTCATTCATATGCAAGATTAATCAATAATTCATCAACACATAATAGTATTAATTAACATGACATAAAATTAGATATTAATATGTAACATTCACTAATAATTCATTCAAAAAACATTCTTTTAGTATATAACAATGCTTATCAAACAAGCTTTATCAAAGAGCATTTTTTTTAAAACCCATTTTTTTCTTAGATTTATTAAGGAAAAGGCTAATAGGAACATCAATATCTTCCTCATTCTCCTCCTCTTGTGGTTGTGATGTCAAATTATGATGCTTCCTCCTAGTTTGAGGAGAACGAGGTTGCTACAATAAAGGTGGGTGTGCTACAATAACAAATAAATGGCTTAAATTTTCATATATAAATTATTTACTATTACAACTATTTCATTAACCAATAGAACATAACATGCATTTTTATTTACTTGACAATGCCACATCATGTACAATAATATTTTTATTGACTTCCACTTTAGCATGTCAAACACTAGGAACATGCTCTACTCATTCACAATGATGTTCATCATGCTCTAAAATATTTAGAAAAAGGTTACACCAATTGCAATTGAATGTGTTAATTCTATTAATAATTACATTAGTTATTTCTAGTAGAAAATTAATACCTCCACCACTATGATGCACATCATGGCCTTCATCATGTACAGGTTGTATGATAGGATTTGAAGGGGATAGTGAGATGCCATGCACATTTTTATCATTGTGTGATAGGTAAAACATAAATAGTTAATTTATTTTCAAAATTAACACCAAATATGAGATTTCTCAACTATTCAATTTGATTTACTTTTCATTTGACCAATTTAAATATGTTTCATCTAGTGTACTAGATTCTTTGGTATGGATTCGAGATTCTTTCTATATGTGTACAACCATGAATTTATAGCCTTGCTTCGAGGTAATTTTTTTGTCTTTTTCTATGGGTTCTACTTTGAATTCTGTGGCCTATATTTTTAGTTTAATATTGTTAATTTTGCATGTATTATTTGATTAAAAAAAATTGTTTACAACCTTATACAAAAAATAAAATTGATATAAAATTCCATTGCTACTACTTACTAGCCAAGACTGAAGTTTCATATAGCCAATAGAGAAAAGTTTGTGTTGGACAACATTTTATACTCTTTCTTTTGTAGCTTTTGATGTGTCATGCAGTGTATGAAAGGTTTTAAACATGTTAGATTATATAAATACAAAGATCACTAATTAGTGCATCATTACATTCTACTTAATACTATCATGACATACCTTCTTTCATCATTTTCTAGTTAGATTCCCTTACGCTTTATCCTTTTTTCTTTTACATATTCCATTATTTCATTCCACTCCATCAGTGGAAACATAGGAGGATGCTTTTACTTAGGGTTATCCTTTAGAGTCCTTCTACATTAGTCCCTCATAGTCTTTATATGTTTGGATGCTTTTTCAAGAATTAGGGCACTATCAAAAATGTTATTTCCAAAGAGTTCCTCTAAAGATTTAATAAGCTGATTTTTTAACTCAAGACCCTATTCATTCCACATTTTTTGAAAAAATAAAAAAAATTTAGATAAAAAAATTAACTAAAAATACATAACTTTAATATAACTTAACATAAATAGAAGAAAAGAAAAATATTGTATCGAGGATATGAAGCTACATACCTTTCACATATGGTGGACCCAAATAGCTTCAATGTCATTCCAAAATGAGTCTAATAAAAACATTGTTTGCTACCAAAATATCATTGGATTATCAATCCAAAATGAGATATTTATAAGTAAATTACAAATACGCTATAAATAATAATAATTTGAAAGCACCTGGAAGCTTGAGTTCTTTTAACAAAATAAATTCTTTTGTTCAACAATAGTAACCACCCCCCCTCCCCCCTGCCCAATGAATATATATATATATATATATATATATATATATATATATATATATATATATATATATATACATATGTATATTCACACAACTTGATCAAGAAAATGGTGGTAAATTATTAGTAGTACTAGTCTTTGATTTCGTATCAACTATAGCTATTTCTTTTAGTGCACAAAATAGGTCCATGGGTGTGAAATGCACCTAAGAAAAAAATCAATGCATGATTAGCACATAACAAAATATAGAAAAATAAGCTTTTGCCAACTGTATTTGGCGTAGATGAAGATGTCTACAAGCTCCTTGTTACCAACAATGTCATTGGAAATATTAGAGTGGTGATCAAAGGTGGCATCCACACTTCATCTTGAGCAAAAGAAAACATTGTTAGCAAAGAAATTTGCAATGGATAAAGATCAAATGGGATAATAGAAGTATCCCAAACATAAGTTAAGTCAATAATGCATGCCAAGGTTAAATGAATGGTTAAAGGTTTAAGGGTTATTTATATGATGGTTGTGTGTAAAACCCTCACCATGTTGACAAGATTTCACAGGTGTAAAAAAATCATGTAAAAAGAACACATGCATATTTTAGATCATGATCTATAAGATAGTGTAAAATATAAACTTTTATTGTTTCTTAAGATTGATTATTGCTTACCTTCATGTAATTGACTCTATGTATAGATTCATCTTTGAGTGATTCTATCTCAATTTTTATTTTTCAAGATAAGGGTAGTAATTTCTTTACTATATTTATTTAAATAATCTTCCCAGCCATGAAGATGGGGTCACCTCAATTTTAGATCACATTTGATCTACTATTATTTTTCCTTTCCCCAATCAATAAGTATAAAGGTGTTACATCAATATTTATATAATTCTATCAAAATAATTCCAAAGCTATAAAGAAACAAACATAATAATATGGAAGTTTGTTTCTATATAGTTTGTACAGTTACACTTTTAAGGTTTAATATTTGTGTTAGCCCTAGTTTTAACTCACCATTATAATTCTTACATCTCCTTTATTAACTCTAAAATTTCATGTTAGCAAGTTCCTCATGCTCCCCTCTTTTCAAAAGCAATCATGTCTTGTCTTGGAAAGTTGAGTGCCAAGATTCTTCTTTGAGAGTCTTTATTTTGAACCTCTCTGAACATCAACTCAAACTAGTTCAAAGTAGTTCAACTAAAGTTTTTGAGACTAACTTTTATCTTGTAGGTAGGACCCACTAAGTGCAAAAAGGATGTTTACTCAAACCATTTTGATCCTCTTTGTATTTTGGTTCAAATCAGTTTGAAGTAGTTCTACTACTGAGGCTTTGCACACAAATGTTAATGATTCCTGGAAAGGTGGCAGTTCTTGAGATGTTAAATTTGATGTCAGAGGAATTATTAAAGTGTCCTTTCTATTTTATCATTACATGATGCAAATGGTGAGTTGTCATCACAAGTGAGGAGAAGGTAGATCTTTCACTTTGGGGCCAGATTGGATGTTAGAATTTTGGAATTATTGTAAGGTTTTTCTGTTAAGGTGATCATTTAATAAAGAAGTCCCATCATGGTTTTAAGAATGTGTACTAAATTGCAACAATCTCACAATAAGTACCTCATTATGAGGTAGTAATTTTTCCAATATGTTCTCTTTACTTTAAAAATACTAATTTTTCCACTTAATTATTTTCTCTAATACTAAGGTGAATCAAAAGTAGAATAGCAATGAAAGAAGGGAAGACTTTTGGTTTTCTTTCAACTAGTTAGAGGTGAGAGTATATCAAATCTCTTATCCTTTCCTTTGTGTTGTTACTTTGAGAAAAAAGATTAGTGTTGTGGAGTTTCTTTCCTTTTGATTAAAATGAGGTTCATCCTACATTTTTTGGGAATTTTTATAGTCTTGAATATAAAAAGCCCATAATCTTCGATACCAATCTAATGAGAGTTAGGGTTGAGAGGCAAGAAGAGAATTTTATTCATTAGGCTAATGAGGTTAAAGGTTTTTTAGAGGTTCTAACAAGTGGTTTTCTTGAAACTTTTTCTTTCCCTCTCACTCTTTTAAGCCAAAAATTACTTCAATTGTGTATTGAACATTATGATGTGATAACTAAGAGTATTTTGAATAAATATAGTAAGTCAATCTTGTCCATTACTAGGGAAACCATCTCATTAGTTTTGTGTCTACCTCAATGCACTTTTGCTGCATTTGGACTTACCCAATCTCTAGTTCAATACTAAGAGAACCTAGATAAGCATTACAACCTCATGGTCCAAAAATGGACATAAATGAATTATAAAGGGTGTTTGAGGTTACCCAAAATAGTCACCAAAGACCAAATGAAATCCCATGTCCATGACCTGATGATTCTCCTACACCAAGTTAAGGGGTATACTAATATCTTACTTTTTGAAGACTAGATGTACTACTACATAGATATTATCTTGTTAGGGAAGCAATTTCTAGATTGGGTAGAACTAATAGCTAGCTCACTAAGGAATTAGCTTAAACATTCTAAGATCTCAAGGGAAGAGTTCCATATGTCCTCACACTTTACTTCATACATTGAGTGTGTTATCAATATTACTTCCATCCCCCATGAGCCTTGGAGCAAAGATATAACTATTTATCAATATCGCCCCTTGTTACAAAAAGATAAATTGTTAGAAAAGTTTAGGAAAGTGCATGATATTTTGATAGAAAGTGTGCATCTAAATCTTAGGAAATCTCCAATGCCAAGGATATCTATAGAAGTCCAAAAGCTTTTCCAAACCTATATAATTTTTTATATCCAATTCCCAAAAGCTTGTCAAAACCATTTTTAACAGCCAAGATAGATCCAAAGTGGACAATAAAGAAACAAGTACCAAGGATCTAGAAGAGATAAACTTAGGGACTAATGAAGCACCTAAGAACATTTATATTGGAAATAAATTGGTCCCTAAAATTAGGCAAGAATTGATTTGTCTATTGAGAAAGTACATACATGTATTTTTTTGGTCCTATGATGATTTGAAAGCATATAGAGAGGAGCTTTTTCAATATGAAGTACCATTGAAATAGAGAACCAAGCCTTTTAGACAAATGCAAAGGCTAATAAATCATATCCTAGAACCTAAGATGAAAGAAGAATTGGTAAAGCTTAGAGATGTTGGTATTATCATGCCTATAAGGTATTCATCTTGGGTATCAAATCTGGTCCCATTAGGAAAAAGAATGGAGATATAAGACTGTGTGTAAATTTCAGGCATCTAAATATATCTTCATTAAAGGAAAAATATGACTTGCCTAATATGAAAGTAATGTTACAATGAGTTACTAGATTAGAATTTATGTCCATGATGGATGGGTTCTCAAGATACAACCAAGTAGTTGTTAAAGAAACTAAGCAATACAAAACTACATTCATAACACCTTGGGGCACTTATGTTTATAGTAGAATGTCTTTTGGCTTAACAAATGCTAGTGCCACTTTCCAAAGCGGTGTGGATGTATCTTTCAAGGATATTATTGATAAATTCTTGGTAGTATACCAAGATGACTTGATAACCTACTCCAAAGATTCTAATGAGCATTGCAAGAATTTAGAGAAGGTTTTCATCAAAGCACTAAAATTTGGCATTTCCTTGAATCCGAAAAATGTGCATATGTTGTTATAGAAGGTAATTTTCTTGGTTATTTGGTCGGAAAAGAAGGAGTTACAATAGACCTTGAGATGGTTGAAGCAATTGACAAGATTCAAAAACCAAAGAATGTGAAAAGTATTCAATCATTCTTTGGTCAGATTAACTTTCTCAAAAATGTTAAAGAAAGGGTCAAAGATTAAATGGAATGAAGAGCCAAGCATGGTGTTTAATGAAATAAAGAAAGCTAATAAGGATGCCCCTATTTTGATAGCTCCTTATTATTCTAAGCCCATGCATATTTTTTCATTTGCTTCTTTTCATACAATTATTGATGTCTTATTAGGGAAAAATGAGGAAAGATTTGAGAAACCCATTGCACTTTTTAGTAAGTCTTTGTAGGATGTTGAGCTTAAATATGATATAAATGAGAAGAAACCATATGCATTAGTCAAAGAAATAAAGGCATTTAAGTGTTATTTGATGGGAGCTACTGTGATTGCATTTGTTCCAAATGCTATAATGATAGATATCTTTTACCAAACAAATGTTTTAGGAAGAAGGTGCATATGGATCAATAGGATCTAAGAATTTAATATTGATGTGTAGATTACTAAGTTGGTTAGAGGTTAAGGTCTTGCCAAGTTAATGGCAAAAACTAGTCTTGAACTAAATTAGATAGACCAAGTAGATGATGGTCATGGAAGTGACATAAGTGACATGTATAACTATGAGTGGTATAAAGATATGATATTTTTCTTACAACATATTGGTGTTTCAAAATTTTATGGTTTCAAGTTACCCCAATGAGAACCAGATACATCTAGGGGCAGATACTTCCCATCTAGAACATATTCTTTCAAACACTGGGCCAACTATAAGGCTAGACTCTTCTTCTACATAAGGCTTTGCAAAACCTATGTAGGTGGATCTTTTATTCACTTATATGGTACTAGTACTAAAACATACACTTGAACCTAAGAAATCTAATAAAAACCCTTAATCCTATAATACTTATGCAAGGGTCCCAGACATGAAATAGTTAATAACATGGCCTAAGAAATTGATAAGCTAAGTAAGGGCATCCTTTTCACTCTTAAACATAAAAGGAAATGGATGATATTAATTTAGATTTCAGAAAACCCCCAAATATGCAGTAGTAAGAACAAGTTGATCTTGTACTAGTTGATTAGTGCCTTATCTATTGGTAAATTTCTCAAATCATACACATACATCTATGATATCACTAACATATTCCATACATTAAGATATCAAATCTATCTTATCACTTTGCGAATTAGACATCAAGGTTTGTAAAGACCTCATTCTCATGACATACACTTCTCAAATTACCAACAATCCTATCAAATACATCAAGCATTTACTTTTTTACAACAATAAAACATACCAAACATAAAACCTTAGAGGGATGCAACGGGGCCTCAATTATTTTTCCCTAAACCATATAATGTAGCTGATTATAAAGATGGGAGATGAGAATTAGAATGAAACTAAGAAGATTCTTGCTCACTTTGTTCATTTCTTTAAAACTATGCATTCTAATGCATGTAAAACAACTCATGAAATCACTAAATAGATCAAAACTAGCTATGCTAGCTTAACTACAACTATTCATACAAGGGAAATATGCTGAAGAAAATGGTATCACAGTGATGAAAACACATCAAAACTAGAACCCTGGTCTCACGAATCTAAGAAAACTCAAGATTAGAACCAACATGGTATCATGGCAATGAGAAAATTTCTCCAAAAATTAGAACCCTTACAATGAATGAGAAAGAGAGAGATATAGGAAAAGAATGAAATCCCAGATTTGATCTGGAAGTGATATTTGTCCACTTGAATCTTCATTCCCTATTTTTGTGAAAGATATCTCGTCTTTCTACCCATGAAATATGATATGATTTTCATCATTGTTCTATAACAAACTTGGAAATATCTCTTATGAATGATGAAAATACTTGTGTTTCCAATATATATAAAAGGTATCTAAAATGTTGATAATAATTTTCATTAAAATGGCTTAGAGGTAACAAAATTTTCCCCTAACTACATGTTTACTACCTCTTATGTTCATTGAGTTCACCACTTCACTGGAAATACAATCTAAATAGCACCAATTGAATGAAACTAGAAAATGGATACCTAAGACAATACCTTGCACATAACTTGAACTAGTAGCTTCCTACCTAGAAACAAACTCCATAAATGGAAAGTTCATTCTCTCTTGATTCTAGAAATATATAATAGTGCCATAATTTCTTAATAGAGACACCTAGAATCTCAATTTGAATTTTAGGCTATTGTCATGTCTTTGAAACTAAATTTGAGCAAATTTGTAACTTTTACCTAAAGTTAGAACTATAGGTTTGGAAAAAATAATATTTAAAACTTCTCTACACATAATTTCAAAGGAAAAATAATAAAATATTATTTTGGGCACGTTGATTTTTCCTTCCAAATGTCAATTTGGATCAAACCTATTTGATGAAGCTATGACACATGTCACACTCTACTTGGCTTGTTTGTTGCATAGTTACCTAACTCTTTCTAGCTGAGTGCCATTTGTCATTATCTCATTGGTCCTTTATTCGGCCTTGTGGTGGCAATGTCATTGGTCACTATTTCACTATCCTAGTCAGTATGTTGCCAAATCATTGCGACATAATGATGTCACAACATGTAGCACCTCCATCCATGTCAGCATCTAGTCAATAGTGCCATGTCATCACCTTGTGACCGTGCCATGTTAGCCTACCATGTCATTGATTGCTACATCGTATGACACCTCAGCATGGTGCTACATCATCACGACATAGTGATATCATGACATGTGTCACTTTTTTCCATGTCAACATCTCAAGAAGTGTGCCATATCTAGAATCCTTTGCCACATGTCATTCTATGATTTATTCATCTCAGTCCATGCACTACCACTTGTAACATTCTAAATGGTCAAAATTCCATGTTAGTATCTAGTCACTAAGTGTGTTGTTAAAAATTTCCCTAGGGTCACCATATTGGAGTGACCCCCACCAACCACTTGCTCTACCTTTAAAAGGCATTGTCTTTAAAGAAAATTAACAATGTGGGCACCTTTCTATTTGAACATTTAAAAGAATACCACCACAATGAATTTGGGATAATTTATTTTATAATTTTTAACTTTGACTACAAGTTTGAGCTTGATATGGAGCATGAATCTACCTCTACCATCTGTGGTTTCCTTTTTAGCTTCAAAACCATGCCTCGTATCTTGAATTTGACCTGTTGGTGTGGGGAACATGCATGAGCAGGAGCTTCTTTAATGAAACTCTAAGTGATAGTATTACCATTTGAAATGAAGGAGTGAGGTGACAAAATGAGGAGGGGATAAGATTTCCACTCCACTATCATCGCATCATACACATTTTATCTTTAATGCCACATATTCTATTTGCACCCCCACCCCCTGCGCCCCCCCAACCCCCCCTGACCTTTTCCATCCTTGGATTTGGTCTTATTACTACAAGGATTGGTCAATAAAAAGATTTGGTAGATATGAAATCTCTATACAGTGCATGCCACATTTTTATATGATTTCAAGGAAAGCCACGAAAAATGCATGTTTCATAATAGACATGTTCATTCCTACTTTATGTTCATTATGCAATGCCTCTTTTGAAAACATTCCTAATTTTGCTATCAATAACCAACACTAAATGCTAAACCACATACTCCTACTTATTGTGTGCTTGCCTATACATTGATACATTTTTCAATGGGTTAAAAAGCATCACTAAAGTCCCAACGTGGGAAAAATTTAGTCCCAGTCAAAAATATGAAAAGGAAAACTTAGTTTAGTAGCATTAGGACATGTAGATGTAGATGTAGGAATCCTATCATTTATGCTATAGAATCACATGCAGAGAAAGTGATGTGGGGGGAAGGTCACATCAATGAATATAGTGGATCTCCTCACCATATAATCATCATTTAATCTTATGGAGGTTTGATAAATGAGTCCCCTCAGCAACATTTCCATATCCAAGAAATGGGAGGTACTTCAAGATGCAAATTGGTAAAAAAAATTGATTTTAGTGATGTCATTTCTTTATGAATTATGCCACAATTTTGGGTTTGTCATGGTTGGCACATGGGATAGACCAAGATCTTTTTCAATGTACTACCTTTTATTTCTAGATGGAAAGGCCCTACCTTATGTGGGAATCTCTGCCTTTTTAGAACAACATCTCTTTGAAAGAATGTAACTATCTTATCAAAATTTGGACAAGAATTTCATGAATATGTTCTATAATGGAATGACATATAATATCCCTCATCACACTTGAAAGGAAAAAATCATCACCCCATTCCATTGTAAATAGCTCCCATGTCCTTATGATATTTGATGCATATGAGTGAGCTCACATACTTTCCCATCATCCATGACCTCACTCGGATGGCTACAATAGTTGAGGCAGTTCAATCAATTATAGGTTTGATGTTACTCCTTGCATTTAGTTTCTATTATCTGAATAGATAGGTGAATCATTAAGATATCTTTAAGCCCTCTCTTTAGGTGCTAGCAAAATTTTAATATGACCCATAGATTCTGCTAGAAAACTAGTCAACAATTTAGTTCTAAATATAAAACCACATTTTAATACAATGGTCACATCACCTTTATCTAATCTTAGATGATGATACATTCATATTGAAAGTCAATAATGACCATTATAATCCTTCTTTTAAAATATCTTTAATTCTCTTGATCTCTATAAATTTGACGCAATCAATTGGATCCCAAGGTGAGTCTGGCTTACAAAAATATATCATTTTGGAACAACTAACATTCCAAACCGATCTATTGAACATCTAATTCTGATTGAAATCAATCTATATTATTTTTTCAACTATTAAAACTCATTTTCACCTCTTTCTACAAATTGTCAACTTTGTGCCAAGCGGTCCTTTGTCTGGCTTAAGAAACTAACAAAAACACCTGACCAGGCTTTGAAAATAGGTGCATTGACTCTCTGTTCCACATTCCTACATTCTAAAAAATCTCATATCATAAAAAATTATCAATTAAAAGATATCGACCATCAAATTTTCCTTGTGAAAACTACCTGAAAGAAAACATGTCAGAAAACCACAAAACATATTTGAATTTAACTTTAAAAATAGGGAAAATAAACACTTGAGGACATGAAAATTGGGGTGTTAGTTCACTGTCATGAGGAAACTATAAATCTAGGATTTGGCCTCATGATGAATAACTGGATGAATTTGGCAAGTGGTCAATGTGGGATACTCAGATTTGCAAAAAATGGAAACAATGGCAGAAAAGTGATTTTTGCAAATGGAATGGACCTGGGAAAGTGTGTAGATGGATTTGACAAGACTTGCAAACTAACACACTTAAGGAATTTTTTGAGTAGAACACAATGGCACAATCCATTTGATCTCACCTATCATGGATTCAAAGTTATTACATCACAAATAGGGGTACCAATCAATCTACACCTTTATGACACTAGTAAAATTTTACAAATTACATTTGGAATTGCATTTGAAAACTAAACAAATGGATTCATCAAGAGCTCAAAATTGAAATGTAGCAAATCTTCAACCTCTAGAATGCAATAAAAAAGGAATTTTCTCATTTTGGTCAATTGGGTCAAACTTATAACAAGTCAAATGGGGCTTCCTAGAATTTTGAACAATCAGAATTAGCTTGACAATAGTAAACAATAGACTTTAAGGTATTCAAAACCTAGTCAAAAAATTTCAAAATGACTTGAAATCTGAAGCACATGTTATATGATAGAGCTATTAAACAATCTGAAAGTGGAAAATCATGAAACATAACCAGGTGCAATATATTCAATTGCAAATTGGGCCTTCTTTCATTGTTTGACACATGGGCAAATAGGCAGATTTGGACATTACTCAAAATGGAACATCATAGAATAACTCAGAATGGCAGTTTATGAAATGATTAGATATGTTGAATAAAAGGTGTTTGAAAAATTAAAAACCTCTTAAGCCTCAAAAGGAAAACTAGAAAAAAATTCATTAAATGCACTTTAAAGGGCTCAAAGGCTTGGCATGGTACTCAAATCGGGAAGGCAATTTTGAGTTTCAATAGAGGTTCTATCTGGGATACATGCCCCTTGTTGGCATGGAAAGGATTTAGATATCTAAAAGAAGAAGATCACACACTTGATAGAAATTTTTTTTCTCTCAAACAAATTTATTGAAAGAAAAAAAAACTAATCTTAAATTGTACAAACAATGGCCCCAAGCCACCGAACTTTAACAAAACTTTTTATCTCTATCATATATCTAATTTTAATTTGAATTTTCATGAGGTAAACTGACATTATAACTTCCATTATCTTCACCAATTAGATTAGTATTCAGAATCAAGACACTTGGCAAAACATAATCTACATCTCCACTTTCATAATGCATATAAAAACTAGACTCATTCTCTACAACTTGATCATTATGAAAGTACTAATTGGCATACGCAAACATAATAGACTCAAACTCAAAATCCTCTTCATCTAATTAATCTTACATGCTATCAATATTGAATATGAAAGCTTCATATTTAACTTGTGGAAAATGTTCACATATACCTTGAAAATGTGTATCCTTATGTATAACCAGATGGTACTTGAACAAGAAATCAGATTTATACTCACAAATTTCATCCATATCAATGTCTAAAACTAATCTAAAGTCATCCAATGATTCTCTACAATCAATAAATGAAGTAGCCATCAAGTTAGAGTATTCACCATAGAACTCATTCCAAGGTGCCTACTAATTTTCAATCATAACTTCTTCTAACAACTTAGTATTTACATTATGAGATGCAACATCATCATCACTTTCACTATCACATCTAGAAGAATAATGATTTGATCTCATACAATAGTAAGGCAATGTATCACAATCAACAATAGTATCAACTAAATATGAGCCTTCCATGTGCTCTTCAAAAAGTAGGTTGATGACTCCATGAAAATCTCCTTTGTAGAAATTATAACAAGTGATGTGATGATCAACATCAAACTCTTTAGAATAGAACAAATTAGTGAAACCCTTGAAACCATTTCTAACATCACTATCATGGACATTTTTAGCATATGAAGAAGAAAAATTAGAATCATCACATGAAGACACACCATCCATTCCATCAATGAAGCATATAGAATATAAGTCAATGTTACTTGCATTGTATTCACTAAGATGATTCAAATAACTTGCAAACCAATCATATTTCATTCTATCAATAGGTGTTGATGCATTAATCTTGGAATCACTCATGTGCTAATTACTTCTACATGCATCCTTACAACATTCTTCTACACAACAAGGTAGTCTATCGTTGTAAATGATCTCCTTATCCTTATAATGTATAGACAACTCTTCTTCAAAAGTTTCAACCTCAAGTTGATTTATATAATTTTGACATGGAAATTCATTTTATGATTTAGAAAAAGAAATCATACCTTTACTTACATAAGATTACTCACTTCCATCATTGCTTTCTTCTTCCCAATTTGCATTAGATTCATAAGAAGATGAACATTTTCTATCACTTTTATCCTCTTGACTCAAGTAACCATTCTTATCATTGTCTTCACATGATGCTTCTTCATAACATATTGGATCAGAAACTTTATCTTCATCACTTGAAACATAACTTTAAGCCTCTTCCTCTTCATGCTGAGATGAACACCTTTCAAGTTCAATTCCAATAACATTCTTAGTACAACGCAATCCATCAATGGGAAAAGTAACTAAAATTATTTCTTGCATCTCTAATTGATCAAGTTAACTAACTCTATCATCTAGTGATGTGATACTACAAACATGTACACTATCTTCAACAAGAAAATGATCAGTTTTTCTTTTTGATAAGAGACTTCATCTTCACAGGTATTTACCTCTAAATATTGAAAAAGATTATTTACAATAGTAGTAATACCCACATGCTGATCTAAAATTGAATACTCTACATGACATTGATTTCTTCTTATGACTTCATCTTGGCAACAAACACTTTTAGAGAAATGACTCTTAGTTAATTCATACTTTATATTATTTTCAATCTTTATTGCTATCATGAATGCTTGATGCATAGTTTGGGGATCTTTATCTCTTAATAGATAGCTCATCTTTTTTTCAAATGCTTCAAGATAAACCATTAAACACACTTGATCATCTGGCCTACAATTTTGAGGAATGTCACATAAGACTTTTGCAAATCTTATATTAAATTTAGGAACTAATTCATCATTCCTAATTTGGATCTTCAAGAACTTCTCAAAAGAATTAGAGATTCTTACTCTTTCCTTGAACTTCTTCATAAAGGCTGAATTTAATTCATCCCAAAATGAAATAGAACATGTCAGTAGAAAGGAAAACCAATCTCTAGAATCACCTTCTAAATTTTGAACAAACAACTTCATATAAACATCTTCATGAGTAGTTTCAAAATCACCAATCAAATCATTGAACATCTAAACATGATGAATGGCTGAATTTTCATGATTCTAAAAAAACTTAAGCAAATGCTTTCTAAGATCATATGGCATAGTGTTTGGGAAACCATGAATGCCATCAAAAATTAATGGCAAGTACCTTTTGGTAGAGATAAATCTATAGCTTCTATCAATGGATTACATACTAGGTGAAAAGAAAGTTTCCATTTCTAACAAACTTACAACTCATTCACCAAAGTCACTTAAAAAATTTATTACTTGTAGAAGATCTGAAAATTCTTATACCAATCCAATCTCCATCACACTTTGACATGTAAAGACATGTACTAAATTTATCTTTCATAAATTATGTCGAGATGCATCATACAACTATCTTATTTAGTGCTAAAAATACCACTTGATGGAGAAGATTTTGCGGAACTTACTTTCATGTAAAAAAAAACTCATGAAAGTGGAGAATATCTTTTAATATTGATGCCTACAAACTACTTCAATACTATAGATAATAGTAGATTCAGATCTTATCTTGATTTAGTAATTTTTGCATAGCATCTCACATAATCTTTCCAGCCATTGCCAAGAACTTGAGATCACTTCTTCAAATTTGCATTCCAACTATTGTATCCTTCACAATACCTTCAACTTCACAATGCATTGGTACAAAGATAAAACTTTGAGTTACCACTCACTTAGTGAGAAAAGATTTTCCTAACTTGTAGAACATAACAAGCTGGTCCATTATTTACAACAAGTATTTGAAAAAATTTATGGAACAACCTTAGAATTTCACACTCTTGATAATGTGAAAGAAACTTATACTCTTGACTCTTTAAATTTTCAGCAACACTTCATGGTCACTTGAATTTAAATATGATAACTTGTTAGTAATCCTAGAAACATTATTTATTACTAATATTCAAAATTACTATTGTCAAAAATAAGGCATAACCAAGAAACAAAAAATTCAACAAGGATATGAATAGAACACCACAATTCTTTATTGTTTTATTGGATTCCTTGTGCCTCTCCCCAATAAATTCACCATTTTGTTGGTGTTTTGAAATGTTATGATTTCAAACTACCTTGATGAGAACAAGATACATCTAGGGAAAGCTGCTTCCCATCTAGAACATATCCTTTTAGACACTAGGCCAACTTTAAGGTGCTTCTATTTTAGGATCTACAAAACCTAGATGGGTGGACCTCAGATTCACTTATATGGTACTAGTACTAAAACATACACTTGAATCTAACAAAGTAAATAAAAACTCTTAATCTTCTAATACTTATGCAAAGATCTCAAACATGAAATAGCTAATAAGATGGCCTAAGAAATTGATAAGCTAAGAGAGGGCATCCTTTCAACTCTTAAACAGATAAGGAAATGGATGATTATAATTTTGATTTCAACAAATTCCCAAATATGTAGGAATAAGAAAAAGTTGATCCTATAGTTGATCAGTTCCTTAACTATTGGGTAGCTCCACAAATCATACACATACATCTATGATATTACTGACATATTCCATACATCAAGATATCAGATCTATCTTATCACTTTGTGAATCAGACATTAGTTTTCATAAAGACCTCATGCTCATGAAATTTTCTTATCAAATAACCATTAATCCCATCAAATACATTGAGAATTTACTTGGCCCTTTATTCCAACAAGGAAAGAAAAGACATACAAGCTTGTAGGGATACAATTGAGTCTCAGTTCTTTGTCCCTAAACCACATAACCTTGCAGATTTTAGAGATAGGAGACAAGAATTAGAATGAAACTAAGAAGATTCTTTCCCATTCAATTCATTTCTTTGAAACTATACATTTAGATGCATGCAAAACAACTCATGAAATCACTAAATATATTGGAACTAGCTATGTTAGCTTAACTACTACTATTCATACAAGAGAAATATACTAAAGAAAATGGTATCAAAGTGATGAAAACACATCAAAACTAGAACTCTAGTCTCACAAATTTGAGAAAACTCAAGACTGAAACTAGCATGGTATCACAACAATGAGGAAATTTCTCCAAAAATTGGAATGCTTACAATGAATGAGAAAGAGAGAGATATAGGAAAAGAATGAAGTCCTAGATCTAATCTAGAAGTGACATGTGTCCACTTGAATCTTCATCCCATATTGTTGTAAAACATCTCTCCTCCTTCTACCTCTGAAATATGATATGATTTTCATCATTATTTTGTAACAAACTTAGAAATATCTCTTATGAATGATGAAAATTATTTTGTTGTCAAAATATCTAAAATGTAGATAATAATCTTCATTAAGGTGACTTTGAGATAACAAAATTCACCCCTAACTACATTTTTACTACATCTTATGTTCATTCAGTTCACCATTTCACTCAAAATCAACTCTGAACAATTCCAACTGAATGAAACTAGAAAATGGATACCTAAGACAAAACCTCACATAAATTTAACTAGTATCATCGTGCATCGAAAAAATCTCCAAAAATGGAAAGTTCATTCTCTCTCAATTCTGATGATATATAATAGTGCCATACTTTCTTACCAGAGACACCTAGAATCTCAATTTGAATTTTAGGCTACTGTTATGGCTTTGAAATTGCATTTGAGGAAATTTTTAACTTTTACATCAGAACTATAGTACTAAAAAAAATTAGTTAAAACTTCTCTACACATAACTTCAAAGGAAAACTAATTAAATATTATTTTAGCCACTTTGATTTTTCCCTCCAAATTTCAATCTAGGTTAAACCTATTTGACTAAGCTATAACATGTGTCACACTCTAATTGGCCTATTTAATGCATAGTTACTTGACACTTGCCACCTAGGAACCCTATGTCACTGTCTCATTAGTCCTCTATTCTACCACATGGTGGTGATGTCATTGGTCACTATGTCAGTATCCTAGTCAACATATTTCCATGTCATTGCAACATAGTGATGTCATGACATGTAGCAAATCTATCCCTATCAACATATGGTCAGTAGTTCCATGTCATCACCTCATCACCATGCCATGTCGGCCTACCACATCATCAATCACTATGTCAAATAACATCACAACATGGTGCCATGTCATCACTATTGGAAATATTCAAGACTATGCTAAGTTACAGAGAGGGGAGGGGTGAATCAGTAACTTCTAAAACTTCTACCAATTTCAATTTTTAATCCAATAAATCAATTTTCATTTAATTCATCACATCTGATCTAATTGCATGCATGAGAAACTAAAAATATAAAACCATTCACCACACTTGAACACAATGATTCGGTGACCCAGAAACCTTCCAAATAGAAAGTAAAACTAGGGTGGGGATGATACCCACAAACTTCAGTACTGTAGTATAAATTTAGCATGTTAAGGCTTATATTGATCACTTCTAATGATTTCCCTTGTTAGGAAAAAAAAGGACTACTAGGTCCACCTTGCGAGAGGATTTACAAACATACAATGAAGTATGCACTCAATAAAGATATTTAGAAAAGATTGTTTGGTCTACCTTGTTAAAGGATTTGGACTAGTTTACCTATTAGGATGAAGTAGTAGATCTCTAATTTGCAACTAAGTTTGCTGATAGAGATTCCTTGATGTACTGATCAACTTTCTATGAAATATGCTTATGCTGATATAGCATTTATAAATCTTTATCTACTACTTACATTCGTATTATTGCACTTGCATTACACATTAGTTACATTCCATACTACATTGGATATGATATAATATATCACATATATATACCAATCCAATTTACAAAATTATAAAGTTGGCCATGACACAAGTTAATACAAATATTACAAAGTTGGCCATATGAAGATACTTGGGTTCTTAATACTAACTCATTGAGGTTTTGATACTCGGCATCCACTATTACTACTTGGCATTATCATGCTCTTGGTGAACATAGAAGCTCCATCCATGCTAATCACCTTAAAGTAGTCTTGAACTTAATTTGCATTGGTGACTTGGTAGATATTGTGCAACTTGGAAAACATTGAATCACTTGGTTACCATGGATGGCTTGGTCAACATTTCCTTCACATTGCATGAACTATGAACTTGGTAACTAGTGATAAACTTGGTATGCACTAAATTTCTTAGTTTACATTGTTGAACTTCACACTAACTAAATTTTCTTGGTAACCACTCGAAATAGTCCAAAGGACTTGGTAGCAATTGTAGAAGCTCAATGGCTACTAAATTACATGGCAAACACTATAAACTATTCAATGAGCTTGGTAGCTATACAGAATCTAAATAAGTATGTGTCACTAATAAGAAACTTCACTAATACATCAAAAATCTTCCCCTTTGGCATTAGAGACAAAAATACTTATTAGCCCAAAACTAAATACCTTGTATTCATCACCATGTGATACTAGCTCAGTCTATTTTTGAGATTTTTTAAAATTGATCTTTGTAAGATATATATAGAGTATATCTACATCATGGCATATATCTCCCCCATACTATGTGATCTATTATGTACATGTAACTTTTCTCTTATATACATATCTCCCCCTATAACTCTTCTATTTTCCCTCTTTAACTTTTCTCCCATATATCATCTCTTCTCATTTCTCCTATATCTTATCTCTTGTAATTTCTCTCATATATTATCTCTTCTCCCCCTTTTTTATAGTAATGCAAAAGATTTATTCAACATATTTACATACAGACACCAAAATGAGATAAGAATTGAGAGTGTACCTTGAGGGTTATTGCCAATGTTTTATCCCAGGGTAATTGCCAATGTTTTATCCTAGTTTTCTTGTAAGACCTTACAAGTCTAAATGGTAATTTGCACTTTTGCTGAGAGTTCAATCATGTGATCAATGACAGAGAAGTTGTTCTCCTAGATCATGGTCTTTGAATAAACAATGTGTTTCTACATAATATCCATGATAGGAAGGATCATATTTTGGATATCAACCAATGAGGAATGGATCCTTGCTTCTTCTCTTAACAACTCTGCTTGCATATCTGGCAAAAATCTAATCTTCTTAAAATGTCCAGAGCTTAAGCTAGTTTCAAGTTACAACTGCTGAGCACTCGCCTTAAGATCAATATAAATTTTGGAAAATTTTCCCTTAACTTCTTCTGTATACTTGATGACATCACATACCTTAGCAAAAAGTGATGACACATTAGAATAGGATGCTTCAAGATTAACCAAAATTGTTGATAATTCAACTTGATTAATAGAAATCTACTGAGCAGTGTGCTGCAACACTTTGTTATGGAACTTCTTTTCTACCTTTTCAATCAAGTTCTCTTGTCCCTCAGTGTCCTCTTTAAGCTTTTTAACTACCTCTTCAAGCTAAAATGAAATATATTGAGAGGAATCAACCTCAACTCCAATAGCCTCAGTCAAAATGTTCTTAGAATCATCTAATATCTTATACTCTCTATCCCTTTCTTCTCTCAATTTATTTTGCTTGGCCTTGTTTTGAAGAAGTTCACCAACCATCTGCATTTCATCTATAGAATGATTATATGAATCCCATTTTTGAATTTCCATTTACTCATCTAGATCTATATCTTCTTCTATTTCCTTTCCCTTCAAAAAGTTTGTACTCGGTTGAACCTTAGGTTCAACTATCCTTATACTTATTGTCTTAGTACTTAGAATGGAAGCAATGGTAGACATACTCAAGCTTGTAGTAAAAATTATTATAGCACTGACTAGTACAATACTTATAGAGATGCTAGAAGAATCCAAAATCGGTGAAGCCAAAATTGTAGAATTCAAAACTAAAGTACACAAAACTAGAGTGCTTACCATGGACGAGCTCAAAACTAAAAGGGTCAAAATTGGAGTGATGACTAAAGAACTCAACTAGGTAGATGAAGGAGTAACCTACAACTCAGTTGATGAAGTGGAAGTCAATTCTATCAATGGTATGATGATTTGTGTAGAGGCAAAGAGTGATTGGACATTTGATGTATCTGTAGTGGTCACAACCACACTTACTGAAGCTACCTCCATACTTGGTGTTATGAAGGGTTTTCTTGGGGAGTGAGGAAGTGAGGAAATGATTGTAGCTACTATCTTTACTAGGTTAGTCTCCTCATCATTTTCTTTATTCTCCTTAGTAGCTTCTTCACCTTGCTCCTCTTCATCCTCCATTTCTTTAGCTTCTTACTCCTTATACTCTTCATAATCAATAGTAGCATAATGAGTTGATCCTTCATTATCCTCTTCATCCTTACCTTCTTCTTCATCATCATCCTTTACATGCACTCGGAAGTCACTTGGTTTATGAAGATGATAAATGTTCTTCCACATGTTTGTAGCAAGCTTAACTACATGCTCTATATCTTTGATCAAAATTAAACATGTATTAAACCATAGAGTCATTTTATATTCATTTTTCTTTAAAGAATCTTTTACCTCAACATCTATCATGCTCAATAGTAACTACTTTAGGGTTTGTGCACATATGTATTTTTCTATTTGCATTACAAAGTCCCATCTTCACTTTATTTTCTCTAACAATTTGTTAGAGATTTGAGAGGCAGTATGGTCTTATGAATACTTCCATTTTTCCCATTTTGGTCAGCACCAATTCTTCAACTTGTTTCTGCTCTACCTCTATCCTTGTCTTATACTTCAATGATTTAAAGTTTTTTCTACCAACACCTTCTTCCATCTGCTTCAAATTTTCTTGAAAGGTGGGAGGAGGTCCACTAAGAACAATGTCACTTCCTTTCTTCCTAGACCTCCTTGTGAAGACTGTAATGGATGCCTTTGGAGGCTTGGTGATGATCATGTCACCTTTTTTCTTCAAAGGTTCTTCTTCTTGTTATATTTCTTCTTCATCCTTTGCCTACTTTTCATCTTCACCTCTACCCTTAGTTAACATGAGAGGTGCACTAGATTTTAGTTTGGCTATCCTCCTCTTTCCTTTGTTAACACCCCAAGATAGCTTTATTTCTAGCTCTATTCTTTCCTTTGCCTTGTCATAAGTGCCAAAGTAAGGAGCCTTGTGATCCATAGGTTCATTAAAAAGGGCTTCAATGATATCCTTGGTCTCATCAATGTTTACTTCATAGCCAAGAGGCTTGACCCACAATTTCTAGGCTTGATTGCCTAGATGTATAACTTGTCATAGTCAACCATGAAGCACACATCATCTTTGTAATCCTCAACTAACTTTTTAGGTATCCTAAACCTATTTTTCATTTTATCCTTGAACACATCAAATTAGTTTTCCATGATGCAACCATAGTTTTCTCCCATTTATGTAATGTATTCATTTATTTGGTACAATACTGACACATCCTTTCTCTAGACCATAGTGCCTTTGGAAGTGAAAAACTTTTGTACATAAAATAATAAACATGTTATCAGAGAAAAAAATTTGCACGGGTTATTCTTGGAGGTTCTAATGCTTTCCATATTTTTGCTGAATTGCCTCAACAACAACTTGGTGAGGTAATAAGGCAAGTTATTCTTCACCACTTTGTATGCCAAGTCTACAACTTCACATGATATACTATTGAGATGGCTTGAACTATATATCTTGTGAGCTATAACATGAATACCAAACTTGAGTTCTATATTTGTGACACTACTTATTTTCATGCCTCTACCATCCCTCTCAGATAGGGTTTTCTTTCCAACTCAACTCAACCTAGGTTTTTGGTGGTTTTTTCTTTGGTGAGCATGGGAAGACCAGTGATTGAATGAATCATCTTTTTGATTATCAATATTGGTTACTCTGACCAAAATTGACCACTATGCACCTAGATAAGAATATACCTAATCAATTTAAATTGAAACTCTTAGGGCATATGGGAAATGTGAGTTAAACCTTTTGTTTCCAAATGTTGATGCTTGTGTTCCAAGGTTCCATCAACACACAACTGAGCTAGGGCATCATCCATCTCAAAAGTACTAATTTATTGAATTGTAAATTAAAAATGAGTTCTAATGTCATTAACAAGAAGTACCTTTGGAGGGATTTATTATTGAGCTCCACTGGGGTCTAGGGTTTTTGCAATCATGGGAATGAGCTTGAAGTCTGACGCTTTCCACTCTGTTGGACTAGTTTTTAAACATTCCTAATGCAGCAGGTAAGTGTGATGGACAAGATTTTAGTAAATGAATGATTCAACTTCAAATTTTCTACACTTCAACTATGCTTCAACAGACTCAATTCATGAATAAAACCTTCGCAAAGGAAAAAAATGGTAAAATATATTTATTAATACTGGAATACAAATAATTCAAATGAATATTAGGTTTACAACAACACCCAACACTCCAATCTTGAGAAATCTTCCTGAAACTCTTATTCTTTACTTACAAAAACCACAAACACTTGTCATCCCAATCAACTTATCAAGAAAAACCTTTTGAACACCCAATAATATCAACCTACAACCTTTCATATCCTTTTCATTCATTAATTCAATCTCAAAAAATAAATAAGCCAAAATACACCAACTTGATGTCCTTTATATAGACCTATGGACAGTCACAATAACTTTTAAACTAGACCAAATTTCTTCAATCCCTCCATTAATTTTGGGCATAATTAGGTTATCTTAATTTTTTTCAAAGCACATTAAAATCCAATAGTTCAATCCAAAGATATTGCCCCAATATCAGACGACATTTTCTACAACTTATATTTCTCAACTTTTACCCTTTCTCCAAACAATGATCAATCTTTCTTATTCTTTCTACACATCACTTGTTAAATATATATAATAAAATGTTATAAATAAAAATACCATGAATATTAGGCCTTTATATTCATGGAATGCACATCATTTTATTGAATCCCTACTATATAGTAATTTAGAACCGAAAAGTGCAACAACAAACTCAAAATTAATGTGATAGTGATTCAGTATAAAGAAAAACTCGTTCAAAAATGATCTGCAACTTGTTGGAACAAGACTTTCAATGTATTATATGGTCCTTTCAATAAAATAAAATAAAGCCTTACACAACAAAGTACAAACATATATTTTTGTAGAGAATAAAGAATTTTTTATTGCTCTTTCTTCTTCTTTATTATCCTTTGTACATCTCTAGGGATTTTTATACCATGACTTCCTCATACATTTTGTAATTCCCTTAAAACCTCCATAACCTATTATATTGTTTAAATGGATTATTTTAAGGTTTTATACATTAAAATTCAAATTCCCTCGATTATTAACTAACTATTGGATTTTGAAAATTTAAAATTCCAACTTACAATTTATTGAATTCTTTTAAACCAAAGACCACAAAACTCACTAATTTTGATCTGTTATTATTATTAACCTTTCCTATGCCTTTACTAGACTCTAAATACTCTAGTTTAACCCAAGAACTCTATTCCTCCTCCATACAAAGAAATTTTTTATCTATTTAGGACTTTTAACCATTTCTAAATTGTGTATAATCAAAAGCTATTATAGGCTTTAGTACTTCCCAATTGATTTGAAAACTCTATTTATGTATTCCATCCCTTTGATTTTCTTTGAGTGTCTTTATAGTCTTCATAATCTTCAACTTTGGCTTGAATATTTGAGGTGCTCCTACACCATACTCCCCACCATAAAAAGAACTCTTGCCCCAAGAGTTGACCTATGATCCATTGTTCCTTACTCCCATCTACTATTGTTGAGGGATGAAATTGTTCCCTAAAGTGATATGCTCCTTCATCCAGGTTCCTAAAGTCACACACCAATGTTTAGATACAAAGATATTTGGGTTAGACTATCCTCTTGGTTGACAGTATTGATGCTGCACTTTAGATTGCTGGAAATTCTTTATTTGTCTCTACTCTATCACCATATCACCTTCATCTGCTTGCCCTCTTGGAGGACACTTTACTGCTCCAACCAAAACAAAATCTTGTTCAACGAACCTTGCCACCCTTGGACTATCCTTCCTCTTAGCTTGGAATTGCTTCCAACTAGTATCATAATGTGGAGTACCCTAATATTGTACTAGAACATTTCTACCAAAACACATCAGTATAGATTCCTTATGACTCCGTACCAATGGATGCAACTTATACTTCACCTTTCCTTGTTGAACTACATATGTATTTTCATAGCCATTATGCATGTCTCTCCTTGAACATTACCAAGATCTTCCCAAAATGAGATGCCCACAAGTCATGTGCATGACATCACATAGTACCTTGTCCCTATAACTCCCAACTAAAAACTTAACCATCACTTGATCCTTAACCTACAAATTCTTCTTCTCACTGACCCAAGTAGCATAACAAGGAGCAACATGTGAAAAAAATTTCAATTTCAATTTCTTAACAACCTCATAAGATAACACATTATTACTTTCCCTTGAATCAATTATAAACTTTCACACCTTGGCTTGAATGAGACAATTTTATCTAAATATGCCTGGATCTTTTGGTATTTGATTACTTCTTCCCATTAGTAAGTACTCTCCTTGTTTTGGAAGAAGTTCAATGGGTTCATTTTGCTCATTCTTTCTTCGCTCTTCATGAACCAAGTTTACTCTTCTATCTCTCCCTTTGTCTTCCTACCATTTAGGAAACTGAAAGAACTGATGGCCTACTTCATTGCAAGTGAAGCATCTTCTTGTGAATACTCCATTTCCTCTTCCTCCACTTCTTTCACCTCTATAACCCCCTCTTGATAATGAATTTTTTTTTCCTTATCCTTATCATTGCTGCTCTAAAAATTAGTAGTACTTCTTCCCCCTCTTCCTCTCATGGAAGGTCCACCTCTATTGCTGCTCTACTTTTCTTGTCTCCTTCTTCTCTTCTCTTCATCCTTCAAGGCTAATTGATAAAATTCATCAACCGATCTCAGCATAGCAAGACTAAGTTCATCCTGGATATTGACCCTCAGTCCCCCCATATACCTTGCAATCATTTCTTCCATCTCTTCATCATGATCCACTCTAATATCAAGCTTGTGAAATTCCTCAGAGTACTTCTATACATCCATCTCCTTTTTCCTAAAATCTCTCATTTTCTTGTACAATTTTACTCCATAATCCTTTGGAAAAAATTTTGCCTTCATTTTGTCCACCATAGGATACCAAGATGTGATCTTGGGTTTTCCATTCTTCCATCTATCTACCTGGATAGAATCCCACCACAACAAAGCATGTCCCTTCAACCTGGACTTTGCTATCTTTACTTTGTCCTTCTCTTCTATCCCTTCACACTTAAAGCAATTTTCCATTGCACCAAACCAATTTATTAGTTCTTCATCATCCATCTTTCCTCCATACATAGGTAAGTCTATGTTACCTTTCTATCTTCATTCCTTATGGCTTTTGCCAACTTAATCATCCTTACTTCTTTAGGATCCTCTTCTTCTTCTTTGGGTTTTCTTCCTCTTCCTCATCTCTAATTTCTTTATCCAATTTGATGCTCTCATTCTTCTTCTCTACTAATGATAGCCTCTCCAAAATAGACTTTATCAATCTATCTTTTTCAACATTCTCTTTGTCCCTTTGGTCTAATGATGCCCTTAACTTTTTGTTATCTGCCACTTTTTCTTTCACTATCTTTGCCAACTCCAAATTTGTCAACCTTGTAGGAATCTCTTCTTCTCCCTCAAACATGGCTTCTTTCTTGCTTGGCAAAAGAATCTACTCTAGGGCTACTCCTGCCATGACAATTGAACTATAAGGGCTTGCTAAAGGATTCAAGGACCAACTTCACAAGACCAATGCAATTTCCACAAGACCTTTCCCACTTTAATACCACTTGATGTAGCAGGTAAGGGTGATGGACAAGATTTCAATAAATGAATGATTCAAATTCAAAGTTTCTACACTTCAACTATGCTTCAAGAGACTCAATTCATGAATACACCCTTCTCAAAGGAAAACAATGGTAAAATATATCTATAAATATTAAAGTACAAATAATTCAAATGGATATTAGGTTTACAAAAACACCCAACACTCCAATCTCAAGCAATCTTTCTGAAACTCTTATTCTTTACTTAGAGTAAACACAAAAATTTTTCATCCCAATCAACTTATCAAGAAAAACCTTTTGAACACCCAATCATATCAACCTACAACCTTTAATATCCCTTTCATTCATTAATTCTCATGGAGACACAACCCAAGAACAAAATAGACACAATAGGAAAGTGAAACTTTATTAACTATGAAAATATGCTAATACACTTAGTGCAAAGAGAATAGACTCCAAATTATGCTCTATGGGCTTACAATAGTATAAATCTGGAGATAATTTCCTTTTCCAGTACCTTCTTTCAAACTCCACTCTGAACTACCTTTTACAATGTCAGAAATGTTCTTAAATAGACCCCAAAGGGTTAAGGATTAGGAAAAAATTCTAGAAAGTTCTAGTTGGCATCCATCGCCAAAATGGAAGGCTTTAGAAGTCACTTTAGAAGTCAGTGCAAAATTAGAATAATCCAAAAATGGTAGCCGAACTTGCGGGAGGCATAACTTTTGAACCATAGCTCCAATTGATGAACCGTTTACATTTTTGGAAATCTCTTAGAGTGCTCTATAGAATTATGTCCCTCATTTTTCAAGCCCATACAAGGCCATTTAGTACCTCAAATCTGACTTTGAAGCATTCTTAGGAGGTCTCCAAAAATAAAAAATTGTGGTAACTGTCAAACCGTGCGGTGTTTTGACCTGATTCTTTTTCTAGAATGTTCTAAATTACAATTTTAATCATCCCTCTAATTTACACCTTCTAACTCACCATAATTATGGCTCAATTACATAGTTCTATTTTTTTTGGCATTTACACATATCCCAAGGTGCTTAAAAACTCTAACGTAGAACATTGATAGTGGAACTGTGAGAGTTGGAACCTTTATTTGACCTAAATGGGTATCTAGAAATGAAGACACATGAAACAAAAAATAAGTCTAGGTATATTTTTTTGGGTGACATGGGATTGCCCTTATACCTTTGGATGCTCCTACATCAAATTCGATCTTACAAAATAAATAAGCCAAAATACACCACCTTGTTGTCCTCTAGATAGATGTGTGGACAATCGCAATAACTTTTAAACCAAACCAAATTTCTTCAATCTCTCCATTGATTTTTGGAATAATTAGGTTATCTTCATTCCATTAAAAGCACACTAAAATCCAACGGTTCAATCCAAAGATATTGCCCCAACATTAGATGACATTTTCTGTAAATTTTATTTCTGAACTTTTACCCTTTCTCCAAACAATGATCAATCTTTCTTATTGTTTCTACACATCACTTGTTAAATATATATAATAAAATGTTAGAAATCAACATCCCATGAATATTAGGCCATTATATTCAAGGAATGGACATCATTTTATTGAAACCGTATTGTATAGTAATTTAGAATCGAAAAGTGCAACAACAAACTCAAAATTAATGTGATAGTGATTCAGTATAAAGACAAACTTGTTCAAAAATGATCTAAAACTTATTGGAACAAGACTGTCAATGTATTATATGGTCCTTTCAATAAAATAAAATAAAGCCTTCAATAACAAAGTACAAACATATATTGTTCTAGAGAATAAAGAATTTTTTATTGCTCTTTCTTTTTCCTTATTATCCTCTGTACATCTCTAGGGATTTTTATACCATGACTTCCTCATACATTTTATAACTCCCTTATAACTTCCATAACCTATTTTATTGGTTAAATGGATTAGTTTAAGGTTTTAGACATTAAAATTCAAAATCCGTCCATTGTACATCTCTAGGGATTTTTATACCATGACTTCCTCATACATTTTATAACTCCTTTATAACTTCCATAACCTATTTTATTGGCTAAATGGATTAGTTTAAGGTTTTAGACATTAAAATTCAAATTCCCTCCATTGTTAACAAACATATATTGTTGCAGAGAATAAAGAATTTTTTATTGCTCTTTCTTTTTCCTTATTATCCTCTATACATCTCTAGGGATTTTTATACCATGACTTCCTCATACATTTTATAACTCCCTTATAACTTCCATAACCTATTTTATTGGTTAAATGGATTAGTTTAAGGTTTTAGACATTAAAATTCAAACTCCCTCCATTGTTAACTAACTATTGGATTTTGAAAATTCAAAATTCCAACTTACAATTTATTGTATTCTTTTAAACCAAAGACCACTAAACTCACAAATTTTGATCTGTTATTATTATTAACCTTTTCTATGCTTTTACTAGACTCTAAACACTCCAATTTAACCCAAGAACTCTATTGGTCCTCCATACAAAGAATTTTTAAATCTATTTAGGACTTTTAACCATTTCAAAAATTTGTATAATCAAAGGACATTATAGGGTTTAGTACTTCCCAATTGATTTAAAAACTCTATTTATGTATTTCATCCCTCTGATTTTCTTTGAGGGTCTTTATGGTCTTCATAATCTTCATTGGCTTGAATATTTGAGGTGTTCCTACACCAATTCCTATTCTATGCATTTAGCAATGAAAAACCCTAATTATGTGCCTTGAAATTTTTTGAAATTAGGTCAAACCTTGGGTAAAATTTATATACAAAAAGCCTAGATGCCTTGTCTAGTTTTACCTTAGAGTTTGAAAAAAATTTGAGAGTCCTTTTTCAAATTATTCTAGGTAGTTAACATTTACCCTAAGGTTTGGCTTACATAAGGATGTCTTCATTAAATTTTTTATAACCTTTAAAAACCTTTGTCAAACCTAGGTCTCATTTCTTTTGAATTTATTTGGGCATGAAACTTTTTAAAATGCAAATATTCCATGTTTAGTTCAAATCTTTCGCACCCCCAGATGACATTTTGACCTTTTGTTCACATCGTCTGATCCTTATTAGATCTATGGAAATTGCATCATCACTATCAAGAGATGCAAGTGTTTTACCCTACACGACATAGCGACTGCCATGAAATTGAAGTGGTAGTGTGGTGAAATGGAAGTGTGGTGACCAGAAAGTGGTTTTCTTTAGAAGTATTTAGTCACATGTTTTATGTCAGAATTATCAAAACTAGAAAAGGATCCAAATATAACAAAGTGCAAAAGGTGTCAACATAATCCAATTTTTTTGATGCGTCACTATGTCGCTATTGGAAAATTTTGCACCCTGCCGATAGCAACATGGAACCTTGACGGAAAATATAGATAATGGTAGCTTTTAAGTTTCTCGGTGATCATAAAAGCTCCCAATTGGCATGGTGGATGTGTGATTTTTTTTTTTTGTCAGAAGCACTAATTTGGATAATCATAATTCGATAGGTATATATCTTTCTAGCACTAGATTTTAACAAGACATTGGAGGTTGCTATGTTGCAATCAAAAAATGAATGATCTTTGCCATTTGTGACATAGCACCTTGACAAAAAATGATAGTGTAGCAATAGTGTCAAAAGGTGGGTCCTAGGCATATGCTTCATTAGATATGAATCATGCAACCTTTGGAACACGATGACATGTAGTTGGAGACATGTATGCACCAAAAATTCTAGAAACACCAGAGGTTGCTATATCACGATCAAAAAATCTTTGTGTCCTATTGGTAGTGACTTAATGCCCAGCCATAAAATGTACATGTGGTGGGACCTAAGCTATGAGGTGATACAACAAGGATTAAAGTATTAATATGTGAGCTAGCTAGATAGTACATTCTTACATTGGAAGTAACCTAAACCCACACTCCAGTCAGACACTAGATGAAGAATTGTGATCATTCGATCAAAATGAGATCAACAATCATTGCTTTGTCGCTATTTCAAGTTGCTCATTCTTTATGTATAGTGACATAGTGAACAAGGCAAATGTAGGAGGGACCCACCAATTTAGTAATGAAAATGTAGTAAAACACATGCCATCAAATTAAGATTACATCAAGGTTTGTTGCTTCCTCGCTACTATAACATGCTAACTCTTTATGTAAAGCGAGGTAGTGACTTAATGATGCATGTCCTTAGAAGTCAGTGTGTCCAGTTTGAAGTGCCAACAATAAAGGAAAGGTGCACATGGAAAAATCTCATTGGATTGATGACCAACATGTCAATTAGAATGTGATTCATCTCTGCTTGCATCCTTGGATCATAGGATTTTTCAAAGATCAATGTCATAAATTTGAACATAGAAGATGGTGCCACTTTGTGCATTTATGAGGAATGAAAGCTTCACGTGTGAGAAAAATAGAGTATAATACATGAGATTTCACCAGCTCCATCTCACATGAACAAATATTTCAATTTTTTTTGAGTAGAAGCTGTTATTGAGAATACTATGTTAAGCCTAACAAGAGCGTGAAGCAATTTCCCATTGTTCATGAGATATTGCAAAATTACAGAGAGGAACAAGTAGAAAATCAAGTAAGTACTTATACTATAACATATATAGCATTTTAGTTTCTACAAATTATAATTAAGATGCCTCCAAAGAAGGTGTTTTCTAGTCAAGAGAATTATTTGGATAGGAATATCCATGATGACCTAGTAGAATTGCTCTCTGACTCCACTATTGAGATTGTACAAAGTTAAAATAATAACTTCATTAAACCCTAGGCTAAGAATCAGAGATGGATTATATGACAAGGGGAATTGGGTGCAAGATGCTAACACCTCTTAGACTTGTCTGAATTTATTCAAAAAATGGTTTTCAAAGAGGAATTTGTTTTCCCTACATGTCAATATTTGGAATTTTGACTTAGGGAAATTAGTAGTTCCTACTGTCTTTATGGATTATGATCTTCTTGAGACAATGGAAAAAATATGACCAAGCCATTAGAGTGGTGAGAAGAACTGATGGTGAGATCCTAATCATAATCAGCCTAGAGGAAATTAGGGAAGTATTTGGTTTAGGGCCTCTCACTAATTATCATGTGCCCATTGATTTGAAAGAGTTAACAAAGGAGTACATGTCCAAGAAGGATGTATTCAAGAAAGGTACACTAAGGGCACATATAGGTAAAATTGGAACTCTTATAGCAATAACAACATCCTCTAGGGAACCTTTGAAAATAGCATACTTCAATACCAGGGCTATGGAGGCATATATGACTCTATGTAGAGTTTTTGGAGAAGATGAAGAGGATTTTATGCCTATGAGTTTTATGTACATGATTATTTAGATTTTCTCTTTTGGTGTGGACATAATTTTTTATTTTGCTTCTTATTTAGCTGAAGAAATTCATAATGGACTAGTTGGGATTGCTAAGGGCAAGGTAGAAAAGATTTTTGGCTACTATTCTTTAATAATACACATGTTTTTGTTCAAAGGAGTAACATATTTTGGAAAGGAGATAAAATTGAAGAGGGATTGAGATGAGGAAGCACTACTAGTCCAATTATTGGAGTACAAATATGACCTAGGAGGCAGCAAAGGCTAGTTTTGTCAAGTTTGATAGATATTTTGCTTCCAAATTGAGATGCCTACTATTAAGTGACAATCCCAGAATACCCAAAGCATTGGTAGGTCTTATTAGGCCCCTAGAATATCCTATTGGTTTGAAGGTTTCACACAATTGGGGCAAAATCATCCCATATTCAGTCTCAACTATCATTAGGATTTATGGTTTCAGAGGTACCCCCCATGTATTAGCTTACCAAGTGCCTTTAAAGCTAGGAGTAGCTAAATTTTTATGGCAATTGGGAGGATTGGAGGAAACTTATTTGTTGAAAAAGGGTAGGGGCTCAATATTTCCCACTTGTATTGTAGCTCACCAATTTGTAATCATAAAAGTGGGTTGGCTTTCTCTACACAAGATTTTGAATTAGTACAAAATGGTTGTTTCTCATGCCTATTTTTGTGACACCAAGGGATTTTATCATTAGGCTTTTAGGCATAGAATTAAGCTTCATAAAATTGATCATGACTTCTACTTTCCTAAAGATATAATAAGAAATGAATACTCCTTGCAAGAGCAAGAGACAAAGAAGGAAAAATGGAGAGTTTTCTCAAAAATTTTGGATTTCATTCATTATTTTGATGCAGATTATAGCCCTTTAGATAATGTTGTTACCATGGCAAATAAAATAAATAATCTTATGAACATCTTTCCTAAGATGATGGAGGCCATGAATGAAAAGAAGCAATTCTTTATTAATTCTTTCCCAAATAAGGCCACATAGGTGATCAGAAAATTGGGATTTACTCCAAACATAGGAGTAGGACAATTAGCTATCCAAAAGAGGCCAAGTTATATTGTCATTCAAAGTAAAAAGATGACTATGTACAAAGGAAAAAAAATAATTGGATCCACTAGTACTATTTGGGAAGAGAGGCCTCCTAAGCCCTCCCCTAAGAGGAAAAAAATAATAAGGGAGGAAGATCCTCATGTTGAGGAATACTCAACATCACAGACCCCTCTGAGGTTTGAAGAAGAACAACTCACTGGGTAGAAAATTGAACAATTAGAATCCCAAGGAGGAGTTTTTGTTACCCAATGTGAAATAGATGAAGGAAACCCACAGGAGCCTCCTATGCCAAGTTTTGAGTTGACAATTGTAGATTATAGAGGAAGGGAATTAGACCCTATGTTGGAGCAAGCAAGTCAATAGTTTTTGTCAGATGAAATTTTTTTCAAATCTAGAGTTTTTTGCCAATTTGCATGGAGAACCAACATGGGAAAGTTCAAAGAAAGATGCAATAAGTTAAGAACAAAGCATCCTAAGCTAGAAGAGGCAGCCTTACAAAATCAAATAATAGAACAGATGATACAAGAATTTCAAAACATAACCCTTGAAGAGGGGAGGCAAATGGTAAAGGCCTCCAATATTTTATTATTACCCAACTGGGATATAGCTGATGCCTTGATTTTTAATTATATTTCAAATAAATTGGATTTACAAGACCCAAGCAAGAAGGAATTCATTGGGACAAAATTCAATGAAGACCAAGCTACTCTAGTTATATGGTCATTGAAAAAGGGATCTAGGGCTATTTCATCACAACCTAATGATTAAGGATTAATCGAAAATATCATTGTGAGAAGAGTAGCACAGATATCCCATGTACAGGCAGCTCATATGGGTGTGGGAACATCTTAGTTTGTTCTTGCCACTATTGAAAAGGAAGAAAAAAAATGTTTAAGTTGTAGAGTGAGTATGAGAGTGTTTTGGAGGCTTGTAATAAAGTGGTGTTGGATATAATTGTTCAATTGTCTGTTGTCTTTGATGTTACACAAATGTCATATTAGTTATCAGTCAGAGCCTACCAAGCTCAAATGACAAGCAAAGTGAATTATAGAGTCTACCAAGTGTTTCTCGAAGTTATAATGTGAAATTAGTTTCTACCAAGCTCACTCGAGAATTGAAGGCTTATGTGGTAGAAATCAGTTTCTACTGAGCTCACAAGGTCAACAAAGGAAACTTAGTGTTTACCAAGTTCACTTAGTCTCCAAAGGATTTTGCAGAGTTTGTAGTGTTTACAAGGCTTCACTTGGTTAATATTGGAAATCATTTTTGGAGTAGTGTTTACTGAGCAGGATCGGCCAATGAAGGATTTCATTGTTTTGGCAAATAAAATTTAATTATTTCATGTAATGATTATAGCCAACTGATGTAATGATTATTGTTAATTGTAACTTGCAAATGAGCTGACTTGACAATTTGTAATGTATAAATAAAAGGTCAAGGTGTGAATTCTAAAATATGAAAGAATGGATGTATGAATGAGCGAGCATGCAAATGATTTGATTATGTGAAGAGGAAGTGTGAGAAAATTTTCAAGAAGGTTTAGATATCCTTGAGTAGCAAAGGTGTATTTGATCAGAGAGGATATAGTGAAGTAAAATAGAGATTTGTATCACCAAAGTTCAGTTGCATCTCATTCAGGTCACTTATTGTTACTTTCTCACCATTGTAGTAGTAATTTTTAAATCTCTGAACAGAGTTGGTTTAATATCCATTTTGTAAACCCTCTAACAAGGTGGAAAAATCTATTAAATTATTCTAAAATTCCTCTAGCAAGGCCACTCCTAGCAGGCTGATTAAATCCTCTAACGAGGTCACACCTAATAGTGTGTTTTGTAATCTTTAACAAGATTGGATCTTAAAAAGGCTCACTTTAGAAGAGTGAAAATTGCTAGCTAGTTACTTGGTGGTTTTTCCCATATTGGGTTTCCATGTTAAATTTGATTTCTCTTGTGTTTATGTTATTCTTTTATGCATGCATATTTGTGAATGCCTGGTAAGTTAACATACATCTACCAAGTTACAACATTTTTTTTGGCTACCAAGTGATAGTAGTAACTATGTTTTAAGACATCTAAGGGATCAATGGATTTCCATTTGTGGTAACTGATTCACCCTCCCTCTTAGTTACTCCATCTATAGTTCCAACAATTGGTATCAGAGATTTTGGTGCCTGTAGGAAGGATTTCAAGGATCTAAGTTGAAGATCAATAAATCTTACAAGAGGGAAATTCCAAGGCTTAATAGGGATAACTTCTTAGCATGAGAAGGTCTCATGAGACTCCATCTGGCTTCCATTAAAGATACAAGATTGAAATATCTTGATCAAGCATATGTAACTGTTGAAAATGAGAATGGAGTAACTGAGAGGGGAGGGGTGAATCAGTTACTACAAACACTTTTCTTACAAGTCCCTTAAGATGTCAAAGGAAATATTCATTGCTGATACTCATATAATCAAACTGAAAACACAAGAAACAAGAGACAAGAGACACCAGATTTAACGTGGAAACCCAATATGGGAAAAACCACCAATGTAACTAGTTACTGTTTTTCACTCTTCTGAAGTGAGCCCTGTTAGGAGCCAACCTTGTTAAAGGTTACAAAACACACTGTTAGGTGCGACCTTGTTAGAGAATTTAATCACCCTGCTAGGAGTGGCCTTGCTAGAGGTCTTTAGATCAATTCAACTGAATTGCCACCTTGTTAGAGGATTTCACAAAAGGCTGTTAAACCCACTCTGTTAAGAGATTTGAAAACACTGTTACAATTGTTAGAAAGTAACAATGAGTGATCTGAAATAAATACAACTTATCTTTTCTGATACAGATCTCTGTTCTGTTCCTCTAGATCATCTCTGATCAAATGCAACTCTGCATCTCTGATCCTTCAAAAACTTGCTCTGACCTTCCTTATAATTTGCATATTAGATTTCTGCTCGCTTTTTCACATTCACACACCCTTTTTTGAATTTGCAACTTGATCCTTCATATATACCTTTCAGATTATTGAGTCGGCTCAAATACAAGTTACAATTATAAATAATTGTGCTATGAGTCAGCTTCATACATTACATAAAGTAATTAACTTTAATTACTTAACCTTCGAGAAATCCTTCGCTGGCTGACTTAACTTGATAAATACTACACAGAAAATAATTCCTGTGTTAACCGACTGAGCTCGGTTAATACAGAGAATTTCGTGAAATCCTTCACTAACCGACTTAACTCGGTAAATATTGCACAAAAAATAATTCCTATGTTAACCGACTGAGCTCGGTTAATACAGAGAATTTCATGAAATCCTTCAGTAGCCGAGTGAACTCGGTAAACACCGATTTCTCCGACTTTCCTTTGATGACCGAGTGAGCTTGGTTAACACTGTCTGCTTCTTTTCTTCGATGACCGAGTCAACTCGGTAAATACTGACAACCTATCTCATATCCTTTGTTTACCGAGTGAGTTCAGTAAACACTGAACTTCCTTTGTTTACCTTGCAAGCTCGGTAAACTCTGTCAACAGCTGTACTTACCTTCTAAGCTCGGTAGACTCTGTCTGATGACTGATATGACATTTGTGTAACATCAAAGACAATCATGCAATTATTAATTGTATCCAACAATCTCCCTCTTTGGCATTGATGGCAACACAACATGTCATAGCAGAATGAAATTTGAAAACAAGTCCTTATCAGCACAATGTGTCATCAAAACAATTCTCCCTCTAAGATGATAGACTCTCCCTCTTTCAGTAATCTCCCTCTGTAAAGGAATTACATAAGAGCTTTCTTTTTCACACAAATTTCAGAAAGATATGACAGTAAAGTAAATCTCTCCCTCTTTGACAACAAATGCCAAAGACAATAGAACTTAAATGAATTGTAATGTACCTTTAGTACTGATTCATATGCAAAGCTTCCAGATTTGACAGCATCAACAGATAGATTTTCATTTTGGTATGCGTTGATGCATCACTAAAACTTGTTTTTAGTGAATTTCGGATAGGGGTGTAACCCCTAACTTACCTCTGAGATACAAGAATGCATCCTTAGGTAGTGGCTTTGTGAATATGTCAGCAATTTGTTCCTTTGAATTGACATATTCCAATCTGATCTCCTTGTCTTGTACCAATTCTCTGACAAAATGATATTTGATTGCAATATGCTTGGTCTTAGAATGCATCACTAGATTCTTTGATATATTGATTGCACTAGTATTGTCACAGAACATAACAACTGGTTCTTTGATTTCCATCCTCATTCCTTGCAATAACTGCTTAAACCAAACAATATTTGAATAATTTACTGCTGCAGCAACATACTCTGCCTCTGCTGTAGATTGGGATGTACAATTCTGCTTTTTGCTTGTCCAAGAAACCAATCTCTTTCCAAGAAAGAATGCTCCTCCACTTGTGCTTTTCCTGTCATCAAGGTTTCCTGCCCAATCAGCATCAGTAAATACTTTCAAATCCAAATTACCTCCAAATTTATACCATAGCCCATAATCTTCAGTTCCTTTCAAATATCTCATTATTCTTTTGATTGCCATTATATGAGTTTCTCTTGGTTTTGCTGAAAATCTTGCTACAATACCGACTGCAAGGGCAATATCTGGCCTAGTATGTACTACATACTGCAACTTTCCAATCATAGATCTATACAGTGTTTGATCCACTTCTTTGGATTCATCTTCCTTGGTAAGTTTTAATCCAGTACACATAGGGGTTCCAACTGGTTTACAATCTTCCATACCAAATTTTTTTAATATCTCTTTGATGTATTTTGACTGTGTGATGAAGATGCCATGCTTAATTTGTTGGATTTGAAGACCTACAAAGAATTTAATCTCACCAAACATAGACATCTCAAACTCCTTGTTCATTTGTTCTGAAAATTCTTTGCATAGATCATCATAGCCTGTGAAAACAGTGTCATCCACAAATATTTCTGCCAAAACAATCTTATTATCTGGACCTTCTTTTATATACAAGCTACTGTTATCATTAGTCCTTTGAAAACCAATTTGAATAAGATAGTTATGCAATCTTTCATACCATGCTCTAGGAGCTTGTTTTAGACCATACTGCGCCTTGTGTAATTTGCAGACCATGTTCTTCTTATCTGGATCAACAAAACCTTCAGGTTGTTCAATGTAAACTTCTTCATCCAGTATTCCATTGAGAAATGCTGACTTGACATCCATCTGATAAACTTTGAATCCTTTGTGAGCAGCATATGCAAGTAAGGTTCTTATACCTTCCAATCTTGCAACAGGAGCAAAGGTTTCTCCATAGTCTATACCTTCTTCTTGAGCATATCCTTTGCATACTAGTCTAGCTTTGTTTCTTGATACCTTGCCATCTTCATTTAGTTTATTTCTGAATACCCATTTTGTTCCAATCACATTCTTATCTTTGGGTATAGATACAAGAGTCCATGTTTTGTTTTTCTCTATCTGTTCTATTTCTTCATTCATAGGCTCAATCCAACTATCATTTGCCAATGCATCTTTGATATTTCTAGGTTCAAAATCAGCAAGTAAACAAGTGCCTTTCAACTTACTTCTTGTTAGAGTTCCTTCAGATTTGTCTCCAATGATCTAATCTGGAGTATGATGCCTTCTGACATATTTAGCTAACACAGGTTCTTTACTTCTTGAATGAGTTTCATTGTTGTCCCTTTGTACTTCAGATTCTTGCTGTTCTGGCTTGGTAGATTCAGACTCGATAGATACTTGCCTGGTAGAGTCTGAAAGTGACTCGGATTCTTTTAGCTCGGTAAATACTTCCTGTGTCTCGGTTTGAACTTCCTGCAACTCGGTCATTGATGACTCGGGAGTTGAGGATTCCTGATTAACTGGAGTACTTGGTATAGTATCAGGTTCAATGTAAATAAATCTTCTGTAGTCTTCAGGAACCTTCTTGCTTTCTTCTTCTGATTTCTCTGCAAACTCATCAACTTTCACATGTGCACTTTCTATGACCTTGTGAGTAGATAGATTTAAACATCTATATGCTTTGCTTTTACAAGAGTAACCTAGAAATATTCCTTCATCTCCTTTTACATCAAATTTACCTTTTCTAGATTCTTTCAGAATATAAAATTTGCTTCCAAATACTTTCAGATAACTTACATTGGGTTTGTAGCCATACCATAATTCATAGGGAGTTTTGAATGAGTCCTTTTTCAGTTGTACTCGGTTCAAGGTATGAACTGCAGTGCTGATAGCTTCCTTCCAGTATTTGATAGCAATGTTCTTTTCAATCAATAGGGTCCTTGCACAATCCATAATGGATCTATTTCTTCTTTCAGCTATCCCATTTTGTTCTGGAGTTCCTGGTGCTAAAACTTGTCTTTTAATTCCTCTTTCAATGCAGAAGTTATTGAACTCATGTGAGATGAATTCACCACCTCTGTCTGACCTTAAGCATTTCAATCTTTTCCCTGTTTCTTTTTCTACTCTTGCCAAGTACCATTTGAATTTCTCAAAGGCTTCTGATTTATTCCTTAGGTACATAACAGTCATCATTCTTGAGTAATCATCAACAAAAAGAATGAAGAACTTTTCTCCAGTATAACTTTTAATTCCAATGGGTCCACATAAATCAGTATGCACAATTTCTAATATATGTTCAGACTGATAGCTTTTACTTTTAAAACTAGTCTTTCCCATTTTTCCAATCTGACAATTCTTGCATAAACCGACCTCAGGTTTCTTTATATTAGGAATGCCTCTTACCTTTTTGAATTTGCTTATCTTCACTAGATTATCAAAATTGACATGACACAACCTCTTATTCCATAACCAACTTTCTTCAGTTTGAGCAATAAAACATGAGCATTCACCAAGTTCTAGGTAGAACAAGTTACCTTTAGTTTGTGTGCCAGATCCTATCAGCTTTCCTTGTTCATTCAACAGTCTTGCCTTTCCATGCATGAATTCCACCTTAAATCCGGTATTGAGTAACTGTGCCACACTTAGCAAGTTATGTTTAAGACCTTCAACCCAATAGGCATTGTTGCATATAAGTTCTTTGGTTAGAGAGATTCTTCCTCTTCTTTTTATGAAACGAGGTTCATTATTACCAAACCTTACACTGCCACCATCATAATCTTCAAACTGATCAAACTTAGTTTTATCACCAGTCATATGATGACAGCAACCACTGTCTATAATCCATGTATCATTCATACTTATATGAGAGATAAGAGCCATTTTATCTTCCTCATCACTATCAGAATCATCTTTCACAGCAATATAAACAATTTCATCTTCACTATTATCAGAATCCTTAGAATTTTCAGCCATGAAACATGATTTCTTACCTTTGTTCTTGAATTATTTGTAATATTTCTTTCTATTCCATTTATGACCCTTCTTTTCATCATTGTTCTGCTTGTTTGGGCATCTAGCTGCAATATGACCAATTTCTTCACATGAAAAACAAATTAGAGGAACTTTACCTTTATATTTTCCTCTGCCTTTGGAGTATTTCTTTGCCAATAGAGCTTCAATTACTTCAAGATCACTGTCTGAACTTTGGTCTGATTCATCATCACTTTCTGACTCTGATTTCTTTTTGCCTCTATCTTTGAGTGAAAGTTTGGCCTCAAATGCTGATTCAGTGTTTTTGGAAGCTGGAACATAGTTGTCAAAATTGTCTAGTTCAAATGCAGTTAGTCTTCCAACTATAGCCTCCAAATTGATATTATGATTTGCTTCACACCTTCTTTCTTGAATTGCAGAAACTCTAATTGCATAGATGGGAAGCAAGGTTCTGAGAACTTTGCTTATAACCGTCTCTTCTTTGATATCACCTCTGGATGCCCTGATTGCACTGACACATGCTTTGATTCTATCAACATATTTTGCAATGTTTTCATCCTCTCTCATTCTCATTTGGTCAAATTGTCCTCTTAGACTTTCTGCTTTTGCTCTTTTCACATTGTCATCTCCTCCATAGATTTCTTTCAGCTTGTTCCACATGTCAAAAGCGGTTTGGCAATCCTTGATATCATCAAATTCTTCATAGCTTAGTGCAGATGCAATGTCTATCATCATATTGTTATGAGTCTTCTTTTCAGCAATATCATTGACAGATAATGTGCCGGAAGGTTCTTTGTATTTTTCATCAAGATATTTCAGTCCTATATCACCAATAGTAGCCAAATGAAGTTTCATCAATCCTTGCCATGCAGAGAAGTTATTTTTGTTGAGTCTTGGAATTTCTCTCTTGTAAGACATCTTGATCTTTGGCTTAGATCCTTGAAATCTTTTCCTGCAAGCACCAATAAGCTCTGATACCAATTGTTGAAAATGAGAATGGAGTAACTGAGAGGGGAGGGGTGAATCAGTTACTACAAACACTTTTCTTACAAGTCCCTTAAGATGTCAAAGGAAATATTCATTGCTGATACTCATATAATCAAACTAAAAACACAAGAAACAAGAGACAAGAGACACCAGATTTAACGTGGAAACCCAATATGGGAAAAACCACCAATGTAACTAGTTACTGTTTTTCACTCTTCTGAAGTGAGCCCTGTTAGGAGCCAACCTTGTTAAAGGTTACAAAACACACTGTTAGGTGTGACCTTGTTAGAGGATTTAATCACCCTGCTAGGAGTGGCCTTGCTAGAGGTCTTTAGATCAATTCAACTGAATTGCCACCTTGTTAGAGGATTTCACAAAAGGCTGTTAAACCCACTCTGTTAAGAGATTTGAAAACACTATTACAATTGTTAGAAAGTAACAATGAGTGATCTGAAATAAATACAACTTATCTTTGCTGATACAGATCTCTGTTCTATTCCTCTAGATCATCTCTGATCAAATGCAACTCTGCATCTCTGATCCTTCAAAAACTTGCTCTGACCTTCCTTATAATTCGCATATTAGATTTCTGCTCGCTTTTTCACATTCACACACCCTTTTTTGAATTCACAACTTGATCCTTCATATATACCTTTCAGATTATTGAGTCGGCTCAAATACAAGTTACAATTATAAATAATTGTGCTATGAGTCGGCTTCATACATTACATAAAGTAATTAACTTTAATTACTTAACCTTCGAGAAATCCTTCGCTGGCCGACTTAACTCGGTAAATACTGCACAGAAAATAATTCCTGTGTTAACCGACTGAGCTTGGTTAATACAGAGAATTTCGTGAAATCCTTCACTGACCGACTTAACTCGGTAAATATTGCACAGAAAATAATTCCTGTGTTAACCGACTGAGCTCGGTTAATACAGAGAATTTCATGAAATCCTTCAGTAGCCGAGTGAACTCGGTAAACATTGATTTCTCCGACTTTCCTTTGATGATCGAGTGAGCTCAGTTAACACTGTCTGCTTCTTTTCTTCGATGACCGAGTCAACTCGGTAAATACTGACAACCTATCTCATATCCTTTGTTTACCGAGTGAGTTCGGTAAACACTGAACTTCCTTTGTTTACCTTGCAAGCTCGGTAAACTCTGTCAACAGCTGTACTTACCTTTTGAGCTCGGTAGACTCTGTCTGATGACTGATATGACATTTGTGTAACATCAAAGACAATCATGCAATTATCAATTGTATCCAACAGTAACTCCTTTTGGCACATTGTCTGCTAATGACATTTCTTAGAAGAAGACTCATAACACCATGATGATAGACATTGCATCTGCCCTAAGCTATGAAGAATTTGATGATGTGAAGGACTACAAAACTGCCTTTAAAATGTGGAACAAGCTAAAAGATATCTATCGAGGTGATGATAATGTGAGAAGAGCCAAAGTAGAAAGTCTAAGAGGACAATTTGATCAAATGAGGATGAGAGAGGATAAAAACATTGCCAAATATGTTGAAACAGTCAAAGTAGTTGTCAGTGCAATCAAGGCTTCTCGAGGAGACATTGAGGAGGAAATAGTTGTAAGTAAAGTTCTTAGAACATTACTCCTATTTATGCAATTAGAGTTTCTGCAATTCAAGAAAGAATATGTGAAGCAAATCATAAGATAAATTTAAAGGTCATGGTAGGAAGATTGACTACATTTGAGCTAGATAACTATGACAACTATGTTCCAGCTTCCAAGAACATTAAGTTAGCATTTGAAGCCAAGCTTTCACTCAAGGAGAAAGGCAAGAACATAAAGGATTCTTGGTTAGAAAGTGAAGAAGAATCAAAATAGAGTTTAGACAGTGATCTTGAGGTGGTTGAAGCTCTACTAGCAAGGAAATACTTTAGAGGCAGAGGAAAATACAAAGGTAAGGTTCCTCTAATTTGTTTTTCATGTGAAAAATTGGACATATTGATGCTTGGTGCTGACATAAGCATACAAGGAAGAGAAGAAAGGTCACAAGTGCACTGGAAAGCAAGACTTCAAATCATTCAAGGACAAAGGTAAGAAAACATGTTTCATGGCTAAGGATTCTAATGATTCTGATGAAGAAGAAGATGAAATTGTTTACATTGTTGTGAAAGATGAATTTGATAATGATGAGGAAGATAAAGTGGCACTTATCTCTCACATAAGAAAAAATGATACATAGATTATAGATAGTGGTTGCTCTCATCATATGACTGGTGATAAAAAAAAGTTTGAAAATTTTGAAGACTATGATGGTGGTAGTGTGAGGTTTGGTAATAATGAGCCTTGTTGCATAAAAGGAAGAGGAAGAATCTCACAAACCAAAGAGCTTGTATGTGATAATGCCTATTGGGTTGAAGGTCTAAAACACAATCTGTTCACTGTGGCACAACTACTCAATAATGGATTGAAAGTGGAATTCATGCATGGGAAAGCAAGACTATTGGATGACAAAGGAAAGCTGATTGGATCATGCATACAAACAAAATGTAACTTGTTCTATCTTGAACTTGGTGGATGTTCATGCTTTATTGCTCAAATTGAAGAAAGTTGGTTATGATATAGAAGGTCATGTCATGTGAACTTTGATAACCTAGTGAAAATAAGCAAATTCAAAAAAGTAAGAGGCATTCCTAGTATAAGGAAACCTGAGGTTGTCTAAGAAAAAATTGTCAGATTGGTAAGATAGGAAAAAATAGCATTAAAAGCAAGAACTATCAGTCTGAAGAAGTTTTGGAAATTGTGCATACTGACTTGTGTGGACCCATTAGAATTGAAAGCTATACTAGAGAAAAGTTCTTCATTCTTTTTGTTGATGATTACTATAGAATGATGACTATCATGTATCTGAGAGAGAAATCAAAAGCATTTGAGAAGTTCAAATGTTAATTGACCAGAGTAGAGAAGGAAACAAGAAAAGATTGAAATGCTTGAGGTTAGATAGAGGTGGTGAATTCATCTCCCATGAGCTCAATAACTTTTGCATTGAAAGAGGAATCAAAAGATAGGTATCAACACCTGGAGCCCTAGAGAAAAATGGAATAGCTAAAAGGAGGAATAGATCTATCATGGATTGTGTAAGAACTTTAATGATTGAAAAGAACATTGCTATCAAATACTAGAAGAAAGCTATCAACACTGCAATTCATACCTTGAACTGAGTACAGCTAAAGGACTCATTCAAAACCCCCTATGAGTTATGGTATTGCTATAAACCCAATGTTAGTTACTTAAAACTATTTGGAACCAAATATTACATTTTGAAAGAATCTAGAAAAGGTAAATTTGATGTGAAAGGTGATGAAGGAATATTTTTTGGAATATTCTTGCAAGAGTTAAGCATATAGATGTTTGAATTTTTCTACTCAAAAAGTTATAGAAGGTGCACATGTGAAAGTTGATGAGTTTGTAGAAAGGACTAAAAAAGAAAGCAAAAAGGAACTAGAATATTATAGGAGATTTATTTTCATTGAACTTGATATAGTGCCAGATATATATGTTAATCAGGAATCTTCTACTCTAGAGTCTTTAGTAACCAAGTTGCAAGAAGTTCAAATTGAGCTATAGCAACTCGAGTCACATTTAGATGCTACTGAGCCAATTCCTATTGAGTTTGAAGGAGTTGAGTAGCACACAAAACAACCAAAAACTAAAGTTTAAATGTAAGAAGATGAAAATTCAAAAGGAAAGGGACCTTTTCTAGCCAAGTATGTTAGAAGGCATCATGCACAAGATCAGATTATTGGAGACAAATCTGAAGGTACTATGACAAGAGGTAAGATAAAAGGTACTTACTTACTTGCTGATTTTGAACTTAGAAATGTCAAAGATCCATTAGCAAATGAAAGTTGGATTGAGGCTATGAATGAAGAGATGGAGAAAATAGAGAAAAACAAAACATGGACTCTTGTACCTAGGCCTAAAGATAAAAATGTGATTGGAACTAAGTGGGTATTCATAAATAAGTTAAATGAAGATGGTAAGGTGTCAAGGAACAAAGTTAGACTAGCATGTAAAAGATACTCTCAAGAAGAAGGAATAGACTATGGAGAGAATTTTGCTCCTGTTGCAAGATTAGAAGGTGTCAAGACCCTACTTGCATATGTTGAATACAAAGACTATAAGTTTTATCAAATGTATGTCAAATTAGCATTTCTCACTGGTATACTAGATGAAGAAGTCTATATTGAGTAGCCTGAAGGTTTTTTTTGATCTAGACAAGAAGGAAATGGTCTACAAATTACACAAAGCATTGTATGGTCTGAAACAAGCCCCTAAAGCATGGTATAAAAGATTGCATAACTATCTTATTCAGATTGGTTTTCAAAGAACTAATGATAATAGTAGCTTGTATATCAAGGAAGGACCAGATAACAAGATTGTTTTGGAAAAAATATTTGTGGATGACACTTTGTTCATAGGAAATGATGATCTTTGCAAAGTGTTTTCAGACCAAATGTATAAGAAATTTGAGATGTCTATTTTTGGTGAGATCAAATTCTTTGTTGGTCTTCAAATTTAGTAGAGTAAGAATGGCATCTACATTACTCAATCAAAATACATCAAGGAGATACTAAAAAAGTTTGGTATGGAGGATTACAAACTAGTTGGGACTCCTATGTGCATTGGTCTAAAGCTTACCAAGGATGATGAATCAAAAGAGGTAGATCAGACATTATATAGATCAATGATTGGAAAGTTGCAATATGTAGTTCATACAAGGCTAGATATTTCTCTTGCAGTTGGTACTATAGCAAGATTTTCAACAAAACTAAGAGAAAATCACATGATGGCAATCAAAAGGATCATGAGATACCTAAAGGGCACTGAAGATTATGCATTATGGTACAAATTCAGAGGAAATTTGGATTTGAAAGTGTTTATTGATGTAGATTGGTCATAAAACATTGATGACATATAAAGTACAAGTGGAGGTGCATTCTTTCTTGGAAAGAGGTTTGTTTCCTAGACAAGTGAAAAGAAAAATTGTACATCACAATCCATAGAAGAAGCAAAGTATGTTGTAGCAGCAGTAAATTGTTCTAATATTGTTTGGTTCAAATAGTAATTGGAAGGCATGAAGGAGGAAATCAAAGGACTTGTTGTTATGTTTTGTGACAATACCAGTGCAATCAACATATCTAAAAATCTAGTGATGCACTCAAAACCATGAACATTGCAATAAAGGATCACTTTATCAAAGAATTGGTAAAGGATAAGGAGATCATATTTTAATATGTCCATACAAAGGAACAAATTTCTGGCATATTCACCAAGCCTTTACCTAAGGATGCATTATTGTATCGAAGAGGTAAGTTAGGGGTCATTCCCCTATCTAAAGCTCAATAAAATGAATTTTTAGTAATGCATCAACAGGTATCAAGTTGAAGATCTATTAGTTGATGCAACACAATCATGAGAACATTGCATATGAATTAGTACTTAAGGTACATTGCTACTCATTTGGTTTGTGTTGCCTTTGGCATGTGTTGTCAAAGAGGGAGAGTATGTTGTCATAAGCTTTCTAAAATTTGAATTTATTTGTCAAGCTATTTAATTCCTTCACAGAGGGAGATTACTATATTTTTGAAGTTTGTGGAATAAAATCTAAGAGGGAGAGATGTTTTGTCAGAAAAGACTTGTTCTCAAATTTGATTTTCTGTTGACATGTTGTGTTGCCATCAATGCCAAAGAGGAACATTTTTGGATACAATTGTTCAATTGTGTGTTGTCTTTGATGTTACTCAAATGTCATATTAGTTATTAGTCAGATTCTACCAAGCTCAAATAGTAAGAAAAGTGAATTATAGAGTCTACCAAGTGTTTCTGGAAGTTACACTATGAAATTAGTTTCTACTGAGATCACTTGAGCTTTGAAGGCTTCTATGGTAGAAATCAATTTCTATTGAGCTCACAAGGTCAGTGAAAGAAATTTAGTGTTTACTGAGTTCACTCAGTCTCCAAAGGATTTTGTAGAGTTCAAAGTGTTTACTAAGCTTCACTTGGTTAACACTGGAAATCATTTCTAGAGCAATGTTTACTGAGCAGGGTCAGCCAATCAAGGATTTCATTGTTTTGGTAAATAAAGTTTAATTATTTCATGTAATGATTATAGCCAACCAATGTAATGATTATTGGTAATTGTAACTTGCAAATGAGCCAAATTGACAATTTGTAATGTATAAATAAAAGGTGAAGTTGTGACTTCTAAAGTATGAATGAATGGATGTATGAATGAGTGAGCATGCAAATGATTTGATTGTGTGAAAAGGAAGTGTGAGTGAATTTTGAAGAAGGATCAGATATCCTTGAGGAGTAGAAAAGTTGTATTTGATTAGAGAAGATCTAGTGAAGTCGAATAGAGATCTGTATCAGCAAAGTTCAGTTGCATCTCATTCAAGTCACTTATTGTTACTTCATCACCATTATAGCAGTAATTATTAAATCTCTTAATATATTTGGTTTAACAACCATTCTATAAACCCTCTAACAAAGTGGATTGTTTTATTGAATTGTTCTAAAAGTCCTCTAGCAACACCACCCCTAGCAGGGTGATTAAATCCTCTTACAAGGTCACACTTAACAGTGTGTTTTGTAACCTTTAACAGGGTTGGCTCCTAACAGGGCTCACTTTAGAAGAGTGAAAATTGGCAGCTAGTTACTTGGTGGTTTTTCCCATATTTGGTTTCCATGTTAAATCTGGTGTCTCTTGTGTTGATGTTATTTCTTTTATGCATGCATCTTTTTGAATGCTCAACAAGTTAACATACATCTACTAAGTTACAACATTTTTATTGTGGCTACTGAGTGACAACATTAAGTAAGTTTTAAGACATCTAAGGGATCTGAGGATTTGTTTTTGTGGTAACTGATTTACCCACCCCCCCCTCCCCTCTTAGTTACTCCATCTATAATTCCAAGAAGAAGTTCAAAGAAGAATTGAACTTGAAAATAAAGTAATGGGGAGGTCTACAAGGCCGAGAATCACATATGCCCACCCTCCAATGGAACCTTTTAAGACCACTCTTCTCATAGAGATGTTAGATACCCCAAAAAGGCAATAGTATTGTACAATTGAAGACTTTGAAGAAGAAAAGAGCAAATTGTGGGCTTTACATGTGGAGGTAAATATATAGTATGAAGATATATTGAGAAAAGATCTCACATATGTAGGGGATAAAATTGAATTGCCACTATTTTATGATTAGTCAGCCAAAGTAATAAGCATATGGGATGAAATGAAAGCCAATGATGAGGCTCTAAAGCCTATTGTGAAAAAATGGTTAAAAAGAAGGAAAGAAATAACATTTTTCTATTACTCTTTCATAGAATTTTCACATGATCAAATTGAAAAAACTTATGATATTGTTACTGATCTTCCAAAATTTGATAATAAAAGAATTCATCTACAGAGAAAAATAGTGGGCTACTTGAGCAAATACAAGAGCTAGAAATTTGATTTATTCCCTTGTGCTATAGATAAGAAGAATAAATTAAAGAAAAAGAAGAAATGGGCTAAGGAATTAGATGATTTGTCTTGGCTAAGAATGAATAAAGTCATTAATGAAATAGGACATGCATGGTGGGCCACTACAATAGAAGAAATGGTGAAAACCTAGTTATTCTTTGATTCTTTGAAATAAGAATTTGTTGATATTGGTAGTGAAGCTGAGTATGTTATCAAAAAGTAACAAGATATTCTACATTTTGATTGGCTAGATGACACACTTTATGACAAGTGGATGGTGGGTATTGGTTTTGGTGAACAGTTAGAGGAAGTTGAAAGTGATGATGAAGACATACATGAAAATGAATTATAATTCATCAATTCACTTCAGTCAGCACCTAGCAATCATCTCATGTGAAAAATACAATGGATCTATTGGATGACATGGAAAACATGGAACCAAGTGTAACTGTCACCTTGGTAATATATGATGATATGACTAAAAATGCCAGAGTGAAGGTGAAGTTACATGAATTAGAGCCTAATACATCACTGGCAAGTCTAATAGCTACATATGTTGAGAACTCAGAGTAAATAAAGACAAATCATGGAATTTGTAGCATGTGAAGATGTAACAAAAAATAAGCCTACCAAAAGAATGATATAATGTTACCTTTCTGTTACCTAAAGTTTTGTCTTATTATATTAATCAATATGTAAATATCTTTTAGGATAGCTGTTAGTTCTCTACACCTAAATCTTGTTGCATCTCACATTATATAAGTGAGATTTGAGGGCTAGAGAATGGTTCAATTTCTAATAAATTTGTAGTTTTATACTTAGGATGTTTCCAGTCTAGTCTTTGAGCAAAAAAAAAAAAAAAAAACTTTATGATGTATCTTCTCTGCAATTTTTTTGAGAATACATTAATGTTGAGTGATCTTTGTGTTTCTTTCCAAAGTCATTCTAAGTTTATTACAATTTTATACAATTTTCAAGGAAAATTAATACAAAATTTAACTTGTCCCCATATCATTTCTTGTTGAATTTTGTCTCCTTCGCTGTTATCTAGTTGTTTTCAAATTGTGTGAGTAAAACTTGTTCAATTGAATAAAATTCATTTAGGTTGTATGACAATTCATTGCTACTATTAATTCAATGAATCAAGTAAAGGCTTTGATGAACTTGATGGGATATTTATGGTAATACAGAGGATATCTGTAAGGATGAATTCCAATAAGAATTGTTGATAACATTTATTGTAAGGGAACAAGTTAGATCCATAAGTTGCAGTAGGCTCTGAGTTCCAATGGAATAGGCACTGATCAAATTAATTTAGTCTATAGATAGGATAGATCATAAATAAGCGTCAAGTCTAAAATCATAATTAATTTTATTTTACTTTTCTTGAATATTTTCAAAGGTGGTCAGCACTTGTTTGCATGGAATGTTTTAGCCTTAGTTAGCCACTGTTGCTAGGAATACTTGCAAATCTATAGAAGAATTTTGACCAAATCTGCTATATGGGATGTGTTTTATCGAAAATGTCAAAATCATGTATGTGTCTGAGGATATAAGATGAGAATCAAAATGAAACTAATATAATTCTCATACAATAGTATCTAGTTTGAATCCTTCTATAGGTATACCCACCTTGGTTTTGTAGAGCCTAAAGAGTAGAAAGGCATCCTTGGTTTTATTGAAGTTGGGTCCAAATGGTTCGCACATGTAATTGTTAACAAGAATTGGCTAATCCTTAGGTTGTGTGAGTAATATCAATTTGGTATTGAGCATTTTGTTGTTTAGTATTTTTAAAACATTAACACACTCAACACCTCGAACCAACATATCAAAACCTTTCTTCGCCTTTGTATTGTTGTTCGATGGCATTTTCACTTGATAGCTTGAGAGAACTTCAAAAATGATTGCAGGAGATTTGATCAAGTCGCTTGATCACACAAAAAATAGCCTTTCACAATAGCTATTCGAAAGTTCACGGTGAAAAATGAATTCACTTCCATGCCTTTTGTTAAATTTTGCTATTAATGCTCTGTATGGTGGTAGATGAGTTAACATAATGCTTGGCAGGCTATCATCCACTACTCTATATTGATCACTTGGTGAAGTCTTCATCACTTGGTAACCATAAGTGCCTATGTTACTCCTGACCTTGCTCGGTGGGGTCTATGACCCGACCTTATTTGGTAGAGAAGGTAGCTCAATAATGATTGATACAAATCTTGCTAGTGATCCCTTTGTATCTTGCATATGAATTTGGATCACCTTTCAACTAGAATTGATTTTGATGTCTTATTTGATAGCCTAGTTCCTGTAGACACCTAAAAATCCTTTAAAAAATAAAGTATTTTTATTTTTTGAAAAAATCTCTGATGACATCATCATTTATTAATTAATTATTTAATTAATTAATTAATTAATTTTTATGCCATTAAATCCCTTTATCTTAATTAAAAATATTTAATTAAGGAATCCCTCCCAAAAATGTTAAAATCTTATTTAAACATTATTTCCTTATTTATTAATTATTTAATTAATAAATTGACCAAAAATCCTAAAATAAATAATAAATTTATTTTTTGCCCAAAACTTGGCCAATTTCCTTATGAGCAATAACCTCTTCCAAAATCTTCTAATCCTTCTTTAATTTCGATTAAAGGCTAATCCCATCATTTCCTACCCCTAATCCCAACTCAAAATATTTAATTAAGATTAAATATTAACCTCATGTTTATTTAAAAAGTTTTAATAAATATCTCCTCAACCCAAACCCTTGAAATAAATAAAACTTTATTTATTTCCTAAAAATCTAATTTATCCTCATCCTAAGAAGTTCTAGACTCTTCTAGAAAGTCTTCATCCTCAGCCTAGGAAATTCTAGACTATTCTAGAAAGTCTTTATCCTCATCCAAAGTCTAGACTCTTCTAGAAGATGTCTTTAAACCTAATCCTAATCCCCTCCTAACCTTGTCACATTCCCTAAAAATGGGTTAAGACTTACTAACCCAAGCCAAAGTTAACAAATATCTCCTCCTTCACCCACCCTCATTAAATGCCATCCACTTGCCTATCCCTAAGCTAATCCTAAACCATCCTAATCCATCCTCTAATAATTTGCACAAGCCTAAACAAGCTTAAAACCTTCCTAATCAAGTCCAAGTCGAAATTGCTCTCATCACCCTCAAAATATCTCAACCATAAAACTTTATAAAGCCCACAAAGTCATAAATGTTCTTACAAAGCACTTATGAAGGGTCTTTATGAAGATTTTATCCCTTGAGCCTCCTTTGTTGACTCATCCTTCCCCTTTCCTCCATCCTCTCACCATGTGACATGTGTCACTCCTTGATTGGTTGTAAGGAAGCACAATCCATGTGCTCTCCTCTCATGCAATCTAAGCCCTCCATGAGCTTTTTCCCATCCTTGCATCTTAGCCCTCAATCCCTCAAGCCTCTTGCCTATAAATTGGATCCTTCCCCTTTCCAAAATAACACAATCCATGAAGTAAAGTTATAATGCTATTTTGAAAGCCAAATCCATACTAAAGCCATCTATCCACACCAAAAATCCACAATCATCCATTGAAGCCTTTGGAAGCATATTGAGCATACATCCTATCCATTTAGATAAAGCCACTCAACAAGAGAGCTTCTCATTGAGAGAGCCCATTAATGGATCATATTTTCAATTGAGAGCTCATCTTAGTCTTTCTTGAAGTTTATGAATTTTGTTTAGTTTGTAGAAGCTTTATTTAAATTTGGTTTCTATTAGCCTACTAACATTGCTCATATACAGTTCCATCTCTTTCTTGAGAACTTATTTAGAAATGGTAGGATCACCCAGTTCTTGAGTGACTTCACCATCATTACTTAGACCAATATCCTTAGTAGACTTAGGAATTCATTGTTGTCTCATCTGCTTTCAAATGTTATCAGCTTTTGCCTTCTTCTCATCTTCAATCTTACTAGTATTCATACAATTCTTTGAAATATGACCAAGTTTTGTACAAATGTAACATCTTATAGCGATATCTCTTTTCCTCATATGATGTTTAACACAATTCATACCAATGTGTTCATATTCTCCACATTAATGACATCTACACCAAGTATTGTAATCCCAACCAAATATTGCTTACACAATTTTCTCTACAAGATTCAATGTCTTTGTTTTGTATTCTAATGCCTTGTGTCCATGTTTCTTGCATTTATGATAGTTTCCTTTAATTTTGGTTTCTCTTTGCATTCATTAGCCTTGTGACCATGTTGATTGCAATTATAGCATTTTACATTGAACTTTTCTTTTCCATTACTCCAACATTTGTTAGATGTATGATCTATCTTACCATTGTGATTGCAAGTAGGTCTTTGATTCCTTTGAGCACCGTGTTTGGGAGATTCACCTTCTTCTTTGTATCCAATTTTTGTTTTTCCTTTTTGCCTATAGAGGTTTTGGTCATTTACTTGAACCATGTCTACTTGAGATTTTATAATTCATTCATTGATTTTCTTATTAGTTTTTAGGTCATTTTTCAATATTTCACTAATTCTTATTCTTTCATTGATTTGTTTTTCAAAATTTAGATCATTCCTTAATATTTCATTGATCTATCTTTGGCTCATGATTTCCTCATTTGCATTAGAGATTTGATCCATAAGGTCTGCACGCTAAAGGGATTGGTTCTAGATCTCATTGTTGCTTCCATCCATTTCTTATTTTAATTTTTTCCTCTATTCCAAGATTTCACATAACCTTACTAACTGAATTTCTTTTTCTCTTTTCAACTTTCTTACTTCTTCTTGTATGGAACCATTCTTCTCTAGGAGTTCTTTGATTGCATCATTTGCTTCATCTGCACTTCTTGAAGGAAATAGTTCTTCAATTCTTTCTTCAATGTAGAGATTATCATTCATTTGATTTGCAAGTTCCTTTCTTCTTTTCAAGGATTGGAAAAGCTTCTCCTTAGCTTTCTTCAGTTGTGCAATGACCATTTCTAAATCAAACTTTTCATTGTCAATAGCCTTATCAAGTCTGAATATCTCCATATCCTTGATCTTTTCTCAAGCTATTAAACTTTCTCATAAGAACCACAAAGCTCTAATACCAATTGTTGTAAATATTCAAGACTATGCTAAGTTTGATGCAGGAGAATCCAGAGGTATAAGGGCAATCCTATGTCAACCAAAAAAATTGTACTTAGACTTAGTTTCTATTTCACACGTTTTCATTTTTGGATACCCATTTGGGTCAAATAAAGGTTCCAACTCTCACAATTCTAGGATAGAGTATTTGAACACCTTGGGATATGTGTAAATGCCAAAAAAATAGGAGTATGTAATTGGGCCATCATTTTGGTGAACAAGAAGGTGTAAATTGGCTAGATGAATGTAATTGTAATTTAGAGCATTCCAAAAAAATATTTAGGTCAAAAGGCCCCACGGTTTCATAGTTATCGCAATTTTTTAGTTTCTAGAGACATCCTAAGAATGCTTCAAAGTCAGGTTAGGGGCATTAAATGACCTCAAAAAGGGCCAAAAAATGGGGGATGAGTGAAGCTGGTCCATAGGGCTATAGAGCACTTTGAGATCTTTTTGGAAATGTAAATGGTTCGTCAATCAGAGCTACGGTTCAAAAGTTATGCCTCCCAAAAGTTCGGTTACGATTTCTAGATTCTTCTAATTTTGCGCCGACTTCTAATGCAACTTCTAGAGCCTTCTATTTGGTTGATGGATGCCTACTAGCACTTTCTAGAATGTATTCTTAATCCTTAACCCTCTGGGGTCTATTTAAGAACATTTTTGGTATTGTAAAAGGCAATTCAGAGTGGAGCTTGAGAGGAGGTACTGAAAGGAGAAATTATCTCCAAATTTATACTATTGTAAGCCCATAGGGTATGTTTTGAAGTCTATTTTCTCTATACTGAATCTATTAGCTTATTTACAAAGTTAATAAAATTTTCCCTTTCCTGTTGTGTCCATTCTGTGCTTGGGTTGTGTCCCCATCAAAGTTACTAAGAGGGGAGGGGTGAATCAGTAACTTCTAAAGCTTCTACCAATTTCAATTCTTAATCCAATAAATCATTTACCATTTTATTCATCACATCTAATCTAATTACATGCACAAGAAATTAAAAATATAAAAACATTCACTACACTTGAACACAATGATTTGGTGACCTCAAAATCTTCCAAATAGAAATTAAAACTGGGGTGGGGATGATACCAACAAACTTCAATACTGTAGTATAAAGTTGGCCTATTAAGGCTTACATTGATCACTTCGAATTATCTACTCTATTAGGAGCAAATAGGATTTCTAGGTCCACCTTGTGAGAGGATTTACAAATATACAATGAAGTATGAACTTGGTAAAGAGGTTTAGAAAAGACTGTTAGGTCTACCTTGGATTTTGACTAGTTCACCTATTAGGATGAAGCAATAGGTCTTTGATTTGTAACTGAGTTTACTGATAGAGATTCCATGATGTACTTATCAGCTTTCTATGATAGATTTGTCACTACTGCTCCTTATGCTAATATAGCCTTCATAAATCTTTATCTACTACTTACATTCACATTCTTGGACTTGCATTACACATTCATTACATTCCATACTACATTGGATATGATACAATACATTGCATATATATACCAATCCAATATACAAAATTGCAAAGTTGGCCATGGCACAAGTTAACACAAATTTTGAAAAGTCAATACATATCAAGATACTCAGATTTTGAAGACTAACTTAGTAAGGTTATGATACTCAACATCCACTGGCACTACTTGGCATCCTCATGCTCTTGGTGAACGTAGAAGCTCAATCCATACTAATCACTTTCCAGTAGTCTTGAACTTAGTCTACACTAGTGACTCGGTAGATATTGTACAACTTGGAAAATATTAAATCACTTGGTTACCATGGAGTGGCTCAGTCAACACTGCCTTCACATTGTATGAATTACAAACTTGGTAACCATTGATAAAATTGGTATGCACTGAACTACTCAGTTTACACTACTAAACCTCACACTAACTGAATCTACTCAGTAACCACTAGAAATAGACTAGATGACTTGGTAGAAATTGTAAAAGCTTAGTGGCTACTGAATTACATGGAAAACACTACAAATTGTTCAATGAGCTTAGTAGGTATACAAAATCTAAATATGTGTGTGTCACTAATAACAAACTTGACTGATACATCAACAATCATGACATAGTGACATTGCAACAAATGTCACTTGTTGACATGTTAGCATCTCAAGAAGTGTGCCACATTTGGAATTCTTTGCCATGTGTCATTCTATTATTCATTCATCTCAGTCCATAGACTGTCACTTGTCACTTCCTAATTAGTCAAAATTTCACATCAGTATCTAATCACTGAGTGCATTATTCAAAATTTCTCTAGGGTCACCATACTGGTCAGGCCCCCACCAAGCACTTGGTCTACCTTTAAAAGGCATTGTATTTAAAGACAATTAACAATGTGGGCACCTTTCTATTTAAACATTTTAAAGAAAACCACCACAATGAATGTGGGATAATTTTTTTACATTGTTTAACTTTGATTGCAAGTTTGAGCTTAATATGGAGTACAAATTTTCCTCTTGCCCTCTATCATTTGCATTTTAATTTCAAAATCATACCCCATATCTTGAATTTGACATGTTGATGTGGGGAACATGCATGAATAGGGACTTCTTTAATGGAACTGCAGGTGACAATATTACCGTTTGAAATGGAGTGAGGCAAAAATATGAGTAGGGTAGAAGATTATCACTCCACTATCATTGCATCATACGTATTCGATCTTTTATTTTGCATATTCTATTTGTGCCCCTCACTTTTTCATCCGTAGATCTGGAATTAATACTGCAAGGATTGGTTAATAAAAAGCTTTAGTGGCCATGAAATTTCTATATAGTGCATGCCATGTTGTTATGTGCTTCAAGGAAAGCCATCGACAAATGCACATTTCATAACAAACGTGTTTAACCTGACTTTATGTTCATTATGCAATGCCTCTTTTGAAAGATTTTCGATTTTGCTAACATTAAGTAGCACTAAACTCTAAACCATATACTCCTACTTAGCACACTAGCCTATGCATCCATACATTTTTCAATGGGTCAAAAAGTGTCACCAAAGTCCCAATGTGGGCACACTTTAGTCCTAGCTGAAACTACAAAAGGAAAATTTGGTTTAGTAGCATTAGGACATATAGATGTAGATTAGGAATACCTCTCATTTATGTTGTAGAATCATGTGTAGAGAAAGTGATGTAGGGAGAAGGCCATATCAATGTATGCAATGGATCTCCTTTCCATATAATCATCATGTAATCTTGTGCAAGTCTAGGAAATGAGTCCCCTCAACAACACTTTCATATCCATCTTTCACAAGAAATGGGAGGTACTTCAAGATGCCATTTCTTTATGAATTATGCCATAATTTTGGGTCCATCATGGTTGGCACATGGGATGGACCAAGACCTCTTTCAATCTACTACCTTTCATCTCCAAATGGGAAGGAATTGCCTCATGTGGGAGTTAGCCTTTTTAGAACAACATCTCTTTGAAAAATGTAACTATCTTATCAAAAGTTTTACAAGAATTTCATGAATATTTCTATAATAGAATGACATATAATATCCCTCATCAAACTTGAAAGGAAAAAATCATCACCCCATTCCACTGGAAGTGACTCCCATGCCACTTGATCCTTATGATATTTGAGGCATATGAGTGAGCTCACATAATTTCCCTTCATCCATGGCATTACTAGGATATCTACAATAGTTGAGAAAGTTCAATTAATTACAAGTTTGATCTAACTCCTCACATTAAATTTCCTTCATTTGAAAAGATAGGTGAATCAATAAGATATCTTTAAGCCCTCTCTTTATGTGCTAGCAAAAGTTTAATATAACCCACAAGTTCTGCTAGAAAACTACTCCATGAGTCACTTCTAAATATACAACCATGTTCTAATAAAATGGTCAAGTTGCCTTTATCTAATCTTAGATGATGATACATTCATATTGAATGCTCATAATGATCATTATAATCCTTGTTTCAAAATATCTTTAATTCCTTTTGAGTTCTATCGATCTGACACAAGTAGTCGGATCCCAAGGAGAGTCTGGCTAAAAAAATAATTTATTTTCAAACAACTAACAGTCCAAACTAATCTACTGAAAACCTACTTATAACAAAAATCAATCTAAATTATTCATTCAACTTTTCAAACTCATTTTCACCTCTTTCTACAAATTGTCAACTTATGCCTAGTGGTCCTCTGTCTACCTTAAAAAATTGACAAACACCTGATCAAGTTTTGAAAATAGGTGCATTGATTCTCTATTCCATATTATTGCATTATTCCAAATCTCATCTCATGAAAAAGTCTCAGTCAAAAGATATTGACCATCAAATTTTCCTTCTCAGAACTACCTACAAGTAAACATGTCAGAAAACCATAGAACACATTTGTATTTGACTTTGAAAACATGGCAAACTAACACTTGAGGCATGAAAAATGTGGTGTTAGTTCATGGTCATGAGGAGAATATAAATATGGGATTTGGGCTCATGAAAAATAATAGGTCGAATTTGGCAAATGATCAAAGTGGGCTACTTGGATTTGAAGAATTGGAAGCAATGGCATAAAAGTAGTTTTTGTAAATAGAATAGACCTTGGAATGTGTGTAGATGGATTTTTCAAGACTTAAAAAATAACACACTTAAAGAAATTTTAGGGTAGAATGCATTGATATAATCCATTTGATCTCACCTATCATATATTTAAAGTTATGACATCAGGAATAGGGGTACCAATCAATTTGCATCTTTATGACACTAGTAAAAGTTTACAAATTTCATTTGGAATCACATTCAAAAATTGATCAAATGGATTCATAAAGAGCTCAAAATTGAAACATAGAAAATCTATGACATTTAGAATGCAATGAAAAATTAAATTTCTCATTTTGTTCTATTGGGTCAAAGTTATAGCAAGTCAAAAAGGAACTAGAATTCTAAACAATTAGCATCAACATGACAACAATAAGCAACTAACTTTGAGGGATTTAAAACCTAGTCAAAACATGTTGAAACAAAATGAAATCTTAAATATAGGTTCTTTGATGCAGTTATTAAAAACTACCAAAGAAGAGAGTCATGAAACATAATTGGGTGCAAGATATTCGATTTCAAACTAGGCCTCATGTCACTATTTAACACTTTGGCAAAACTGTAGATTTGGACATTCCTCAACATGAAACTTCACATAATGACTTAGAATGGAAATTTATCTTTATGGAATGAGTGGATATGTTGAATGCAAGGTGTTAGAAACTTTAAACACCTCTTAGGCCTCAAAAAGACAACAGAGAAAGCATCCATTAAATGTACTTTAAAGGGCTCAAAAGCTTGGAATGGTACTCAAATCAGGAAGGTGATTTTGAGTCCCAACACAATAGATGAAATCTCCACCAAAATTTACAAAAGACCAAAGAAGAGCCTTGAAGCTAAAAGATATTAGATACATTATTGTTAGAGGTCATTTATGGTAGAGAAACATGGAAGGTTTCCTCTTGAAGTCTATAAATAAGGAAGAATTCGAGAAGGTCCGTAGTGATATGCATGGTGGTGTATGTTGGGGACATTATATGGCTAAGAGAGTAGCCTACAAGATTCTTAGATTTGGCTTTTGGTGGCCTACCTTATTCAAAGACACTCAAGAATTGGTGAGGAAATGTGATGAATGCCAATAATTTAGTGGAAAGCTGAAGTTTTTTGGAAATTTTCCTTTGAAACCAATAGAAGTGCATGCACCTTTTCAGCAGTAGGGCATAGATTTCATTAGAGAAATCACAAAAAAATCTAGTGGTGGACATTCATAGATCTTAGTTGCTACTGATTATTTTACAAAATGGGTAGAGACAATCCTTGCTAGAAATGCAACAACTAATGTAGTGACCAGCTTCATACTAAATAGCATTATTGTTAGATTTGAATGCCCAGAGAAAATTGTCATTGATAATGCTATGTGCTTTAGATAAGAACAATATAAAATTTTTAGCAAGAAGTGTGGCATTATTGGTGCCACATCATCACCTTACCATAATGGCCAAATTGACTCTAGCAACAAGAGTTTTCTCAAAATAATTAAGAGGGTTCTAGGAGAAAATAAGAAGGTTTGAGATTCCAAATTGTCTCTAGAATATTGGGCAAACAAGGTTATAGTAAAAAAGGCTCTTAGTTGTGCTCCTTTTGATCTAGTATGTGGTATCTAGGCAAGATTACCTCAAAATAATCTGAATGATATGCACAAATTCATCCAAAGATATGATGTGATATTGTTGAAGTCATGCAATTAAGAATGGATGATATTTTATAGTTAGATGAAACTAGGAGAGGTGCATCCACACATAATGCTAAGCCTCAATCACAAATGAAATATTTGTACAATAGAAAAGCATCAGAAAGGAAATTCTAGCTTGGAGAAATGGTACTGTTATGGAATGTCAAGCTTGAAGATAAAGGAAAGCTTGGAAAATTTGATCTCATTTAGGTTGGCTCTTACTTGATTCATGGAATCAAGGGAGAAGATTCATATGATATAAGAGAATTATTCAGAGATATTCTTAAATTTCCAGTTCATGGAAAATTCTTCAAGAGGTATTTTTGCTAAAAATGCTTATTATTTTCCATGAACAGTAGCTTAGGCTTTCCTATATTTTTTGTAAACTTTTTATATCTTTTTTTTCTTTTGGTGTGTCCTTGTACAAAGTCTTCTTGTGTTGTATTTATGTTTTCTTTCCTGTTTGGTCTATTGTTTCTATGAAGAAGTTGTCAGCTTTGTAGGTCAAGTGTGTGGTCTTGTTCTGCTAGAAATTTTGTATTCTTGTGTGGATATAAATTATCCATCATTCCAAATAGAGCCACTAATGGCCTAATTTTTCACTCACCCAATTTATGCAAGATTCTAAAAAAATCAAGAAGAAGTATGTTGAGAATAAGCTAGGGTTTGTGAAAAATTTGTTGGCCCTTGAGAAAAACCCTAGGAAAGTTCTTTTCTCATTATTTTAAAGCTCGTGCATTATAAATTTGAGCTTTATAAGGATGTACGTATTTTCCATGCATGTTTTCTTATCCTAGGTTTTGAAATATTTATGCTATTATATTTCATGAAAGCTTCAAATGTGCTAAGTTGCAACTATGCAAAGCAAAGAAGAGTACATGCTTATTTTTGCTTCAGTCATTAACAATTATGATTGTGCAAATAAAGGAGATATAGTTAGTATAAATTGTTTGTGTGGCATCACAAAGGTTTAGATAGATAGTCAAAGAGAAGCCACAAAGGTGCAAAGAGTTAATGCTAAGTTGAAAGTCTTTATTAAGCACATCATCATAGGTAGTATAAATGAACCATGGGTTAGAGGAGCAAAGTTGCCAATGCTTGTGATCACATCATTGTAGTGTTTAATTGTAGTTAAGGTATTCAAGTTGTGAAGGGGTAAAGGTAGTTAAGTTGAAAGTTATCACATGCTTGCATGTAGTTAAAGTAACATCTTAAGTTAAGATGTAAAGCTTCGAAAGTAAGATGAAAAGTTAAACAAAGCATTGATCACACCTTTGCATGTCACAATCAAAAGGGATAAGGTTGAATCATGAGTATTAGAATAGCTTATGTGTGGCAATTAAAGTTGATATCATAGCCTCACACAGTTCCAAGTGATACTAATGTTTCAAGTTGCAAATCTATTATTGCTAATGAAGTGCACATTCACAAGCTTTCATAAATAGTTACAAAGCTAAGATGAAAATTGCGAGGTAAAAAAAAATGCTAAGTTAGCCAGCTAAGTGCACTATCGCATGGCTAAGTTGAATGCATTATTTCAATGTTGTGAATGTTTCGAGGGCTAGACCATGGTGAGGTTGCAAAGTGTGTGAAGACCCATATGCAATGTGCAAAGATGCAATTATCACTTATGGAAATGGGTATGAATTGTTCTAGTTTTTCTATAAAAATAGAGTGAAATAAGTTCCAATTTATAACCCTTGGGTAAGAAATTTGGGAAAATTGATAATGTTAGAAGTATTTGTGGATATAGATTTGGTCAAGGCATTAATAACATGTTATAATCCTATTGATAAGTCATTCCATAGGAAGGATAAATTTTATTTTCTAGCATTGGATAAAGATACACTCATTGAGGCATTTGATTTTGGAGGATCTATTTCATTTCCTATTAATATTAAAGAATTGAACAAGAATTTCAAAAAACATAAGAGTTTTCGTATGGGTAAAAACATGACTAGACATATTCCCAAGGTTAAGAAGGATGTAGGAGAGATTCCAAAGAAGAGAGATATTGAGGAAATCATTCCCCTAGATTTCTTCCAAAGGTACCTTCAGAATACTATATTTGGGATTGACAAAGCCCTAGGTACAGATGGAACCATGAATTCTTAGAGGCATACTATGTCATGGCTTTAAATATTCAAGAAACTAATCACTGTGTAGGGTATGATTTTGTAGAATACATCATCAAGAGTATTCACAAAGAAATCATTGCTTCTCAACAAGGAGAACTGAAGGATTTCAAGTTCTCTCACTACTCTCTGATCATGCATCTTATCTTGTCAGAGAATGTTGACATATTTGATCAAAGCTTCTTTGAGTCAATGCAAGAGTGGGGAGAGAAGTTGCTAGTGCAAAGATGCACACGGGTATGTCAAATGTATTATCCATATTCAAATGTTATCTCTTTCTATAATGATTTTATTTATCTAGTTCTAAAAATGATAGGATGTATAATTGAAAGAGTGCCTAGAAATGTTAGGAAAGTTGTTAGATCTAAATGGTGTTTTAATGCTAGAAAACAATTTACTCATGATTGGGGTAGTATTTTCTTATTTGAAGAATATGTTGTTATAGGGATATTTGGATGTCCTGAACCACCCCACATTTTTCCTAAATATGTTCCTAAGAGGTTAGGGTTGGTAGAAATATTTTGGTAGTTAATTTCTTTAAATAGGGAGTATTTAGGGAAAGGTTTCAAGAAGGGAAAATTTTGATGCAAATGTACTAAGCTAGGGGATTTTGAGATTGGCAAGAATGCCATTGAGTAGATAAATTCATTTTTACAAAACTATAAAATGTCAATTGGGCTAGCCAAAACCTATGACCCCTCTAACATAGTAAGGCATGCCTTAAATAATATGAGAGGATATAATATGCCCCCTACAAAGCCTATGTGGGAAGATGATGTTATTGCTGATGTGTTGAGTGAAGATGTCTATAGAGAAAGAATGATTAATTACAAAGACATTTTTAGATATGAACAAGAAATGAGAAATGTAGACCCATCTTTTAACGGGTTTTATCCTTATGAGGTATATTGGGCTAGATTGGATAAATATGTAGATAATTTTGATGACCTAGTGTCTCAATTCCTAGATGAAATTAGAAAGAAGATTGAATTGGACTAATTTGATGATGTATACACAATGGAGGTATCTAATGAACAAGATCAATCCAAAGAGGATAAACCTGAACAAGATGTTCTTGAGAGTTCTGCATGGGTAGACCATAGACACAAGAAGTAGAAGATAGTAGAAATACCATCAAAAGGCTCTCCAAGTCTTTCCAAGGGGGAGCAAATATTTCATGATGTTAGAAGGGTATCCCTAATATCCCAAGCATCTAAAGATGAGTAGAGGACAAAAATATTACAATTAGAGGTACAAATGATTAATGATAGAATCATTGAGGCAAAGGATTATATGAATGAGGAAAATTTTATTAAGTAAAATGAATTCAAAAGATTCCTTTTAAAAATAAAGAGAAATGAATCAAAATTACAAATGAAGCCTAGAGTTTTAGATGATGTAATTCTTGGGTTGGTACAAAAGTTGTAGGAGTATGACCCTGCCATTGAAACCATTATTTCTAGAGAGGCTAGAGATCTAGTGACAAGAAGTGGAATCATTATCTTCCCTTGATGGGATTTGAGCTCTTCTTTTCTATTAGATCAAATAAGAAGCCAAGAAAAATTAGTCTCTTTTGAAGATGAGAATCAGTATGGGGAGATGATGGTATGAAGTTTCAATATGGATGCCCAAAAAATGGCCATTTGGAGTCTAGCTCCAGAGGATGATAAACCCACTCTCATGGAAATCAAAGAGTCCCCTGGGGAAATGTTATATTTTGGTATGCACAATCTACTTCCAGTTACCAGATCTTGGGAATGCATACTTTGATCGTATTAATTTGTAAGCATAATATGGACATTCTTAAAGCCCAACTTGAAAAAACATATGAGAAATTTATTGGGACAAGAAAGAGTTATGAAGAAGAGACGAAGAAAACATTTTTCCTATAGAAGAATTTCATTAGGTTGGAGATGGAGGTGGCATCATTGAAGAAAGCTATCAAAATTGTTACAAAAGTTCAAGACAAAAATATGAAAACAGAGGGCCAAACTTTTGAAATGGGGGAAATAGTAGGCCAACTTATGGAAATTGATGTGGAAAAGGTAGAAGCTAGCAAAGAAGAATAAATCAAAGCTATGGAAAATTTATTAGGCCATAAGATCAATGCATCAAAGATAGTTTCACAAAATATACATGACAACTACATTGCATTGGAAGAGTGGAATACAAGTGTGCAGAAGCCATTGCTCTATTATCTCCACTTTTCAACACATGGGGTCCATACATTCAATTCTTTGACAATATAATTACTATACTCTCTTAGAAGAAAGACTAACCAAAGGCAACCATTGTGAGTATAAGAAAAGCAATCCATAAGGTGAGAGATCTAAATGGTTTCTTTGGAACGAAGATATGGCTAGTCTAAAATAAGATGAAAATAATTACTATTGGGACACAAATTTTGTGCCTAAAATTTTGGGTAGTGAGGGAAAAATAAAGGACTAGGTTGAATGGTCGTCATCTTTTGAAAGTATTCTTGATCATCCTAGATTCTTATTCTTTTGTAATAAAGAAGTAAGTGCCAATTTTGTTTATGATATGATAGACATACTCTATAGGTTGGAGGTAGAGATGTCTAAGGAGGCTACTAAAGTTAAAGTTATAATTGATGCCAAGTGGAAAAAATTCCTAGAAGAGTTGGATACAATTATAGATGTTACCTAGCCTGATATTGAGGTAGATATCACCATTTGGGCGCTAATTGTAGATATCAAGGCATATCTAATATTGAAAATCTAGATCAAAGTAAAAATTGAGGCAGTAGAACTGAGTTTGCAAAAGATTGAGCACCATTGTTAGGGGCTCTAGTGACATCAAGAATAGAAGAAATGAGATTATAAATCTGAACATTCTCAAAAGGTGGCACTTTTTTTCCCCTTGCTAAATGAGGACTATGGCCAAAGAAAATAGTTCTCATAGAAAAGAAGGCATTATCATAGTGCATGGTTATGATAATGCCTTCTTTTTTATGAGAAATATTTTCTTTGGCCACAGTCCTCATTTTGCAAGGGGATGAAAGATGCCATCTTTTGAGAATGTTCAGATTTATAATCTCATTTCTTCTATTCTTGATGTCACTAGAGCCCCTAACAATGGTGCTCAATCTTTTGAAAACTCAGTTCTACTGCCTCAATTTTTAGTTTGATCTAGATTTTCAATATTAGATATATATATATATATATATATATATATATATAAAGATTTTCACAAATGTCTTCCCATCTAAAGCTTGTTACAATAATTTATATAAAATGATTTCCAAGATGTGGAGTAGAGGTCTCATTTTCTTGTAATTTTGAGAATTCTGCTATTGTTATCGGTCCATTGAGTCTCTTGTAAACTTTATTATGTGCTTTCCTATAAGTTAGAGAATAAAAGTGAATATTGAAGGATCCATTATTTTATTTTGAAGGTTTCTATAGTTTTACTAGCATTCTTGTAATTTTCAATGAAAATTAATACAAAGGAGGAAGTTTTGTCATATTTTTGTCTTTGAATTCTATCTCCATTGTTGTGTACTAGGTATCTGGGGATTGTGTAAGAAAGTTTTATATAATTTGTTGCAACTAGGATAGGTTGTATATCAATTTGCTGCTACTAATAATTTAAGGAATTAAGTAAATGCTTCAATAAATTTAAAGGGTTTCTTGTTATAAAGAAGGGATATTCATAATAATGGGTCTAGGGATAATTAGGGATATGATTAATTGTAATGTAATTAATTAGTTCAAAATGTTTTGTTGGGTAGACTCTGAATTCCAATGGATAGGCCACTAATCATACATTTAATTACATGTTGAAGAAGTCATAAGGTTGCATTAGACATAAGCATAAAATCAAATCAATTTTACTTTACTAAATGAATAATTAAATTGTTGGTCAATAGTTATTTGTAGTAATCTCTTGAGTGTTACTATTATCTATTATTGTAAAGGATTAATTGCAAAATATGGAAGATATTTGACCACTATTTTCTTTAGAGTGATAGATCTAGAAAGGAGAAGTATGATTTGAATGAATTGTGAGAAGATTTTCAAATAATCAATTATATAACCAATATATCCCTAAGGTGCACCTACCTAAGCTTTGCAGAGCCTTGAAGAGAAGATAATCTTGGTGATTCTGTTGAAGTTGGAACCAAATCAAAAGTTTTTTCAATTAAACATAGGAGGTAGCTAAGCCCTTTGACTAAGATAAATCCTCTAAATACTAGTATCAAGCCTTTACTTCCTAGTAGTCTTCAAAAACACCAAGACAAGGTCAAGTAGTGATTGGTCTGGTTGACAAGATAGAGGAAAGAGGTAATAGCATAGTACAAACAATTATTTTGTAAGGAATAGTTGAGAGATAACTTTGGCAATGAGTTCATTGATCTTACCCTAGAAGCTATTTAGATAGTGCGTCATTCTACCTTCTACATCTCCTAACGCACAACTTCTAACAGGGTTTGAATCTCTTAACAAGAATTAAAAGTCTTCTAATAGGGACTCATATGTACTAAATGTTGCAATAGACTCGTAACAGGTTCCATCCTCTAACAAGGAATATTTATATTAGTACATCATCTTGGGGACATCATTCCCACTGGGGTTTTATCTCTAATCAATGGTTTCGCTAGTTAACAAATTTGGTGTAATTGTGTATGTGCATCTTGTTATGGTGGTTGTTTACTCTAATTGAATGGTTAAGATTAGTTAAGGTTAATAATTGGTTAATTAGATAACTAATTCACCCCCCCCCCCCCAATTATCTTGGTGGACTATTGTTTCTAAAAATTGGTAACAGAGCATCAGGTCCTTGAAGACAAAGCTTAACAATTTGGGACATCCATGCAAAACATATTTAGAAGGGATATTCTAAAGTTTGATGGAACAAATTATGATAGCTAGAAGGAAAAGATGAAGACACGTCTGTTGTGTATGGGTGTAGGATATTGGATCTTGACAAAATTAGAAAAGACAATTATTATTAAAAGTAAATTGGAAACTTGTATTGAGGAAGAGAGAGATTTTTTCATGTGTGATATGAGAGCTAGAGAAGAACTATTATCTATACTTCCTAAAATTGAGTACAAAAAAGCAAAATCACTTAATATTTCTCATAAGATTTGGAAATCTTTAAAAAATAGATTTTATGGTGATGAACATTATAAGAAATTGAGGCTACAAAGATGGATTTTTAAATTTCAAGATGCTAAAATGATGGAAGATGAATCTATAAGAACATATGTAGGAAGGATATCAAAAATTATTTCTAGTATTAGATCTCAAGGAGGAACAAAGGAAGATGATGAGGTGATCTAGAAGATATTGAAGAGCTTAATCGCATCATTTAAGAAATTATTTCAAATGATATATTTGTTGATCTCTTGTAAAAAATATTTCACAAAGGAAACATTACTTGGGAAACCTAAAGTAGTTAAGAATTAGCTTAAACGGTCCAGAGAATTGACTAGAATAGAAATAGCTTTCAGTTCCCTAAACATTTGACCTAATTTATCAAGGAGCACAAGTGGTAGAGGATATTTTTGTAGTAGTAGAACATTTTATGAGGATAGAAAGATAGAAAGAGTAGCCCTTCTCCTAAGAAGAGAAAAAGATGCTAAAAAAATCTGTAAATGTTCAACTTGGAAATATAGTTTGGTCATTATGCATCTAAGTTTCCTAAAAGAGAGAAAAAGTATAAAATAAATTTTGAACCTAGAAGAGATAGAGATTAATTATATGAAAATGAAGAAGATGGTTATGATAAACAAGTAGTAAGTGCTAGTAATGATGAGATAGGATTTGTAGCTATTAAAGAAGAAAGTCTAGAGAAAATGTCTTTATTATCACAATTTGAAAATAAATATGATTGGATAATCCATAGTGTTTGTTCACATCATATGACTAGTGCTATGAAAAAGTCTTTTTACTTCAAAAGTCATGATGGAGGTATTGTCAAAGTTGGAAATAATGCAGCTTGCCATGTTAAAGGTATTGGATCTATAACTCTCTATGGTAAGACTAACACTAGGGATGTATATTTTGTTGATGGTTTGAAACACAATCTTTTGAGTGTTGGACAACTAGTGGATAAAGGTTATTAGTTATAGTTTATAGAGAAGACATGCATGATCATAGAAAAAGATGGAAAGGTAATTGGAATAGGAAACATATCTAGAGGTAATGTATTTCAGTTGAATTTCACTGAAATGACATGTTTGGTTACAAAGGTAGATGACAATCTATTATGGCATTAGAGATTTTTTCATATAAACTTTAAAAACATTGTGAAAAATAGTAGTATGTTTGTAGTTAGAGATTTGTAAAAGATTATAAAGCCTACAAACACAATTTACAAGCAGTGTGTATTGGAAAAGAATACCAACATTTTTTTTCCCAATAAGAAGCTTACTACTACAACAAAGTTGGAGATTAAACACATAGATCTTAGTGGTCGTACAAAGACTAAATGATTCTATGGTGAAAGGTATTTCATGATTATTGTTGATGACTTTTCTAGAATAATTTAGGCTACATTTCTTAAAGAAAAATCTGAGGCATTTGATAAGTTCAAGATATTCAAGAATAGTGTTGAGAATGAATTAGGTATGAAGATTAAACATTTAAGATCAGATAGAGGAGGATAATTTACTTCAAATGAGTTTAACATATTTTGTGAAGTTAGTGGAATCAAAAGATTATTTTCAGCTCTAAGAACCCCTAAAAAAAATGACATTGCAAAGAGAAGAAATAGGTCAATAATAGAACCAACAAGATCTATGTTAGATTATAATGATGTATCCAAGATTTTTTTGAGAGAAGCTATGAATAAAATAGTCTACAATATGAACAAAATTTTGGATACAATTGTCCAATTATGTGTTGTCTTTGATTTTAGAAAAATTTCATATCAGTTATTAGTTAGTGTCAACCAAGCTCAATTGGTTAGCAAGGAAAATTTTAGAGTCTATCGAGCATTCCTAGAAATTACTCTATGGAAACAGTGTCTACCGAGCTCACTTGGGTGTCAAAGAATTTTGTGGTAGAAGTAAATGTTAACTAAGATCACATGGTTAATGAAGGAAAGTTAGTGTTTACCAAGTTCACTTGGTCTCCAAAAGATTTTACGAAGTTTTTAGTCTTAACTGAGCCTCTATTGGTTAACACAGGAAATCAATTCAGGAACAATGTTTATTGAGAAGGGTCAGCCAATGAAGGATCTTTTTTTTTTTTGGGAAATAAAGTTTAAATATTTCATGTAATGATTGTAGCTAACTGATGTAATGATTATTGATGATTGTAACCTGTAAATGAGTTGACTTGATAATCTAAAAAGTATATATGAAAGGTCAAGTTGAGAATTCTAAAGTGCAAGTGTATTGATTGAAGAAAGTGTGAGTGAACTTTGAAGGATGGTCAAATATCCTTGAGGAGCAGCAAAGTTTTATTTGATCAAGAAGGATCTAGTGAAGCAAAATAGATATTTGTATCATCAATTTAGTTGCATCTCATTTAGATCATTTCATTGTTACTTTCTCACCATTATAGCAATGATTCCTAAATCTCTTAATAGAGTTGTTCTAAGAGGCATTTGTAAATTCTCTAACAAGGTGACAGTTCTATTGAATTGTTTTAAAGGCCTCTTGGAAGGTCACTCCTTATAGGGTGATTAAATCCTCTAACAAGTTCATACCTAATAGTGTGTTTTGTAAACTTTAACTAGGTTGGCTCCTAACATGGCTCACTTTAGAAGAGTGGAAATCAGTAGCTAGTTACTTGGTTTTTTTTTCCATATTGGTTTTCCACATTAAATTTGGTGTCTCATGTGTTCATGTTATTTCTTTTATGGTTGCATGTTAATCATTCTGAATGTTTAAAATAAATAATAAGTTAACATACACTACATCTAATGAGTTGCAACATTTTTCTATATGGTTACCAAATGACAAATGTAACTAGTTTATCATACATCTAACTGACTCACAACCCCCACGCCCCCCCCCCCCCCCTCCCTCTCAGTTACTCCATCTATATTTCTAACAATTGGTATCAGAGCTTTTGGTGCTTGTAGGAAGTATTTGAAGGATCTAAGCTAAAGATCAAGATGTCTTACAAAACAGAAATTCCAAGGCTTAATAGGGATAAATTTTCAGCACGGTAGGGACTGATGAGACTTCATCTATCTTCCATTTGAGATATAGGATTGAAATACCTTGATCAAGAATACACAACTCCTTTTGGCACACTATCTTTTAATGACATTTCTAAGAAGAAGACTAATAACACCATGATGATGGACATTGCATCTACCCTAAGCTATGAAGAATTTGATGATATCAAGGACTACAAAATTTCTTTTTAAATGTGGAACAAGCTAAAGGATATCTATGGAGGTAATGACAATGTTAGAAGAGCCAAAGTAGAAAGTCTAAGAGGACAATTTGATTAGATGAGAATGAGAGAGGATGAAAACATTGTCAAATATGTTGAAAGAGTCAAAGAAAGTGTTAGTGCAATCAAAGATTTTGGAGGAGATATCAAAGAAGAAACATTTGTAAGTAAAGTTCTTAGAACCTTGCTTCCCATTTATGCAATTAGAGTATCTAAAATTCAAGAAAGAAGATGTCAAGCAAATCATAAGATAAATTTGGATGCCATAATAGGAAGATTGACTACATTTGAGCTAGATAACTATGACAATTATGTTCTAGCTTTCAAGAACATTGAATTAGCATTTCAAGCCAAGCTTTTACTCAAGGAAAAGGGGAAGAAAATAAAGGAATCTCAGTCAGAAAGTGAAGAAGAATCAAAAGAAAATTTTGACAGTGATCTTGAAGTAGTTGAAGCTCTACTTACAAGGAAATATTCTAGAGGGAAAAGAAATTACAAAGCTAAGGTTCCCCTAATCTATTTTTCATCTTAGGAAATTGATCATATTGTAGCTAGGTTCCCAAACAAGCAAAGAAAGGATGAGAAGAAAGGTCATAAGTGCAATGGCAAGAAAGATTTCAAATAATTCAAGGACAAAGGTAAGAAAACATGTTTTATGGCCAAGGACTCTAAGGATTCTAATAATAATGAAGATGAAATTGCTTACATTGTTGTGAAAGATGAATCTAATAATGATGAGGAAGATAAGATGGGAGTTATCTCTCATGTGAAAAAAAATGATACATGGATCATAGACAATGGTTGTTATCATCATATGACTAGTGACAAAACTAAGTTTGAACATTTTGAAGAATATGATGGTGGTAGTGTAAGGTTTGGAAATAATGAACCTAACTGCATAAAAGGAAGAGGCTAAATCTCATTAATCAAAGAATTTGTATGTGATAATGTCTATTAGATTAAAGGACTAAAACATAATCTATTGAGTGTGGCATAGCTAATTAATATTGGATTCAAGGTGGAATTCATGCATGGAAAGGAAAGACTACTGGATGACAAAGGAAAGCTGATTGGATCAAACATACAAACAAAAGGTAACTTGTTTTATCTTGGATTTGGTGAGTGCTCATGTTTTATTGCTCAAGTTGAAGAAAGTTGGTTATGGCACAGAAGGTTATTTCATGTAAACTTTGGTAAAATGGTAAAGATAAGAAAATTTAGGAAAGTAAGAGGCATTCCTAGTTTAAAGAAACCTGATGTTGGTCTATGCAAGAATTGTCAGATTGGTAAGATGGGAAAGAATAGTTCTAAAAGTAAAAGCTATCAATCTGAAGATATTTTGAAAATTGTGCATACTATTTTGTGTGGACCTATTAGAATTGAGAGCTATATTGGAGAAAATTTCTTCATTCCTTTTGTTGATGGCTACTCTAGAATGATGATTGTTATGTATCTGAGAAAGAAGTCAGAAGAATTTGAGAAATTCAAATGGTATTTGGCTAGAGTACAGAAGGAAATAGGAAAAAGATTGAAATGTTTGAGAATAGATAGAGGTGTTGAATTCATCTTCCATGAATTCAATAACTTTTTCATTGAAAGAGGAATCAAAAGATAGGTATTAGCTCCTTGAACTCTCGAGTAGAATGGAATAGTTGAAAGAAGAAAGAGATCCATCATGGATTATGCAAGAACTCTAATGATTGAAAAGAACATTGCTATCAAATACTAGAAGGAAGCTATCCGTAATTTAGTCCATACCTTGAAACAAGTACAGTTGAAGAAGAACTCATTCAAAACCCCCTATGAGTCATGGTATGGCTACTAACCCAATGTAAGGTACTTGAAAGTATTTAGAAGTAAATGTTACATTTTGAAAGAATCTATAAATGGAAAATTTAATGTGAAGGGTGATGAAGGTATATTTTTGGGATATTCTTGCAAAAGTAAGGCATATAGGTCTTTTAATTTGTCTACTCACAAAATCATAGAAAGTGCACATGCGAAAGTTGATGAGTTTGTAGAAAGGATTGAAGAAGAAAACAAAATGGAACTAGAAGATTATAGGAGATTTGTTTTCAATGAACTTGATACATTTTTGGATACATCTATCAATCAAGAGACTTTTACTTCTGAGTCTTCAATCACCAAATTGCAAGATGTTCCAACCGAGTCACAGGAACCTGAGTCACAATCTGAAGCTATCAAGCCAATGCCTACCAAGCTAGAGTAGCCAGAACCTAAGGTTGAAGTGCAATAGGATGAAAATGTAATTCACTCAAGATGTAAGGAACCTATATTGTCCAAGTATGTTAGGAGACATCATGCACTAGATCAGATTATTGGAGACTAATCTAAAGGTACTATGACAAGAAGTAAGCTAAAAGGTACTTGTCTACTTGTTGATTTTTAACGTAGAAATGTCAAAGATGCATTGGAAAATGAAAGTTGGATTGAGGCTATGAATGAAGAGATAGAAAAAATAGAGAAGAACAAAACTTGGACTCTTGTACCTAGGCGTAAAGATAAAAATATGATTGGAATGAAATGGGTATTCAAAAATAAGCTAAATGAAGATGGTAAGGTATCAAGAAACAAATCTTGATTGGTATGTAAAGGCTGCTCTCAAAAAGAAGGAATTGATTATGGAGAGAATTTTGATCCTATTGCAAGATTGGAAGGTATCAAGACCTTATTAGCATATGCAACATAAAAAGTATTTAAGGTATATTGAATGGATCTCAAATCTACATTTCTCAATGGTATTCTAGATGAAGAAGTCTACATTGAGCAACCTCAAGGTTTTTTTGATCTAGACAAAAAAGATATAGTCTACAAATTACACAAAATATTGTATGATCTGAAACAAGCTCCTAGAGCTTGGTATGAGAGACTGCATACCTATCTTATTCAGATTGGTTTCTAGAGAAATAATGATAACAATAGCTTGTACATCAAGGAAGGACCAATTTAAAAGATTGTTTTGGCAGAAAAATTTGTGGATGATACTTTGTTTATAGGAAATGATGATCTATGCATAGGTTTTTCAGAGGAAATGAACAAAGAATTTGAAATGTCTATGTTTGGTGAGATTAAGTTCTTTGTTGGTCTTGAGATACAGTAGAGCAAGAATGGTATCTACATCACTCAGTCTAAATACATCAAGGATATACTAAAGAAGTTTGGTATAGAAGATTGTAAACTAGTTGGAACACCCATGTGTACTAGACTAAAGCTTACCAAAGATGATGAATCAAAAGAGTAGATTAGACCTTATATAGATCAATGATTGGAAAGTTATATTATGTGGTTCATACAAGACCTAATATTGCTCTTGTAGTTGTTATAGTGGCAAGATTTTCAAAAAAACCTAGAGAAAATAATATGATGGCAATCAAGAGAATGTTGAGATACCTAAAATTAAGTAAAGATTATGGCTTGTGGTATAGACTTGGAGGAAATTTGGATCTAAAAGTGTTCACTAATGCTGATTGGGTTGGTAATCTAGATGACAGAAAGAGTACAAGTGGAGGAACATTCTTTCTTAGCAAAAGAATGGTATCTTGGATAAGCAAAAAGAAAAATTGCACATCCCAATCTATAGTAGAGGTAGAGTATGTTACAGCAATAGTGAATTGTTCTAATTGTTTGGCTTAAATAGTTGTTGGAAGGCATGAAGGTTGAGATCAAAGAACCAGGTGTTATGTTTTGTGACAATACAAGTGCAATTAACATATCAAATAATCTTGAGATGCATTCCAAAACTAAGCACATTGCTATAAAGTATCACTTTGTTAGAGAATTGTTGTAGGATAAGGAGATCAAATTGGAATATGTCCATACAAAAGAATAGATTGCTGACATTTTCACCAAGCCATTACCTAAGGATGCATTCTTTTATCTAAGAGGTAAGTCAGGGGTCATTCCCTTGTCTGAAGCTCACTAAAATAAAGTTTTAGTGATGCATCAATAGGAACCAAGTTGAAGATTTATCGGTTGATGTAACATAGTTATGGGAACATTGCATATGAGTTAGTACTTAAGGTACATTGATACTCATTTGTTATGTGTTTTTTTTGGCATGTATTGTTAAAGAGGGAGAGTTTACTATCATATTTTTATTAAAAAAAATTAAGGGAGAGTTTAATGTTTAGAAAAGAGGTTATGTAATTCCTTCATAGAGGGAGATTACTGCATTAGAGAAGTTTGTGGCATAAAATCTAAGAGGGAGAAAATTTTCTATCAAAGAAAGACTTGTTTGCAAATTTCATTGCGCTATGACATGTTGTGTTGCCATCAATGCCAAAGATGGAGATTGTTGGATACAACTATCAAATTGTGTGTTGTCTTTGATGTTACACAAATGTCATATTAGTTATCAGTCAGTGTCAACCAAGCTCAATTGGTTAGCAAAGAAAATTTTAGAGACTATCGAGCATTCCTAGAAATTACTCTATGGAAATAGTGTCTACCAAGCTCACTTGAGCGTCAAAGAATTTTGTGGTAGAAGTTAGTGTTAACCGAGCTCACATGGTTAATGAAGAAAAGTTAGTGTTTACCAAGTTCACCTGGTCTCCAAAGGATTTTGTAGAGTTTTCAATGTTAACCAAGCCTTTGTTGTTTAACACAAGAAAATAGTTTAGGAATAGTGTTTACTAAGAAAGGTCGACCAATGAAGGATTTTTTTGTTTTGGAAAATCAAGTTTAAATGTTTCATGTAATGATTGTAGCTAACTAATGTAATGATTATTGATGATTGTAACTTGTAAATGAGCCAACTTGATAATTTGAAAGGTATATATGAAAGGTCAAGTTGAGAATTCTAAATGTAATGAGTGAGCATGCAAGTGTATTGATTGAAGAAATTAGGAGCAAACTTTGAAGGATAATCAGATATCCTTGAGGAGCAGCAAAGTTTTATTTGATCAAGAAGAATCTAGTGAATTAGAATAGATATCTGTATCAACAATTTAGTTACATCTCATTCAGGTCATTTCATTGTTACTTTCTCAGCATTGTAGTAGTGATTCCTAAATCTCTTAATAGAGTTGGTCTAACAGCCATTTGTAAATCTTCTAAGAAGGTGATAGTTCTATTGGATTGTTCTAAAGACCTCTTGCAAGGCCATTCCTAATAGGGTGATTAAATCCTCTAACAAGGTCACACCTAACAATGTGTTTTGTAGCCTTTAACCAGGTTGGCTCCTAACATGCCTCACTTTAGAAGCGTGAAAATTAGTAGCTAGTTACTTGATGGATTTTCCCATATTGGGTTTCCACATTAAGTCTTGTGTCTCATGTGTTCATGTTATTTCTTTTATGGTTGCATGTTAATCACTATGAATGTTTAAAATTTGCAATAAGTTAACATACACTGCATCTACTGAGTTACAACATTACTTTGTATGTTTATTGAGTAATAGCAATAACTAGTTTATCAGACATCTAAGGGATCTATGGAATTTTTTTTGTGGTAACTGATTCACCTCCCCTTAGTTACTCCATTTATATTTCCAACACAAAGTGCAAGTTAGGAAAGACATAAACAAGACCCCTTATGAACTATGGTTTGGTCACTCACCTAATTTTAATTATTTAAGAATTTTTGGTGAAAAATGTTACGTCAAAGAAGATGATGATGTTGGTAAATTTGATGCTATAAGTGATGAAGGTATGTTTCTTAATTATTCATTAATAAGAAAAGCTTATAGATGTGTTAATCCATGAACTAAGACTATTGTTGAAAGTGCAAATGTAACAGTTGATGAGAAACCCAAGATACAAGAAATAATATTTGATTATAATTTTGATGATGAGAATGTTGTTACTAAAGCAAGGAATGATGAAGTACTCTTTGATACTAATAATGATTTATAGAATGAAGGTGAGAAAATATAGGAACAAATTTTGGAACCTTCAACAGAGCTAAGAGTTGAGATAACAACTCCTACTTTTGGTAAGAATATGAAAAAGAATCATCCACCAAAGAAGATCATTGAAAGAAGAGATAAATGTGTGATGACAAGAAGCAAAACCAATAAATAACTATGTCTAATATCTTAAGTTTAACCAAGGAATGAAGATGAGGCATGTAAATTTGACTATTGGAAGCAAGCTATGAAAGAAGAATTGGATCAAAAAGTGAAGAATGAGAAATGGGAGTTGGTCCCTAGACCAACAGAAAATAATCTGATAGGAACAAAATGAATGAACAAGGTGAAGTTTTAAGGAATAAATCAAGATTTGTATGTAAAGGCTACTCACAAAAAGAAGGAATAGACTATGATGAAACCTATGCTCCTATGGCAAGAATGGGGGTTTATTTCAATCGTCAGATTCTATCCTACAAGGTGCCTACCCTATTATTCTATTACTCTCCTACTATTATATGGCAAGAATATAAGTAGAAAGGTTATTCTTAACCTATGTAGCACATAAGAAATTCAAAGTGTATCAAATGGATGTCAAGTCAACATTTTTGAATGGAGAACTTGAGGAAGAGGTATACATAGAATAAGCTAAAGATTTTCCTTTAACCGATGACAAGGACATGGCATGCAGATTGAAGAAAGAATTGTATAGCTTAAAAAGAACACCCTAAACTTGGTATGTAAGGTTGGACAAGCATTTAATAAAGCTTGGATTTAGAAAAGGTATGGTAGACAATAATCTATATTGGAAAGAAATAGATGATGGATTGATGATTTTGGTAATATTTGTTGATGATATCATATTTGGACGAAATGATGATGAAAGTGAAAATCTTGAAAAAGAAATGTAGAAGGAATTTTAAATGAGAATGATAGGGGAGATGAAATATTTCCTAGGATTATAGATTGTGCAAGATAAAGAAAGAATCTTTATTTCTTAGACCAATTATTTGAATGATATGCTAATAGGGTTTGGTTTGGAAATATTTAAACTATTGGAAATATAGATGGAGTAATTTAGAGGGGGGGTGAATCAATTACCACAAAAAAAAATCAATAGATCCCTTAGATGTCTTAAAACTTAATTACTGTTATCACTCAGTAGTCACACAAAAAAGTGTTGTAACTCAATAGATGAAATGTACATTAACTCATTATTGATCTTTAAGCATTCACAATTATAAACATGCATGAAAAAGAGAATAACATGAACACAAGAGGAACCAAATTTAACGTGGAAACCCAATATGAGAAAAATAACCAAGTAACTAGCTACCAATTTTCACTCTTCTAAAGTGAGCCCTATTAGGAGCCAACCCTGTTAAAGGTTACAAAATACACTATTAGGTGTGACCTAGTTAGAGGATTTAATCACCCTATTAGGAGTGGCCTTGCTGGAGGACTTTAGAACAATTCAGTAAAACTATTCACCTTGTTAGAGGATTTACAAAATGGCTATTAGACCAACTCTATTAAGAGATTTAGGAATTACTACTACAATGGTGAGAAACTAAAAATAAGTGACCTGAATGAGATGCAACTAAAATTTACTGATATAGATCTCTGTTCTACTTCAATAGATCCTCTTTGATTGAATACAACTTTGTTTCTTCTCAAGGATATTTGATCCTTCTTCAAAATTTGTTCACACTTCCTCTTCACACAATCAATTCACTTGCATGCTCACTCATTTATACATTCATCCATACATTTGAAATCACAACTTGACCTTTTATTTATACATTATAGATTGTCAAGTTAACTCATTTACAAGTTACATTTACCAATAAAAAATTCATCATTCGGCTACAAACATTACATGAAACAAATAAACATTATTTCCAAAAACAATGAAATCCTTCATTGGCTGACCCTCCTTGGTAAATACTGCTACAAATAATGATTTCTAGTGTTAACCAAGTGAAGCTCAATAAACACTTAAAATTCTACAAAATTATTTGGAGATCGAGTGAACTTGGTAAGAACTAACTTTCCTTCGCCAACCTTTTGAGCTCTGTAGAAACTGTCTTCTGCCATAAAATCCTTCAGCGCTCGAGTGAGCTTGATAAAAACTGACTTCAAAGTGTAACCTCCAGAAATGCTTAGTAGACTCTATAATTCACTTTAATAACCATCTAAGCTTGGCAGAGTCTTTCTTTTTCCTTGCTGACCAACTGATCTTGGTAGACTCTGATTGATAACTTATATGACATTTGTGTAACATCAAAGACAACACACAATTGAGCAATTGTATCCAACAATCTCCCTCTTAGGCATTGATGGCAACACAACATGTCATAGTATAATGAAATTTGAAAACAAGTCTTTCCTTGACAGAATATTTCTCCCTCTTACATTTCATTCCATAAACTTCTCAAATATAGTAATCTCCCTCTATGAAGGAATTACATAATTTCTATTTGAACATCAAACTTTTCATAAATAGATTAAAATTTTAGAAGGATATGATAGTATACTCTCCCTCTTTGACAACATATTCCAAAGACAACACAAACCAAATGAATAACAATGTATCTTATGTACTAATTCATATGCAATATTTCCATGATTATTCTACATCAACTAAAAGATCTTCAACTTGATACCTATTGATGCATCACTAAAACTTCATTTTAGTGAGCTTTAGATAGGGGAATGACCCCTAATTTACCTCTTAGATAAAAGAATGCATCCTTAGGTAAAGGCTTGGTTAATATGTCAACAATTTTTTCTTTTGTATAGACAGATTCCAATATGATGTCCTTATCCTGCACCAATTCTCTGACAAAGTGACACTTTATTGCAATGTGCTTGGTTTTTGAATGCATCGCTAGATTTTTCAATATGTTAATTGCACTTGCATTGTCACAAAACATAACAATAGGTTCTTTGATTTCCTCCTTCATACCTTCTAATAATTGTTTGAACCAAACAATATTAGAATAGTTTACTACTGCTGCAACATACTCTACTTTAGCTATGGATTGGGATGTACAATTTTGCTTTTTACTAGTCCAAGAATCCAACCTCTTTCCAAGAAAGAAAGCTCCTCCACTTGTACTCTTTTTGTCATCAATGTTTCCTACCCAATTTGTATCAGTAAACACTTTCAAATCTAGATTACCTCCAAATTTGTACCATAATCCATAATCTTTAGTGCCTTTCAAATATCTCATGATCCTTTTGATTCCATCATGTGATTTTCTCTTGGTTTTGCTAAAAATCTTGCTACAATAGCAACTGCAAGAGTAATATCTGGCCTTGTATGCACTACATACTACAACTTTCCAATCATAGATCTATATAATTTCTAATCTACCTCCTTCGATTCATCACCCTTGGTAAGTTTCAATCCAGTACACATAGGATTCTGAACTGATTTGTAGTTTTCCATACCAAACTTTTTTAGTTTCTCCTTGATATATTTATATTGAGTGATGTAAATGCCATTCTTACTCTACTAAATTTGAAGACCAACAAAGAATTTGAGTTCTCCAAACATTGACATCTCAAATTCCTTGTTCATTTGTTCTAAAAATTCTTTGCAAAGATCATCATTCCATGTGAAAAAAGTATCATCCACAAATATTTCTTCCAAAGCAATCTTATTATCTGGTTCTTCCTTGATATAAAAGCTACTATTATCATTAGTTCTTTGAAAACCAATCTGAATAAGATAGTTATGCAATCTTTCATACTATACTCTAGTGGATTGTTTATGTAATTTTTAGACCATGTCCTTCTTGTATGGATCAACAAAACCTTCAAGTTGTTCAATGTAGACCATTGAGAAATGTTGACTTGACATTCATCTGATAAACCTTAAATCCTTTGTATGCAGCATATGCAAGTAGGGTCCTAACACCTTCCATTCTTGCAACAAGAGCAAAACTCTCTCCATAGTCTATTCTTTCTTCTTGAGAGTATCCTTTTCATACTAGTCTAGCTTTGTTCCTTGATACCTTACCATCTTTATTCAACTTATTTATGAATACCCACTTAGTTCCAATCACATTTTTATCTTTAGGCCTAGGTACAAGAGTCCATGTTTTGTTTTTCTCTATCTGTTCTATCTCTTCATTCATAGCCTCAATCCAACTTTCATTTTCTAATGCATCTTTGACATTTCTAGGTTCAAAATCAACAAGTAAACAAGTACCTTTCAACTTACTTCTTGTCATAGTTCTTTGAGATTTGTCTCCAATGATCTGATCTAGTGTATGATGTCTCCTGACATACTTAGTTAATACAGGTTTCTTTCTTTTTGAACGCTTTGCATTTTCATCCTCTTGCACTTCAACTTTAGGTTCTAGCTATTCTTTCTGCTGATTGGGTCCTTCAGACTTAGTAGGTGTTGGCTTGGTAGCATCAAAATTATGTGACTCAGTTTCCTTCAGCTTGGTTTGAATTTCCTAAAACTCGGTTACTAAAGACTCAGGAGTAGAAGATTCCTGATTGACAAGTGTATCTAGCACCGTATCAAATTGAATATAAACAAATCTCTTGTAGTCTTCTGGTTCCCTTTTCCTTTCTTCTTTAGCTCTTTTTGCAAACTCATCAACTTTCACATGTGCACTTTCTATGACTTTGTGAGTAGACAAGTTTAAATATCTATATGCTTTACTTTTGCAAGAATAACCTAAAAATATTCCTTCATCACCCTTCACATCAAATTTACCTTTTCTAGATTCTTTCAAAATGTAACATATGCTTCCAAATACTTTTAGATCACATATATTAGGTTTATAGCCATACCATAGGGGGTTTTGAATAAATCTTTCTTTAGCTATACTTGATTCAAGGTATGAACTACAGTACTGATAGCTTCCTTCCACTATTTGATAGCAATGCTCTTTTCAATCATTAAGGTTATTGCATAGTCCATGATAGATCTATTCCTCCTTTCAACTATTCCATTTTTCTCGGTAGTTTCAGGGGCTGATACTTGTCTTTTGATTCCTCTTTCAATGCAAAAGTTATTGAACTCATGTGAAATGAATTCACCACCTATGTTTGACCTCAAGCATTTTAGTCTTTTCCTTGTTTCCTTCTCTACTCAGGCCAAATACCATTTGAACTTCTCAAATGCTTCTAATTTCTCTCTCAAGTACATCAAAGCCATCATTCTTATGCTATCATCAACAAAAATAATGAAGAAATTTTCACCAGTATAGCTTTCAATTCCAATAGGTCCACACAAATTAGTATGCACAATTTCTAAAACTTCTTCAAACTGATAGTTCTTACTTTTAAAGCTAGTCTTTCCCATCTTGCCAATCTAAAAATTCTTGCATAGACCAACCTCATGCTTCGTTATATTAGGAATGCCTTTTACTTTCCTAAATTTTCTTATTTCCACCAAGTTATCAAAATTCACATGACACAACCTCCTATGCCATAACCAAATTTCTTCAACTTGAGCAATAAAACATGAATATTCTTCAAGTTCAATATAGAACAAGTTACCTTTTTTTTGTGTGCCTAATCCAATTAGCTTTCCTTTCTCATCTACTAGTCTTTCTTTTCCATGCATGAATTCCACTTTGAATCCTTTATTGAGTAGCTATGCCACACTCAATAGATTGTGTTTTAGTCCTTCTACCCAATATGCATTATCACATACAAGCTATTTGGTTAGTGAGATTCTTCCTCTTCCTTTTATGCAACAAGGTTAATTATTACCAAACCTCACACTACCACTATCATAGTCTTCAAAATGTTCAAACTTTGTTTTATCACCAATCATATGATGAGAGCAACCACTATTAGTCTGAATTTCCAAATGATAAAATTTCTCTGTCATGGAATAGAAAACTTTAGATTGTCTCCATTAATGGTGATTAGGGTTCCTAGATAAGTCATATTTTTGTTAGCCTCTAAAAAATTTGTTAAAACCCTATGTCCCATTCCTTTTAATTTTTTTTTTGGTGCAAAATTTTTTAAATAAGGAGGATAAGTGAATATTATTTCTTGCCCATGTGAGTTCGGTGTTTTACACACTATCGGATCCTTTTGAATATGCGGTCATTGTTAACTCACTATGAAAAAATGCTCAATTGTTAAGTATAGCAAGTTAATGAGATTTATAGCACATGTCTGTGATACTAAAAAGTGAAATTTGGCACCAAGAATTTTGTTAACATGAGGTAAATTTTGGCACGTGATGTGTCCCAAGCTTGTCAATTTCAAGAATAAATGCACATGAAGAAAACTATGAATGGTGTCAATGACATCCAAGTTTTTCCAACATTTGCTAAGTAACTATTAGAAAAATCTATGCCACTTGCCAATGGCAACATAGCGAATACCATGATTTTGGTAAAAGGGCAGTGTTCTCTTAAAAGGCTGATATGACCACAGAAGTTCCCACATAATATTATAAATGTGCACATCAATCTTCTCTGACACCAACATTAATTGGAAGGGTTTTCAATCAATATGTGTTTTGTTTTTTGTAACCAAAATTTAGAATCCATCAAAGGTCACTATATCGCTAGCCAGAACAAAACACTACTTTCTCAATAGAGACATAGCAAGGGCCCGATCATTGCAAAACATGACATTTCTATTATGACTACAAATTTTCTTGAGGATCCTGAAGAAAATCTTGTGCAGATTTTTCTTTTACTTTTGCGCAAGTGGAGCTTTATTTCTCAGTGTCTGTCTAACGGGAGGTCACTAGCCAGATATTTAGTGTTTTTGCCAGTAGCGATGTGGTGACCCACCTGAAAGTCACAAATGTGGCAAGGCCAAGAACACATGATGTCATTGACAGATAAAAAAGGAGTACATGTGTGTGCCAGCATGTTCAGCCACCTCAATGACAGAAGTGTATCCAGACCCATTCCCCATATACGAAGTACACAAAGAATTCTTATCATTAGATCAAACCAGGATCAAAGGCCATTATTAATTTTCTATGCAAAATTGTTTGGGAACTTAGGCATAGCGACTTAGTGAGTGATGCCCCACCATTGTTGTAGTACATTGCTGTCCACAAGATCAAGTATTGATCAACGGTGCTCAGTAACTCGCTATGAAGAGATGTGTAATGAATAAGTATAGCAAGTTAATAAGTGAGGGACCCACCATTGTGTTCTTAAAAGTTGCTTCAAATATCTACCATATGATCAAAGCAAGATCAGTGGTTATTGTTACCTCGCTATGGAAAGGTGCTCGAAAGATAAGTATAGCGAGTTAGCGAGTCGATGACACGTGTCCTTGGTCATCCGTGGGCCCAGTTTGAAATGTCAACTTTGAAGGAAAGATATAGATGGAGGAAATTTATTGGTTTGACTTCCACTGTGCTAAAAGGAATATTAAATCAGCCTAGTTTTCATTCCTAGATCGTAGGATTTTTCAAGAATCAACGGCGCAAATTTAAAAAAGAAGTGTGATGCTACTCTATTTTCCTATTATGTACATTTATGATGAATGAAAGATTCGCGTGTGAAAAAATAGATCATAATATAGATGATTTTCATTCATTTCGGTCCCATGCCAACAAAGATATCTTTTTTTGTAACATAAGAACTTGTCGATCACATTGTGCTAAGCTTGGTAAAGATGTGAAGCAATCCCACATCTATTTGAGAGAAACTACAAAAGTTCAAAGAAGGATAATTCTAGCGAATCAAGTAAGTAGTCACACATAACCTTTGTGACATTCTAGTTCCAATTATTACAATCAGGATGCCTCCTAAGAAAGCATTTTCTAGGCAAGTTAACTATATGGACATGAATGTCCATGATGATTTGGTAGACTTACTCCCAAGATCCACTACAGAGCTTGCATAGGTTAAAAGGTTTATTTCATTAAACCCTAGGCTTAAAGTTTTTTATGGCTTATATGACAAGGGGAACTGGGCTAGGGATGTAGTAACTAGTCAAACTGGCCTTGTTTTGTTTAAGAAGTGGTTTTTAGAAAGGAAGTTGTTTGCTCCTCATGCTTATATCTGGAATTTTGATTTGGGAAAGCTAGTAGTTTTGACTGCTTTCATGGATTATGATTTGTTAGAAGACATTCCCAAAAATTATGATCAAGCCATTAGGGTTGTGAGAAGAAATGATGGTGTGCCTTCGATCTCAATTAGCCCTAAAGAAATTAGAGAAGTTTTTCACTTAGAACCATTATCAAATTACCATGTGCCAATCAATTTGCTAGAATTAGAAAAAGAATACAAAGAAAAGAAAGATGTAATTAGGGGAGGTGCATTGAGGGCACACATTGGTACTATAGGAACTCTATCAGCAATTACTACAACCTCTAGAGAACCTTTTAAGAAGATTCTTTTCACTTCCCAGGCTGTAGAGATATACAGGACCTTGTGCCATGTTTTTGGTGAGGATGAGCAAGATTTTATGCCCATTGGCCTTATGTATATGATGGTTCAAATTGCTTCTTTTGGTGTAGATGTTATCTTTTATTTTGCTTCCTTTTTAGCTAAAGAAATTCACATTGGTTTGGTTGGAATTGTGAGAGGCAAAGTGGAGAAAACTTTTGGCCACTACTCTCTATTAATGCATATGTTCTTGTTTAAGGGGGTGACATTTTTCAATAATGAGATGGAATTGAATAGAGAGGAAAATGGGGAAACACTACCAGTCTAGTTGTGGAGCGTAGATATGACTTGGGATGCAAATAATGCTAGTTTTATCAGATTTGATAGATATTTTGCTTCTAAATTGAGATGTCTCATATTGAGTGACAATCCCAGAATCCCTAAGGAACTGATGAGTCTCATCAGGTCTATGGATAGCCCCCATAATTTGAAAGTCTCACATAATTGGGAAGATGTTATTCCTTACCCTGTTTCTAATATTTTCAAAATCTATGGTTTTAAGGGGAGTCCTCATGTCTTGCTTTACCAAGTACCTCTAAAGGTAGGAATGGTAGAAGTTTTGTGGCAACGAGGAGGAATAGAATAAATTTTTTTGTTGAAAGGGAAACTAGGGTCAATTTTCCCTACCTACACAGTGGCCCATCAGTTTGTATTTACAAAAGGGGGTTGGCTCTTTTTGTATAAATTTTTGGATCAGTATATGATGACTATCTCCCATCCCCATTTTTGTGATTCTAAGGGGATTTTCAATCAGACTTTGAGGCATAGGATTAAGCTAAGTCTAGTCAAACATGATTCATATTATCCAGAGGACATTATAAGAAATGAATTCTCATTATAGGAACAAGAAACTCAAAAAGAAAAATGGAGAGTTTACTCTCGAGTCCTAGAATTCATTCATTGTTTTGATTAGAATTATAGTCCTTTAGATAGTGCTAATATAGAGGCTAATAGAATAAATAAACTCATGCATAACTTCCCTACAATAATGGAAGCCATGAATGAGAAGAAACAATTTTTATTTAATTCTCATCCTTATAAAGCTAGAGACGTAATGAGGAGGTTGGTTTTCACTCCTAATAGAGGAGCTGGTAAAATAATTGTACAAAGGAAGCTTGGTTACATTATAATTCAAAATAAAAGGGCTCCTATAGATAAGGGCAAACAAATAATGGGATCCACCAGTACAACCCTAGAGGGGAGACCTGATGAGCCTAGTCGCAAGAGGTAGAAGGTAATAAGAGAAGAGAGGCCTCAAGTCAAGGAAAATTCACCCACTCAATCTCCTTTGAGGATTGGAGAAGAACAACTCATAGGTGAGCAAGTTGAGGAGATGGGATCACAGGGAGGTATTTTTAGTACTCAAGCAGAATTGGATGAAGGTAACACTCCAGAGCCTCCTCTACCGAGTTTGGAGCTAACAATAGCTGATTATAGAGGAAGGGAATTGGACCCTGTATTAGAATAGGCTAGTCATCAATTTTTGGCTGATGAAAGTTTTGTGAAATCTAGGGTTTTCAATAGTTTTCCTAGAGAGAAAACATGAATGTGTTTGAGAAAAAGTGAAGAAAATTGAAAATAGAGAATTCAAAAATTGATGAAGCCTCCATCCAAAAATAAACAAAGGAACAAATGATGCAATAATTCTAGAACATTATCCCTAAAGAGGGAAGGAAAATGGTAAAGACTTCTAACATACTATTGTTTCCTAATTGGGATATTGTGGATGCATTAATTTTCAATTCTGTTTCAAATAGATTGGAGTTAAAAGACCCAAATAAAAAGGACTTCCAAGGCACCACATTTATTGAAGATCAAGTTGTATTGGTCAGTTGGTCATTAAGGAGAGGATGTAGAGCCACATCATCGCAACCAAATGAGTCTGGATTAATGGGGAATATACTTGTGAGAAGGGTTGGTGACACCTCCCATGTACAGGAAGCATACTAGAATGTGGATTCTTCCAAGTTTCTTTTGGCCACTACTAAGAAGGAGGAAAAAGCCATGTTTGAATTACAAAGCAAGTATGAGATAATGGTGGATTCTTATAATAAAGAGGTGAAAAAGAGAATTGAGCTTGAAAACAAGCTATTGGGAAAATCCATTCGGCGTAGAATAACATACCCTCACCCCCCAGTTGAACCCTTCTAATCCACCCCCCTTATAGAAATACTAGATACACCCCAAAGGCCACAGTATTACACTACTGAGGATTTTGAAAAAGAAAAAGGTAAACTATGGGCCTTACATGTAAAATTGGAATCAAAATATGAAGAAAAAATAAGAAAATCTCTCACATATTTGGGGGACCTAGTTGAATGGCCGATAAGTTATGATCAATTGGCCAAGGTGATCAGTATCTGGGAGGATTTGAAAACCAATTATGAGGCTCTAAAGCCTATTGTGAATAAATGGCTAAGAAGGGAGAAAGCAATAACATTTTTGTGTTTCTCTATTATAGATGATTCTTTTGATCAAATTGAAAAAACATTTGATATTATTTCTGATCTTGCTGATTTTGACAATAAAATAATTCATTTACAAAAAGGAATATTAGGATACTTGAACAAGTACAAGAGCCAAAAATTCAATTTGTTTCCTTATGCCCTAGACAAAAAATAATAATTTGAAAAGAAAAGAGGAATGGGCAAAAGAACTTGATGATTTATTTTGTTTAAGGATGAATCAAGTCATAAATGAAACAGGGCATGCATGGTGGGCTACCACAATAGAAGAAATGGTGAAGGACCAAATATTCTTTGATTCTGTAAAATAAGAATTCGTTGGCATTAATAATGAAGCTGAATATGTGCTGAAAAGACAGAGGAATATTTTGTAGTTCAATTGGCCAGATGACACATTATTTGACAAGTGGATGGCAGACATGGCTCCTGGTGAATAGTTTGATGAAGATGAAAGTGACAGTGATGAGGTACAAGGTGAGGAGATCCAAATCATTGACCCCGTCACTACTCCGACCCAACTAGAAGAAAAAGACAAGGATAATCTATTCCCTTCAACTACAAACCCAAGACCACAAGATGCTGATACAACTAAAGAAGGGGAAAAGGTAGAAGTTAGTTCCATAATACAAGATAAAGATAGTGAAAGCCCATAGGTGGAGGCTAACATGCCATCATCAGAAAAAACTTCATTGTTGGTTAATTTGGCTATTGCATACAAGGATCAGAATAGCATCCAACTTAGTGACATTAAAGCATGTGATAGAAGCCAACCCACCAAAAGGAATGTTTTGATTTGGAAATCTTCTGTTACCAACATTTTTGTCATTTTGTGATAGGTATATATAAATTTTTCTTTGTAAAAGACACCTATTAGTCACATTTGCCATTTTCTTGTTGTAACTCACACTTATATAAGTGAGTTTTCAAGGCAATGTGAGGGTCCAAATTCTATTTTCTAAGTGATACTTAGTCTTTTTTTGGTCCATTGTTTTGAGCAAATTGGTGGTGTAATTTCTCTGTCAGATCTTGAGAATACATGAATATAGAATGATCCGTGTTTCTTTCTTAAGGTCATTCTGAGTTTACTGTAAATTGTATACAATTTTCAAAGAAAATGAATACAAATTATGAACTATCCCCATATCAGTTCTTTCTAAAGTTTTCCTCCTTTTGATTACTTGGTTATCTTGATGTTGTATAGGTAAAGGCTTGTGCAATTGAATGCAATCCAACTAGGTTGTATATCTATTTATCACTGCTATTAATTCAATGGATTAAGTAAAAGCTACGATGAATATGGTAAGATTGCTATAGTAGGGGAAAGGATTTTGAATGATGAGTTCTAATAAGAATTGCTCATGAATTTTTTTTTAAGGAAACAAATTAGATCTAGAAATTTGTAGTAGACTTTGAGCCCCAATAGATCAGGCACTGTTCAAATTTGATCCAGCTGAAAGAGAAATATGTCACAAATTTTTGTCAAAAATGTAGAATTAAATCAATTTTACTTTTATTTCCTGTAGATCTTAAAAGTTGGCCAGTGCTTTTTTGCATGGAATTTTTTAGCTTCAGTTAGCCACTATTGCTGAGAACACCTACAGATCTATAGAAGAATTTTTTTCCATATCTATTATATGGGATGTGTTTATCAAGTTATCAAGAATTGTGTATGTATTTCAGGATTTGAAATGAGAATTAGAATGAAACTAAAATAATCCTCACACAGTGTTTCCTAGTTTTGAATCATCCCTGTGTATACCCACCCTAGTTTTGCACAGCCTGAAGAGTAGAAAACCACTCGTGGTTTTGTTGAAGTTTGGCCCATATGCTTTGCACATAGAATTGTTAAATAAGAATTGGCTGGTCTTTAGATTCTGTGAGTAATTTCATCTTTGTATTAAGCATTTTGTTGCTTAGTAGTTTTAAAACACCAACAAAATGGTGACTCCGCTGGGGAGTTGTCCAACACATCTGTGAAAAGTACTATAGTTTCTTTTGTAATGCTTTGTACATGTGCATCAAGTTATCTAAGTTTTGTCTGTGGTTATAACAGGATATTTTAGTGACAAACCTTGAGAATTTAAAGAGAGAATAGCCCAAGTGCCATAGCTACACACTGATGTATCTAGTCTATCCAAGTGTCTTATCTAACAAGAAAAAATTGTAGTCTTATGACATCAGTGATTAGTCTACCTGTGTCAAATATTTTTGTTTCTATTTGTGTGTGTTTCCTTCAAGTTAGGAATAATTGTCATTGTGTATTTTTCCAAGAATAGGATGGCGACTCAGTCAAGGTTTTGATGCTAGTGCTTATTTTAACAAAAGGTGAATATGGCTGACAAGAGAAAGAACAAAAGAGCTTACATGAGAGCCAATCCTAATGTACCAATGTATACTGATTTACCCCAAGGTGGTAGGAAGAAACCAAATAAGAGAAGTAAAGATCCAAATCCTACCTGGAAACCCAAAGGTAATGTATCTATCAATTCTCAGTATCAACCAGTATTAGGGAGAGAGTCTTCTTCACTTAGTTCTGAATCCAAAACTACAAGACTCTTAGGAGGCATTTTTAGTACCCTGTTACCAGATGAGAGAGTCTTTCAAGACAAAGATGTGTCTACGGTAGGAATTGCTTTATCAAGGCCATATCCTATATAAAATATGAACTATAGGCTAGGATTTAGGTTTTCATTTGATGATCCTTTTAATCCTAGAGCAACCCTGTATGTGGAGCCCAATCTTATAGATCTGGATGATCTTGCTGATTCAAAGACTACTTCTGTAGATCCTAAAGAAGTGCATTTTGGGATAGGAGTTTTGAAGACATTGCTGAGGACGAAGCTAAATGCATTTTTCTTCAAAAAGAAAAGGAGCAAGCCACCTTAGATGCCATAATAGAAAGGGATGCTTGGGTGAGAAGGATGGCTACTTTGAAGGAGCAGAATAAAAGGCTACAAGAAAATACCACAACTCTCCATACTGATATATTTGGAGATGTAGATAATCTGAGAGCTAAAGTTCAAGAACAAGAAAAATGGCTAAATTAAAGGCAAGAACCAGTTATTGCTCAAGTCCAAGCTTATAAACATGTTCAAGTGGACCCTCTAGAGCCCACTGCAAAAGCTCTAGATAAAGGGAAAGACAAAGCTATATGAATCCAAATAAATGAACCTCAAGCTCTACCAAGAAAACCCATACAACCCTCCATGTCAAAATTAGATCTGGATCTAGAGAAGGCTAGAAAAGAGAATGAAGATCTTGCAAAAGAACTTGAGAAGGTTGAGAATGAAGCTCAAGCTGTAGAAACTAGAAGAAAAATTCAATTCATAAAATCTAATTCTGCATTGGCCTCATGGCCCAATTTGTCCATCTCATCTCCAACTCCTGCACCAGCTAGTGGTCCAATAATCTCAACTTAGGGAATATCAGAATCTGCCCCTACTTCATCATCCACTATTAGGACCCAAATCCCCTTTGTCCAACCTCAACAATCCTAAGCTACTCCTCTAAACCAAGCTAACATAGAAAGTAATTCAAATGTTCTTGGTTTCCAAAAGAAACTTGTATACCTAGAAAAGTATAGACAAATATCATTTGCTGGTATTCCTGGTGCTCCACATCCCATATCATTTGATTTAAGAGACAAAGTGGAACTAAGTTTTCTGGGAATAATGTTATTACTGGTGAAGAATATTTGAGAATTTTTATTGATATGTTAAATGATTATGAAGTTGAGCAAGGAGATATGGTAATAAAATTGTTTGTGCATTCACTAACTAGGGATGCAAGAGATTGGTTTAGGAGGTTTCCTGACGATAGTATCACCTCATGGAGTGACTTGGAGAAATTATTTAAGGAGCAATATGGAGACAACACTAATGCAAGATTCATGTTGAATGAGTTCAATAACATCAAGAAAAACACAAATGAGTCCATATTTGACTACAATGTAAGATTCTAGAAAGGTATGTATAGACTGTTCCAAGTTATGAGGTTGAATGAAGATGTCTGTCTTACAACATATTTCAATGATTTTTATAGAAAAATGGCTTATCAATTGAGGGATAAGGATCCCAAGACTTTAAGGGATGCTTATAAAATTGTAGTAAATATAGAGAATAATAGGAAGGCATTTGGTAAAATGGGTAGGAGGGATGATCCAAATATTTTTAATCCTAAAAAAAATAATAAAAGGGAGGTTGATAAAATTCCTATAGGAAAGGAGCCAGAAGAACCCACTATAGGCCAAGTTTTGGAATTTCTCAAGAAGATGAATCCCACTAATTTCAATAAGCCAAATGTTTTTGAGGGAACCCCTATGAATAAAAAAAAATTTCAATAGGCAACCTAGAATGCAGAATTACCCTTACACCACCTAGTGGAAGGATGGTAAGCCAATCCCCAACTAGACACAAAATGTGAAAGACAAGGGTACCCCAGATCCCCTGCAAAGGAACACTGTAAATATGAATGATGATGTACCATGGTGCATTATATGTTAATCACCTCATTTTACTGATTATTGTGTTGTTTCTCAGTCATTTGCCCAAGATCAAGCTCTATATCCTGAAGAAGGAAGTGAAGAGAATAGCCATGATGATATAAGTTGCAATATGGTGAGCATGTGTGATGACTATAGATTTTGATTCTGAGGAACCTGAAAATGATATTACAAGTCAGAGAATTGCTTATCATTTACATCATCCACAAATGCTTTTAGATGATGAAGGCTATGATATAGATAAGGTATGTGTTACATCCTCTAATGTAGGTCACACAAGCTTAAGAATGCCTTCCAAAGAAGAGATTGACATAATCACAATAGAAATGATTTCTCAAGTCCATAGTAACTATAGTTTGAGAAATAGAATAGTAAATAAAGATGTAGGAAAGCCATCTAGTGTATTCATCAAAGATGTCACCCATAAGATGAATGATCAAAACAAGAAAGTCAATGTTGATGTGCCTAAGATCAACAACAACAAGGGAAAGTAGTGGGAACCCAAAAAGAATTTTAGTTTCAAATAAATGAAATAGAAAAAGTAGTTGTGCAACCAAAGAAATCAGAACTTGATACTATCAAGAAAATAGTGGTGCCTTTTGTTCAAAGGACTTCAACTCCAGGTACTCTTTTAAAACCCACTATTGTTGAGCCTGTTGATATGATATCTATGTTGTCCCAAATAACTATAAAAGTACCTTTGCCTGAGCTTCATAGAATTGAAAAACATAAGAGTAAGCCTTTATCATGGTTGGGAGGGATAGGAAACAAAAATATTGTTGTAGGACAAATTGTTGCTCAACAAACCCCATTAGTAATAGAGGAAAGTGGTATCATATGCCAGATTTCGTAGATGTTTTAAGATGATTCCTCAGTGGCATTTATAGAAGATATTGACCCTTTTTTCCTTAGTTTGATCATAAAAGGGAAGATCCTTAAAAACTATATGATAGACTCAGGAGCTTCCAACACCATAATGCCTTTCAAAGTAATGGAAGCCTTAGGATTGAAAGTGGATACCAAGTAGGGCAGATGTAGATGAATGGATGCTAGGGAAGTCCCAATCATAGGTAACATAAATGCTTTACCATTCAAATTAGCTGCATATCCTAAAGTAGAGTTAACCATGTCTGTCCTTGTAGTGGATATGCCTCCACACTATGGAATGTTGCTCTCTCACAAATGGAGAGCTACCGTGGGGGGAAGCCTACAATGTGACTTAACCTATGCTACTTTCCACATTGGGGATAAAGTTGTCAGGGTAAATATAGAGTCAAGGGTTAATCACATTTTAGGGGAAGAAATTGAGAAAGATGCCACTTGTTTCTTAGATACTGGTGTCAACGCTTTTAGAGCTGAATTGATTATTCAAGAAGTTGAAAATTTACCTCCTATTATTGAACATGAAGTTGAGTGTTGCACTAACTCACCAGTGTTATGGACAATTTTTTTTGATGGGGCAAGTTCAAAAGAGGGTGTAGGGGCAAGTGTACTTTTTGTTTCCCCTGAGAAAAATACTTTAAGATATTCATTCACTTTGAAGTTTTCTTGCACAAATAATATTGTAGAATATGAGGCATTGTTGCTAGGATTGAAAGTTGCCACACACCATGAAATTAAGAAATTACATCTCATAGGGGATTCTGAGTTAGTTATCTCCCAGATAAAAGAAACTTATGCATCAAAGAATAGGAGATTAAAGCAATATAGAAATGATGTTTGGGATTAGATAGAATCTTTTGATGCATTTGGTATCTCATGGTGAGATAGGATTCAAAATAAGATGGCTGATTTGTTAGAAAATATAGCAATCAAGCCTAAGGAGATATCATTTGTAGGAATATCTCAAATTGAGGTACAAAATAGACCTTCCATATCTAATAACATTGAAAATTGGCAAGTCTTTGAAGATGACAAAGACACTACAATTTTTTTGTTAAATGAGGACAAGTACCATGGTTAGGAAATGGATTGTAGTGAACTAATTGAAACCATAAATGGTAAGGAAACCATTTTTGGCTAGGAGATTATGCAATTGAAAACCAATAAGGTTCCTAAGGGGTTAGTGGTCTTGGAAAATATTTTTGATAATTAGGATAGAGTAAAACTAGGGGTTAATGACCCTAAGCATCAAGAATTAGAAGAGATAAACTTGGGTACTAATGAAGCTCCCAAATAGGTTTATATTGGCCAAAATCTACATGCTAAAATTAGGAAAACATAGATTGACTTTCTTAGGAAGTATAGACACATTTTTGCATGGTCATATGATGACCTTAAGGCTTATAGGGAAGATTTTTTCCAGCATGTCACACCATTAAAAGACAATGTAAAATCTTTCAGACAGAAACAAAGACCAGTAAACCCTATCCTAGCTCCCAAAATGCAAGAAGAGTTGATGAAACTAAGGGATGGGGGGATAATCAAACCAAATAGGCATTCCACCTGGGTTTCAAATTTGGTACCTATTAGAAAGGAAAATGGAGATATAAGATTATGCATGGATTTTAGGAATATGAACATTGCACCTTTGAAGGACAATTATGGATTGCCCAATATGGAAGCCATGTTGTAGCAAGTGACTAGTTCTGAGCTAATGTTAATGATGGATGGTTTCTCTTGATATAATAAAGTTTTGGTAAAGGAAAGTGAACAATTCAAGATAGCCTTCACAACCCCATGGGGAACATATGTATATGTAAGGATGCCATTTGGCCTGATTAATCTAGGAGCTACTTTCCAAAGAGCCATGGATGTGGCATTTCATGATTATATTGTCAAATTTATGGTTGTATACCAGGATGATCTTACAACATATTCTAAGAAGGTTGAGGATCACTGTAGACATTTGGAAAAAATCTTTATCAAAGCTCTGGAATATGGAGTATCCTTGAACCCAAATAAATGCACATTTTGGGTCATAGAAGGTAAATTACTAGGACATATAGTGTCCAAGGATGGGGTGAAAATAGACCTTGAGGGAGTAGAATCTATTGATAAAGTCCCCAAGCCAAAAAATGTAAAAGGAATTCAATCCTTCTTTGGCCAAGTCAATTTTCTTAAAAGGTTTGTTACCAATTTTGCTGAAATCAATAGACCTATCTCAAAGATGCTCAAGAAGGAAGACACTATAGATTGGAATAGTGAGCCTTCACAAACATTCAAAGATATTAAAACTACAATAAAAAATGCTCCAGTACTGAGAAATCCAGATTATTCAAAGCCTATGCATATTTTTTATTTTACATCCTTTCACACTGTAGCTGTAGTCTTGTTGTAGAAAAATGAAGAAGGATATGAACACCCATTGCCTTTTTCAGTAAGTCATTGTAGCCTACTGAATTAAAATATGAGATAAATGAAAAATAGTCATATGCTTTGGTAAAGGCTGTAAAGGCTTTTAGATGCTACCTAGTAGGTGCTATTGTCATTTCCTTTCTACCCAATGCAGCTGTTAAGGATATATTCTCTCAACAGGAAGTATCAAGCAGAAGGTGTAGATGGATCAATAGGATCCAAGAATTCAATATTAAAATATAGATAACTAAGTTGATAAGAGGTCAAGGTTTGGCTAAACTCATGGCTAAATCTAATTTGGATGCCAATCGGATAAATGTAGTGGTCAACGACCTCAAACTGACTTATGTGACATGGATCATTGTGATTGGTACACCAATGTTATATATTACCTACAACACATGGAAGGTCCTCCCTATTTTCCTAAAAATAAAAAGAGTACTAAATTGCAAGCAATCAGATACATAATTGTCCTAGGAAATGCATGCTAGAGTATGTGGAGGACACTATATGGCCAAGACCACTGCACATAAGGTGATGAGGGTTGGATTTTGGTGGCCTTCCCTTTTCAAAGATGCTCAAATTATGATTAGAAAATGTGACCCTTGTCAGAGGTTTGCTGGAAAGCTGAAGTTCTCAGGTAATACTCCATTGAAGCCAGTGGAGGTTCAAGCACCCTTGCAATAGTGGGGTATTAGTTTCATAGGAGATATTTCCCCCAAGTCTAGCACTAGCTATTCTTGGATACTAGTTGTATATGAGAAAATGTTAGTATGCTAATAGAAACCAAATTTAAATAAAGCTTCTACAAACTAAACAAAATTCATAAACTTCAAGATAGACTAAGATGAGCTCTTAATTGAGAATATGAGCCATTAATGGGCTCTCTCAATAAGAAGCTCTCTTGTTGAGTAGCTTTGTCTAAATAGATAGGATGTATGCTCAAGCTTTATGCTTCAAAAAGGGCTTCAATGGATGATTGTGGATTTTTGGTGTGGATAGATGGCTTTAGTATGGATTTGGCTCTCAAAATAGCATTATAACTTTACTTCATGGATTGTGTTATTTTGTAAAGGGGAAGGATCCAATTTATAGGCAAGAGGCTTGAGGGTTTGAGGGCTAAGATGCAAGGATGGGAAAAAGCTTATGGAAGGCTCAGATTGCATGAGAGGAGAGCACATGGATTGTGCTTCCTTATAGCCAATCAAGGAGTGACACATGTCACATGGTGAGAGGATGGAGGAAAGGGAAAGGATGAGTCAACAAAGGAGGCTCAAGAGATAAAATCTTCATAAAGACCCTCATAATGACTTGTAAGAGCAATAAAAGGGCTTGTAAGAGTCATTTATGACCTAGTGGACTTCATAAAGTTTTATGGTTGAGATATTTTGAGGGTGATGAGAGCAAATTCGACTTGGACTTGATTAGAAATGTTTTAAGCTTGCTTAGGCTTGTGCAAATGATTAGAGGATGGATTAGGATGGTTTAGGATTAGCTTAGGGATAGGCAAGTGGATGGCATTTAATGAGGGTGGGTGAAGGAAGAGATATTTGTTAACTTTGGCTTGGGTTAGTAAGTTTTAACCCATGTTTAGGGAATGTGACAAGGTTAGGAGGGGATTAGGATTAGGTTTAAAGACATCTTCTAGAAGAGTCTAGACTTTGGATGAGGATAAAGACTTTCTAGAATAGTCTAGAATTTCCTAGGATGAGGATGAAGACTTTCTAAAAGAGTCTAGAACTTCTTAGGATGAGGATAAATTAGATTTTAGGAAATAAATAAAGTTTTATTTATTTCAAGGGTTTGGGTTGAGGAGATATTTATTAAAACTTTTTTAATAAACATGAGGATTAATATTTAATCTTAATTAAATATTTTGAGTTGGGATTAGGGGTAGGAAATGATGGGATTAGCCTTTAATCAAAATTAAAGAAGGATTAGAAGATTTTGGAAGAGGTTATTGGTCATAAGGAAATTGGCCAATTTTTGGGCAAAAAATAAATTTTTTTATTTATTTTAGAATTTTTGGTCAATTTATTAATTAAATAATTAATAAATAAGAAAATAATGTTTAAATAAGATTTAAACATTTTTGGGAGGGATTCCTTAATTAAATATTTTTAATTAAGATAAAGGGATTTAATGGCATAAAAATTAATTAATTAATTAAATAATTAATTAATTAATAAATGATGATGTCATCAGGACTTTTTCAGAAAATAAAAATACTTTATTTTCTAAAGGTTTTTTAGGTGTCTACATTTTGCCCCTCTTTGATGTGATGCCGCAAGTGGCATGACATCAAAGATAAGAAAATAAGATGCCCGAGGCTAGAGCAGAAGAGGAGAGAATGGACTATGAGATGCCCCCTCAAGAAGGCAGCGGGGAGAGAAAGCGAGGCTTGGTGGCTTCTTGAAAAATACAAGAATCTGGGATGAGCAAGGAGACTCAAATTGCCAAAGAGAAGGGGCTGAATTAGCTCAAACTCTCACTATGGGAGAATGATAAAGGAGAATCAGATGCAGAAGAGGAAGCAGGCTTAAGACTTTAGGGAAGGTGGAGGATGAAAGAGCAGAGCGCTATAAAAAGGAATCCAGGATAGGGAGATGGATGAGGGGATTATAAAGCTGATGCAACAGGATTTCAAAGAGTTAGATTGGCGGAAGATGGGTTTTAGAGATCCCTAGGACTAGGATTGTGGATCTCAAAAGGTGAGGCTTGGTGGGTTGATTTGGATTGGTGGATCCCTAAGACTAGGATTGTGGATCCCTAAAGCTAAGAGTGATGAGTGATTCAAAGAGATACTGATGCATCAGCTGGGGTAGGAGAGACAGATGCTGGATATGGATGGGGGATAATGGAGATGAAGGAAACTCATTGAAGCTTTTTGAGCGGGGGGATACTTCAAAGAGAAGTACCACCATGTAGTTGAGCACTAGATTTGCTATAGGACTATTGGTTAATTGCCAAGGTTACCAAGAACATCAAGGCCTTTTCACCAACCGTCCAAAGGACTGACAAACTAACTCAAAACAAATACACAAGGATTGCCCCAGCATCACACATGAATCCTAGAGGAAGCAGCGTGGAAATGACACTGGAGAACCCACAAGCAGAAAAGAAAACCAAACGAAAGACCTGATCAAGACCTTACGCTCTAATTGCCCCATTCGCAGCATACCATGATATGGAAGATCGTGGCAACCTTGAGGAGGGAACAAGGAGATTGCTTGGAAAAGATACTTCAAGACCCAAAAGGGAAGATCCCAAATCAAAAGAAAGTGAAAATCCAAAAGAGAGCCGTTTGCCAACGAGATGGGTAGGACAAGGCACTAACGGACCAAGATCAGACATGAGGAAAGCTATATCCTGCAAGGACCTATTGGAGAGCACCGAAGCTAGTGGATTTGGATGAGTGATGCGTCTAGCAAGCTGAACTAAGAAAGATAACACTTTGGTGACAGGAAATCTAGCTAAAGGATGCGTTGGAATAGCTAACCAAGATGTGCGATGGGTGCAAGATGCTGATCAAGGATGAACTGACATGAACGCTGGATAGATACAATGGTACTAAGCTAAAGAGGATGTACAAGCTAACAAACCAAGATATTTACAAGTGAGCTAATCAAGATATGGTACAAGCTAACAGACCAAGATAGTTACAAGCAGGCAAAAGCTCAGGATGATAGGATAGCGGGATGGTTTGATGTTGTGCAAGATGCGAAAGCTAAGGGTGGGGTGATAGCGAAAGATATGGATTTGGCAGGATGCATCCAATGATGATGAGAGATTTTGTGACCAAGGATAGCTAGAGGAGCAGGATGAGATGGCTGGATAGGATGGTAGATAGCTAGGATTATGATGGATATAAAGAGATGACATTGGTTTGCATGAGGATAGCTTAGAGCTAGATACCAATGACAAGGGAGGATGGACAAGAGAAGATCTCCAAGGAATATAGTGCCCCCAATCAGAAGATAACATGCGGAAGGAGGTCTTATGATGGATGTGATAGGATTGAAGCTAGGATGGAAAAAGCTGAAGGGGCTAGGGAGATGGATGATAGCTGAGATGATTGGCTGAAGTTGCAGGAGATTAGTGGACGGTGTGAGATGGAAGATGGAGGGTGGAGGATAGGTGGATAGATTGGAAGATGGAGTTGGATGTCAAGAGATGACCAAAAGGATGAGGGTGATAGGCTAAGCTAGGGATGGCAGGATTACACATGACGCTTGTTTGCCAAGTTTTCATCATGGTACTTGTCCAAGGTGCTTGAATTGCCAAGTTTTCACCAGTGGACGCTTTATTTTTCTTTTTCTTTTTTTTGACTTTTTGACTTTGGACTTAGCTGGAATGATTTTGGCTTTCTTTAGCTATTTTGGCTTTTTTGGGATTTTTCACTAGCTGTTGGAATGTTCAATTTTTTTTGCTAGCTGTTTGTACACCGAATGTGTGATTTATGCAATAGATCGGATTAGATGGGATTGATGGTAGGAGATGGAGGGATGAAAATGCTGGAAAGGAGCATGAGATGCGGATGCTTGCAAGAGCAACATTGGCACATGTTGGAATGGGTCTGAAAAGAGCATATGGGGGATAGATGGTAGATGCGGGCATGATGGAGGATTTGTGGAAGCGTGCTTGGGGATATAGGCACCCAAGATGGAGTTAGGAGATGGGGGACATGAGTCACTAGATGGGGGATTAGCAATGGTGGATGCCATTATGCATTGGGTTTCAACTTTTTTCTTGAGGATCCACATGGTTTTGGATTTTCTTTTCATAGGATTTTGCATTGTTTTGCATTCTTTGATTGGATTTTGCCTTTTTGGAGTATGTCTTTTAGAATAGACATATGATTTCCTAGGATGTGGATTTTTAGCTTTATGCATTTTGAAGTTGGCATTTACATTGTTGTGGTAAGCTTTGGGAAGATGGTTAGGAGAAGCTTTGTGAGATGGAGAGGATATGAAAGAGCATGTAGGGGGATGATGATGGATGATGTGCCCTGATATGTGCCTTTGTTGATCTTGCATAGAAATGGATGGAATAGGAATTTTATGATGGCTGATAGGAGGATGGAGGATGGTAGATTTTGGGACATAGGGACCCAAAATGGATTTAGCGGATGAAGGGGGGATATGGTAGGTTGTTTTGGGTTGCAAAGATGGTGGAGGGGGGATGACATAAGATTTCTTGAAGGAGTGATGGGAGGCTGGCATGGTGGGCTTGGAGATAGGCTTGGTTTGGGGGTGTGGTGTACCAACACCTTTAGATGGTGAGCCTTTGGATACATATCCAAGACCATGAAATCCTAGATTTTTTTGTGCAATAATAGGCTCTCTGATTCCTTGCTCTTGTGGTCCTAAACCTTGACCTTGATAATGCCATCGATTGAGCATTTGAACAAGCTGAGGAAACTTTTTGCTTGCAGAAAATGGTAGAAGTGATTTATTAGGTGTATTGCAATGGGGAGATACTGTTCTTAATTCTTCTGCTGAGAGAGGGCCACCATGGATGAATGTAAGTGAACCAAGAGGGTAGATTATAGATGGTGGAATATCTTGGATAGGTGGTAAGATGGAAGCATGGAGCAGGGGAGATGGAAGGATAGGATCTTGATGTAGCTGGTGGGATGACAAGATATTTTGTAGTGGAGGAGATATGGCTCAAGGTTTTGGAGATGGAGGAGATGGTGACTGCACTATGGATGGAAGACATGGTACGATGATATCTTCATTTATGCTTTGGGGGATGTCAACATGCTTTTGGGCAGGATCTTGATAGGATTGGTTTGGAGTGGATGGTGCGATAGGAGGTGAAGGGATGGATTCTTCAAAGGCAACGGATGGATAGATGGGAGATTCAGTTGTGGAGATGGGTGAGTAGAAGATGGATGCATAAGGGTCATTACGAGAGATTTGGGAAATGCTTGGAGGCGATGTGGATAGGATTTGGAGGGATTTGATAGGTGGTGGGATTTTGATGCTTTCGGGAAGTGGAAGGATTTTAAGCAATTTGATGGATCGTATGGGGATGATAGCTATGGGAGATGGAGGTGATATTATAGATGGGGAAGCTTCATCACTGACTACTTCACATGGTTGGATTAGATGACATGGCTTATCGACTGTTGGAGGTGACTTTTCTTGTATTTCCTCTAGGAGATTCCTTGGAGACTCGTGTGTCGAAGGTGGAGGTGGATTGACAGGAATAGCTAGTGTGATGGGGGTGGAAGATTGGAAGCTTGGTTGATGGGGTGATGGAGGGGAAGCTGGAATATCAGATGGCATGACTAGATAGTTTGGAATAACTCTTGGATTTTGGGGGATGCTTGGGGGAATGTTTCTAAGGCTTTCAATATACCCGTCATAGTCAACAAGATTTTCATCATCATTGGAATAGGAGGTGGCGGGAGCAAGGACAATGCAACCAAACACATCATGATAGGATTGGTACTTCATGCTTTGATGATGAGTTTGATGGGGATGGGGTCTTGCGTATGGATGAACACGGAAGCTCATGGTTGGATTTGGGTTAAGCACAAATTTTGGATTGGCTGATGAAAGATTTCCTAGGGAGAGTCAAAGTTGCATGACAGACCTAAGGAGGATTGGCTGGAGATTTTTGGCTTTCCTGTGGATGGAAGACTTCAAGGGCATGTTGTCAAAAGGTGAGAGTTTTTCTTTCCTATGCGCTAGATTCGTGGTGATTGTGTCAACTTAAGGATATACTAGTGATCCTATGGCATGACACGACATTGACCACTTGTGGATCCCAACCTTTAGCTCAAGGTGATGAGGGATACAAGTGACAAAGCTGGATTACCCTAGACAATGCTCTGTCAGAGGGATAACCTTGGTGAGATTGGTTGATTGGTAGGATAGATTGATTGGATAGCAAATTTTGGCAAAGTGACAACAACTCTTTAAAGGCTTGGGTGATTTTGGATTGGGTTGCTAGCTGGCTGGGGGGGATGATTTGGATGGACTTTGGATTGTTCTAAGGCAAAGAACTAGATAGATTCAGTTGCAGCAGGGGAGCTTGGATGATTTTTTGATAAGGCAGTGACTACACTAAGTATGCCTTGAGCTGGGAGATTTCTGCTTTTCTGGGATTTCGACCAAAATTGGCAAACATTCATTCAAAAACTATGACCAAACAAGCAGACAAAAGTTTTGAGCAAGCACGTCAAACACACCAACATCCTAGGAAGCTTTCTACAAGGATGAAATTTGTTATAGCTAGGGAGTCCTCGATATACGCAAGGTACGTGAGGCCCAAATCCGTAGATGAAACCAAAAAGATGTCACACAGCCGAGAGGAGTGGTAACCCACTTCTCCTCTTTCACTTCTCAAGGGTATAAAGTTCCTTGAGGCTTAGCCCGAGTGACAAAATTTTGATCCCAAGAGAGGTGTCTTTGGATTCACCTCCCGATCTTTATACTCCGCCGGAACGCTGGAGTTGAGGTCGTCCCAAGGGGTGATGAAATCCCCAAGCAGGCCTCCTAAAAAGCTAAGACAAGATTTTGGATCCTAATCTTATGCACCCAAGATGGCCTCGAAAGACGACAAGGGGAGAGAAGACTTGGATGATCTTGGGCTAAAAAACACGCTTGTTCTTTTCCAATTGATGATTTAGATTTTGTAAGCTATGATTGAAGACACTCATGATTAGGACATACAATATTCATTCCAACTTGACAGCGTCGTCAACATAATGAAAATCGAGAATTCGTCAGCATAAGAAATGCGAGTGTCATTAAAATGCATCAAAACCATGCAATGTTCATTGATTGTTAGGCATTCAAGATTGTGTTTAGCAACATGCATTCAAAGACAAGTGATTAAACATTCAAGTTTTTTCCTTTGAGAATTCAAGATTGAGATTTTGTGTGTTGTTTTAAGAACTTTGAAGTGCTTTGTTTTAACCTTAGATCATTCAAGATTGTTTTTGGACTCAAAAGTGAAAATGACTCTTTGGACTTTGCTTTTCATTCAAGATTTTGTGTGCTAGTTTGCATGTTTTAAGCCCAAAAATGATATTCTTAGATTGTTTTGATGCATGAAAAACCTAAGAAACATTCAAGATTTTGCAACAAGACGTTTGTTTGGAACAAATAACAAAGCTTTTTAGGACAATTTTGGCAACCATTTAGGACTCTTAGTTTTCATGAGATTTTTTAAAAGAACTATAGTGTGCACTTAGTGTTGATTTTGAACCTTTTGAAATGGAAACTTGAAGTTCTTTTTAAATTCCCAAAAATGAAGTGTTCCTAATTTTGCATGAATGCTTCTAAAACCTTGATGTTGCAAAGATGCAAATGATTAGATTGGTTTAGTTTCACTTGTTAAAAGATTTTTTCTTTTTTGCAAATTTTTAATTTTTCAATGGATTTAAGTATGATTTGGGGGTTCATTTTAAGCACTAAAAAGAAGTGTGTATGATTTTGCTTCCTTAAAAAAAAATGGCCAAGATCTCCCACAAGAAGAAGAAGAAGAAGATGGAATAAGAATAATATAGACAAGAAGAGGAAGAAGAATTCCAAGTTCTTTGTCCACCTATAAGCTTGAAAAATCTGCAAACACTATGAGATAGATTATGAGTTCCTTTGTCTTCTTCATGCTCATGTGGACCTACAAAACCAATTTATACAATCCTACCAATCACAAAAACAAGAAAAATTAGCCAAAATCAGCAAATGACATACAAAACTTGACTAAAAAAGCTAATGAAGATGACCCATGCGGGGTCCCACCGGGCGTGCCAAAATGTATATGAGAAAATGTTAGTATGCTAATAGAAACCAAATTTAAATAAAGCTTCTACAAACTAAACAAAATTCATAAACTTCAAGATAGACTAAGATGAGCTCTTAATTGAGAATATGAGCCATTAATGGGCTCTCTCAATAAGAAGCTCTCTTGTTGAGTAGCTTTGTCTAAATAGATAGGATGTATGCTCAAGCTTTATGCTTCAAAAAGGGCTTCAATGGATGATTGTGGATTTTTGGTGTGGATAGATGGCTTTAGTATGGATTTGGCTCTCAAAATAGCATTATAACTTTACTTCATGGATTGTGTTATTTTGTAAAGGGGAAGGATCCAATTTATAGGCAAGAGGCTTGAGGGTTTGAGGGCTAAGATGCAAGGATGGGAAAAAGCTTATGGAAGGCTCAGATTGCATGAGAGGAGAGCACATGGATTGTGCTTCCTTATAGACAATCAAGGAGTGACACATGTCACATGGTGAGAGGATGGAGGAAAGGGCAAGGATGAGTCAACAAAGGAGGCTCAAGAGATAAAATCTTCATAAAGACCCTCATAATGACTTGTAAGAGCAATAAAAGGGCTTGTAAGAGTCATTTATGACCTAATGGACTTCATAAAGTTTTATGGTTGAGATATTTTGAGGGTGATGAGAGAAAATTCGACTTGGACTTGATTAGAAATGTTTTAAGCTTGCTTAGGCTTGTGAAAATGATTAGAGGATGGATTAGGATGGTTTAGGATTAGCTTAGGGATAGGCAAGTGGATGGCATTTAATGAGGGTGGGTGAAGGAAGAGATATTTGTTAACTTTGGCTTGGGTTAGTAAGTTTTAACCCATGTTTAGGGAATGTGACAAGGTTAGGAGGGGATTAGGATTAGGTTTAAAGACATCTTCTAGAAGAGTCTAGACTTTGGATGAGGATAAAGACTTTCTAGAATAGTCTAGAATTTCCTAGGATGAGGATGAAGACTTTCTAAAAGAGTCTAGAACTTCTTAGGATGAGGATAAATTAGATTTTAGGAAATAAATAAAGTTTTATTTATTTCAAGGGTTTGGGTTGAGGAGATATTTATTAAAACTTTTTTAATAAACATGAGGATTAATATTTAATCTTAATTAAATATTTTGAGTTGGGATTAGGGGTAGGAAATGATGGGATTAGCCTTTAATCAAAATTAAAGAAGGATTAGAAGATTTTGGAAGAGGTTATTGGTCATAAGGAAATTGGCCAATTTTTGGGCAAAAAATAAATTTTTTTATTTATTTTAGGATTTTTGGTCAATTTATTAATTAAATAATTAATAAATAAGAAAATAATGTTTAAATAAGATTTAAACATTTTTGGGAGGGATTCCTTAATTAAATATTTTTAATTAAGATAAAGGGATTTAATGGCATAAAAATTAATTAATTAATTAAATAATTAATTAATTAATAAATGATGATGTCATCAGGACTTTTTCAGAAAATAAAAATACTTTATTTTCTAAAGGTTTTTTAGGTGTCTACACTAGTGGCTATTGACTACTTTAAAAAATGAGTAGAGGCTATCCCCACAAGAAATGCAACAAGTAAAGTTGTCAATAACTTCCTGCTAAATAATATTATCTCCAGATTTGGTTTCCCTCAAAAAATTGTAATAGACAATGCAATGTGCTTCAAGTCTGAGGAATTCATTAAATTTTGTGATAAATATGGAATAACAAGGTCATCATCTTCTCCTTATCATCCACAAGGGAATGGACAAGCTGAATCCACAAATAAGAGCTTGTTGAAATTTATTAAGAGAACCTTGGATGATAACAAAAAGGCATGGGATTCCAAGTTATAGTTAGCAGCATGGGCTAATAGGGTAACTATGAAGAAAGCCATTAGTGTAGCTCCATTTGATATGGTGTAAGGAATTCAAGCACAAATTCCTCAAAACAACTTGGTAGGACTCTACAATTACATTTAGTTGTATGATGAAGATACTATAGATGAAATGCCAGAAAGGATGGATGAACTAGTAGGATTGACAGAAACCAAAAGAGAAGCATCTCTTAAGAACCAAAAGTTGCAACTGCAAGTTAAGACACTCTATGATAGAAGAACGGTAAGCAAAAATTTTGAAGATGGAGATCTAGTCTTAATGTGGAATGTTAGAATTGAGGATAAAGGAAAGCATGGCAAATTTCATCCTATCTGGTTAGGCACTTATTTGATTGAAACTACTTGGCGTGAGGATTCTTATGTACTTAAAGATCTATCAGACAATATTCTTGAACTGCCAGTTCATGGACAATTCTTGAAGAGGTATTTTTCTTGAAAAAAAATTATTTTTTCCATGAATTTTAGTTTAGGGTTTTCTTGTACATATCTATAAATCTTTTTTTTTGTGTATAGTTTACTATGCATAGTTTTCCTGTGTGTGTTGTTCTCTTAGTAAGTGGTTGATTTTTTGGGAGCTTGTGTGCAGTCTGCTTACCCCAAATATCTGAATTCTTGCCATGCCCGCAAGGGGCATGCATCCCCAGATAGAGCCATAGTTGGTCTACATTTTTGAATGATAAAATTCCTCTATCACAGACTAGAAAAATTTTGATTGTCTCCATTAATGGTGATTAGGGTTCCTAGATAAGTCATATTTTTGTTAGCCTCTGAAAATTTTGTTGTTCCATTCCTTTTCAATTTTTCCATGTCACAAAATTTTTAAAAGTAGGAGGATAAGCAAATACTCTTTTGCTTCTTGTGTGAGTTCATTATTTTACCCACTGTCGGATCCTTTTGAATCTATGGTCATTGTTAACTCACTAATGAAAATTCTCATTCGTTAAGTATAGCGAGTTAATGAGATTGATGGCATGTGTCTGTGCTATTGAAAAGTGAAATCTGGTGCCAAGAATTTTGTTAACATGAGGTGAATTTTGCAACATGATGTGTCCTAGGATTGTCAATTTAAAGAATAAACACACATGGAGAAAATTGTGAATGGTGTCACCAGCATCCAAGTTTTTTCGGCATTCGCTAAGTTGCTACCAAAAAAATCTATGCAACTCATCGGTGGTGACATAGTGAATGCCTAGATTTTGGCAAAAGGGTAGTGTTCTCTTAAAAGGCTGATATGACCATGAAAGTTCCCACATAGTATTATAAATGTGCATGGCTACCTTCTCTAACACCAACATTAATTGGAAGGGTTTTCAATCAACATGTGTTTTGTTTTTTGTTGCCGAAATTTAGAATCCATCAAAGGTTGCTATATCACTAGCCAGAATAGAACACCACTTTCTTGGTAGCAACATAGCAAGGGCCTGATCATTGCAAAACATGATGTTTCTATTATAACTACAAATTTTCTCGAGGATCCCAAAGAAAATCTTGTGCAAATTTTTCTTTTACTTCTGCGCAAGTGGAGCTTTATTTCCTAGCGTCTATCTACCAAGAGGTTGCTAGCCAGATATTTAGTGTTTTTGTTGGTAGTGATGTGGTGACCTGCCTTAAAGTTACAAATGCGGCAAGGCCAAGAACATGTGATGTCATTAACAGATAAAAAAGGAGTAAATGTGTGTGCCAGCATGTTCAGCCATCTCAATGACAGAAGTATATGGACCCATTCCCTATGTACGAAGCACACAAAGAATTTTGATTGTTAGATCAAACTAGGATCAAAGGCCATTATTAATTTGCTGTGGAAAATTGTTTGGAAAGTTAGGCATAGTGACTTAGCGAGCAATGGCCTACCATTGTTATAGTACATTGTTGTCCATAAGATCAAGTCTTGATTGACAGTGCTCGTTAAATCCCTATGAAGAGATGTATGATGAATAAGTATAGCAAGTTAATAAGTGAGGGACCCACCATTGTGTTCTTAAAAGTTGCTTCAAATATCTTCCATACGATTAATGCAAGATCAATGGTTATCATTAGCTCACTATGGAAAGGTGCTCGAAAGATAAGTATAGCAAGTTAGCGAGTCAATGACACATGTCCTTGATCATTTGTGGGCCCAGTTTGAAATGCTAGCTTTGAAGGAAAGATACAGATGGAGGCAATTTATTTTTTTGAATACCAACATGCTAAAAGGAATATTCAGTTTGCCTAGTTTTCATTCCTAGATTGTAGGATTTTTCAACAATCAATGGTGCAAATTTAAAAAACAGGTGTGATGCTACTTTTTTTTCCTATTATGCGCATTTATGATGAATGAAAGCTTCTTGTGTGAAAAAATAGAGTATAATTTAGATGACTTTAATTCATTCTAGTCCCACACCAACAAAGATTTCATGTTTTCTGAACATAAAAACCTATCGATCACATTGTGCTATGCTTGGTAAAGACATGCAGCAATCCCACATCTATTCAAGAGCAACTACAAAAATTCAAAGAAGGATAATTGTAGTGAATCAAGTGAGTACTCACACATAACCTCTATGACATTCTAGTTCCCATTATTACAATCAAGATGTCTCCTAAGAAAGCATTTTATGGGCAAGTTAACTATATGGACAAGAATGTGAACGATGATTTGTTAGAATTACTCCCAGGATCCACTACAGAGCCTGCACTAGTTAAAAGGCTAATTTCATTAAACCCTAGGCTTAAAGTTTCTGATGGCTTATATGACAAGGGGAACTAGGTTAGGGATTCATTAACTACTCAAACTGACCTTGTTTTGTTTAAGAATTAGTTTTTATAAAGGAAGTTGTTTGCCCCTCACACTACTATCTAGAATTTTGATTTGGGAAAGCTAGTAATTCTGACTATTTTCATGGATTATTATTTGCTAGAAGACATTGCAAAAAATTATGATCAAGCCATTAGGGTTGTGAGAAGAAATGATTGTGTGCCTCTGGTCTCAATTTTCCCTGAAGAAATTAGAGAAGTTTTTCACTTAGAACCATTATGAGATTGCCATGTGCCAATCAATTTGCTAGAATTAGAAAAAGAATACAAAGAATAGAGAAATGTAATTAGGGGAGGTTCAATGAGGGCACACATTGGTACTATAGGAAATCTGCCAATAATTACTATAGCCTCTAGAGAACCTTTTAAGAATAGTCTTTTCACTTCCTAAGCTGTAGAGATATATAAGGCCCTGTGTCGTGTTGTTGGTGAGGATGAGTAGGATTTCATGCCCATTGGCCTTATGCATATGATGGTTCAAATTGCTTCTTTCGGTGTAGATGTTATCTTTGATTTTGCCTCCTTTTTAGCTGAAGAAATTCACATTGGTTTGGTTGGAACTACAAGAGGCGAAGTGGAGAAAACTTTTGGCCACTACTCTCTATTGATGCATATGTTCTTGTTTAAGGGGGCAACATTTTTCAATAATGAGATGTAATTGAATAGAGAGGAAAATGGGGAAACACTGCCGGTCTAGTTGTGGAGTACAAATATGACCTAGGATGCAAATACTGCTAGTTTTGTCAGATTTGATAGATATTTTGCTTCTAAATTGAGATGTCTCATATTGAGTGACAATCCCAGAATCCCTAAGGTACTGGTGAGTCTCATCAAGCCTATGGATAGCCCCCATAATTTTAAAGTCTCACATAATTGGGCAGATGTTATTCCTTACCCTGTTTCTACTATTTTTAGAATCTATGGTTTTAAAGGGAGTCCTCATGTTTAGCCTTATTAAGTACCTCTAAAGGTAGGAATGACAGAAGCTTTGTGGCAACTAGGAGGAATAGAAGAAATGTTTTTGTCGAAAAGGAAACTAGGGTCAATTTTCCCTACTTGCACAGTGGCCCATCAGTTTGTAATTACAAAAGGGGGTTGGATCTTTTTGTAAAATTTTTTGGATCAGTATATGATGGCTATCTCCCATCCCCATTTTTGTGATTTTGAGGGGTTTTTCAATCAGACTTTGAGGCATAGGATTAAGATGGGACTGGTCAAACATGATTCATATTATCCAGAGGACATTATAAGAAATGAATGATCATTACAGGAACAAGAAACTAAAAAAGAAAAATGGAGAGTTTACTCCCGGGTCCTAGAATTCATTCATTGTTTTGATCAGAATTATAGTCCTTTAGATAGTGCTAATACAAAGGCTAACAGAAAAAATAAATTCATGAGTAACTTCCCTGCAGTAATGGAAGCCATGAATGAGAAGAAACAATTGTTATTTGATTCTCATCCTTATAAAGCTAGAGACGTCATGAGGAGGTTGGTTCTCACTTCTAATATAGGAGCTGGTCAAATAATTGTACAAAGGAAGCCTGATTACACTGTAATTCAAAATAAAAGAGCTCCTATAGATAAGGGCAAACAAATAATGGGATTTTGAAATACCAAATACACCCCAAAGGCCATAGTATTACACTGCTGAGGATTTTGAAGAAGAAAAAGGTAAACTGTGGGCCTTACATGTAGAATTGGAATCCAAATATGAAGATAAAATAAGAAAAACTCTCACATATTTGGGGGAAAAATTTGAGTGGCCACTAATTTATGATCAGTTGTCCAGGGTGATCAGTATTTGGGAGGATTTGAAAACCAATGATGAGGCTCTAAAGCCTATTGTGAATAAATGGGTAAGAAGGGAGAAAGCAATAACATTTTTGTGTTTCTCTATTATAGATGATTCTTTTGATCAAATTGAAAAACCATTTGATATTATTTTTGATCTTTCTGATTTTGACGATAAAAGAATTCATTTACAAAAAGTAATAGTAGGCTACTTGAACAAGTACAAGAGCCAAAAATTTAGTCTATTTCTTCGTGCCCTAGATAAAAGAAATAATTTGAAAAGAAAAGAGGAATGGGCAAAAGAACTTGACAAAATTTTTTTTTTAAGGATGAATCAAGTCATAAATGAAATAGGGCATGCATGGTGGGCTACCACAATAGAAGAAATGGTGAAGCCCAAATATTCTTTGATTCTTTAAAACAAGAATTCATTGCCATTAATAATGAAGCTGAATATGTGTTGAAAAGACAAAGGGATATTTTGTAATTTAATTGGCCAAATGACACATTATTTGACAAGTGGATATCAGACATTGCTCGTAGTGAGTAGTTTGATGAAGATGAAAGTGACAGTGATGAGGTACAAGGTGAGTGGATCCAAATCATTGACCTTGTCACTACTCAGACCCAACTAGAAGAAAAAGACAAGGATAATCTATTATGTTCAACTGCAGACCTAGGACCATAGGATGCCGATACAACTAAAGAAGGGGAAAATGTAGAAGTTACTCCCACAATATAGGATAAAGATGGTGAAAGCCCATAGGTGGAGGTTGATGTGCCATCATCAAAACAAACTTCATTTTTGGTTAATTTGGTTGTTGCATACAAGGAAGGATCAGAATAGTAGCCAACTTAGTGACATTAAAGCATGTGACAGGAGCTGACCCACCAAAAGGAATGTTTTGATTTGGACATCTTCTATTACCAACATTTTTGTCATTTTGTGATAGGTGTATATAAATTTTTCCTTGTAAAAGACACCTATCAGTCACATTTTCCCTTTGCTTGTTGCAACTCATAAGTGAGTTTTCAAGGCAATGTGAGGGTCTAAATTCTATTTTCTAAGTGATACTTAGTCTATTTTTGGTCCATTGTTTTGAGAAAATTGGTGGTGTATTTTCTCTATCAGATCTTGAGAATACATGAATATAGAATGATCTGTGTTTCTTTCGGAAGGTCATTCTGAGTTTACTGTAAATTGTATACAATTTTCAAGGAAAATGAATATAAATTATGAACTATGCCCATATCATTTCTTTTTGAACTTTGTCTCCTTTTGATTACTTGGTTATCTTGATGTTGTATAGGTAAAGGCTTGTGCAATTGAATGTAATCTAGTTAGGTTGTATATCTATTTATCACTACTGTTAATTCAATGGATTAAGTAAAAGCTTTGATGAATATGATAAGATTGTTGTAGTAGGGGGAATTATTTTGAATGATGAGTTCTTATAAGAATTTTTTGATGAAATTTGTTGTCAGGCAACAAATTGGATCTAGAAATTTGTAGTAGACTCTGAGCCCCAATGGATTAGGCACTGATCAAATTTGATCTAGCTGAAAGAGAAATATGTCACAAATGGTTGTCAAAAATGGAGAATTAAATAAATTTTACTTTTATTTCCTGTAGATCTTAAAAGTTGGCCAGTGCTTTTTTGCATGGAATGTTTTAGCTTTAGTTAGCCACTATTGCTGAGAACACCTATGGATCTATAGAAGAATTTTTGGCCATATCTGTTATATGGGATGTGTTTATCAAGTTATCAAGAATTGTGTATGTATTTGAGGATTTGAAATGAGAATCATAATGAAACTAAAATAATCCTCACATAGTGTTTCCTAGTTTTGAATCATCCTTGGGTATACCCACCCTGGTTTTATAGAGCCTGAAGAGTAGAAAACCACCCGTGGTTTTGTTGAAGTTGGGCCCAAATGCTTTGCACATACAATTGTTAATAAGAATTGGCTGGTCTTTAGATTGTGTGAGTAATGTCATCCTAGTATTAAGCATTTTGTTTCTTAGTAGTTTTAAAACACCAACAACCACTATCTATGATCCATGTATCATTTTTGCTCACATGAGAAATAAGTTCCATTTCCTCATCATTGTCAGACTCATCTTTCACAACAATATACACAATTTCATCTTCTTCTTCATCAGAATCATTAGAATCCTTAGCCATAAAACATGTTTTCTTACCTTTGTCCTTGAATGGTTTGAAGTCTTTCTTTCCATTGCACTTGTGACCTTTTTCTCATCCTTGTTCTACTTATTTGGGCACCTAGTAGTAATATGTCTAATTTTCTCACATGAAAAATAGATTAGAGAAACCTTACCTTTTTATTTTCCTCTACCTCTAGAATATTTCCTTGCTAGTAGGGCTTCAACCACCTCAAGATCACTGTCAGAAAGCTATTCTGATTCTTCTTCACTGTTTGACTAAGAATCCTTTATCTTCTTGCCTTTCTCCTTGAGTGAAAGCTTGGCTTCAAATGCTAATTCAATGTTCTTGGTATTTGGAACATAGTTATCATAGTTATCCAACTCAAATGTAGTCAATTTCCCAACTATGGCCTCTAAATTTATCTTATGATTTCCTTCATGTCTTCTTTCTTGAATTGCAAAAACTCTAACAACATAAATAGGGAGCAATGTTCTAAGAACTTTACTTATAATTATTTCCTCCTTGATATCTCCTATAGAAGCTTTGATTGGACTAACACTTGCTTTGACTCTTTCAACATTTTTTTGCAATGTTTTCATCCTCTCTCATCCTCATCTGATCAAATTGTCCTCTTAGACTTTCTACTTTGGCTCTTCTCACATTATCATCACCTCCATAGATATCTTTCAGCTTGTTTCACATTTCAAAGGTAGTTTTGTAGTCCTTGACATCATCAAATTCTTCATAGCTTAGGGTAGATGCAATGCCTATCATCATGGTGTTGTGAGTCTTCTTCTCAACAATGTCATTTGTAGATAATGTACCAGAAGGTGTTACATATGATTCATCTAGATATTTCAATCATGTGTCTTCAATGGAAGTCAGATGGAGTCTCATGAGACCTTTCCATGTTGAAAACTTATGCCTGTTAAGGCTTGGAATTTCCCTCTTGTAAGACATCTTGATCTTTAGCTTAGATCCTTGAAATCCTTCTTGCAAGCACCAAAATCTTTGATACTGATTGTTGGAAATATCGATGGAGTAATTGAGAGGGGGGGTGAATCAGTTACCACAAAAAAAAATCCACAGATCCCTTAGATGTCTTAAAAATTAATTACTGTTTTCATTTAGTAGTCACGCAGAAAAGTGTTGTAACTCGGTAGATGAGCTATATATTAACTCATTACTTATCTTTAAGCATTCAAAATTATAAACATGCATGCAAAAGAGAATAAAATGAACATAAGAGACACCAGATTTAACATAGAAATCCAATATGGAAAAAATCACCAAGTAACTAGCTACCAATTTTCACTCTTCTAATGTGAGCCCTGTTAGGAGCCAACCCTATTAAAGATTACAAAACACACTGTTATGTGTGACCTGGTAAGAGGATTTAATCACCCTATTAGGAGTGGCCTTGCTAGAGGACTTTAGAACAATTTAGTAGAACTATCCACCTTATTAGAGGATTTACAAAATGGCTATTAGACCAACTCTATTAAGAGATTTAGGAATTACTACTACAATGGTGAGAAAGTAACAATAAGTGACCTAAATGAGACACAACTAAATTTTTTTGATATAGATCTATGTTCTACTTCAATAGATCCTCTCTAATTGAATACAACTTTTCTACTTCTCAAGGATATCTGATTCTTCTTCAAAATTCACTTACACAATCAATTCACTTGCATGCTCGCTCATTCATACATCCATGCATAAATTTGGAATCACAACTTGACCCTTTATTTATACATTACAGATTGTCATGTTGCCTCATTTACAAGTTACATTTACCAATAAACAGTACATTAGTTGGCTACAAAAATTACATGAAAGAAATAAACTTTATTTTGTTAAAAAATGAAATCCTTCATTAGCCAACCCTACTCAATAAATACTGCTCCAAAAAATGATGTCCAGTGTTAACTAGGTGAAGCTCAGTAAACACTACAAATTCAGCAAAATCCTTTGGAGACTGAGTGAACTTGGTAGGAAATAAATTTCCTTCACTGACCTTGTGAGCTCAGTAGAAACTATCTTTTTCCATAAAATACTTTAGTGCTTGAGTGAGCTTGGTAGAAATTGACTTCATATTGTAACCTCCAGAAATGCTTGATAGACTCTATAATTCACTTTTTTGACCATCTGAGCTTGGTAGACTATGTCTTTTGCCTTGCTAACTAACTGAGCTTGGTAGAATTTGACTAATAACTAATATGAAATTTTTGTAACATCAAAGACAACAGATAACTGGGCAATTGTATCTAGCAGTAAACTAGTTGGAACACCCATGGTAACTTGACACAAATTATCTACAAAGGATGATACACCTACTATTGAGTAGAATAAGTATAGATATATGATTGGAGGGTTGCAATATCTAACTCACACAAGGCTAGATGTAGAAAATATAGTTGGAATTGTTGTCAGATTTCAAGTTGATCCCATAGAAGCACATTATGCCATAGTCAGATGCATATTTAGACACCAAAAAAGAACACTAGAATTTGGATTGTGGTATGAGAAATCTAATGATTTCACTTTATATGGTTATAATGATGTTGATTGGGTAGGTAGTATGGATCAAAAAGAGCATGAGTGGTGAAGCCTTCTTTCTTGGAGGAATATTGGTTTGTTGGTTAAGAAAGAAGTAGGGCTGTACCTCATAGAGTATAGTAGAAGCATAATATGTTGCAACAACAAACAATTGTAATCAAGTTGTTTGGATGAAGCATATGTTGAAGGAAATGAGGATATAATTTAGTAAACATGTTGTCATACATTGTGATAACACAAGAATAATGAATATGTCTAAGAATCTAGTGTTGCATTCTAAGACTAAGCACATTTGTATCAAATATCACATGTTGAGAGAGAAAGTTGCAGAAAAGGAAATTAGATTGGAGTATATAAGCACCAAAGTACAAATTGTAGATATTTTAACCAAGCCTCTTCCCAAAAAGACTTTTGTGTATTTGCAAGGTATGCTAGGGGTTAAGCCCCTTCCCACATTAGAGTAGATGGTGTAAGAGTGCATCTGTCTAGTGTTACAAAGTACTATTATTTATCTTGACTGAATACCTATGCTTCCTATATGGGGGATTATCTGTGATAGAAAGAGTCATCTAAGAATCTTATTGGATGTTATTTTGAACACTATCTTTGGACACTTAAGCAAGTAAGAGAAGTATAGTTACTGCAAATATTGATGGTTGTTAAAACCATTGACATTGATGTCAAAGGATGGGAGATTACAACATTTAAAATAGTTTGATATAGGTGACATTGAAGAGAGAGAGAGAGAGAGAGAGAGAGAGAGAGAGAGAGAGAGAGAGAGAGAGAGAGAGAGAGAGAGAGATTATAGTCTAATATAGAGTACACTGAGGCATATGAATAGGGAGAATGGTTGATGAATTGCATTTGAAAAGAAAGCATAGTAGTCTTTTATAGTTGGTATTTTTGAAACTAGATTTTTTTCATCTATGTTGCCATCATTGCCAAAGTGGGAGATTATTTGAACCATGAATTTTGATGATACTTCTATGGGGGAGTATTGTAGAAATATGATTAGACCATTATCACGATGATATATTACATTCATGACTGTGTTTGTCATTGATGTCAATATAGTAGTTTTCTATGGTATCTAAGAAAAAGAACAATAGAAAGATCAAGTTGGTACAAATAGATCATTGAGCATTTTCACTACGGAGGTCAAAGGGAGATACTACTAAGCATCTAGTATATGTAGCTAACCTCAAAAGCATAAGTTATTAAGTCTAGAAGAAGTTATGTAAGTTTTTGTGAAGATGGTCCTAAGATAGAGTTTATAGAAGCATGTTCTTGTAAACTTGTTATATCTTTTATTAAAATTGATATTCTAAGAAGCTAAAGTTAAAGATGTGTAGAAGACATTTGGGATATGACATGGTTAAGCTCTCTCATCATAGTGTCATACATACAAAAATTATTCAAGTTACAAGGTGAAAGATAGATGTTATCACTAAGTGTTATGTGTTCTTAATAAAGTCCTATAATAATTAATTAGGAAGGTGTAATAGTCGATCAGGGAATTGTTTTATGGATTTGATATAAAGGAACAATATTTTCCTTTATCATGTATGGTATGTATGAATTATTTCAACGAGGACAAATAGTTGAATGCAAAGATAAGAAAAGTAGAGCAAAGTTCGACAAAATATCATTGCCAAGGTTCTATTGTCAGATTTGAGGTTTGACATTTGGATTCGAGATTCATGACCTGGTCTATAAGGTTAGATAGTGATTGGTTTGGTTGATAGGATAGAGGAAAGAGGTTAAAGCATAGTAAAGACAATTATTTTCTAAGGAATAGTTGAGAGATCATTTGGATAGTGAGTTTAGTGATCTTTCCCTAGAAACTATTCAGATAGTGGGTCCTTCTACCTTCTACATCTTATAACATTGTTGGCACAAATCCTAATAGAGTTGGAATCTCCTAATAGGGATTGAAAGTCTCTTAATAGGGACTCATATGTACTAAATATTGTAATAGAATCCTAATAGGGTCCAACCTTCAAGAAAGAATATTTATATTAGTACATTATCTTGTGGACATCATTCTCACTGGGGTTTTACCTCTAATCAAGGGTTTCCCTAGATTACAAATCTGATGTAATTATGTATGTACATCTTCTTATAGTTGTTGTTTACTCTAATTGAATGGTTACAATTAATTAATGTTGATATTTTTTTAATTGGATAATTGATTCGGTACCCCCCCTACCCTTAGTTATGTTGGTGGATTATTATTTCTAACAATAAATCTCAAAACTAGATCCATCTTAATTGATACAGACAACTAGTTAAGAAGAAAGAGTGTAAGATCAAGCAATGAGAAGCAAATTACCAAGTCCCCAAAGGTAGTTTCTTTCTCTAAACCATTAACTTATGACATCCCTTTTTTTCTCATGATGTAGGTGACACCTCAACTCCTAAGAAGAAAAAAGAAGCAACATCACCTAAGTGAACCACAAATCCAAGGACCAGGTCTAAAACTAAATTTTTAGTGCTCACTCAAGAGAAGGCTAAAAGAGAGAATATCATGGCTCAATAAGAGAACAAAGGAGAAGAGATTACTCTATCAGACAATCAAGATGGTGATGTGGAATTAATAGAAGCCTCAAGTATAATTTAGTCTAATTTCATAACCCCTTCCAAAGCCAATCAAGGAGTAGCAACCATTTCAACAATTTTTCCCTAGTTATCTAACTCAGTGAGCAGAAAATGTAGTCTCCAACCTATGTCCATACCTATTAGAGATATAGCCACAAAATATTTGGCCTATGTATCTAAAAACAAGAAGGTTAAAAGTGATGTTTTGTTAATCAAAGATTTGGTAACTGGAAGAGTTGCAATAGAGATAACCACCTAAAAGTAGAGGGAAGATTATGGATAAATTAATGTTGAGGGTTTCAAGGTCACTACTCTAGATTTGGAAGCTATCTCTAGGGATACCAAGAATCATTTATTCAAGTTCTTAGTGGATCATTTTCTAACTCAGTCTAAAAAGGATAGTAAAGAAAAGAAAGAGTTGAAAAAGATGATAATAACCATGGCTATGTATATAGACTCTCTATTGAATGTTGGTGCTCTCCCATTGATTCAAACACTACAATCTTTTAATCCCAATTCATCAAATAGTCAACTATTGGTCAAAAAAATGTAGAAATGGAGGTTACTCTAAGAGGTGATGAATAAATGGGCAGAATCCATTGTGAAAGAAGGGAGTAAATTTATACTAGATTTTACTACCATATATATAGAGGGAGAAGTATTATTGGGTGAAATCTAGACCCTCATTCTATTATGGGAGGCAAATCAAATTTGGTTCCAAGCAATCATGTTTCAAGTACATGAAGTTGAAGGGTATGGAGTGCTAAAGTTCCTGAGTGCTAACCCCATGAAAGTCATGTAATCATGAATGTTATTCATCCTAAAAAGAAACATGGGTTAGAAAGATTCAACCTACAAGTAAACTATAAAAGAAATGCAGGTAGTGGAGCTTGAAGTCACTAGAATGCACAAAGAAATACTTGAGGACATGCAGATCATAAACCCCATAGGTATCTTGCAATTTGATGATGGCAGCATGGATTCTGATACCTTGACCAAAAAATTTAGTGACACCATATTTGGGATTAAGGATAGTAACAGCCATGTTTCTCAAGACTTTACAACACTAGCTAACATTAAATTAATGTTACACCTGAATAAGGAGCTCATATCAAGGAAAAGTGTAAGAATCAAGGATCTAAGGTGGTAGAAGGATGCCTATAAATTGAAGTTTTCTACTATGAAAAATCCTCACTCCCACAAAATACATGAATCTATGAGTGCCTTCAGGAGATGGAAGTTAGTCAAGTAAACTATGGTAGATAGAGAAAGATCCAGTGATGAAATTTTGTTATGAATGGTTACTTTGTGCATTTTAAACTTTTGAAAATTGTTATAAACTATTCCACCTAACTATTTCTAGTGGAAAGGCTAGGTTGTTATTGAGGACTTTCTGGGTCTATAAAAAATTCTAAATTTTGGAGCATTAAGCTAGGAAAGGGTTAGTTTTTATTACATAGAAGAACTTTGATAGATTAGTATTGTTAGAAGTTTTACATTTGTGGAGGTAGTAATAGAAAAAAGGTATTGATATATGCAGATTTTATTTCTTTAAAAGACTTTGTGCTTGGAAAATTTACTTGGATAGACATATCTACCAATATTTTGTCTTGGTTTGAAACTTGGAGTTCAAGCTAAATTGTAAACAGTTACTTTGAGTACCATGATGATTAACTGTGGATGATATCTATTGTTGTTTCTATTGATTGTTGTATCTTTCCTTTTATTTGTAGAAAATGGTTTACGTTGTTGTAACATTAAATTTGCTATCAAATCTTTTTCTATTGTGGAAAGCTTGTGTGCTTTTCAATTGTTTGTTCAATTCCTTAATTTGTGAAATCATACATATGTATGTAAGAGTATAAGAGATACCCTTAAACAATTTCTTGAAAAAGTGTACAATTTGTTGTTCTTTAATTTTTTCAAATTCATTGATAATATTTGTAAAGGGAGTTGTACCTATAAAAATTCAAAGCGAAAAAATTAACATAATATTTACCCAACTATTGTGAACACCATTGATCTCCTATCTTGGGCATAGATTGAATTTATGAATTTTGTAAGAAAATACAATGTGTTCACTAATAGTTTGCCAAAGAAGGGTTGGGAAGAACATCGCTAATTGTGCCTTGTGGTAGATCCATGTTGCCTTGTGACAAAGATTAGTAATTATTAGCAATCACCTACAAAATGAAAGTAATAAACATAGAAAAAAAATTATTAATAAAATAGTAGATTGTATATTGGAGTCATTAATGGGAGGAAATTGGTTTAAATGTTAAACATACCAATCCCATGATAGTGAATTGTTTTGTATCTAGATGATTAAAATTTTAATCTATCAGAAGCTCTTCCCCTATTCTTATTGATTTTATCACATAGACAAAATAATAATTTTCCTTATGTTCCTTGAATACACTATTGGAAATATAGGTAGGTTAATGAGAGGGGAGGGATGAATTATGAACCAATAAAACTTAATCTTATTTTACCAATAAATCCTTTATATATATCCTGATCTAATTGCATGCATGAAAGCTTTAAAGTAGTAAAAAAATAATAATGGTTTGACAAAAGATATGGTGACCTAGAGACCTTTCAAATAGAAAGTAAAACTAAGGTGGGGATGATACCCATAAGCTTTAGTGCTGCAATATAAAGTTGGTTGGTTAAGGCTTACAATTGATCACTTCTGATGATATGCCCTGTTAGAAGCAATAAGGACTACTAGGTCCACCTTGTCAAAGGATTTACAAAACATACAATGATGTATGCACTCAGCAAGGAGATTTGTAAAAGACTATTAATTCTACCCTATTAAAGGATTTAATTGATACACATGTTAGGATGAACTATTGGCTGAACTTTGATCTACAACTCTAATTTGTTGGCTTAGATTCCTTTGAAATATAATCATCACCTTGGTGTGATAGGTAGAACTTTGTTGCTCCTTATACTTCCTATAACCTTTTAAGTTTGCATTAATACCCTTTATATTCACATCTTTACTTCTCATACATCTAATTTGGATATGATACAATACATTAAATATATAATAATTGAATACAGAATTCATCAAAGTCAACTATAACATAGATTTCCAATAAAGATCACAAAGTCATCTCAACTACTAGCACTTAGGTTGTAAAGATAGAGTTAGTAAAGTTCTAATACTCATAAACCATTGTCAACACTTGGCATTTTCATGCACTTAGTAGACATAGAAGCTTGGCTCATACTAATCACTTCCAAGTAGCTTGAACTTGGTCATCATTGGTGACTTGGTGAACACTGTGAAACTTGGCATATAAACTAAATCACTCTATAAAAATTGCATGGCTTGGTCAACACTAGATTAAAATCACTAGCACTGCAAACTTGGTAGACACTAGAGACCACGATTGACACTATACAACTCAGTTAATACTACGAATCTTAATTTGTACTGTCACTTATCAACTGCTCCATGTGAACTAAATATTATTTTTGGAACTCAATAGCAACTATAGAACCTGGTAACAACTATATTACTCAGTAGTAACTATAGCACTCAGTTAATACTACAAACTGGAAGATAAGATTGGTAGCAACTTAATCAATTGACTAAGTGTGAGTCACTAATAAAAAAACTTGACCAAAATGTCAAAAATGTCCCCTTTGGCATTAGTGATAGAAATACTTATCAATCCAAAAACTATATGCTTAGATTTTCAAGTCCCAAAACATTCTTTATCTCCATTCTGTGTCTTCAACTAGGTAACATACTTTGGTTTTGAGATTTTTCAAAATTGCTTTTGTAAAAGATGTTTTCCTATTATTTGTACGTGTAGCTTTATAATACTATACATCTCCCCCATACATAGATCTCATATTATACTTCTCCCCAATACTCTTTATATATGCATACATCTTATATAATACTTCTCCCCCTTTTTGATATAAATGCCAAAGATGTATGCTACATGGTAATGCTAAAATGTGATCACAAGTCAGAATGTGCCTTCAAAATTAATGCCATAGTCTTTTCCCAATTTTTTTATAGCACCTTTCTTACATGACATTCATTCTATACTTCTATTCATAACTATATCATGTGATTAGTTGTGGAGAAGTTATTATCATGGATGAGAAATTTGGCATGTGCAATGTGTTTCTACAATGCATCCATGTTTGGAAGAATCATGCCTTGGGTTTCTACAAGTGTGGCCCTAATCCTAGCTTCTTCCCTTAATAATTTTGCTTGCAAATTAGTTAGAAATCTAATCTTTAAGTAGTAAGCAGAATTGTAGCTCAAGTCAAGTAACAACATGTGTGCACTTTCCTTCAAGTCTTCATCTATCTTAAATAATGTATCTTTGATTTCTTGAGTGGAGATAGATGTATGACATAACTTTCTAAATAATGAAGTTACATAATTTTTAGATGTTTCCAATGAACCGAGAGTATTAGAAAATTCTACTTGATTGATTGCAATTTTCTTTGCTACTTTCTTTAATACTTTGTTCTCACATTTCTTCTCTACCCTTTTAACAACTTTTCTTGTCCATTCAGATCTTCACTTAATTTTTGGACAACTTCTACTAACCGAACCAAAATAGGTTGTGTACTATCAACCTCAATATTTAGTGCATCTAAAAATATGTTCTTTACATCTTCAAGAACATATTTTTCTCTACTTCTCTCTTCTCTAAGCTTATATTTCTTAGCTCTCTTTTGTAATAGTTCACCCGCTCTATTCATTTGATCAAAATTTAGAGTAGAGATATCCCAATTTAGGATAACTATATCCTCATCAAGCTCAATGTCTTCTTCTTTACCATAATCCTTTCTTGAAACTTTAGTGCTTAGTTGAGACTTGTTCTCAACTATCCTTTTACTTTTTACTAAAACATTAGGAATTGTAACAATAGTAGAAATAGAAGGGCTAGAAACAACAATGTATATTACACTGACAATAGAAATAACTTACTATTGTATTGCCAAATTTGATGATGGTGGAGACACTAGTTTCTCAGTAGATGAAGTGTTGATCACTTTAGTAAATATGGTACTCAGTTGAACATGTGTAGAGATTGGTTTGGTGCATAGTGTTGTAGTGGTTTCAAAAACCAACTTAGCAAAAGCTTTCTTTAAGCGAGATGGAATTAAAGGTTTTCTTGGAGAATGAGGAAATGAGGCCATCACTACTACTCGATTATTCTCCAAGATAGTTTCCTCAATACTCTGAATCCCAAGGAGATTTTCCCCAGTAGTTTCCTATTCTTGATCCTCATCATCCAAATTTACATCATCCTTTATTTATACATCTTCTTCATCATCAATTTCATTATCTTCCTTATCATCTTCATCCTATTTTTCTTTGACATGAACAATGAAGTCACTTAGTTGTGAAGGCTGTAAATGTTTTTCCATGTGGAAGTAGTTATCTTCACTATGGATTTTATTTCTTTTATTAGTACAAGACATTCATTAAACTTTAAATTGAGATTCTCCTCATTTTTATTTATGGAATATTTCACCTCTTTTTCACAAAGACTTGGCATGAGTTACCTCAAAGTCTATTCAAATATATCTTTTTTAGTCTTCTTAGCTTGATTGCTTGCATATGCTCATTGTGAATTTTTTGTACAAGTTGATTATAGGAATATTTCTATTCACCTAATTTTGACATCATCATGTCTTCAAATTTCTTCTTCTCATCTGTACTACTATTTTCATATTAGAGAGATTTGAAGTTTTCTATTCTAGCTTCTCCTTTAATTTCCTTTAATTTTTCTTAAAATGCAGTGGAGGCTTCTTGAAAATAACTTCCTTAGTATCCTCCTCACCTAATTTCAATTTCTTTCTTGAAATTTATGCTCTTCTTATGAATACTATAGTAGATGACTTGGTGGGTTAGGTAATGATAACCTTACCTTTCTTCCTCATAGGTTGTTCTTCTTTATAATTTTTTTTGTGCTTCATCCTCTTCTTCATCTTCTTCCACATCATTTTCTTTTCCTTTAGTCAATAGGAGACTAGAACTTTCTTGCCTCAATTTTTCTATCCTCTTCTTTCCTTTAGTAACTAGTTGCGAAAGCTTAATTTCAAGTTCTATTATACCTTTATCTTGATCATAAGTACCAAAATATCTGGCGTTGGGATCCATAGGTTAATTTAGAAGCATCTCAATGATATCTTTTGTGTCATCAATGATAATCTCATATCTTAGAGGTTTAACTCATACCACTCTAGTTTTGACTACTTGAATGTACACTTTGTCATAGTCTACTATGAAACAAACATAATCATTGTAATCTTCTACAAGTTTCTTTGGAATTCTGTATGTACTATTCATCTTTTGTTTGAATGAATCAAAATACTTGTCCATGATATTGACAAATATTTCACCCATCTTTGATATATATTCATTAATCTGATATAACACTAGTACATCTTTTCTCCATATGATTGAACCTTTAGAAGGGAAAAAATTTTGCATATAGAAGAATAAACAAGTTAAAAGTGAACCAAGCTTACATGGATTGTTCTTTGAAGTCTTGATGATCTCTGTGTTCTTGTTTACTAATTCAACATTAAGTCAGCAAGGTCGAAGGACATGTTATTCTTCACTACCTTGAGAGCCAGATCAATTGCGTCACATGATACTCCATTGAGATGTCTTGAGCTATAGATTTTATAAGCTATCACATGAATCACAAATTTTAGCTCCATGTTGGTTACATTTCTGATCTTCATTTCTCTTCCATCCCATTTAGCAAGAGGCTTGTTTTCAAATTCTACTCAACTTAGGGTTTTGGAAGTCTTTTCTTTGTTCATCATTGGAAGCCATGTAATTTGATTAATCATTATCTTTCTAATTTGAATAGGATGCTCCAACCATAATTTTCCATTATGTACATATCTAAGCATAAACCTTATTCATTTTATTTGAAATTCTTGGGGCATATGTGGAATGTATGTTAAACCCTTGGTTTCAAAATGTTGATGCTTAGGCTTTAATACACCATTAGCACATAAATTTTTTAGAGTCTCATCCATCTCTAGGGTTCTAATTTATTTTATTAAGAAGAAAAAATGTGAATGAATATCATTAATGAGTAATACCTTGGGTAGAATCTATGATTGAGCTCTAGTTGGGACAAGGGCTTCTATAATTGATGGACTCAATTTAAAGTGTGGTGCATTCCAATTGACTCCTCGAACCAACATCTTAGATCCTTTCCTCATTTTGCTTCTAGAAGAAACCATGCTTAGTAGGGTTTATGGGAACACAAAAATTGTTAACAAAAAATATAAAGATTGCTTGGAAGTACAAAAATTTCCCTTTGCAAATAGTTCTCAAAAATTCATGGTGAAAATGAATTTGGTTTCCTTCTTTTTAAAAAAATTTCACTTTTCAATCACTGTAAATTCTTGGCATGTTTTCTTATTTAGTGGCATACTATCTTCTAATTAGTTCAACCTTAATTCTTGATAGAGTCATTCCTAGCTTGGTTTCCACATAATGTCTCAGTGTATCTCGGCCTTGCTCAGTAGGGTCTTGCAACCCACCCTAGCTTTGTAAGGTCTTGACTTTTTGTTGTCACCCAATGATCCCTTTGCATCATATTTCCTTCTTACTAGCTAGAAGTGATGTAAGAAATCTACTGTATAGTCCCAATTCTAGTCATTCTTTTGGGAGATCAATATGAAATTCTTAAGTGACATGTTCTTTATGACTAGGACTTGCATTCTCAGAAGATTCTGGAATTCCTTGCTGCCTCATCTAATTTCTAATATTATCAGCTTTGGCTTTCTTTTCATCTTCAATCCTTCAAGTGTTCATATAGTTCTTGGAAAGATGTCCAAGTTCTTTATAGATAAAACATCTTCTAGTGCTATGTCTCTTGTCCTCATGTGATGTTTCATACAATTTGCTCCAATGTGCCCAAATTCTCCATAGTAGTGCCATCTACACCATCTGTTGTAGTCTTAACCAAATATAGCTTTTATAGTATGTTCTATTGGTTTCAATATCTTGGTTTTGCATTTAGAAGATTTATGTCCATGCTTCTTGCACTTGTGACATTTACCTTAAATTTTAGGTTTCTCTTTACATTCACATGCTCATGACCATGCTTATTGCAATTGAAAAAATTTTCATTGGTTTTTTCTTTACCATTACTCCAACATTTGTTTGATGTATGACCTAACTTACCATAGTGATCACAAGTAGGCCTTTTTATTATTTTGAGCTCCTTGCCTGGATGATTCACCTTCTTCTATGTATCCTATCCCAGCTTTTCCTTTTTATCTATACTGACTTTTCTCATTCAACTAATTCTTGTCTACTTGAGATTTCAACACTCTCTCATTGGTTTTATTTTTAGTGTTTAAAGATCATTCTACAATCTTTCATTCTCTGATCCAAGATTCATGATTTCTTCACCTTCATTAGTAAGTTAATCAATGAAGTTTACTTATTGAAGGGATAGATGTTCAATTTCATTGTTCTTTCCTTCTATCTCTTCTTTGGCTATGTCTTTTACTTCCATGACTTCACAAAATATTACTGACTAGATTTTTTATTCTCTTTTTATCTTTTTGAGTTCTTCTTGAAGATTCAAATTCCTTTCTAATAGATCTATGATTTCTTGATCAAGTTCATCTAAATTTATTTTTAGATAGATGTCTTCAATTATTTTTTCAGTGTAGAGACTATCATTTATTTTTATTGCAATATCTTTTCTTCTTTTCAATGATTGAGAGAGTTTTTCCTTTTATTTGTTTAGTTTCTAAATAGCCAATTCCAAATCCACCATTTCATTGTCAACAGCCTTATCTAGCCTATATACCTCTATTGCCTTTGAACTTTTCTCAAGCTATTGAACTTCTTCTTTGAGAACCACAATAGCTCTAATACCAATTTTTTGAAATATAGGATAGGCTAGGTTACTCATAGGGAAGGAGTGAATAAGGAACCAATAAAACTTAATCTTGTTTCACTAGTTAATCCTTCATATATATTCTGATCTAATTGCATGCATGAAACACTAAGAGTAGAAAACCATTCATAATAGTTTGAGACAAGATATGGTGACCAAGAAACCTTCCAAATAGAAAGTAAAATTGGGGTGGGGATGATACCCTCAAGCTTTAGTTCTATAGTATAAAGTTGGCCAATTAAGGCTTAAAATTGATCACTTCTGATGATCTACCCTATTAGGAAAAATAAGGACTTCTAGGTCCACCTTGTTAAAGGATTTTCAAAACATACAATTAAATATGCATGGATTTTCTTCACAACTCTAATTTTCTTGTTGAGATTCATTTGAAAAGTAATGAATACCTTGTTGTAATAGATAAATCTTTACTACTCCTTATACTTCTTGTAGCCTTTTCACTTCACACTACTTCTCTTTATATTTGTATCATTACTTCTCATATATCTTATTTGGATATGACACAATAGATTACATACATAGCAATCCAAAGCACAATTCATTAAAGTTGGCTACAACATAGATTTCCAATAAAGATCACAAAGTCGACTCAACTACTAGCACTCAAGTTCTGAACACAAACTCAATTAGGTTCTGATACTTGACAACTATTATCAATACTCAAAATCATCATGAAATTGATAGATGTATAAGCTTGGCTTGTATTAATTACTTCCAAGTAGTCTAAACTTGGTTAGCACTGGTGACTTGGTGAAGACTGTGAAACTCAACATATAAACTAAATCACTTGGTTAACACTACATTGCTTGGTCAACACTAACACTATGAGATCAGTATAAACTAAATCACTTGGTTAAAACTCCTTGGCTTAGTCAACACTAGATTAAAATCACTAACATTGCAAGAGACCATAGTTGAGACTATGAAACCTGGTTAATACTATGAAGCTAGATTTACACTATCACTTATCAAATTAGTAGATACTACTTGACATGAACTAAATACTAATTATGGAACTTGGAAAAAACTATAGAACTTGGTAATAATTGTATTTCTTAGTAGTAACTATAGCATTTGGTTAATATTGCAAAATTAAGGATAAGCTCAGTAGCATCTTAGCCAATTGACTAAGTGTGGGTCACTAATAAAAAAATTTGACCATAATGTTAAAGTAAACTATTGGGTTTCTTATTAAATGACATAGGCCAAGAATTATTTATAAAACCTACAATATTCCCTATTTCTTTTGGCTTTCCATTAATGTACATAGAAAGCCTTTTAATTTTATCATTTTATTTGCATTGTATATAATTTGTTGAAAATTCATGCCTATGCATACTTTTATTATATTGCATAATCCACATCGAATTATTGTAATCGTAACAAGGTCCTACATACTCCATTAATTCAAAAAATTTATTATAAAAAACATTTATGTCATCCATGGAAAATGTGCCCAAACCATGTAATGAAGATGGAGCTTATATGCAATATATCCTTTTGTAAACAAAATAATTAGTGTTAACTTGAGGTAGTTCCTTGGGTACCTATTCTTTCTGAAGATATATGTACCTAAAGGGAGCCTTCTTGTCATCTTCAGTCTCATTATCATAAGATTATGACCTCTCCTCAACAAGGAAAAAATGCATTCATTTATTGAATTTTATTCTAATCTATTGATCTTTAGTTGATCTCTCTATTTTAGACACACTAGATGTCTCACTTTTGTCTTCTATTCCTAGATTTTCCTCAATCAAGGGAGATAGATAAGAAAAATACCTATTTGGTGGTACAAGTGATCCATCAAATGAGAGACATGATGGGATCTTTATATTTGGCTACATAAGAGTAATTTTGATGAAGATGGTAAAGAGAAGGAAACCAAATAATAAATTTGATGTCTCACTAAAGTTGATGTGGATGGTAAACACAATACACACAAATAATAAATTGTATCTATAGGGCCTACTGACTTGTACTTGTCGATCCATGTCACTATGCATGATCCTAATTAAAGGTATTCAATTTTTTGCATATGTAAATTATTTATCTTAAGTTTTCAAAAATGCCATGATATGTATGCAACAAATTATATAGAAGACAAAAATTATATGATTCATTCATCAAAATTATTATCAATTTTTAAATTCCTTACCTATACCTTATGTGTAGTAGCTATGAAAAATTATTTTATATACTCTACGACATTAGATTTCAACACATAATAAATTAATTATAAAACCATAAACTTGAAACAAATTTCTCTAAATAGATCAATACCTCATACATGACATCATCATACCTTGACATACATCTCATTGATCATGCCATTGGTCATCCATTTCATCATCAAGACTATCATCATCATCATCACCATCATTGTACTTGTCATCTTGACCATCATCATTGTCATCATCATCACAACCAACACCACAACCATATTCATTTCCATTTCCATCATCTTGTTTGCCATTATCACGACCATCACCATCATGATCATCATCACCTCGATCATAAGCATCTTCATCACCATGATCATCATCATCATCACCACCACCACCACCACCACCATCATCGTCAACATTGCCAAAATCATTTTATTCTTCTTCTACATAATTGTGTAATAGTCATTCATGATCATCATTTACTTTGTCTTTATATTCTTCTATATCTTTTCTTCCATCACATTATACTTTACTGGTCTTCCTCTTGGATCATGTCTAATAGCATATGACCAACCTGGTTTATATGAATACAATTTAAGTAAAACACTTGCTCAAATTTTTTTTGAAGAACATAAGTCTCAGCTCCAACTGGATCAGATGACCTTTTATTAATCACTATAAATTCACTATCATGTTTATTAACATTCCTATTAAGATAATTTTGATTCATAACTAATTGGAGTGATATAAAGCTGCACTCAAAATGCCATAATATTGATTTTCAAATTGTTGAAGATGTACATCATTTCTAGATGAAATATTAGGGACCTCATAGACTGCACTTATCCCAAAATAAATTTTTTTCCTTATCTCTTCTAACTGTTATATGAAAAATTTATGGCCATGGTAGAAGATAACTTTGTGGTATCTAATCTGCACTTATTCAAAGATGTCAAGAATATTTGCATCGATCCATAAGCTGATATTAAATATATGGGTCATGATTAGTAAACTTAATTATACATACCTTTTTACCTCTGAAACCATGTTCTGGATTAAGTGTCATTGGTGTCAAAGTGGGATCTACATTATGAAGAGATTTTAAACCAATTATGTAACATAATCCCATGTTAATGAGTGACCATTTTCTTGAGATTTTTGAATCCATACCATCATCCAATCAAGACTATTGGTAATATATAGATGTAGTGCATCCCACTCATGACCAATCACAAAGAGAAATAATAGACCACGTAGAAATAAATTTTATTGAAGATTTGTAAGAATTAATAAACTACAATAACAACTTATAATTACCTCTCACATTTGTCAATCTAACTTTCCCAATAAAGTACTCCCCTTTGAATTTGTTAATAGATTTGAGATAAAAAATGCAATCTACATGGATATTTGCTACAAACTTGTGAAAATATTCACTAATATACACCATGGTCTAGTATATCATATATCCCTCCACTATATATTCCTCAAGACATGCTCTTTGTCAACCAAGCCCTTCATAAATTTCAAGAACCTCTCAACCATCCATATTGAACTAGTTTTTATAGGTCCACACAATTCAATCTCTTCAACTTCATGTATGAGGTAGTGTTTGTGAGAATTGAAAAAAATTGAAGGTAGACACTTTTGAATTTCAAACATAAGCTAGGGAAATTTTCTTTTCTAATTCTTTATATCTTTTTTATCAATTTCTTTAGATGATAATCACCTAAAAGAGATTCAATATACTAGAACATATAACTGATATTTTAGAAAAAAAATTATACAATAACTTACATAAAATGTAAAGCAAGTCGTAAATATAATATTTGTACAAAAAATAGAAGAAATAACACTTCTAACCTCATTATCAATTTCTTGAAAAGATAACCCCTAAAAGAGATTCAAAACTAGAACATATAAATGATGTTTTAGAAAAAATATATATAATAAATTACATAAAAAGTAAGAGTATGTGTAGGATCACGGTGTGCCAAAAAGTGGTGATTTGAAAAATCTATAGCTCTGAAATATCTCAAACCATTTCAAAATCTATCTCAACTCTTTTCCCACCCACCATGATACTAAATGAAAACAATTAATATATTTATAAGGTCTACTATATCTTTTGATACTGAACCTATATGGTCAACTTTAAAAACATCCTGAAAATGTGATTTTGGCCTATTTTTATGTGATTTTTACTTCAAACATGTAGTTGATGACCTTTTTTCACCAAAATTTGATGTAATGAAAAGGGTTTCTTAAGAATGTTCTTATCATTCCATAAATGTAAGGTTTGTCAAATTATGAGATTAGTAAGTAATTATTACTTATTCTCTAATGGTGTTATGTATAAAGTGCTGACTGGCACACTACTTGAAAAAGAACTATAACTTTCAAATGATACAACATTTTTTAAATCTAGAAGATGCATCACATTCTATGTTTCTTCTACTATAAGGAAAAAAATAAAAAAATAAATTTTGCAAATTTTTGAATTAGTTACAATGGTCAGACATGAGAGTTTTTTCATTGCAAAAATACTAAAGTTAAAAGTTAATTATTTATTATTTATTTAGAATAAAAATACCCAAAAATATGTTTCACATCTAGGCATGAGTCTACTAGTTATATCTATAATATTATTAAAAATTATTATCATTTGATTTTGATTAAGTTGGTCAGACATACGTCTACTTCTTATTTTTGTTACAAAATTTTTGTAATATTGCATTAAAATTCAAAATTTTGACATATCAATTTTTATTTTTTTGAGATAAGTCCTAGTAGTTTAGAAACTAGATTCAATGTGATAGAGATTATTTTCTCTCAACTATTTGATATAAAGTCAATAACAAGTAGAAAATTGCTCATCAAGTTGACATAGCCCTGATTTCCTAATTTTTTATTGCCATTTAAGAGCATAGTTTGGTTGACCATGATCCTGCACATACCCGTAATGTAAGTCATAAATATAATATTTTTACAAAAATCTAAGAAATGTCATGCTCTTAACCTCATATATTTTCCAAGATCGTAGAAAATTTGTGTAACACTATTGTCAAACTACTAGGAGAGGGATATAGGTTAGATGTATTACAATAATTAACAAATGATCTTTTCAATATATTACAAAATAATACAATAAAAAGTACATGCAATTTTACAAATATATTTTAAATAGAGAAGAAAATGACTTACCTTGATGAAGATATGCCAATCATCTATTATCAACCTTGACATAAAATCACTTTTATTTGATACAAAAATCTTATATTTGTAGTGAATATTGTGAGAAATTTTGTTTCTTTATGACTTCTTTTAATGCATCACTTTGTTGCTCCTTTAATAACCAATGAAGGACACTCGTATTTATGTGGCATCCAATGATATTTGATTCAATAAAAAAATTTAGGGCATAATTGGATTTATGAATGCTATTACAAATTTTGAAATTTTTTTCTTTGTCACACCATCTATCTAATATTTTCCATTGTGTCTATGTTATATATTCTTTCTAATATGCATAGCATCAAACAAATGCACGATTGAGAGATCTTTGTAATATGACAAACTACCAAATTGACTAAGATAACTTTTTATTCCTCTAGAAAGTTGGTTATTGATGCCTTGACTGCCTTCAAGAGAATCAATTACATCATTACTAAATAAAAGACAATATAGAAATATAATTTTTTTTTAAAATTCATCAAATAGAATGACATTACCTCATTGACTAACTCTATAATATTTCAACTTCCATATATGAGGTGTCATTCTTCATGGCCATGATGTTGTCTCTTCTTTCCCATTAAAAAGATGCTTTTTAGTAATTTGATACTTATGGGTATTTTGGAGAAAGTTCCTAAACTCATTTTATACCTTCTGTCCTAAACTTCTTGAATGACCAAATTTCATTTTTAGACCACAAACTGGACATAAAAATTTCCCTTTGTCTAAAGAGTGAAATGATCATGTATAATTGGATTAAATATTTTAATTTTGATATTTACAATTAACATGCAAAACTTAAACATACAACAATAATGTGTGAGCACTATAGCATACCAATAATACATGACCTTAACAATATAACGTACAACAAAAATGAGTTAGCCTAGTGGTATGATGTGTTGTCCATACAAACATTTCATGGAATTGAAATTATCTTTGTCCTATTTGTCTAGAAATGTCATACAAAGTGATTCTTTAGATGATAACTACCTAAAAGAGATTTAACATGCTAGAACATCTAAATGATATTTAAAAAAATATATACAATAAATTACATAAAAAGTAAAACAAGTTGTAAATATAATATTTGTACAAGAAATTGAAGAAATAACACTTCTAAACTCATGTTATCAATTTCTTGAAATGATAACCCTAAAAGAGATTCAACACAATAGAACATATAAATGATATTTTAGAAAAAAATACATTAAATTTCATAAAAGGTAAAGCAAGTCATAAATATAATATTTGTACAACACATCTACGAAATATCACTTCTAACCCATGTATTTTCCAAGATCATATAAAATTTGTTTAACACTATTGTGAAACTACTATGAGAAGGATAGAGGTAGGACATACTACAATAATTGACAAACGATCTTTTCAGTATATTATAAAATAATACAATAAAAAAGTACATGCAATTTTACAAATATATTATAAATAAAGAAGAACATAACTTAGCTTGACAAAGATATGCCAATCATGTGTTCTCAACCCTTGCACAAAATCACCTTTATTTGATATGAAACTTCATATATTTGTAGTGAAACCTGTGGGAAATTTTGTTTTTTAATAACTTGTTTTAATGCATCACTTTGTTGCTCCTTTAATAACTGATGAAGCATACTTGTGTTTATGTAGCCTCCATTTATATTTTATTCAATGAAATTTTTTAGTGCATGATTGGATTCATGAATGCCATTACAAACTTTTGAATTTTTTTCTTTGTCTTGCCTTCTATCCAATATGCATAGCATCAAATAAATGCATGATTGGGAGATCCTTGTAGTATGACAACCCACCAAATTGACTAGGATAATTTTTTATTCCTCTAGGAAGTTGGTTATTGATGCCATGACTACCTTCATGAGCATCAATTGCATCATTACTAAATAAAAGGCAATATAGAAATATAAATTTTAAGCAAAATTCATTAGATGGAATGACATTACCTTGGTGACTTACTCTATTAGATTCCAACTTCCATATGTGAGGTGTCATTCTTCATGGCAGTGGCCATGATGTTGTCTTTTCTTCCCCATGAAAAAGATGATTTTTAGTAATTTGATACTTATGATTATTTTAGAGAAAGTTCGTAAACTCATTAAACATCTTCTTTCCTAAACTTCTTAAATGACCAGATTTCATTTTCAGACCCCAAACTCGATAGAAGAATTTTCCCTTTGTTTGAAGAGATAAATGATCATGTATAATTGGATTAAATATGTTAATTTTCATATTTACAATTAGCAAGTAGAACTTAAACATATAACAATAATGTGTGAGAAATATAACATACCAATAATATGTGACCTTAACAATATAACGTACATAGCCTAGGGGTATCATGTATTGTCCATACAAGAATTGCATGGAATTGAAATTATCTTTGTCCTATTTATCTAGAAATGTTAGACAAAGGGACCCCATTCCATAACTTCAACAACTCATCAATAAGGGGCTCAATATAAATGTTTATATTTTTAACTTGGTACTTCCCTAGTTAAATGAACAAAAATATTACATAATTATTATGACCATTTTTTTGCAGTGTTTATAAATTAATTTAGATAACTATTAAATAAATAAAAACCTAGTGCAATCGTGGATAACATTATGTGATCCCTCTTAAATGACATCTAATAAGGAATATTATTGTTGATAAGAAAAATAGGCTACACCAGGTAAACAAATCTCATATCTCCAAATTGATTGACACCATCCACTACCAATGCAAGCTTGAGATTACAAGGTTCTTCTTTAAAGTATGGCCAAGTATTTTATATCTATCTAAATGTAGAACCATCCATAGGCATTCTCATAATGTCATCTTGACTTCTATTGCATGCATGGTAATCCATAATTTGTTCCAAGCTAATGCACATGAATAATCATTTTAGATGTGGAATAATTGGAATGCACCAAAGAACCTTGTGAGTCACCCTTTTTGTTATTTGATCTAACCAATATCTAATAATATGACAATTAGATTATTCTATTGTAAATTCATGTTGTTAATGATATAGAATGTGATCATTGGGACTTGCATGTATTGTCTAATACTTATTCTAGCTTGATTCATAAAAGTAGATAATTCTTGATACAAACAAGGTAGAATTTTTGATGGTGGTATAAAGAACTCACCTATCAACCTAAAAAAACTAATGTGTTTTTTTAATACAATGAATAGTAATGGGATCCTAATATTGAAGATGACAAAGATGGAATACTTTAGCAAATTTTACATTGCTAAATTTGATAAACCATTCATAACCTTTAAGTTCACCAATAACATTATAGTGGAGAGAAGAATTATTTGGCAGACATGGTATAGGGTCTCATATGCCTTCTTAAGTATAGGTATATCAATACCATCTTCATTATCACTATGAAATGCACTAGTACCATCATCATGATCATATTTATAAGTTTCTCTAATACCATCTTCTTCAACCATGTCTTCTGGCATATTATCAACTATGCCAATACCATAGTCTTCAATTTTGTTCTCTATTATAGGATCATCTTCTTCCATGGAAGCATTAGCCTAGGCTAGGATATTCTTACCTCCATTTTCCTCCATTTAGAAATCCACAGCCACCAATTTATGAAAATTGTGACCCCTTTCAATGTGACCATGTTACCTTCAAAGACACTAGGTTGTTGTGATTGCAATTAATTGATTATTTAAGCCCTTAGACTATTTTCAATGACAATTACATTTATCAACTTTTCTTCAGAATTGAGACCACAATCTAGCAATTGTCTCCTTTTTTTTTTTCTATGTTCATATTTCCCAGCATTGTCTTTCTTTACAAGAAAATATTCGAGCTATTAATAGATAAAATCTAAACATACAAGAATTAGTAGTATCTTGTATATAAATTTAAGTAAAAAAAACCTAAAATATACTAAATGGATTTTATCTTTCCATCAACAGATGCACAAATTAGACCTCCAAATATATATTTAATGATAAGAAGTAAATAATTTTATAGAAAAATAGTAACATTCATAATTTCTAGGTAAAGATATTTACACATATTAAGGCAACACAATAGAATCATGACTGTTCTTTAAACTACACGATAGAATCCTAACTATTGTTTACTCTCACAATCTTCTTTTCACTATACTTAGACATATGAAACTATTAAACAATTGCCAGTAATAAACTTAAAAGAAACTTGTTCCAAACTTTCCATGAACGAAGTCAAAATTTAAGGAAAGAGAAAGGAGTCATTATTGTCGAATAAAATAATGGACTATATTGTAACCAACCTCTCAATATTTTTCTTTATATCTTTTGGGGGCTTGCAAATGTAAAAACATGGCATCAGTCAAAAATAGAAATGTTGTAAGGCCAAGTGAAAAGGATATATTATAAATCCTATGATAACTAAGGTCAAATGTACATGGTTTAGAAGGTTCACTATCTAGGAATGTTAGATTAATGTTGTCATGTTTAAATAAGAGCAACTATACCTTGTTAGATTCCTAGGATGGATAGGAACTTAAAATTTCAAAAATCGTCAACCTAATATTGTCAAAATGATGATAACTACTGACAAAATTTTCAAATTTCAGCTATCCAATGTTCATAACCACTTGGATTTAATTTGAACTATGTGGTTGTATATAAATATGTAGCAAAACTTAAAGGGACTATAGAGAATTCAACTATACATTGAAGGACTATTCAAGCTAGTAGAATCATACCTTTACATCAATAATTAGGATATAAGGGAGTGCAAGGGACCTTAACAAGTCAATATATGTAATTGTTTAGCATCGAAACCTAGTTTCCTTCCATGCATGATATCAATTCGTGTTATTAAATTCCATAACTAATTTGAATTTTCTATAAGTTTTTACTTTATGTGTGTGCTAATTTTTTAGCATCAACATTTATTTATATGGTATAGCTGTCAAATTGCATACAAAATATAAGATACAAGGGAATGATATATTCAAGAAAAATAACTTACAAGGGAATTCTAGATCAAGAGAGACTACTAGGAGAACTCTCTCCACAAAGACTAAATCTTTATGATCTTCAAATGTATAAAAAAGAGCTAGAAAAATACACAAGAAATCAAAATCTTTTTACTAGATTGCAAGGTCTAGGGAAACATTCAAATTCCCAAAATAAGATATACTCCAAGAGAAGATAGTTCTCACCAATTCAAAGGAATAATTTGTGAACTATTTCACCTTCAAGCTAATAGTCTTGAACTTATCCTTGGTACTCTTTCTTTTAAAGGATAATTTGGCTATTCCACAAACTTCACAACTATAGAGCAACCTAACAATGAGATAGAACTTACTCAACACAAAGGCCCAAGGTGGCCTAAATGAATATCACATTATGATTACTTGATGAAAGTATGTAATATTTGGGAGAAATAATTCCTTTAGAAGGTTACATGAAACAACTCTTTGGAGCATTTATTTGGAATTGAATCACAATTAGATTCCACTCATAGTCAAAACAAATTTCTTACTCTTAACCAATTACTATTTTCACTGTACAATATTTGTAAAAATCATTTGATGTCCAAATGATCTAATTAAATACATTGATTCTATTAATGAAATAACCAAGACCTACCAAAATTATACATGTTTGAACTAATGGTAAAGGTATGTTGTTTAAATCAAGTACTATTCAGAGTAAAAGTATGGACTACTTAAAGTACAAAGATTAACTCAACATACTACCTAAGTACAAAAAAGTAAATCTAAAGTGTAAAATATTTTTTAAAGAGAAGAGTGTTATCATTGATTCCATTAGTATGTAAATAGGAAATTATTTTAATATGAAGGAAACACAACTATTTAAAATGTGAAAGAAGCAATATTATTTTTGAATTATATTGCAATATATAGCAAATACTAGCTACAAGATGCTATAGATTGCCAAAATATTTTTTAGGAAAAAAGTAATGAGGTTGTTGTTCACTACTTAACTACATGTAGGTGACAACAAGTATATTTTTCATAGTAAAGGAAAATAGAAACTTGTTGAACTAATGGTAAAGGTATGTTGTTTAAATCAAGCACTATTCAGAGTAAAAGTATGGACTACTTAAAGTACAAAGATTAACTCAACATACTACCTAAGTACAAAAAAGTAAATCTAAAGTGTAAAATAATTTTTAAAGAGAAGAGTGTTATCATTGATTCCATTAGTATGTAAATAGGAACGTATTTTAATATGAAGGAAACACAACTGTTTAAAATGTGAAAGAAGCAATATTATTTTTGAATTATTGCAATATATAACAAATACTAGCTACAAGATGCTATAGATTGCCAAAATATTTTTTAGGAAAAAGTCATAAGGTTGTTGTTCACTACTTAACTACATGTAGGTGACAAGAAGTATATTTTTCATAATATAGAAAAATATAAACTTGAGACAGAAAACTACAATCTTATCTCAAATTGTCTTTGAAAACCTATCCTTTATTATTTGTAAGTTCTACAACATTGTAAAGTTGAGAAACATTAGTTGATTAATGATATTTTCTAATGAGAAAAATAGAGTGAAAAAACATTGTAGCATTATATGCCGTCTAAATTTTATGGTGGGGTTAAACTCATTAAAACTTTGTATTTCTTTAAATGTTGCATCTAGATGTAGTAAAAGATCTACCTACAGTTACAAAAGACATTTATTACACAAGCTTGCTAGGTCAAGAAAGGAGATGTGAGAACACTTAACTTCAATACATGTCATGTTAAAGTGAAATTTTAATAATTCTAGCCTACATCTTAGTGACTACGGCATCCAAGGTGGGAGTTGGATGGTCCTTGGGGCTCATCTAACATCCCTTGGGGGAATTTTGGGTTTTATAGATTTAATTAAAAAGGGAAAAAAATAGGAGGAGGAGGTCATGATACCCTAATTTTTTCTCCACATACAAGTGTGATGAGTTATATGATTAAAAATCAAATGAACTGATTCATTGCAAATTGACTTTCCTTGTGTTGGTGTTTTGAAATGCTACAAGTTTCAAATTACCTTGATGAGAACAAGACACGTCTAGGGGTAACTAACTCCCATCCTTAACATGTCCTTTCAGACACTAGGCTAACTATAAAGCTTGACCCTTCCTCTACTTTAGGCTTTGCAAAACCTAGGTGGCTGTACCTCAGATTCAATTTATATGGTACTAGTGCTAAAGCATATTCTTGAATCTATTAAAGTATATAAAACCCTTAATCTCCTATACTTATGCAATAACAAAGATATGTAGTAGCAAGTTGCAACTCTATGGAAAGACATTTTATTAATAATGTTGATTTCAGAAAAACCTCAAAATATGTAGCAGTATAAACAAGTGATCATGCGACTGATCAGTGCCTTATCTATTTGGCAATTACATGAATTAAAAACATACATCTATGATATCTAGGACATATTTCATATGCCTAGACATTAGATCTATTGTATCACTCTATTAATTAGACATCGGTCTTCATAAATACCTCATTCTTATGAAGTATCCTTCTCAAAATAACTAGCAATCCTATCAAACACATCAATCATTTACTTGTCCCTTTGTTCCAATATCAAAACATATATGAGATACAACTTTAAAGGGATGCAAATGAGTTTCAGTTCTTTGTTCCTAGACCACATAAGATTGTAGATTACTAAGATAGGAGATGAGAATCAAAATGAAACTAAAGAAATTCTTGCTCATTTGTATTCATTTCTCTAAAAAAATACATTCAGATGCATGAAATCAAAACATGAAAAACACCTAATAGATCTGAAATTTCTCTATAATCTTCACTGTTGTTGTTCATACAAGAGAATTATGTTAGAGAATGTGGTGTCATAGTAATGGGAACACATCAAGACTAGAACCCTAGTTTCACAAATATGAGAAAACTCTAGATTGGAACACAAATGGTATCACAACAATGATTTTTCTCCAAAACTAGAACTTCTAGAAAGAGTGAGAAAGAGAATGATATAGAGGATAGTGAATTCTCAGATCTATTGTGCATCTGACATGTGTCCACTTGGAAAACATCTTCTTGAAGTCTCTACAACTACATATCAAATCCTCAACCATTTTGGCTCTCAAAAGCATAGAGATATATCAGATACTTGATGGAACAATAACTGCTTTTGATGCCAGACCTCAAATCAAGACAAAGGCAAACAAATAGTTAGATGGCCTCTAGAGGCAAGATAATCTTTTCAAAATTGTTTTTTTCACATTTAGGCTTCAACAAGCTTTCATATTTGCCCTCTAACTAATTTTGAAAATCAATGATGAATTATGCCCATTTTTCTGAGAATGCCCCAGAAATTACAAATCTACTTATAGAGCAAACCAGTGAATAGTTGTCAAAAACTGACCTCATGTTCAAAAAATTCATTTCCTCCCAGTTCTAACAATATATTGGAGTGCCGATTTTGGACAAAAGTTGCCCCTATGGTGGGCATTTGAAAATCCAAGTTCCAACTATATGTTTCAAGACTACACTTCAAATATTTAACTTTTCCAAAGTTAAAACTATATCTTTAAATTCCAATCTTACTGAAAATCTAGGTCTACATGTAGTTATGAGGGTAAAATAATAAAATATTTAAATTTTCACTTTTCAAAATTTTCCACCATTTTACTTTGGGTCTAACCTAGTTTGACTGCCCTGCCACATGTCAGCATTGGATTGGCTCTTTTCCTACACAATCATTTGACAACTCCATCTGGACACCACGCGGCACCATCTTATTGGCTTCCTATTTCACCATGTCACTATGCCACATCATCAGTTGTTATGTTCACTATCCTAGTTAGCATTCTACCACATCATTAGTGACATAACAACCTTGTGACACATCATTTTCTTCCATGTCAGCACCTTGAGAAGCATGCCACATTTGAAGCCTCTACCACATGTCACTTTAAAATTTGTCCATTTCACCACCAGTTGGCATCTAGTCACTATCCACTTGGCTGACATGTCACTACCACCTAGCTAGTCACCATGTCACCTGGGTAACTTTTGAGAAACTTCACTTTGGTGACATAGCGACCACCGTTGGATCTATCATGTGTCACCATCTTGTGCCTCTATGAGATTTGCATCAATCCACCTATCACATATTGCCACATGTCATATTTTGGTTCATCATCACCATTGCAAGTTTCCATGTTTCTTGTCAAAAAATCCTCCCATTTTTTGGTGATGACATAGCAACCACCAGATTTTGACAAACCTTTTTGGCATCTCCCATCATCTAACATCATCAATTTTTAACAAAATATATGTTCTTTCCTACCTCTAGCCAACCATAGGCCCCACCACACAAATTGCAGCCTCTAAAAGCCCATGTCTTTCAAGACACTTAAGAAGTGTGTGTCTTTTAATTTAAACACTATAACATTCCCTAATGGTGTCAATGTGGGATAAAAAGGTTGAACCAATTTCACTTGAATTTCTCCCCTATGCATGCCTTCTATACAAGGCAACATCACTTAACATAATGTGTGTCTGTTATTTTGGCACAATCTCTCTACTCTTGCATGGGTTGTACACAAGTTCATATCCTCAAATAGCCCCACCAAATATGCTTCTACTACCTCTTCCAATCCTATAATAGCATGGCTTTGGAATTTTAGATCAGTCTTAAAATCTTGTGCAATTTCTTGAACTAGTCTATAAAAAGGTGATTTCCAGATCAAAAGCTTGGTACTCTTCTAATATTTACAAATTTCACATAAGGTGACAATTCCAAGATGATATTTGTGTGGCTTTTCTACACCATCTATGGTGGGAGAAAATTTATGACCAGTCTTAGTGGTGAGCTACATTCTAGGAGCCTTTCCTCCAATGGATTTGCATGTTGTCTACTTCATATGAGCCATTCTTCTTCAATTGGATCTTACCCCTCTTGGTATTTTTTAGTGCAATTCCTCTAATGGTAGCCCCCTCTATTTTGGCATGAGTTATCCCCTTTTCCTACTTGGCATGGTCTTCTATGTTTTGTGTGGATTCCCTTCTTTTTAACATGGGAATTCCTATTTGTCCACTTGTGGAACTCATTGGTGGTTTGGGCATGATGCACAACCCATAATACTAGAGGGATACTTTTTCAATTCAACAGAGATGTTTTATACCTTGCTTGCCTTAGTCTACTAGCAATTTTGCACCTTAATTTGCATCTCCATACCCTAGGTAATTATAAGCACTAAGGGTAAGGGCATAGAGAGAAAAGCTAGGTGGGTGGACCCTGGTAGATAATGCACAAATGCCTTGGTGCATTTGATTACAAACCAATCATCTATTGATGTCTAATAATTCATAAGATGAGACCTCTATGCTTCCATATTTCTATCCATGGATGTGAAGAATTGAAAATAGAGGATATTAGTGATAAAAACCTAGCTCAAGAGTAAGAGAAAAAACACAGGCCTTTCCAAATCTTTTATTTTCTAAAATTGGTCTTTATGATCAAGAATACATTATGCATGATTTGACACCTCTTTGCTTTGCATATGTTATATTTCAACATGGAAATACCCCACATATCCATTTGACTCCACATGAAAATATGCATACATCAAAACATTATAAAGTTGATGTCATTATAATCACTTGTTTTAAAACATCCTTAATCCTTCCAAATGTCATAAATCTAATGAAATTAGTCAGGCCCAACGTGGGTTTGGCTAAAAAAAAAAAAATTTCAAACAAATGATATTTTGAACTAATCCACTAGTTGCCTGGTACCAATTCAAAACAAATTTGACCACTGCTTTATCATTAAAAACTCAATTTAGCACTTTCTTGCAACTTGTCAACTTTGTACCAGGAGGTCATTTGACTAGCTTTAAAAAATGACACTAACACCTAACCAGGCTCTAAAATTAGACACATTGATTCTCTCTTTCACATCCCTACACCTTGTCAAATCTCACCTCATGATGAATTCTTAATCAAAAGATATTGATTGTCAAAATTACCCTTTTAAAATTGCTTGTAAGAAAACATGTTAGAAAATAATAAATCATGTTCAGAATTCGCTTCAAAAACTAGGAAAATTGATACTTGGGAAGATGAAAATTGGGGAATCTGTTCACTATCATGAGGAGATTATAAATCTATGATTTGGGCTCACAATGAATAACTGGGTGAAAATGGCAAGCGGTCAAAGTGGGCTACTCAGAATTGCAAAGCTAGGAACAATGGCAGAAAAACATTTTTTGCAAACAGAATGGACTTGGGAAAGGGTGTAGATGGATTTTTCAAGACTTGAAAAGAGGTATAGTCCATTCAATCTCACCTATCATGGATTTCAAGATATGACATCATGAACAAGGGTACTGACCAATCTGCCTTTCTTGACACCAGTAAAATGTTACAAATTGCATTTGAAAATTGATCAAATGGATTCTTCATAAGCCCAAAATTAAAACATAGCAAGTCCTTGACCACTAAAATGTGATGCAAAAGGAATTTTCTCATTTTTCTCAACTGGTTCAAAGTTATGATAGTCAAATAGGGCTTCCAAGAATTCAAAATAATTCACATTAGCATGATATCAAAAAATGACCAACTTTGAGGGATTCAAAACCTAGTCAAACAGACTCAAAATGACTCAAAATCTAAAACATAGGCTCTTTGGTCTAGAAACTAAACACTACCAAAGTGGTGAGTCCTAAAACATTACTAGGTAGAAGATATTCAAAGGCAAACTAGGCCTATGATCACTATTTGACACTTAGGTGAATGCAGAATTGGACATTGGTCAGAACGAGACTTCACGGAATGACTCAGAATGGAATTTTATGATCATGAGATAGGTAGACATACTGAATGCAAGGTGTTAGAAACATTAAATACCTCTTATGACTCAAATGGATAGCCGGGTATGTATACATCGAAAAGCACTTATAGGACTTCATTTTTTAGTGGTACTCAAAATTAGGGCTTTGATTTTGAGTCCCAACACCTTACAAGTGATTAGTGCACACAATTGAACAAAGCATCTCATCCATAAACAACCTAAGTGTAAATAGAGTTTCATTTCATTTGTTTGTTTATATCATGTGTTGTTAAAAATTCCCTCAATAAACTTTAGTTTGGTGGAAATATTTACCAACTTAGGAGCATAAACAAAAAAGTGATTTGAACAAGCCAAAATGGCTTAAGGAAAAAACATAAGGTAAAAGATAGGAGTCAAATATATATTCATGATAACATCATAGATCATTTCCTTCTTGTTTCTTAATTGAAGTCTATAGCCTAAGCTGATCAACTGTGACACACTCAACAAGTTATATTTCAAACCATCAAACTCGATCTTATCATTTAGTGTATCTAATCCTTTACCTTTCACATAACATGGTGCATCATTACCAAACTTAACACTGCTTCCATTATAATTTTATAACATCTCAAACTTAATTGTATCATTAATCATATGATGTGAGAAACCACTAACAATTATCTATCTATCATTCTTACTTAAATTTGAAATAAATGTAGCTTTCTTATCTTTATCAGAATCATCTTTCATTGTAACATAAAAAACTTCATCATGATCCTCATAATTACTATCAAAAATATCTTCTTCAGTAATGTAGAAATATTTATTATCTTATTCTTTTTATTCCTCGTTATCTCAAATGTCTCTATTATCTCTCCTTCCTTTGTACTTGATATATTTCCTTTAACCCTTCTCGTCTATGTCCAAAATCTTGCAACAGTATGACCAACTTTGTTACATTCAACATAGATAATAATAACTTTATCTTTGTATTTTCATTTTTCCCTTAGGTAATATTTTGGCCAATAATTCTCTAAGCTCATCAAGGTCATTATTAGATTGATTGTCACTTTGTGTACTTTCTTTTCTTCTTTCTCTTAGATCCATCAAGGGTTAGTTTAGTCTTAAAAGAAGATATAACATTGGAAAATGAATAATTATCAAAATTTAATAGTTCACATTTCATGAATCTACCAACTAGACTATCCAAGGTCATTACTAGGTGTGCATCTTATTTCATGAATTAAAAATAATCTAACTGCATAGATAGGAAGTAAAGTCCTTAATACCTTACTTATCAAAGTCTCATAAGATATGATATGTCCATCTCCTCTGATAGAACTCACCACCTCTTTGATTATGCAATGACATTGTGCTATCGTTACACCTTCTTTGGTTCTCATATCATCAAACTTACATCTTGAGATTTTTTGCTCGGGTATGAATACATTGTTTTCTCCTCCATGGATTTGTGCAAAGTTGTCTCACAATTTATTTTTAGTAGTACTTTCCTTCACATTACCAAATTTTGCATAAGTTAGGGTTATTGCAAGTTCAATCATCATTTGATTGTGCTCCTATTTCTCTTTCATTTTTGTAAGAATCATAGGTCTATGCACCTAAATGCATTCATTTTCGAAGTAGTATGATGTAGAATGTCCAATACTAGATAAGTGCAATCTCATCAAGTGTTTCCATGCTATGAAGTTCTCCTTGTTCAGCTTGGGTAGATATTTCTCTCATGCATCTTGATCTTTAACTTGAGTCCCTTCAATATTTCCTTATAAGCACCAATACTTTCATATCAAGAGTTAGAATGATTTAGAATAACTAAGAGGGGGGTGAATCAATAATCCTTAGGTTTAGATATACCAATTCAACTTTTAATATCTTTAAAAAATATCATTAAAAAACTCAGTCCATATAGCAATATATCAATAATGTAACATTCTATTTGTTCTATCTATTTGTGTGTGTCAACTAATAGTAAAATAAACAACTATAAAATTAGCAAGGATAAAGTAACATCGAAACATGTAAATAACACTTTGATAGTGCCAAGATTTAATGTGAAAACCCAATTTGGGAAAACCACCAAGTAATATGCTACAAATTTTTTACTCTTCTTAAGTGAGTATGGTTAAGATCCAACCCTATCAAAGGTTATACAACATACTATTATGTGTGACTTTATTAATGGATTTAAACATGTTGTTAGGAGTGGCCTTTTTAGAGGAATTTGGATCATTCCATTAGAATGTCAATTTGATGAAAGGATTTACAAAATGATAGTTAGGTCAACCTTGATTAAAGGATTTTGACTTTAACATGGTTACAATCAAAAAATGGGTTTGATCTATACAACACAACTCACTTTGAAAATTTAGATCTCCATTGATTTATCTATAGTTTTATTGAATAGACTCCATTATCTCCCCATTATTAATCTACTTGGAATCCCTTAAAGCAATAATAATTTACTTATCTCTTTAGCCTTTTTCTTAAGATCACCAATCCACCACAAAACAACTTTAGAAAATATAACTTAGGGCTAGGTTAGATTTGTCAAATCCATTTTCCTCCCCCCCCCCCCTTTATCCTTTATTAATACTTATAGAAACTTATGATTAAATACTTAGTTTTGACCATATACCAAACTCCCCTCATCCACTAAATATGTCATCTTATCAATCCTTATCATTCATTTGCTTTGGCTTATCAAAAAATTCAATTGTGTCAACCTCAAACTCAATTCTTTCACAAACTATAGATTTGGTTGTCACTTGGAAATAACTATGTTCTTCTTATTAGTCATCACTATGTAGCTTGACATGCACTCTTCTATTTTACTTAGCATCTGCTTAAGCTCCTTAAACTTCTATTTTAGCTCCTTTATTGACTAACCAACACTGATACTTGGTTGAGCTTCTAGTTTAACTCAAACCTTGTCATTTATTTTATACATCAATTTCATGTATCTTCTTTACTTCATGTAATGATTAAACAAAAAATTATCTTGTCAATGAATAACTTTTTGAGTTCCCATTGTAATTCCATGATACTTGTCTTCTCTCTTGTGAACAACATCACTAGCTCACCTTATTTTCTATTTTTGTCAAATCCTCTTCATCAATTAACATATATGGAACTCTAAATTAATAGTACATGTCTCTCCCCTAGGTTAGAAAATGTCTTACCAATAGTTTTGATTTTAGTGAAAACATAAAAATCCTTCTAATTGTAGTTTCCAACAACCTACTCTTTAGATTTATCTTTGTATAATACACATCTCCACTCAAATAGTCTATGCTATCATCCATTCATGAAAATGAGAAATTGTACTTGACTGTTATCTTATTGATAGCATAAGAATATGTTCATATCATCCTTTGTCCATTCTTCTTTGGTATCAATATTAATGGTACAACACATGGACTTAGACTCTCTGAAATCAACCCCTTCTACAAAAACTCATGCATTTATTTTCTCAAGTCTTCACTTTATGTTTGTGTCATTATGCATGTTTCCTTGTTGGGAAAATTGGCTCTTGGAATCAAGTCCATCTGGTGAGTAATCTTCCTACCCATGGTAATCAATTATGTAGATTATAGGATATAATATCTAGAAACTCTTCCAAAAAATCTACAACTTCTATAGGAACCTCTTCTAATTCTTCTTTACCATCTTTTTGAATTACAAAAAAATACAAATTTTCATGCCTGATACCCTCTATGAATTGATTCCTTTGACAAATGATTCTCTCGAAACACTAAATACCTTTCTATATGTATTATGCAATGGCATTAGCTTATGTTTTACTCCATCCATTTCTAGAGTGTAGATATTTGCACATGGGCCATCATGTACATCATACCTATTAAAATGTCACACCCTTCCTAACAACATATGCCATATGTGTTTATTTATATGCCTATGTTTTCTATTAGTGTCCAAACACTTAGTCATTTAATAGGCAAGAAGGCATGATCATCAATGTGACGAAGTCCACTAGTAAGGGTTGGCCACACAAGGACTTGTTTATTTTGCAATACATGCCAAGAAAATCATAGATTGCCAAGCACCCTAGCTAAGACAGAGCACATATATATAAGATGGGGATACACATATAAGACCAAGTATATTGATAGATATATTTTTCTAAGAAAATAGTAAGAAAGAAGTATGTAGAAGATGAGTGCTAGTATGAATGTTATATGTGACCAAGAAACTAAAAATTCATATGCTGAGTAGAGCAGTTTTATCATATGAGTTCATAATTGCAAAAACACCCATCTAAACCATTTTTTCCAAATTTTATACTATATTTAATGATTGTAGAGGTATTTAAGATGGATATTACATGTTATTAAACATGGTAATGATCCTAATGAAATAAAATCAACCATTCAAAAAATTAGAAGGGAATGATAGTAGAAGATGAACTTGAACCATTGATTATGATCCAAAACTTTCAAATATTTTTTTTATCTAAAGAGGTTTCCAACCATAGGATTAGTATGGAAGAGAGAGAACTCTATGTGTTTGTAGACAAATGTGTGAATGTTTGAGTGAAGAAGAAAACAAGGATATAATAGAGCAAGAAAGGATAAGTGTAAAATATGATCAAACAAGGACAATCCAAGTAGTGAAGGATTGAAAAGAGATATCAGATTAAGAGATTAGATCAAGATATTGTAGAGAGGAATCCAAAATCATCTTATAGGGCATACTAAGGGTCAGGTACTGAAAACAATTTTTAACAAGATTAAGTCAGGGTAAATCTCTTAACTAAGTGATCTCAATAGGTCTATGTAAATCTCCTAAAAGATTCCTTACTTGATTGTAAGTGTAAAATCCTTTAATAGGGTAAGACTTAACAATATTTAATCTTTTAACATAGTAGACCCCTTACAAGGTAGATAATTTATTATGACCAAACATTGTAACCTTAACTAGTTAAATTTATTCTTACAACAATGAAGATTTTTGGGTTTCATCCACACAATAGTTTTACATTCACATTAAAGTGTGGCTTGGCAATCAAATTATTTGCGCTACATGTATTGAATCTTTTCATGTATATTATATATTCATTTACAATTCAACATTGTAGTTTTGTTGTTCGATCTATGATATGAGATGAATTAGGTGTGAAATCAATAATTTGGTTTTGGAAGAAAAATTTTAAGATCCTAATTCACCATCCCCCTCTCAACATCTTATTTCCCATTTATTCCTTCCAAATATATGTGGGTATGTGGAGGGTCACGGTGAACTAAATTATGCACTAGGGTATACATGAAAAATGAACAAATCAAAGTTATGTCAACTTGACATGCAATTTTAAACTTGTTATTGAACTTTCAATAAAAATCCTATAAGAAAAGAATCTATAGGAAATTGAATTTATTTTCTAAATTACTAGGCCTTATCTCAAGAAAGAAAAAATTGATCTATCAAAATTTTGAATTTTAATGCAATAGTACAAAAATTCCAAGACAAAAATAAGAAGTAAGCATATGCCTGACCACCTTAGTCAAAATCAAATGTTAATAATTTCGAATAAGATTCTAGATATAAGAAGTAGACTCATGCCTAGATGTGACACATATTTATGGGTATTTTTATTCTAAATAATTATGAATTTTCTACTATAGTATTTTCAAAATTAAAAACTCTAATATTTTACCACCTTAACTAATTCAAAGCTTTAAAAAATTTAATCTTTGTTTTATTTTCCTTATAGTAGAAGAGGTATGTAATGTGATGCATCTTTTGGATTGAAAAAATGTTTTACCATTTGAAAATCTTATTTTTTTTCCAATCATTGTGTCAATCAATAATTTATGCGTAACTCCATTAGAAAATGAATAATAATTACTTACTGAACTCGTAGTTTGATAGACATTACATTTATGGAAATATAAGAACATTCTTAAGAAACCCTTTTAATTTCATCAAATTTTGGGTGTAAAAAAGGCATAGACAGATGTTTGAAGTTAAAAGGATACACAAGAACACGCCAAAAACATGTATTTGGGACATTTTTGAAGTTGACCATGTAGGGTTGGTATCCAAAACAATATTAAGCCTTATAAAGGTATCAATAATTTGGTTTGGTATTAAGATGGGTAAGAAAAATATCAAAATATATTTTGAAATACTTTGAGGCATTTTAGAACTACATATTTTTTAGATCACCACTTTTTGGTACACCATGATCCTACACATAGACATGTCTATATATATAATATCACAATGTATGTCATCCTAGTAGCTTCTAGTCATTCACTTCACTAGGCACTTCTCATTGACCATGACATAGTAGTCATCCTACACATAGGCAATATAGTATGTACATGGGTGCTTCTATCTCTTTATATTTAACTCTACAACCATCTCTTTTTACACTATATTTTTAGCACTACCACCATAAATGATCACATCACAACACTTATCTTCCCATTTTGACCTTTTCCAAAATAATCTCCTCCTTTAATTGGGTTCATTCTCACCACTCAGTAGGACACTTACATTAACTTGGACTTCTCATCTTTCACCATCTTTTGAATGTGATGATTTAGCATCTTCATCAATATGCACAACTCTAATCTTGTTTTTGGTTCTCCTATCTATCATTCCTTGGTCTTGAGGAAATTAAAAATCCCTATGCCCTTCTTCTTCATAGTTAAAATAAGTTTCAAAAAAACCCCGTCTACCAGATCCTTTCCCTCTTCCTCTTCCTTTTTGATCTCTATTATTCTAATACTAGAAATGATTGATCCTATTTGATTATGATTGCTATTTGGTGTGGGAGCACCTTTTCCTCCACTCTCCAGAGAATCCACTACAACAAGATCTTCATGAGCTTCAATCAAGGGAATTCATGCCTAAGACTCTTTGATAAGTTTTTTAAGTGATAATTTGAAACAACTCCTCCAAAGGGTTTTTCGGGAATATGTTTCAAAAAATAGTTATGAATAAAACAATATGATATATAAATTGTACTATTTGAATGGAGATATATTGATAAAATTGTTGAGGAATATTTTTTATTGCCTTATGAGATGTCTTTCACAATGAGATTTATTTAATGGATATTGAAGGTAGATCAACATGTATCCCATTGATTGGTTGGTTTATAAGATGCTCTGCATTACTATATCTATCTTTTTCCTAATTATTTTGATCTTCATTTCAATATCCAAAATATCATCTTATATATCTTCTACTATGAACTCTACCACCATTCTTGTTATCAAACTTCTTGTTCAACTTTTATTCAACTCTTAGGTAAAATTAGAATGCACCTTCAATGCTACTCATTTGAGCTAGAATCAATTCCTCTTGAATGCTTAGCCTTAACCTATTAAGATAATGACTAACTTTCTCCTTGTCATATTTTATATGACCTTTTATGATTAGAGCTGTTTGGATACTCTAGAACAAATCTTCTTGCTTGCTTCAATCCTTATATTTTATTTAGTAGATCAAGCTCATAATCCATAGGAATGAATTGTTTCTTTAATTGAGCTATCATCTTATTCCATCTAGTTATTTTATCCTCAGCACTTATATTTCTCTCCAATTGTATCTCCTCTCACCAGATCTTTGCACAACACTTGAGTTTTTCCTTCACAAATTTGACCCTGTCTAGATCTTTAATACCCTCATACTCAAAGTATTCTTCTAATTCATTGATCCAAACTATCAATTCAAGCTAGATATGTTGTTGCACCAAAAGATCAACCTTTTAGTGCCCAATAAAAACACTAAACTTATAGAATATAGGAGGCAATTAAGCCATATCATGAATCTCGAAGGGGAAGGTTGGCAGTTAGTTCAACAATTCCCCCCTTAGCATTACAGAAGGAGATTCAAACCTATGATCAAGTTTTGATACCACTTGTTAGAAATACAATAGGAAAGTAAACTATGAGGGGTGGGGGTTGAATCAACTTTAAGAACTTTTAACCTCAAAACATTCACCATGCATCCATCTCACAATATATGCATATAAACTTAAATATGAAATTAAGCATATACATCCATGGCATTAAAGTAAAAGAATTCAATGACACTTATGACACAAGATATTTGGTTACCTAGAATGTTGAAATCTAATTGAAAAAATCACTATTAAAGAAGGGAGATTGTTGATAAAGAATGTTTTCAATCATTTTTTTCTATGTCTAGTTAGTTCATGCCAAGAAGATTATCAATAAGTGCCAAGTGAATGCAAAGTCTAGTGTTTTTTGAGTGCAATAGAAGGTGACGAGCAAGTTCAGGTGTTAAGCTAGATAGGATGTAATAAGTGTCGAGCAACAATAAAACTTAGTTGATGGCCAGTGAATCCACAATAGGTGCAAAGTAACACAGTATGTACTGAGCATTAGAAAGTCAATAGTGCTAAGCTGTTGCATTATTCAAAAATTTAAAGGTTTTCTAGATTTGAGATGATAAGTTTGTTACCTTGAATTTCTTGAACTAGATGGAAGATAAGGATGATGAGCTGGTGGAACAAAATTTTAGATAAACTATTTTTAGGTGAATATAAGTGGATTCCACATGATTTTTCTAGATGAAACAAGATTAAAGGTAGATTCATTGAATTTTACCTAATCCATTTGAACCCAAAATAAGAGCAGGAAAATAAGATTAGAAAAATATTCCAAGCTCCTATTTAAGGAGTTATAGGTTAAGAAGGAGTGGTTGGAGAGAGTGTGTGGTGTCAAGGACAAGGCATTGAGAGAGAAGAACAGAGCACAGAGACTTTGCTTCAATAGGTGGCCATAGAGGAGATTGCACTAGCAAAATGAGCATGAAGACTGAAGGGGACAAAGCTTGAAAGGAGGACAAGGTATCAAAGCTCCAAAGACTGAAAGCCAAGAAAATTTTTGAACTCAATTGAGATCTTAAATTTTCAAGTTATGTTGTGAGTTATATCAAATCAAACACCCTTATTGTTACTCTCTAGAAATTGTATTAATTAGGAAAAAATGCTATGGACTTAGGTTGGTTTAACAACCATTTTGTAAATCTTTTAATAGGGTGACATTCCAAGTGAATGTTCTAAAGTCCTTTAGCTAGGCCGACTTCTAATAGGGTGGTTGAAATCCCTTAACCAGGTGACATTTAACAATGTGTTTTGTAGCCTTTAATAGGGCAAGCCTTTCATAGGGTATCACTTTAGAAGAGTGAGAAAGGAGTAGCATGTTACTGGTGGTTTTTTCCAAATTGGGTTTCCACATAAATCACTATGTTATGTGTTGATTTTTCATGTCTTATTCCTACATGTTGATTTACCAGTAACTTGCTAAGAAGAATGTTTAGCTTGGATGCATGGCTAGTTTAATGGGCTCACTATACTTAGTGAAAAATTTAATTAGGACATCTGGACCTTGAATAAGTAATTCACCCCACCTCTCAGTTATTCTAAAGCATTTCTAGAAATTGGTATCAGAGCCATCTACTAATCTAGTTTAAAGGTAAATTTATGATCCCATGCCCTTTTCAAAATTTATGATCACATGCAACTAAGTGAAAGAGAAAAAAGATATTTGCAGTGAGAAAAGAATAAAGAAATTTTGATCAAACCCCCAGTTGAAAGAAAAAGTACAAAATCCAAGGAAGAAAAAGGTATGGCTGATCCAGATGAGATGGCAAAGAAATTCTTCCAAGACATCCAAAATACTCAGAAGCAAAAAGTGGATGGTTTGGCAGAAACTAGAGAGGCTTTGCAAATATTGACAGAAAAATTACAAGGAGTTGCATCTATTAATGAGAAAGGGAGCACTTCAGAGGAGCCAAGAAATGGGAGATCCACACCATCTAAATCAACCAAAACTATTTTATTGCCTACAGATGAGCCACCAATACCAAATCCAACCATTAATCCAATGGAAGAGGTTATAGGTAACTTGATTACATTAAGAGCTACTTATAATGGCTTAGATGATGACTTTTGTAGTTGAGTTCCTTTTAGAGAATATGTGGATATAATGAACACTTTGATGCCCAAGAAAGAGAACAGGAGGGAGCATGACACAAGTGGAAGAGAGCTCAAAAATAAAATAAGCAAGTTTACAGCACCTACTTTTGATGGAACAAATAAAATTTCAGCTAGAGCATGGCTACAAAAATTACAAACTTTCTTCACACTTAACCCCATGAAAGAGAGTGATGATGTTCAATTTGCAATTCTACACTTGGAAGATGCAGCCTATGATTGGTGGTATCATGGAATGACTACTCAAGGTCATGATCAGGTAACTACATTTGAAGATTTCAGTCAAAGAGCGATAGATAGATTTGACCTCAAGGATGATGAAGAGTACTTTAAAGAATTGTCAAAGTTGAAGAAAACCAAATCAGTTAATGAGTATGTAGAAGAATTTCAAAAAGTGGCTGTTATGGTACCTGTTATGAGTGAAAAGGGAATCATTTATCTTTTTCTTGGTGGTTGTAGAAGTTTGCATGTCAGTTTAGACAACTACCCAGATCTTGAATGTCAGTTTTGACAACTACCCAGATCTTGCAGTTTTGACAACTACCCAGATCTTGCATGTCATAATTGATGATTGCATGTTGCTTCTAATCAAATGCATAAAAAAATTTATTTTTTCATGCTACAACTAATCATTTGCATGTTAGTTCTTGGTGAATTTGGTGGTTGCATATTACTTCTAATCAGTTGCATGTCAAAATCTATGGTTGCATGCTACTTCTAATCATTTGCATGTTAGTTCTTGGTGTTTGAAGAAGTTATATCCTATTGGGGTTACACTCTACTTTATCCAAAATGGACAAGTATAGTACAGAGTCTTAGAGGACACGATCTTGGACAATTGATATCTAGAGTCAAAATAATAGAAAGGATGGTTATTTAGACATTCAAGATAAACTTATAAAAATAAGCCATGACATGTCTAAATAGTTGATTGAGCACCACCGTATAATGAATGACATATTGTCTGACCCAACTAAGGTGGATAAGTTGACTGGATTTCTATTTGATAGATTTTCTCACAGGGAAGATGACACAATTACCAAGAACTTGCATGAGGAGTTTGAGAAACTAGCTGATAGCCAGGTGGAGATCTCAGATTCTACTCTGCCACAGGAGGTGGTGGGAAAAGATATTACACAGATTGATAGTAATAGTCAACTTGATACTCAAATTGAGACAATTGTTTACAGGTCGTCAAAGGGTGATGCCACAGGTATTCAGGATGGTATAGTTACAACAGGCAGTGACTACAGTGTAGTGGGTTCAGATGATGATTATTAGGATGTTGTTGTGTAGGATGGTGAGGTACCTGGTAGAGATGAGCAGACAATGACCATTCATGACTTTGCTAAGAAAGAGTACCAGCCACAGTTAGATGGTTCATCACATGAGGTTGAGGCTAGTAGTACTTTACATGATTTGTCCAGCCAGCTAAAGGTGAACAAAGATAGTATTGTGACTTCATTATCTCATCATGATAGGTATGTGGAGTTAGTTGGTATTGGTCATATAACTCAGGTGAGGAGTTTTCTTGAGTTACCAGTTGATTCTAGTTTACGGATATCCACTCGAGATTGTTATATTGGCATTTGGGATTCAGTTGACTGGAGATCTTTAACACTTTTTGGTAACAGTGTTTGTTTGGGTGCTATCATGGATTTGATTAGCAGATTACATGGTGTTGTCTTTTCTTGTGCCAATATCTTGTCTGATGTTGGTATTAGTTTTTATACACTGATGTTGGGCTTTGTTCATATATCCAGTCAACCATATTTGTTGGAATGTATTGATGATCTTTCGTATTTGGTAGTGTGTACAGATGAGTCTGAGGATCATATTGGCATTGATGACATCTAGGAGGATGTAGTGAGCAGTTTTGAAAACTTAGTTTCCTTGGGTGTAGAGGAGTTGGACAGCAGTGCTAATGTTTTTGATACTCTGTATGTTGATATGAGCTTTAGATTTGATTCACAAGATATGGATTGTAATACTCTAAAGACTAGTGACTTTGATTATACTCCTTTAGATAGTGCATCAGAGGATGTTTGTAGGAGACAGTCAAGCCAGTGCCATCATGTGTCTAATCAGTTGAGAGTTAGTGATCAAGACATTGCTATCACTTTCCAGCATTTCGATGCTGCTCGTCAGTTGTTAGTAGTTTATGGATGGGGTTCTCCTACTAGTGATGAGCAGGAAGGCAGTTATCTTTCCTTGGCAGAGTTCCACTCTTTATGGGAGGCTATTCAGATTTTGAGATAGAATTATATGCAGTTGGTAGCCAACAGAGATTATCTTATGGAGTGGGGCAGTATAGCATATGATGCATTGTTGGCCAAGGAAGATAAGGTAAGTGAGCTTACTGAGCAGCTTAAGGTGACTTCTGAGATTCTTGAGAGTACACAGTTGGCTTTCAAGGAGTCATAGTTTCATTTGGCTAAGGTGACCATGGAGTTAGAGTGACTACAGTCTTTACCTGATTCTATACAATCACAAGCTATGGTGTTTGGTGATCCGAGGATGTCCATGGCCGAGATTGTCAAAGACAGTGTAGATGGGGATGCATCTATCATTGATACTAACATTGGCATATCAGGTTCATTCCCACTAGAGTCAGGTTCAGTTGAGTTGGGTGTTGTAGCAGATTGTTGTATGCCTAACATGGTGGTGGCCTCTAGTATTTATGGCACGAAGACTAGAGATGTATCAAAGATCATGTGTGATGTTGGTGAGTTGGCAATTGGCATGGTTCCTGCTAGCAATACTACTCCCTTGGTGATATCTTCAGAGGTAGTAGTCAGTTCCAACATGGTTAATGATCAATTATAGTTAGTTTCATCTGGATTACAGTCTCAGCCACTGACTGAGATTGGCGCATTCTATCAGCATTACACTATGAGGTACACTCATCCATTTACCTTTGATGACCATGTTGATGAGATGATGATACAAAGATGTACTTTGGTTCCTAGTGCTTGTCATCAGTTATGGGATAGTTTGATGTCTCAGGATGAGAGTTGTGATGGGCATGACATGGTGATAAGTTCTACAGTTGATAGCTTGATAATACATGACTTAGAGCAGGAGTTTCAGAGTGATGCTTCAGTGGGTGTTGTTATTGATTCTACTCCTTTGGCTATGACATCTCCTGACTTAGCTGGTGATCAGTCACAGTGGGTTGTATCACTTGTTCATGGTGAGCTATTGACTGAGGTTGGTTTTTTCAATCAACATTATATTGCAAGGTATGTACATCAGTTAGCAATTGATCCTTGTGTTGAGGAGTTGATGGCAGGAAAATTTGGTTTGGGTTACATTTATTGTTGTTTATCTTGTGATGGCTTTTCACCATCAGGCGTATATGGGAGTTATGGTTATGAGATAGTGGTCAGTGATTTGCAGAGTTGTGTTGACTGCAAGAGTTGTAGAGTGTGTGGATTCTCCATACTTGGTACAGTTTCATTCGAGAGCATTCACTATTGTTGCAGAGTTGGATTGTACATTCTGTATAGGCTAGTGGGATGCGTTGATGGTATTTACTATGTTGGTAGCTTGATTTGTCCACTTTACTTGGGTTCTTATGCTCTAAGAGTTTGTGTCTCATGGGTTTTTGACTGTGGTAGTGGTGATTTTGGAGTTTGGTTGAGCTATAATTGTCAGTTTGATTATGGATTCCTCTTGGTCATATTGTAGAGAATATTGCAGGAGCCTATGTTAATTGGTAGTAGTATAGTTCATGACTACATTTGGGATCTAGGTGGATTGATTGGTTTATTGTACAGCCATTGCTTGAGGACAAGCAATGTTTGGGAGGGGAGGACTTGTCATGTCCCCTTTTCAAATAATTAAAAAATAATAATCTTTACTAAGGCAGGCAGGCCCAAGAAAGCGAAGTTTCAGAAAAAGGGGGTTAATGTTTGGAAACTGTTGGACTAATAAATGAAAAGTATTATTAAAATATGTTTCATTAACCTCTCTTGGACGTGAGTTACAGTTATGCCCTCTTTTAAGAGGTTTGGAGGCATTTTGGGCTGATTCCAGAACTTGATTTTGCTCATTCTTTGTTATTCTTCAGAGGCTGCCAAACCTGTGGAGAAGGAGACCCAAGAATGGGAGTTTTCAGGTTTCTAGGAAGGCTAAGGATAGTAGTTTGAAGCCATTCCATGTGCATGCTCATACAGAGTTTGCCTTTGTGCTGAACAATGCAGATTTGTGGGTTTTCGGTTGTGTTTTTTGTATGAGTTTGGTGTTTTCAGTTGAGTATTTCATATCAATTTGGGTTGCTGCTGTATTTCAGAATTTAAGATGTTAAAATAGAGCTGAATATATGTATTGGGATGTGATTAAACTTCTAAGATATATTATTAGTGGTTTTGTGGTGTTTCTGGGCATTTTTGTGTTAATTTCGGGAGCCCGATGAGCATAGTTTTTGTCCTACATTTGATAACTGTTGTGTAAAGGCTATATGGATTTGGAAATTTCATTTTTTAGGCTGTTATGCTGCTGAAATTTCTGTAAAAATATCCACTTTCAGATTTATTAATAATAGGTGAAGCTGTGAAGCTTTTGGCACAATTTCTGGCATACCCGATTTGGGGTTTCTTGAGAAATTTGGAGGATCTTTGTGATATTAGTTGTTTGATCTTAAAGATCTGATTAAAGGTTGGAAATATCATACAAAATTAGAAAAGGCACATTTCATACTAGAAGCAAAAAGATCAAGATGCCTAAGAGAGAAGTTCCCAAGCTCAATAGAGATAACTTTGTTGCATGGAAAAGTTTAATGAAGCTACACCTTAGATCAATAGGTGATCATGCACAAACCTCAATTAAAGTAGAACATGTTTATCCAATAAGTATTCCTATTTCAAAAGATATGAAGAAAAAGAAGGAGCATAATCAAGCAATGTTGGAGATTGCCTCCACTCTAAGCTCTGTTGAATCTGATGACATCAAGGGATGTACCTTTGCATTCAAGATGTGGAAAGCCTTGAAAGATATTTATGGAGGAGATTAGAATGTCCAAAGAGAAAAAAGAGAAAGTGTCAAGGGAAATTTTTTTGACATGAGAATGGAGGAAGGTGAGAACATTGCACAATATGTCTCTAGAATAAAGGAAGTAGTAAGTGCAATAAGAAGTGCAATTGGTCATTTAGATGATGAAACTGTTATTATAAACATCTTAAGAACCTTGTTCCCCATCTAAGCTATTAGAGTATTAGCCATCCAAGAGTTGAGATGCTTACCAAGAAACAAACTAGCTCTTGAAGGTATAATGGGTAGACTTACTACATTTGAGTTATCCAACTTTGATAACTACATACTTGAGAATCTTGAATCCACTTTCAAGGGAAACCTATTGTTAAAAGACACTAGAGAATTGAAACCAAAGAAGAAGAAAAGAAAGATAAAATATGCATCCAGTGATAGTAGCACAGATGAAGAAGCTGTGGAACAATTGGAAGCATTGTTGTCTAGAAGATTTCATAGAGGCAAAGGTAAATTTAAAGGAAAGTTGCCTATCATTTTTTTTAATTGTAATGAAGTAGGACATATTGCTACAAGGTGCACATAGAAGAAGAACTATAGAGAAGGCAACAAGCACACTAATAGAAGAGAAGATGATGGCCGAGATTACAAAGACAAAGGAAAAAAGTGCTACATTGTTAAAGAAGAGAATTCTAATGAAAATGATGATGAGGTAGTCTATGTAGCTATGAAGGATGAGTTAGATGAAGATAAGGCAACAACACTAATAACCTATATAAACAAGAATTATAGGTCGATCATAGATAGTGGGTGCTCACATCATATGATAGGAGAAAAAATTAAGCTTGTTACCTTAACTCAGTATGATGGAAGTAGTGTTAGATTTGGAAATGATGTTCCATGTCTAATCAAAGGAAAAGGTTCCATTAAGCTTACAAAGAAAATTTCATGTGATAATGCATATTATGTTGAAGGATTGAACTATAATCTATTGAGTGTTTCATAGTTAGGCAATGTAGGATGCAAAGTAGAATTTGGAAACAAAACTCCTAAAATCTATGAGATTGATAGAAATCTGATAGGAAAAGGAGACCAAACTAGGAGTAATCTATTTTACCTAGATATAGAGGATGCTACATGTCCTATTGTAAGATTTGATGATGTGTGGCTATGGCATAAGAGGTTATGTCATGTCTACTCTGATAATCTAATTAGCATCAGCAAAATGAAGAAAGTTAGAAGGTTTGCCTAAACTAAAAGAGCCAGAAAATAAAATGGGCAAATAGTGTCAGCTAGTAAAGATGACCAAGTCAAGCTTCAAGAGAAAAACCTATACTTCCAAGAAGTACTAGAGTTATTCCATACCGATCTATGTGGCCCAATAGAAGTGCAAAGCTACAAAGGAGATAGATATATAATTTTGTTTGTTGATGATTACTCTAGGATGAGGCTATCATGTTCTTAAAAAAAAATGATGCATTTCAAATGTTTAAGTGCTATTTGGCCAGATTTGAGAAGAAAACAAAAAAGAGTTTGAAGTGCATAAGATCAGATAGAGGAGGAGAGTTTACATCAAAATATTTTAAGACATTTTGCAATGATAAAGGAATTAAGAGACAAACATCAACATCTAGAACTCCCCCATAGAATGGAATTGCAAAGAGAAGGAATAGATATGTGATGGACTATGTTAGAACATTAATGATGGAAAAGAATGTTGCTCTAAAGTATTGGAGAGAAGTTGTAAGTATAGCAATCTACACCCTAAATCAAGTAAAAATTGAGAAAGGTACAAATACAACACCTTTTGAATTATGGTATGGTCACTCACCCAATGTAAACCATTTCAAAGTGTTTGGTTGTAAGTGCTATATTCTTAAAAATTCTAGAAATGGAAAGTTTGATGCAAATAGTGATGAAGGTATATTTCTTGGATACTCCACTAGAAGTAAATTAGATAAGTGTTTAAATACTAACACTAACAAAATTGTGGAGAGTGCAAATGTAAACTTTGATTAGCATACAAAAGTTCAAGTTGAAAAATCCAACAAATTAGAAGAGTACATATCTTTTGCATACTTCTATGAAGGAATGCCTATTAAGAAGAAGCTGACAATCAAGTTGGGAATTAGCAACAAGTTTTAGTATCCTTTGAGTCATAACTAGTAAATGTTGAGTTGCATTTAGAAGCTGAGTTGCAAAATGAAGAAAATGCATATTTTGATTTTGAGATTAGTACATGTGAAAGAGATGATGAGCTACCTAAAAGAGATGTGCATAGTGACTTTGAAGTTGAAAGACCAGACATGGAAATAAGGAAAGAAACAAGGCTATACAAGCATGTGAGAAGACACCATCTTGCTGAACAAATCATTGGTGATAAGGAAGCAAAACCAAAGAGAAGGAACAAACTAATAAATTAATCATGTTTCTTAAGGCAAGATTGAACCCAGAATAGTGAAAGTTGCATTACAAGATGATAATTGGTGTAAAGCTATGGAAGAGATGATTGAGAAGATAGAGAAGAACAAAACCTAGACTTTAGTTCCAAGACCAGCTAATAAGAATTTGATTGGAACCAAGTGGGTATTTAGGAAGAAGCTAGATGAGAATGGTGAGATCACAAGAAATAAGGCCAGACTAGTCTATAAAGTTTATACACAAGAAGAAGGACTGGACTATGGGGAAACATTTGCCCCTATTGCAAGAATGGAAGGAGTAAGAACTCTACTTTCATATGCTACTTACAAAGGTTTTAAAGTCTACCAAATGGATGTAAAGTCTACTTTTTTGAATGGTATACTAGAATAGGAAGTCTACATAGAAAAATCAGAGGGATTTTTTTATGATAACATTAAGGATATGGTTTGAAAACTGCATAAAGCACTCTATGGTTTAAAACAAGAACCTAGAGCATGGTATGAGAGACTTCATAAATATCTTGTAAAGATAGGATTTGAGAGAATAGAAAACAACAAAAACTTGTATATCAAGATAGAAAAAGGTAAAGACATTCTAATATTTGAAATCTTTGTTGATGATATAATATTTGGAGGAAAAGATGCACTATGCAAAGATTTTGTTGATCAAATGAAACATGAGTTTGAGATGTCAATGTTTGGGGAACTCAAATTCTTTGTTGTATTGCAAGTACATCAACTAAAACATGGCATATTTTTGACTCAATCAAAATATATCAAGGAGATACTCAAAACGTTTGGCTTAAAAGATTCCAAACTAGTCAATACACCAATGGTAATAGGACATAAGTTATCCAAGAATGATGAATCAACTAAAGTAAATCAAACAATGTACAAATCAATGATTGGAAAGTTATATATAGTATGTCATAAGTAGTAGACCAGCCATTGCATTATCTGTTGGAATAGTACCAAGATTTTCTGCAAATCCAAGAGAAAGTCATCTTATAGCAGTAAAAAGAATAATGAGGTACCTAAAAGGAACATATGACTTTGGCTTATACTACAAGAGGACTAAAAAAATTGAGTTGAATGCCTAAATTGATGTAGATTGGGGAGGTAATATAGATGATAGAAAAATCACCAATGGAGGAGCACTCTTCTTAGGTAAAAGACTAGTCACTTGGACTAACAAAAAGAAAAGTTATACCTCACAGTCCACAACTGAAGCTGAATATGTTGCGGCTGCTATCAACCGCACCAATATTGTATTGATTAAGTAGTTGTTGAAAGATATGAAGGAAGAGATGACTGAACCTGTGATACTCTATTGTGATAACACAAGTGCCATTAACATATCAAAGAATTTAGTGATGCATCCTAAAACAAAGTACATTTCAATTAAGTATCACTATGTAAGAGAACTGGTGGAAGACAAACAAGTGAAGATGGAATATGTCAACTCAAAGGAACAAATTGATAACATATTCAAAAAACAATTACCCAAAGATGCATTTGAGAATCTTAGAGGTAAGTTAGGGGTAATACCCCTATCCAAGGCTATTAAAGTAATAGCAAGACTACCTTGCATCAAATGAGGTGATTGCTGAAATGATATAAATTGATGTAGAGGATACTTACTTTATGTTTTTCTTGAAGTAATTAAAATACTAAAATTTCAAATTAGTCACAAGTAAGGTGACAAAGGGAGAAACTAGAATTCCTACATATGCTACACTTGCATGGTAAGATGTTGAGCTAATATATCTTTGGCATTGTTGTGAAAGAGGGATAAATAACAGAAATTGATGAAATCTACATGATCAAATGTTTAAAGGGAGAAATAGTAGAAAGGAAGGAGAAAGGATAAAATAGCTAAGAGAATGAAAATAACACAAATAGAGAAAATTAGGATGACAAGATCAGAGAGGGAGTAGAATAAAAAGAGAAGATAGTGTATCAACAAAAGATATATCCCTAATACTTTAAAAGAGGGAGTCTTATAGAATTCGAAGGGATTCATAAGAAATTCACAGTTGCTGATAAGATAAATAATTTTTGATACAAAGTTTTCTTTTTGGCATTTGACTTACTATTTTAACCTAGTTAGCATTTTGATAACTTGGTTGATCAGTTTGGTTTGCCATCAATGCCAAAGAGGGAGATTGTTGAAATTTAATTGAAAAAATCACTATTGAAGAAGGGAGGTTATTGAGAAGAAGGGAGATTGTTGATAAATAATGTTTTCAATCTTTTTTTTGTCACTGATGTCAAACCTACTATTTGTTGGAATAATATTTTCTTATAAGAACCAAGTATTATCACTTAGTTGATTGATGAAAAGGGTTTAATCAATAAAATGTAACAAAAGCACCTAAGTGGAAGGTTGAGTTATGGTTTTGTAATGAAGTACAAAGATCAGGTAAGACAATGGTAAAATGGTGTATTGATAATACACTTGAAGATACAAAAGTTGGCTACACTTAGAAACTTTAGAAGAATAAGTTGTAAGAAAGTTGTCTACAAAGCTTGACTAAATTCATTAGTGGGTGCAAAGCAAGTTAGTTCATGCTAAGTAGATTATCAGTAAGTACTGATTAAATGAAAAATCTAGTGTGTGCCAAGTGAAATAGAAGGTTCTGAGAAAGTTCAAGTTCCAAGCTAGGTAAGAAGTAATAGGTTTTGAGCATCAGAAAAACTTAGTTGATGTTGAGTAACATAGTATGTGTTGAGCAATAGAAAGTGAATAGTGCCAAGCTACTGCATTATTTGAAAATTCAAAGATTCACCAAATTTTAGATGATAAGTTTGTTACCTTGAATTTTTTGAACCAAATGGAAGATAAGGATGGTGAGCTAGTGGCACAAAATTCTAGGTAAACCATTTTTAGGTGAATATAGGTGGATTGCACATGATGTTTCTAGAAGAAACAAGATTAAGGGTAGATACATTAAATCTTACCTTATCTATTCAAATCCAAAATAAGAGTAGGAAAATTAGAGCAAAAAAATACTCCAAGCTCCTATTTAAGGAGTTATAGGTAAAGAAGGAAGAGTGGTTAGAGAGAGAGAGTGTGTGGTGTCAAGGAGAAGGCATTGAGAGGGAAGAACAAAGAACAAAGACTCTACTTTGATAGGTGGCTATAGAGGAGATTGCACTAGCACAATGAGCGTGAAGACTCAAGGGGACAAAGCTTGAAGGATGACAAGCTATCAGAGCTGCAAAGACTAAATGCCAGGAAAATTTGTGAACTAAATTGATATCTGAAGTCTACAAGTTATGTTGTGAGTTATATTAGATCAAAAGCCCTTATTGTTACTCTTTAGCACTTGTATTAGTTTCAGAAAAATCCTATGGACTTAGGTTGGTTTAACAACCATTTTGTAAATCCTTTAATAGGGTGACTTTTCAAGTGAATGTTCTAAAGTCCTTTAACCAGGCCCACTTCTAATAGGGTGGTTGAAATCCCTTAACCAAGTCACATTTTATAGTGTGTTTTATAGCCTTTAATAGGGTCATCCTTTCACAGGGCATCACTTAAGAAGAGTGAGAAAGGAGTAGCATGTTACTGATGGTTTTTCCCAAATTGGGTTTCCATGCAAATCACTATGTTATGTGTTGATTTTTCATGTCTTATTCTTGCATGTTGATTTATCAGTAACTTGCTAAGAAGAATGTTTAGCTTGGATGCATGGTTAATTTAATGGGCTCACTATGCTTAGTGAAAAAGTTTTATTAGGATTTCTAGACTTAAATAACTAATTCACCCCCCACCCCCCCCCCCCCCCCCCCTTAGTTATTCTAAAGAATTTCTAACATAGAAACCCTACAAGGAGAAGGTAAAACTAGGGTGGGGATGACACTCACAAATCTTCACTACTATAGTAATAAAGTGTGTCCAACGAGGGTTTCAATTTTTTGATCATGAGACATGATCTATCTTATGAAAGGTATGCTTGTTAAAGGCTTACAAAGAGTATTAGGTCTTTCCCTGTTAAAGGATTTCTAAAACCTATTAAAAGTGTGCCTAGTTAAAGGACTTCAACTTACAATGAAGTAAGCACCCTATTAAAGGATTTGCAGCATCCTGTTAATACTACTTTGTTAACATATTTAACTAATTCACCTATTAAAATGTCCCAGAAATGATCTTTTCATTAGCATAGTTTTGCTTGATGATAGATCACCTCTTTCCTGATGTGTACTTGATCCTTTCTAATTAAATGAATCTTTGATGTTTTCTAATTCCTTTCCTCTATTCTCCTCTAATGTATTCTGCAATGTATCTCAATTTATGACTCCTTGGTTACCATGAAAGCTCTATCTATGCATGCAAACCTCTTCTTTTTTATCCTTCCCCACACATAATTTTTAAGAGTTTTTCCTCCTTAAGAAGACCAAGGTGACTTAGGGTTAGGTATGAATCAATGATTGTTATTCATCCATCTAGCTACTTAACTCTTCCCTTTTTCTAATTGGATGCATTTACTACAAAGAGATTTAGAATAAAGATTCATTCTTACCATCTAATATTGCAAAATAATCCTTAAGTCAGATTCAAAATGATTTACATAGAAGTTTGTGCCATTACAAACAACTATGTCCAAATTTCATAACTTAGCTTCTAAAGTCCCTGATGCTCAGCATCAACTACAACTTTAATGTTGTAATTCAGCCTTTGAATGACTCAACATCCATTGATCACTCAAGATTTGAATAACTCAACAAATAGTATCTACTTGGTTCTTGAGTGATCACATGCACTATCTAACATGTTATGTTGGGCATTCATTACTTGTTTGGCATGAACTAAGTACATAAATTATAAATGATAAAAAATTATAGACACTCATTCATAAAATCAATCTGAGATTAACACTATCCCCTTTTGACATGAGTGACAAAAACACTTGGTCATGCATGAATGATCTTCACATAGGAGCATGACTCAGATATTCAATATCTCTTTTTGGCTTATAAACAAAATTTTAGAACATCAAAATTTTGCAAAAACATGACTCATCAGTCATACTTAAAAATTCAATAACTCCCCCTGAGTTGATTGTTATGTTTTGTATCTTAACCAAAATTATTTCTCCCACTGAGTTGATGTGCATAAGCTAATTTGTGTACTCTGTTTTCATTTCCTCAAAACATAGTAGCTCCCGAAAAAAAATTATCTTGTCCACTATCCCCTATACTTATTTCTCCCCCTTTTTGACACTTATGTCAAAGGATTATAAAATTATACTATAATTTTCCAAAAATAATATGGACCTCAACCATAATTTTCAAAGCAAAATCCCAATTGTCACAAGCTACCTCCAATCATTTGATTTGGATGGCCAGCTTGGTAGCAAGGTCAACTAAGCCTTCATTAGTAGAAAGATGTAGATCTTTTTTCATGAGTGTATCAACAAAGGCTAGTTCCTTGTGCAATATCTCCAAATGTGGAGTCAGGATAGACTAGATGTTGATCAATTTAGCCTTAATGTTTGCCTCATCTATATGTAGCATTGCTAATTGACTCTAGGAGTTCAGGAGATTCCTAAAATCTTTCTCACTTTGGGTTAGAGAACTTGGTAGAGTTATGTTAGATGACTACATATGACTCTCCAAACTTAGTATGTGGCTCTTGATTTCCTATGTGAAGAGTGTTGGATTGCACAATTTGGTGTACAAATAGAAAATGTTCTCTATTACCTTTTTGCTTGGTCAATTTTGGTTGCTACCTCAACCTATCATAGTACAATAGCACTTGTAATCTTTTCATTGATCTTATTCTTAAACTTTCTTTTAGAACATTCAAGTAATTTCACATTTGAATCTAGGTGTACATCACTTACCTTCTAAACTAGGTTGGTTAATTTCTCTATGATAAACTTGTTTTCTTTTGGTTCTAATAGGATAAATGAATCAAGAATAATTTCCTTGATATCCAACAAGGCTTTCTTCTATGTATGTTCTTGTCTGAGTAGTTCTAAGCTTTTCTTCTTTGCAAGAGCATCCTATGGTATGCTCATCTATTTAGTAGTAATAGTTGCAAAATCAAAATTGGGAAACTCAATCACTTCAACCAAGTTCACATCAGAAAATGATGTAACTTCATATACCTTGGATGTTCTTGGACTCAGCTTGATAATTGTAGAGGTATAGCTTCTATATTCAGCATGTGAAGAGATTGACTAGGAGGAGTAGTAGCTCCTGGAAAAGTCATTAGTGTTTGTATTGCTAGTTGCTCCTTAGGCTTTATAATCAAATCTAATGCTTTAGTCCTATCCTTGGCTAGCTCTACTTTCTTGATTGCACCTTGTGCTTGGGTTGTAGGTATAGGAGTATCTACATGACTAGTTGGAACTTTTGGTGTATTTTGTGATGTTGTAGCAACTTTTGGTATTGATAAAGTGTGTACCAATTTTCTAATATGGATCATGGATGGGTCTTTCCTTTGATACACTAAAAGAGGTAATGTATGTTGTGTTAAGGAGAATTGATGAGGGGTCATAGATTTTTCTTATGTCTAAAATTTCTCCCTTGTAGATGTCTTGTCTACCTTCTCAATCTCATCAACACTTACCATTATAGGATTTTCACAAAGTTTGTCCTGGCTAGTGGATTCTAATAGTATCTTCTTCATATCCTACTCTATAAGGGGATTGATGTTCTGAGTGATAGTATTAGAAACATCCTTTATCTTTATATTATCAATGTCTATATTCAACTCATGTTGAGGATTGGCACTCAACACTAGTGTATCTTTTACACTATGTTCTATATGTTGTTCATCCTTGGTTGTAGCCTATGTATCTTCATGTGTCTTGATGTCTTCCTCATGTGCAACTATCTTAGTTTCAATTATAGTAACCTCAATTATTTATTGGTGCTCATCTTTTTCCTCACCTACTTCAATAGGTTTCTACTATATTCCCTTGGGTGCTAACAAACCATATAATGATTTCCAAATCTGAGTGGTCTTTTCTACAACATTCTCAATATCATTTCGTAGTATGTTGAGTTCTCTATATTTTGGTGCAAATTTCCCTACATGATTCTTTATTTCCTTTGTAATTTTTACCTATCCAATTGTGGCATCGCTTGGGAAAGTGTAGTCTCTCCAATTTTTCTTTCTTTTTAGAGACTACATTGTCATTTTTGCTCAACTCTATCATATAGATCTTTTGGCAACGAGTTGGCAATCTCAATTCGAGTTTTCTTGAATGTTTCCATCATGATATATATTGAATTCTCTACTTGGTTCATCTAAAAATTTCCAAGTTTTCTAAACTCAATATGTGTGAGACCAGATAATTCAATATTATTCCTTATATTTTCAAATATATTGTCTAGGTCTAAGGAGGAGCTATGACTTAGCACTTTAAATTGACTATTTTCATCAGATTTTATCCTCTCTTCATTAGATTTAGCTTGAGCTATATAGTTTTTCCTTGATTTCATCTTAGACTCTTCTTCTTTGGTAGCTGATTTGGCCCTCTTTTCTTTTGACTTATCTACTTCTTGAGCCTTCTTGGTAGTAACTCTTGTCCTGGTTTGAGTACCTTGAACTATAGGCTTAGGTTTTACAACCTTTCTTGTTTTGCTAACTGTTGTGGTTTTTATTTTCCTTTATCTCAAGTGCTTCATTGGCTTCTTGTCCCTTGACACCTTCAATTGTCACATCTTCTACTTGATCTTCTCCTTGAACTTGAGTTAAGTCTAGTTGTGCTTGAACATTAATATCTTATTCATTATTATTATCATCTTATTCATCACCATTTCCTCCATCAACAAATTTCTCCTTAAGTTTCTTGACAATCTTATTCTTCGTCCTAACTATTGAGGTAGTCTTTAAAACCATTGTGATCTTAGATTTTTCCATTACATAGTTCTTAAATGTAGTATCTTTAGCATCTACATCTTTTGCAAGTAATTTTGTGATTGCTATAGAGGCCTCATCCACATTGATTTCATAGCCTAGTGGCCTTAGCTACCTTACCCTTGGAACTGCAACTTTAACATATGTAAAATCAATGTCAACTAGAAAGAAAACATCATTGAAATGTTTCTCAACTAGTAAAACTAGTATCCTTGGTCTTTTCTTCATTGACTACTTGAAATATTCAAAGTAGCTAGCCATTATTAAATCAAAAATTCTCTCCAAGTTGCTCAATAAATTCACTTATTTGCACTACAATAGATCTTTTTTTTTTTCATGCAACTTTACCAAATGTAGGTAATGTATTATGTACATAAAAGTACATACATATAATAATTGATACAAATTTACATTGTGTACTTTTGGTCTTCCTTGTTGCTCAATTTTTTTTTGACAATTGTTGTGTCTGCAACTCGTCAAAGTCATAGGTATGATCCTTCTTAACTATCTTATAGCCCATGTCAATAGAAATATAAGGTACATTGTTGATCCTATTATATTGATAAAATTTATGTACTATAATCCTCACTACAAAAGAAAGTAGGGGGTCTGAGATAACCTCAATTGTCATTCCTTGTTTAATCCACAGAGCCCCTATAATCTTCTCAATAACTTCCTTAGATTCACTCCTCATGGTTTTAGGTTGGTCAAGGGTTGGATACCCTGTCACTCTGTGTATAATCATCATAATAATTTTCACTGGTCCATTATCTAAGCACATATAAATATCATGAATTCTACTCAGAACTACCTTTATCCGTTTAATTTTGAAAGTGTTGGGGAAATCTAGGGCATGGGTTAACCCTTTTGATTCTGCAATTTTGAATTCATCTCTCAATGCTCCATGTTCACATAATTTTCCATAGGCTTTCCTAATCTCCATATCACCTATACTACCCATCTTGCATGTGTAGCAACATCTCATTTCTTGAATCATCAAAACTCAAGGTGATATTATCGATAACACACTAAGTGGATCTTGCTTGTAGCAATATCAGGAATGGCTCTAAAATTAGGTTGTTTGATCTCATTTCTTATCAATTCTATATTCAAAACTTATTTACCCTCTTTAACCTTTGTTCTTGAAGAACTAGACACCATTATAGAAACATAAGGTTTTCAAAAATTCACACTACAAAGCTCAACACACAATGAATACCTTTGTAAATCTACTAAGATGATACTGAGCAGCTATTGAATCCTATTTGAAAATGCTTGGAATGATCTCTTTAAATTTAAATAATGTTAGATGAGTAGAAATTGATTATATAGACCTTAAAACATTACATTTAATGCTAAGTTCTTAGACAATTGTAAGCTCAGCTTCAATAGGAATTTTAACTCACTCGACTTCCATGAAGTTCCCTTTATGCTCGTTAACTACTACAAGCTTGGTGAACACTATCACTAATGATAGCTCAACATCAACTAACATTTCACTAAGTAGCTGAAGTGAAAGTTTTCATGCTCTACAATAATATATAGATTACCATAACTTAAATATTTCTTCTAAGTTATAATCAACACTTTGCATCATACTTCGTGCACATATAACCTTTGTAGAAATTAATCATTGGAACTAATGTATACTATTATTTTTAAATATTAGTCCCAACATAACTCTTGATTCTTTAATTGGAGGTGGTGTGATCAGCTGACCCATTGGATGAAGTGGTACCATCTACACTTGATGTGCTACAATCTTCCTTTCTCTTCCATGTCTTGTTCATCTCATCTCTGACATTCTCAACATCTACCTTTCCTTTTCCTTTGTTGAACTCACTACTTTGTGCCTTTGACCTTGTTGGAAATTTATTGCTTATGTGATGAGTATTCAATTAGATCAAACATGTAGTTTGACTCAACAATATTTTTTAGTCACTTCTAAAATGTGTTCTTATGGAATTTTCAGTAACATGTCCATACTCATGAAAATAGTGACAACTATGCCTAGTATTATAATCCCAATTATAAGAGTTTTCATTATCCCTTATCTTTGATTTCTTGTTTTATGACCATTTAGGCTTGGATCTCCACTCATATGCACTATGTCCATACTTCTAATAGTTATAGCAGTATCCTTCAAAACTTTGTGTTCTTATGGTCTTGGTTTTGCATTCATGTGCTTGATTTCATTGTTTGTTGCATTTGTGGTAGTTACCCATGAAATTCTATTTAGGACTCTGATTTGCAGTCTTGCTCTTACAAACAATAGTAGTATGACCTATCTTAGCACAATTATGACAAGTAGTTTTGGAGTTCTTACCTTTGTTACTTCTTTCTTCACCACTTTTAGATGATTCTCCTTCTTAAGTACCAATCGTTGAGCTATTGTTATGCATGATGCTAAACAATAGGAATTCTTTCGATCTCCTCTCTTGAAAAGTCAATCTTGGGGATCAACTCCAAGGTTTTAGGTGATCTTGCAACCTACTAGAATTTGTTCAATTGAAGCTAAATGATTTTTTTCATGAGGAGGTCTTTGCTAGTTCATTTGATTTCAGATGAGACGTGGATTTTTTTCACTACTTCAAAATAAAACATGCAAAAAAGAACTATGTTTTTGTATTTTTTATGTTTTCCAATGAATGCAATATAATGATGCAATTAATATGAATTCCTAATTTAACAAGGGGTTAGTAAAGAAAATAATAAGTACATTATAGAAAATAACATGAAAGAAAAATCCTAATGGACATAAGCTACAAAAAAAAAACATGTCTACAAGTTAAGCTTTCAAAGAAATTGGTAGGTAACAATGAAAATAGGAGCAACATTTCCTTGATTCAATTGATGCAATCATCGATGGGAAACTTTAATAACTCTATGATTTTTTTCTCTTCATCAAATCGTAAAGCCATAGAAAGTGCACTCATGTAAGACAAAGAGCTATGCAGGTACAATTTGGTGATTTCTTTATGAGCTAGATATATGACAGAATTCATCAAACCATAGAAAACATTGGAACTAAAATTTCGCACAACCAAAAACAAAGAAACAAACTTTTGGCTCAATCACAATTCAATGAACATATTGATGGGACTAAAAATTGCATGGTCAATTTTTAGTCACATTGAAAATTTTGAGAAAATTGAGCCATATAAATGCTTTTTGATGCTCATTTACTCAGCCATACTTGAGAGGCCTAAGAGGTGTTTAATGTTTCTAACACCTTCCATGATGATAAATTGACATTTTGAGCCATTTTGAGTAATTGTTGTTTCTGCATTTTTGCCAGTGTCAAACAACGACAAGAGGCTATGTTTGCATCTGAATATCTCACACCTAGAAATTTTTCATAACTCTTTACTTTGGGAGTATCTAGTGTCCATATCTAAGAGCCTATGTCTCAAATTTTGAGTCATTTTGAGTCTTTTTGACTAGGTTTTGAATCCCTCAAAGTTGGTAGTTTACTATTTTCATGCTAATGCACTCTGCACATATTTTTGGGAAGCCTTGTTTGAAGAGTAATAAATTTTGACCAATTGACAAAAATATTGAAATTCCATTTTCATTGTATTTTAGATGTCAAATAATTGTTATGTTTCAAGTTTTAGCTCATGATGAACCCATTTGATCAGTTTTCAAATGCGATTCCAAATGCAATTTCTATCTTTGCAGATTGTTTGGTACCCCTGTTCATGATGTTATAATTCTAAACTTGTGATTGGTGAAATTGAATGGATTGTACCACTATCTTTTCCTTTAAAAATACTCCAAGTGTGTTAGTTTGAAAATTGTGATGAATCTGTCTACACACATTTCCAAATCAATTCCATTCGCAAAAAATGATTTTTAGATATTGTTTCCAGCTAGCAATTCTAAGTAGCCCACTTTGACCACTTTCCATTTGAGTTCTATTATTATTCATGAGCCCAAATCACTCATGATAGAGATTCAATGCACCAATTTTTGTTTCCCTAAGTGTCAGTTTGCCCTATTTCTGAAGCCAATTTCGAACCCAATTTATTGTTTTCTGACATGTTTATCTGTAGGTGATTCTAAAAAGTCAACTTTGATAGTGAATATCTTTTGACCTCAAATTCATCATGAGATGAGATTCGATGGGGTAAATGTATGCAACAAAGATTTAGTATATTATATTTCAAAGCTCAGTCAGAGGATTGGGTCAGTTTTTAAAGCTAGTCAACGAACCTGCTAACATGAAATTCACAGTTTACAAAAGAGCTGGACCCACTTTGGCACCAAACTATTTTTAGCAAATTGCAAATTTTTACTTTCTAGAATGAGTGAGCTACTACGAATCAAATATCAAGGCAAATCTGAGATGAATTCTTCAATCTCAATCATCTTAATGGCAATGGTTAGAAACACAAATGCATGCAATCCAATGGTAAAAAATAAGATGCCATCTCAAATGAAGTTGCAACAGTTATAAATGATGGCATATATTTTTGTGAACATGACCATACTATGTAGTCTGGGAGTGGCTCACTAGGGCAAGTTTCTAGCAATAAGGAGACATCCAATCATGATCCAAACTATAGTTTAGTGGAATCTTCTAAAAGTGATAACATATCTAAGTAAAGAGTGTGATATTAGAAGCAATGAGAACTATCAAGTTTCAACTCTTACTAAGGACTTGGGTCAAGGTTAGACTACTACAACATCAATTTTGACAATAGATCTTGGGGAACCATCTTTAGTTAATCATTCTAGTAACAATTCTAACTCACAAGGAGAGGAAATATTGTATTTAATTGCTAATGAGAAGAACAAATCTAGAATTGAAGAAATTTAAAGAGAATCCTCTCATAAAGGACAAACTATTTATCCAACTGGAGACGTGAGCAAAGTCAAATCTCTACAAACTCTACTAATGCCCATGAATATGGATACTTTTCTTTGGTTCTTGGAGCACCATGTTAAAAGAAGAAGCCACCAACTTGGAGTAAATAGGGGAGGTGTTCATCATCAAGAATAACATGCTAGAAGACAAAAAAAAGGAAGTCGTAGGAAAAGGTTGGTGTAAAGAAAATGCAGAATTAAATGAGCAACCACAGATAGTGAAAACTTATGAAAATGACTATGTCAGAATAGTAGTCAACCATCCAAGGAATATGGGAATGTTTGCATAAAACTTGGAAGATCCCACATTGAAATCTACTTCCAAAAATGAAAAACAAGAGAGACATTGACATTTGGTGATAGCTGCAGGTCAATGTTGAAGAAAGGAGTCTACAATGACAAAGGACATGAGTGTTTAAAATGAAAGCCCATGTAATCACAAACAAAAGTAGTGTAAACTGCTAGGGAGCTCATGTAAAAACAAGATGCAACCCGTAGCAATAAAGGAAATGGCAGAACCAAGAGTTGAAGCTACCAAGAGGCAATCTTAGGCATGAGCAACAGGTATAAGAACTTCATGCATATAAGTGAAGAAGCCACTGATTATAAAAAGAAGTTGGCATGTGAGCAAGAAGCCGCTTCAAAGGGGCCTTCCACGTGGGGGACAAGATAGGTAGGGTAGCCACCACGGTGTAGCTCACATGATCAAGGAGGCATTATAGCTGTAGTCTTAAAAGAGAGAAGAGGCCGCCTAGAACTGGAGAGAAGCCATTCGTGCCACAACATGTTTAAATGAACCAAAATCTAAAATAGAGGAGCTATCCCTATATAGAAATCCATGCAATTAAAAGGGAATTCATGCCATGTAAACAATGTGCCAATAGATGAAACAAAAGGAGACACCCACCCTTAAAAGAGGATCATGCCAAGATAGTCCATGCATATAAGGAAGAACCCAAACCTATTAAATAGAGGTAGTTGGCACGGAGGATAACAATTGTAGACCCTTAGGTAGAGCCTCAAGTCAAAAAAAAGCAATCAGTACATAGAATAAAACATTAAGAGGGGAAGCCACTTCAATTAGGAAGTTTTCAGAGGAAAACCATAGGCAGTCAGTGAATTTGGAAGGAGGCATGTTGAAGTTCTAAACTGCCATGAGGTTGTTGCAAGCAATGACCAAAGAGTATGATTGGAGCCAGCTGAGAAGAATCCAATGCAAGAAACATGGATTTAGACTAAGAAAGAATGAAGAAACCCATAGTGAGTTATACCACATTGGTTGTGGGGATGATGTTTAAGCTTTTAAATACTATTGCACAATGTAAGGTTAATGTCTATAAGACATGGCTTTTTTGAAAGCTAAGTTCATGCATGGGCCCAGTAACATAGGTAGATGCTAGCTGGAGTATGTAAGAGCATAATTTTAAACAAAAATGTAGTAATGATGACTTGGAAATTTCAAACAGATGTGTGTGATATTTTGACACGTGTCAAGATGTGTCAAGATGTGCGGTGCCCGCAAGCTTGCAAAACAAAGATGCAAGACAGATAAATATTGTGGGCATGAAAAAGTGCACCATGTGGTAGTGGTGGGTCCTACGTGAAGATGTTGAAATCAAAGCAAGTCTAGACAATAATCATCATATCATGACACGTGTCATGATCTGACGAGGGGTGCATGCCCACAAAAGGAAAGTGCTCATGGGTTAACTAATGTGAGCATGCAAGATTGCACCATGTGGCAACTGGGCTTGAGCATGATGACATGGCACCATATTCATGGTAAGTGACTAGATAGAGGTTGGCAATCAGATGCTACCATGTGGCAGCTCGATCAAACCTAAGTTGACCCAAATGGAGGCATTTGAGGAAAAAGTAAAATGATTTTAAAATTGTGATTTTAAATTCATTTCAAATGGGTGTACGCGAGTTGTTAAATTCAAAGGATGTATTTTTCTAAGGTCAAACTTCAAAAATATTTTAAATTTTTGAAAAATTTAAAATCTGAAGTTGCAGACCTAGACACTTGTAGCAAGGGACTATTTTTCAAACTGACTTCCTGGGCATTTCTAAGAGGCAAAATATGTGATGTTATATATAACCGAAATCGAGAGAATCTGAATTTTTTGATTATACAATTAGTTTTTGCATAGAATGCCATTGGTTCGTGCTATATGATTTTTTCTCTTAGATTCCCAATTGGCAACTATATTCAAGTAACAAAGTTCAAAATTGTTTTATAGCATGGTAATGACCTGAATAAGCATAGAATATAGTGAAAATGTAGTTGGGGTAAATTTTAACTACTTTCAAGTTAGTAGAAACACAAATTTCACCAGCATTTTCATGAAGTTTATCAGATATTTTGGTAAAGAAAAAGGGGTTTTCATCATTTCATCAAAGATATTTGCAAATCAGTCACAAGGTAATGATGAAATCAAATCAGATCAAAATGGTAGAGAGAAGAGGGAGGTTTTTTAGTTGTAGGAGATGGAATTCCAAGTGGACACATGTCACTTTGAGATCAAATCTAGGATTTCACCTTTGTCTATATATTTCTATTTTTCATCCATTGTAAGGGTTCTAGTTTTTGGAGAAAAAACCACTCACTACTGTGATACCAAGTTTTGGTTCCAATTTTTGATGTGTTCCCATGAGCGTGACACCATATTTTTCAGCATAATTCTCTCATGTGAATAGTAGTAGGAAGGAATATACAGATAGTTTAGATCTGTTAGCTGTTTTCATGTTTTAATTTCATGCATTTTGTTGTATTGTTTCAAGGAAATTAATACAAACAATAGAAGAATTTCATTAGTTTCATTCTGTTTCTCGTCTCTAGTCTCAGTGAATTGTCAATGTTTTATGATCTTTGAACAAAGAGCTTAGGTCATAATTGCAGTCCCTTAAGGCTGTATGTTGTTTTGTCATTTCTTATGACTCAAGGAGTTATTTAAATTCTTTAGGGAATCAATAGGGTTACAAGTTCATTGAGAAGGATATCATGTAAGAATGAGGTTTGGATTGAGCATCGATGTTTATTTAGAAGGTAAATAGATATATCATTTATCTGAATATATACATAAGTATTAGATATCCATATGTATGCATTTGATTCATGGATTTTCCCAATGGATTAGGCACTAGTCAACTACAAGATCATTAAAGTCTTACTGCTGCATATCTGAGGGTTTCTTGAATTCAACATTATTATTCAAACATTCTTTCCCTTTCATGTCGAAGGACCTAAATGTTTAACCCTCACTTAGCTTCTGAGATTCATAGCTTTGCATTTAGTTGTTGTAGATCTATGTCATTTCATGAGTTATTAGAAGAAATAAGGGTAAAATATGCTTAATAGATTCAAGGATATATTTTTGCTCTAGTACGGTATCAATTGAATCTCATGTCAACTCACCTAGGTTTTGCAAAGCCTAAAGTAGAAGAAGGGTCAAGCCTTATAGTTGGCCTAGCGTCTAAAATGGCATGTTGAAAATGGGAGTTAGCTACCCTTAGATATGTCATATTCTCATTGGGATAATTGAAAACCCTCCAGCATTTTCAAACACCAACACATACATTCACAAAATAATGACACATTTAGGCAAGAATCACTACACTCCAAATGTGAGCACCAAAAGCATAATATTATTACAAAATAATAGTGGTTCAGATTATAGATTACAATATTGTATTTGTAGGAAATTGTCTCCTAAATTTGTGTTGAGAGTCAGAGATATCTTCATGCAATAATATGCTTTTAACTTAATCAAACAAACTAATTATATACAAATTAACAATCTAACTAATCCATAGTAGGAATCCATCCATTTTACATTCCTTAATTGAATGCATGAGCCTTTACATGTCATAAAACAAATAAATTATGAGAAAATGAGAAGAAGAGAGCTTTCAATTGAAGTAGAACTGTCTAGAAGTGTCAAAAATAGAAGTTCATCCTTCACTGGGTGTCTGTCAGAGTTAAACTACTATCAGAATGTGTTTCTAATGCATGGAAAGCTCTATTTTTGGAACAAGTAGTTAATTGTTAGTGCACCTCTAGAAAAGCACAATAGCTCACCAGCTCATCAGTTCACTAGCATAGGAGCACACTAACTCACTAGCTCACTAGTGTAGCAGTGCAACACTTCAGTAGCTCGCTCATGTAGTAGCTCACCTTTGAGATCCAAAAATGCAAAATTTTACAAAGTGTCAAAATTAAAATTTTGGCTTTAGGGTTTTCTCGCCCCTCATACCATAGCTATGTTTGGATACTTCCTCTTGAATTTCTTAATAGTCTCAGTGATTTTAGGTGCATCTAGTAAATCTAAAACATCATACTTATCCTTGACTTTTTGTATGTAGTTTTCTACATCAATATGGGTATCAAAAAAATCCCTATGTTTAGTATCCAGCTCTAGCAAGGCATCTTCTATTCTAAATGCTTGTAGACATCTTCATCATTAGAAGCTGAAGTCTTCAAAAATCTTTCTGAACTTCTCTACCAATACCTCTACAAGAATTAATTTCTCTCATTCATCATCTTCAAAAATATCAAGACACACACCACTGTAATGTTTCTCTACCTACAAAATTTTCTCTTGTGCTTGATCCTTAAGCCGATGGATCTTTGCATGTAATGTTTCCATTAATGTATTACTGTCCACTATCTTTTCAATCCAATCATCAATCAAATCTAACTCCTCTACTATATATACATCTACAAGCACTCTGTATCTTTTCCCCTTTATGGCCTATAATACCTATAAATCTTTGATCCATGCCCACACTTCATCCATTATACTAAAATCTTGCTTTAAAATTGCTATCATTTTGTCTACATTTTCCTACATAGTGTGTAGTAGCTTTAGATTTCCTTGGATGATTAGGACATCCTTTTCCTCAAAAATTTCTCTCCATTGCTAATAGACCTTGAAAAATAGATCCAAGTGTACACCTCCCCCATCTCTTCTCTCAAGTGAAACATTTAGAGTATCCTTGGGGTTTTTGGGATCCAAGGGACCAACAACCTTGGCTAAATATACTTTTAGGACTTCATTTTGCCTACAAAGTGTTTTGAATTTTGCCCCTTATTGCTCTAAGCTTTTGAAAACCTCCTTCATACCCATTGTGATCATCAACTTGGTTGTATCTAATGTAGCCTTCTTGAGCATAACCTCTCTGATCTAGTAGTCTTGTGGGCCTAGATCTTCTACATCTAAATTAGGAGGAGAGATAGAAACTTGTGCAAATAAATCCTAGTTTCAATAATTGTTGAGGAAAGTTAAGGCTCTTTCTTCCTTTAATGAGGATTTAGATTTTCTTAGAACCTCAATCAACTCAATCATATCCTCTCAATCAGTATTGAACTGTGACTTCTTATTTCTTATTACTTCCTTTTGCAACCAACTTGGGACTCATTCCACCAAGGGCTTGCCTCTTGAGGATGGAGTTTTTTTGGCTACCCCTTTTCATTTATTACTCCTCTTTGAGGTTCTTTTCTTTTTCGAGGGCTCTCCCTCTATAGTTTTAGTTTTAGTGGATCCCATAGTTTGTACATTAGTGTCTTGGGAGGCTTGCTAAGGACACTCAACCATCTATCCTTCTTCAGACACTTCATCAATTGCTATTTTTTGTGGCTCTTCCTCTTGATCCTTTCAAATTTGTTCTTCTTTAGTACCTAGAGGTAAGGGAGTAGCAGAGCCCTTGTCAACAACTATGATCTACAATGGGGATGTAGGAGAAAGATTAGGACCCTGTGATTCTAGAGGAACTTGAGTCTAATACTCTTGTTGGGGCTCATTTGTTGGTGTATCCCTGATTTGGCCTCCCACTAATTTTGTCCATATGGGCATGAAATCAAAATTTGACATCTTAAAGATATCAATGCCCTCTACATCCTATTCATCGACCGATTGTTGCATTTCATCCTTAGATGTAGTTATCTACAGAGGTTCTTCTAGGATTGATGGTTGTGTAATAGTGAAACTTCTTCTCCTTTCCTACTCTATGGATCTTGCTAGATGGATTCTTCTACTCAAAGGTACATCATCCTCCTCATCCTCCTCTTCTTCCTCTTTGGGAATGGGTTTTAGGATAGATGGGAAAGACACTACCCTTCTGATCACCCTTTTCCTTTTCTTTATAGGTGTCTTAAATCTTTTTTCCTTTCTTAGGCATGAAAGGGGATACTCATTCTATTTGCCAAGGTGGAGAGATGTCTCATGCTTCAACTTCTATCTTTGTTTGTCTGGGTGTAGTGGCTGACAGCAATAGTGGGTCATCCTAAACTTGTGGTGCCCCAGTATCCTCGACCCCTTATACATTTGCTTCCTCTTATTATTAGGGTGTTAGGATTTCACATTCCTCTAGCTCTTCTCTTGATGGATAACTCCTCTTTCTCTTAGCTTTTCCCTTTTTCTCTTAAAGATGATAGCATCCAAATGGTCGATGAAGTTGGTATATTATTTCAGGCCTTATTGGTGACTGAGCTGCAATGGTAGAGATAGTGAGTCTCTTCCATCTATCGTTGGTTGGGTAGGCTTGTGCATGAAAAATTACTATCTCAAGTATTCAATCAAGTCTAAATGGTTTCTTGATCCAATCCTACATCATTTTGATGACATGCCTCGCCCGATGGTTAATGTCATCATTCTCCTCCCTGTCTACCTTAGCATTCATTATAGGTTGTTCCCCAATTTTATCTATTTTGAATAGAGGATCAAGTAGCTCCCCTAAGTCTTATTGCAATATCTATAATGGAATATTTATTTTGAAGATATTTTCCACCAAATACAAAGTCAATCTACAATAATCCCTACTATAGACATTAGAGTATTTTCTGCGTTCATCCAATGGTTTTCAGTAGCTTCTTCATGCGTGAATTATTTTCCTTCTAAAAACTATACTCTCCTGATATTATCAAAACATGGTCATGGAGAATTATACTCTTCTAAGGGATATTGATCCAATTCACACTCAAAAGAAGGTATATCCTACTTCCATTTTACTTAAAAGTGTCCTATGATCAGAGGCCAATTTCAACAATTTTTTTCTTGTTTCCTAACTTTTCCATATGTGGAGTTGAGTTGTCAAGAAATCTCCAAAAGAACAATTTTGCCACTAAGATATCTTAGAAGCTTCTTGATGCAGGAGCATCCAGAGGTATAAGGGCAATCCTGTGTCACCCAAAAAAATGTACTTAGACTTAGTTTCTGTTTCATGTCTTTACATTTTTGGATACCCATTTGGGTCAAATAAAGGTTCCAACTCTCACAGTTCCACTATTAGTGTGTTTGAAAATCCCAAAAAAATAGGAGCATGTAATTTGGCCATCATTTTGGTGACCTAGAAGGTGTGAATTGGCCAGATGAATATAATTGTGATTTAGAGCATTCCAGAAAAAGAATCAGGTCAAAAGGCCCCATGGTTTGAAAGTTATTGCAATTTTTTGGGTTTTGGAGACCTCCTAAGAATGCTTCAAAGTCAGGTTTGGGGCATTAAATAACCTCAAAAAGGGTCAAAAAATGGGGCACGAGAAAAGCTGGTCCATAGGGCTATAGAGCGCTTCGAGAGCTTTTCAAAAATGTAAACGGTTCATCAATCAGAGCTACGGTTCAAAAGTTATGCCTCCCGAAAGTTTGGCTACCGTTTTTGGATTCTTCTAGATTTGCACCGACTTCTAACGCAGCTTCTGGAACCTTCTATTTTGTCGGTGGATGCCTACTAGCACTTTCTAGAATGTACTCCTAGTCCTTTACCCTCTAGGGTCTATTTAAGGAGATTTCTAGCATTGTAAAAGGCAGTTCGAAGTGGAGTTTGAGAGGAGGTGCTAAAAGGAGAAATATTCTCTAGATTTATGCTATTGTAAGCCCTTAGGGCATGTTCTGAAGTTTATTTTCTTTGTACTATTTGTACTAGCTTATTTTCTTAGTTAATATAATTTCCCTTTTCTGTTGTGTCCATTCTATTCTTGGGTTGTGTCACCATCAAGTGGTATTAGAGCAGGTTTTCCTGAGTCTGTAGACAGAGCGCCGACTGTGACGTAGTTTGCACTAGGACTGTGTGGTTGTGGGTTCGAGTTAGAAGATGCCTCCATGAAGAGAGCATGGTGGAAGGGCTAGAGCTATTGATCTTGAGGAGGGTAGAGCCCTCTAGAGGTAGGTACAAGCATTCCAAGAGGAGCTTCGTAGAGGAGAAAATGTTGCCGCAGGTGACAATATTGAGGATGAAAATGAAGAGGAAGTAATGGGACCAGAAGAGGAAGTTGACAGGGAAGTTCTGAATCCTATAGAGGAAAGGCTTTTTAGGGCCATTACTAAGTTTGGGAAAAGACCTACAATTGAAGTGGGTATATTTTTAGGAAATCTAAAACCAGATGAGTTGATCGATTGGATCAATGAACTGGAAGAATACTTTGAGTATGAGGATATAAGGGACCCAGATAGTGTTAAGTTTGCAAAGGCCAAACTGAAAGGCCATGCCAAAATCTGGTGGCAAGAGGTTCAACTAGAAAGACTTAGAAGAGGAAAGGAGAAGATCACAAGATGGGATCGCATGGTGGACAAATTGAAGAAGCAGTTCATTCTTGTGGACTACGAGCTTGATTTCTTTAAGAAGATGCATGGGTTAAAGCAAGTAGGAAGATCAGTCCAAGAATATACAGAGGAATTTTACAGACTCTTGATTAGAGTGGGGCATGTAGAAGCAAATAAGGAGAAGGTTTCTCGTTATATCAGTGGGTTGCGACCTAGCATCCAGGAGGAATTAAGTCTGGTAAGAATGACCAGCATTGAAGAGGCATACCAGTTTGCCCTACGAGTTGAAGAGAAGTTGAATAAAAGGTTTGAAGGAAGACAAAGAGGGCATGTTCAAGGAGGAAGGGGAAGCGGTAGATCATCAGGAGGCCGCAATGAAACCCAAAAGAAAAATGAAGATGTGGGTACTAGCAGAAACCAGAGGAATGAGTGTTTCAACCACTCCCATGATCAAGACTTTGGAAATCAAAGAGGAAGAGGTAGAGGATGTGGACAAGGAAGAGGAGGTTTCTATGGTACCTGTTTCCATTGCAATGAAGAAGGTCATCATGCCTTTGAATGCCCTCAATGACAAGGAAGGATAGAGAGGAGAGCTGAGGGCCAAGCTAGGGTTGCTCATGTGGATGAGGATGCACAATCATCACATTTAGAGGATGCAAAAAGAGGAGAGACCTTGGTAAATAAAAGAGTCCTACTAAGTGGTGAGAATGAACCAAGACAATGAAGGAGTTTGTTTCATACCAGATGCAAGTGTGAGGATAAATGTTGTGACGTGATCATTGATGGTGGTAGCACTGATAACCTGGTATCAGAAGAGATGGTCTCTAAGCTAAAGCTCAAGAGGGAGAAACATCCCCAACCCTATCGGATTTCTTGGGTAAAAGATGATCATAAGGTCCTGGTAAGTGAACAATGTTTAGTAAAATTCAAAATTGGAAGTTACCATGATGAAGTTCTCTGTGATGTTATTTCAATTGATGTTTGCCATCTATTGTTGGGTAGACCATGGCAGTTTGATAGACATGCAATACATGATGGACATACAAACACATACTCTCTGACAAAGGATGGAGTTCACCACAAATTGAAGCCCATGAAAAAGGAAGGTGAAAAGGTATGTAGCAGTGCTAGGATTTGTCTTGTTGATGGAAGGAAGTTTTTAGATGGCATGAAACATCAGCATATGTGCTATGCTTTGATTCCTAGGAAAGATAAAGAAGGTAGTAGTGAAATACCATTTGAAGTTTCAGATTTACTAGAAGAATTTGGAGATATTATCTCTGATAATGTTCCAGATGGATTGCCACCAGTAAGGCAAATCAATCATCAGATAGATATGATTCTATGAGCTAGTTTGCCTAACAAGGCTGCTCACAAGATGACTCCTACTGAAACAGAGGAGCTAAATAGATAGATTCAGGAGTTGTTGAGGAAGGGCTTGATTCGAGAGAGCCTGAGTCCATGTGCAGTACCTACAGTACTTGCAACAAAGAAGGATGGAGAGTGGAGGATGTGTACAGATTCTCGATCTATAAATAGGATAACCATCAAGTACCAATTTCCTTTACCAAGGATGAATGATCTTATGGACTGCTTGAGTGGAGCTCAGTACTTCACAAAGATAGATCTGAAGAGTGGCTATCATCGGATACAGATTCGAGAAGGAGATGAGTGGAAAATAGCCTTCAAGACAAAGGAGGGTCTTTATGAGTGGTTAGTCATGCCCTTTGGATTGACGAACGCCCCAAGCACCTTCATGCGGCTCATGAATGAGGTACTTAAGAAGTTCTTGGGAAAATTTGTTATTGTCTATTTGGATGATATTTTAATTTTCAGCAAGACTTTGGAAGAACATTTACTGCATATTCGTAGTGTCCTTGAAAGGATAAGGGAAGAGAAACTGTTAATTAATCTAAAGAAGTGTGTCTTTGCAAAAAGGGAGTTAGTCTATTTGGGATTTGTTATATCACTTGAAGGTCTCAAAATGGATCTAGAGAAGGTAAAATCCATCTTGGAATGGCCTAATCCAAGGTCTGCTACTGAGGTAAGATAATTTCATGGTCTGGTTAGTTTTTACAAGAAGTTTATTAAGAATTTCAGTGGCATATGTGCACCCCTAACTGATACAATAAGAGGGGATAGAAAAGAGTTCAAATGGACTGCAGCAGCTGCAAGAAGTTTTAAATTTCTGAAGAAGAAGGTGACTGAACAGCCTATGTTGGCACTTCCAGATTTTAGAAAAGTATTCCAGGTGGATTGCGATGCTAGTGGTAGCACTATTGGGGCTGTATTAAGCCAAGAAGGTAAGCCTATTGCATATTTTAGTGAAAAATTGAATGATGCAAAGAAGAAGTATTTTGTTTATGATCAAGAGTTCTATGCAATAGTTCAGGCCTTAAAGAAATGGATGCATTATTTATTGCCAAAGGAATTTGTTTTGTATACTGATCATCAGGCATTACAGTACCCAAATAGCCAAGGTAAATTGAATCAGAGGGTTGACAATGGCACTAGCTACCCTTAGTTATGTAAATGTTTTTAATTGGATATAATATGCTCCAAGCACTATTATCTATGCCACTACATCATTAGATAATCTCTTCGCATAATCTCCCTCTATGAATTAGATGATGGAAAATATGAATAAATCATTCACAATTCTATATTCTTTGCTTTACTTTGAGAGCTTCTTCCTTACCAACTAAGGGTAGACAATATACATCCAAGAATTAGGATCCCACATGCTACTTCTCTTATATAAACTGGGATAATCTATCACTCTTGTGGCTAAGAGATACACCAAATATTATGTCATACAGAATATCTTTTTATTCTTCACTACTCCCAACTATTCACGTAGATTTTCACTCAACATAGTGGCTCAATCTATCTTGATATTTTTGATAAAATGTATCATGAATACATTTAGGTATCCAACTACTAGTAGACCCATTACTATATTCAAAAGTATGATTGAGTATCCAATATCTTCCTTCATATATCCACTTGTCATGTTTACTTTGTCTACTATCTTTCCCAAAGAGTCCTCTCTATAAGGTAAGAAGATTGGATGATCTTAGTAGCCTCTTTTAGGTATTCTATGTACTACCTTTCTACCACCTCATAAGTTAACCTAATAAATTTATCTGCACATGGAAGATGGAATACCCTCTCAATGTTGTTAGGTCAAAGGTCAAGAATGATCTCTTCAGTCACACTCTTAACAACATTTTCCTTAGGGATAAAATGTCGTGCAAGTGTCATAATGAGCTCTGAAGATTGTATCAACATCGGGTGAAAAGTTGTGTTTACTAGCCCTGATTAGATTAATGTAGAAACCATAGTAGACCTCTCGATGGGTTTGTTGCAAATCCTTAGGAACTCCCAAATTAGTGTGTCACAATTCTATGTCCTTAATCTCTAAGTAGTCATCTTAGAACCTCAATTTTCATGGAACACCTTGCAATTTGAACACAACAGGTTTTGGTGCCATTTTTTCACTTGATGAAGATGCCATTATATCTACATAAAACAAAAGAAAAACATTCATTAGTCCATATCAAAACAAAAATTTACAAAGAAAAATTTGTTTGAAAACACAAAAACACTCAGTTTTAAGGAAAAATTTAAATCCACTAGGTGCACCAATTTAGGTGTGCCATTACACACCTAACTTTGTTCAATTTTGTGAAGTTTTAGGATTTTAGGGTGTGCCCTAGTGTGCCAAATTAGGTGTGCTAGTGTGCACCCTCTCCCTTTTTATTTTTTGAATTTTTTTATTATACTCCATTTCACACTAGTACACAAAATTAGGTGCACTAGGGTGCACCCAGTCCTATTTCCCTTTTCACTTTAAGTTGTGTATTAGGGGTGTAGAGTAGAGCACCATGTCAGGTGCACTACTATGGATACCCCTATGGGTTTTGTTTTTTTTTTTTTTTAAGTCTAATGTTTATGTTTGATGGATTTGGTGTCGACTAGTGCACCAAGTTAGGTGCACTAGTGCACACCATGTTATATGACATGCATTTGCATTAGGTCAATAAGGAGGATGCTGCACCTTGGTCAATGCAAAGTTGCAAAAATAGGGAGGTGTGAGAGCTGCAGATGTAGAGTGTAGATGAAGGGAAGTGCAAAGATGGCAAGAGAAAACCAAGTAAGTGAGGGAAAAGGGGGGGGTTCTTATAGACCTTGTCTTGGGAAGGTGTTGTAGAGCTATGCAACTACATAGTTGCTCTACTATGTGGCTACACTAATGCATGAGAAGTCACTTTATTTGGTGCACTAGCACACCATGTTAGGTGTGCTAGTGTGCCTTTTATCTTTGCACTTTTGACTTCTTCATTGGAATATCTTGTCTTTTGTCTATTGAGTTTCCCAAATGGGACCAAGAGACTAGATAATACCTCAAAATGATTTGGACCCTAGACTAATGCCACAAAAAAGCTAAAAACTAAAGTAGGGGGTCCCCATTTCTGACTGAAATGGGGCATGCATTGTGAAACCACAATGCTAGTGTAACCCAATCTAGAAGTATCACTATTGGATCTAGGGGATCTAATCAATTTCTCAAAGTACTTGATAACTTCACTAGGTTTTTTGAAACTCTACCAAACTCTTTTTCTCTTTTTAGATCATTCCTCAATTGTTCATTTTGAAAATTCAGTGTTGAGATCTCAACATCCTTTGCATTCAGTTCATGATTTGCAATCACCATTTGATTCAATTTTTTCAATTTCTTGTTAGCAATTACATTTACCTCTTATATTTTCTCTTCTAGTTTATTCATTAAAATATTTTTCTCATTTTCAATCATGACTTTGTCCTCTATGGCTTTCTTTGTAAATTTAGTAACTTCATAAAGAAATACTAATTGGACTTCTTATTCTCTCTTGATATTTCTTACCTCTTTGACTGGGGTTCCATTCTTTTCCATTAGATCTATAATGTCTACACTAGATTCATTGGTGTTTCTATCTAAAAACAATTTAGTAGTGTTAATCTCTTGATAATTTGTGTCATTCTCTTCAATAGCCATTTCCTTTCTTATTTTCAATGATCAATTTAACTCATCTCTTGCTTCATTCCTCTTATGTAGGACAAGTTGTATTTCAAACTTCTAGTTCTCAATAGTCTTTCCCAACTTATAGACTTCCATCTCTAAGATCTTTCATCAAAGTTTTAAATCTTTACTTTCTAGAGAACTAAGCTTTGATACCACTTGTTGCAAGCTAGAGTTATCATTGCATGAGAAGGTTGACCTTTTAATGCTCGATACAACCACTAGACTTATAAAACATAGGAGGTGGTTAAGTTATGTCACAAATCTTGAAAAGGAAGGCTGGCGGTTAGTCTAACAATGCCCCCCTTAGCATTACCTAAGGAGATTCAAACCTATGACCAAGCTCAGATACCAGTTGTTGGAAATATAATAGGAAAGTAAACTCTAAGAGGGAGGTGAGGGTAAATTATCTCTTGAAACTTTTAACCTCAAAACATTCACCATACATCCATCTCACAATTTATGCATATAAACTGAAATATCAAATTAAACATATACATCTATAGCATTAAAGTAAAAGCATTCAATCACACATATGACACAAGATATTTGGTTACCTAGAAACCCTCCAAGTAGAATGTAAAACTTGGGTGGAATGAAATGCACAAGTATTCACTACTATAGTAATAAAGTGTATATAATGAAGGTTACAATATTTTGATCATCAGACATTATCTACCCTACGAAAGGCATGCCCTATTAAAAGCTTACAAAGACTATTAGGTCTTATCCTATTAAATAATTTCTACACCTTGTAGAAAGTGTTCTTAATTAAAGGACTTCAACTTACAATCAAGTAAGCAACTTGTTAAAAGATTTACAATAGCCCGCAAAGACTACTCTGTTAAGAGATTTAACTGATTCACCTATTACAATGTCTTAGCAAGGATCCTTTGGTTAGCATTGTGTTGCTTGATGAAAGATCATCTCTTTCTTAATGTTTATTTGATCCTTTCTAATCAGATGTATCTCTACTATCTTCTAATTCCTTCCCTTTTTTCTCCTCTAATTGATTCTACAATGTATCTCAATTTACAACTCCTTAGTCACCATGAAATCTCTATTTATGCATGCAAACCTCTTCTCCTTTGTCCTTCCACACACATACAATGTTTAGGGTTTGTCCTCCTTAAGAAGTCCTAGGTAACTTAGGGTTAAGTATGAATCAATGATATTAATTCATCCATCTAGCCCCATAACTCTTCCCTTTTTTTGATTGGATGCATGTACTACATAGGGATTCATAATAAAGATTCATTCTTATAATCTAATTTTGCAAAACAATCCTTAAGTCAGCTCCAAAATGATATAAATAGAATTTTGTGCAATTACAAATAATTATGTCAAAATTCTATAACTTAGCATCTAAAGTCCTTGATGCTCGACATCAACTACAACTTCAATGCTATAACATAGCCTCTAAATGACTTGGCATCCATTGATCACTCGACATCTAAATAACTTGGCACATGCTATCTTCTCAGCACTTGAGTGACTTTTCATTTCACCAATTTTACCCTATATTGATCTGTAATATCCTCATACTCAAAGAGTTTGTCTAATCCATTGATCCAATCTATTAATTCCTCTAAGTTAATATTTCCCCCAAATGTGGGAACATTAAACTTAGGTCTTTTAAAAAAAATAGAGATGGCACTGAAAAGCATTTTTTCTTTTGTATTTAGAGCTTCATCTTCTCCTTCTTTTAGACTAGATTCTCATCCTCTTTCATTATCATTGTCATCTCTTATGGAAATTTTTTTCCCTCTATGAATTTTTTCCTCCAATTATTTTATCTATCTCTATAGGGCTCTAAAACCCTCAATGTAACACCTATGGTTCTTCCACCACTCTCTTCATGGATGTATTTTTGTACTTCCATTAAAACCCTAGTGCAAGCTTCCTTACTATAATTGATATGTCTACACATACAACCCAAACCATGGTCCTAGTTTAAACTTCCTCACACTTCGCAATCTGCCTACATACTCAAGAACTTCTTATGTGATACCACTTAATAAAGGGTGCTCCCCTTAATACCAAAATACATAGCTTAAAAAAAAAAAGGAATAAAAATTCGCAAGGAAACAATATGGGCGTTTATTATTACTACAAATGTGGATTTATAGCATTTTGAAATACAATATGCAAACTAACATGTGTGTGTTCATTAGAGTAATATACAAGACAAAGTTATGATATATCACCTAGATTTTTTCTACACAATGAATGTGAATTTCTTATATAGGGAATTTTCCACTACACCATTAGTTTCTAGAAATAAAATGCTAACACTTGAGGCTGATGACCCCTAAAATTAAATATAAAGTCGACTTAAATTAATTATGACATTTATTTTGGAAATTTTAGTTGACCCAACTTTGGAAGACAATAACTTGTGAACCATTGTTCTAATTGGCTATTATTACCTTATTATGGAATACTCATCTTCTAATCTACAAGGATTATTGCATGCAAACTCCACTCAGCCTCATTTTAGAGCCCATTATAAGCCTCTAATGCCCTGAAAATTGAGCCTAGAGTTTTTTAATGAAAATTTCACACCAAAATTGTACTATAATTTCATGAATACTCGTGATATGACACTTAGTCTCAACCAATAGATGATATTCCCAAGATGAACATTCCCCTTAGGAAATTCTAAGATCGTATGACCAATTTAGTAAGTAGAAAGTGTCCAAATATAATAAATTTGGATTGGGACAACCCTTATTCAAGAAACATAAAGGAAATACTTTTGGGTGATGTAATATTTCTCTTACACCAAGGATGATCTTGTATCATATATTAAATAACCTAATGAATGTTCAATCAAATTTATTTTTAAATATGTCAATTCACCCCTTCCTTAATATATCTATGTCCTTTACAACACATATTTTACATGAACTTGTTATTGTAAATAATTATTATTTACACTTAAGTTTACTTAGGATAAATGCATTATTTTATTATTTCTTAGATTAGACACCTAGGAGTTTGCTTACTCATATGAGTTGTCATGTTGACAATATAGTTGTTCACACTCTTGATTAAGCACATGGCATCTACAACATAATTTTACATGACACACCTTTGTAGGCTTATCCTCTAATCATCGCACTAACTCTTGTGCTTAATGGAGGATAATCCACTTCTAGTGGACATGTGCTTGGTTGTAAGACTTATTAGTGTGCTATCTCCTAAACATTCTAGATGCATCATAGAGGCCTTTATATACAGGCACCTCTAGTGTACTATCAATCAATTAAAATCAATTTAATATCATATTGTTATTCTAATCATACTCTACTAGTTTTCTTGTGCTAGTTATTATGCTTCTTGGTCTTGGGTGATTTTTCCCTAACAAAAATTCTTTCATGGTATTAGAGCTATACCAAATTCTTACATGGTATCAGAGCCGTAGAGGCGTCATTTCATAGCCATTAGAGACTGATCTTGCTTCATCTCTTTGAGGACACCTCAACTTAGATCCAGAGTATTTATAGATATTGGGAGTGTCTAGAGCAAAAGTAGACCTCACCATTGCATCTGGAGTGTCGATTCGGTGAAAATTGATTATAAATTCACCTATATTGGGCCATAGTCAATTTGTAAGTACAATATGATCTATTAGATCAACAAAAAAAAAATTTTCGTATCTATATTTTCTCTACATTATTCTATTATTTTTGGAGTAGTTTTCAAAAAATATTTCTAGCCTATTAGGCCTATAGAGAATTTTTTTACAGGAACTGGGTGGTGAAATATGGACTCTTGTAGGTGGAATATTCCATTAAATCATAGCATATTCTTTACATTTGACCGAGCCCAACAAATAGTGGTCTTATTCTAGTAACCACAAAAAATTTCTAGTGAATGCACATTACATACTCAACAACCTCTCTTTATTTGCATTGCATGGACTTTGGTCTTTAAAGACAATTTGGTCGACTGTAGGGTGCATGTGAGATAACTATCCCACACCCCACCATACCCTTATCCCAACCATTGGCCTTTTTCAACATTTGGCACTGACATATCTGTAAACCATCAACTAATCAAACATTTTGCCATTAGCTTTAGTGACTATCATCACATGAACAAACATCCCCCATCAGCCAGCTAAGTGTCACATGAAATCCACCTAACCTAGCCACATGGATAGACTAGCTCAGCTGCTCCACATTCATAGAGACCCCTACCACATCAACAAGGCAGCATATCCATGTTAGCATCAAACATAGGATAAACTTAAGATTTTGTACATCCACTATACCTATTAGGTGGCATCCCAATCAGAAAATCCATACATTGATTCAACCTATAATGTTAGCCCATTTTGTACCATCCATACACTACTAATGTAAGCACTAGCATCACTGCCACATCACCCTGTTGGGACTAAAAATTGCATGGTCAATTTTGAGAACCATTGAAAAACTCAAGCCCTTAAATGCTTTTAAAATGCATATGTGCAAGGTTGTACCCGGCTGTCCTTTCAAGACCCCAAAGGTGTTTAATGCTTCTAGTACCTTTCATTCAGAATGCTTAAGCATTTTGTTAAGTTATATTGAGTTTCTGAGTCATTTGGCAAAGTTCTATTTTTAGCTAAAATCAATTTTGCTTTTTTCACCTAACTGTCAAACAGCTACAGGTGGCTTTGTTTGTAAATGAATATCTCGCACCCAGAAATGTCTCATGACCTGCTACTTTGGGGATGTTTAGTATCCATAATGGAGAACATATTTTTCAATTTTCAAGTCATGAAAAATTCGTTTGACTAGGTTTTGAACCCCTCAAAGTTGGTCAATCGTTGTTTTCATGCTTTTGCACTTTGCACACATTTCTGGGAAGCCCTGTTTGACGTGCTATAACATTGACCCAGTTGACTAAAATGCTAAATTTCCTTTTGCATTGCATAGTTGATGTCAGAGACTTCATATGTTTCAATTTTTAAGTCTTGAAAAATCCGTTTGGTCAGTTTTCAAGCGTGATTCCAAATGCAATTTATATGTTTTAACTGGTGTCAGTAATTGCAGATCGATTGTAACCCCTGTTCGGGACGTCATATCTCCTGATCTGTGATAGGTGTGATCGAATGGTTGGTTTTCCTATGTTCTATACTGAAAGTACTTTAAGTGTGCCCAGTTTCAAATCATGACTAATCCATATGCACACTTTTCTGGGTCAATTCCGTTTTCAAAAATTGCTTTTCAGTCATTATTCCTAATTGCAAAATTTTGAGTAGCCCACTTTGACCGTCCGCCATTTGCGCCCAGTTATTCATCATGAGCCAAAATTGCATAGTCATACTCACCTCATGACAGATTTTTAATGCCCCAAATTTTTGTTTCCCCATGTGCCCATTTGCCTAATTTTCCAAGCCAAATCCAAACCCAGTTTGTTGTTTTCTAACATGTTTACTTGCAGGTATTTTGAGAAGGCAATTTTGATAGTCGATATCTTTTGACCCTGAATTCATCATGAGATGATTTTTGACATGTTGCAAGAGTGCGAACCAAAGAATCAATGGGTCAGGTTTCAGAGCCTGTTCTGGTCCCCCTGAGAATTTATGTTCAATTGGAGCATTCTTGTTGATGGGAGTGACATTGCATACTTGATGATTTTCTGGAACAACTTCTTCTGAAATATATTTTCCCCTATAAGCACAAAGGATTCTGCATCCAATATCGCAAAATGAATATAAGCACTGCATCAAACATCTCAATTCTAGAAATATCTATTGATTATGTATCCCTAAAAATTTAACAAGAGCTTACTTTGTACCAGGAACCATCAAATTGTAGCTTATGAGAATAAGCCTAGTTTCTTCACCAGCCACTACTGCAATAGGCCTGACTGAAACTATTTTAGGAGCATCTCTTGACCTGCAAGATCTGCATAACTGAATCTTGCCTGTAGCGAAGTTTTCAATAGAGATGAGCAATTATCATTGCTATTGGCATAGACTTGGGATACATATTGCCAAGGATTCAAAATCAAATCTTTGTTGAGAAGATCAGCTGAAGGAATGGATGCAAATACAATGAGTATCACACAACCAGGCCTTATATAGCTCTCCATGTCTGATGGGCTGTGGGACAACCACTCAAATATCTGCTTCAGACAACAAAAGAAAAAGGATATTAATATGTTCTCAATTATAAGATGGAAAGAGATACTGGAAAAAAGGTGATTCAGTTGAAAAGAGGGTTTTCATTAGCAACTCCACCACATCACAATGCTCACCTGGGTTCGCAACATCTGGGGAAAATCACTTGGATCTCTACCAAAAAGTTTGAAAATTATTCTACTTGTCCATTCCTGGATATTAGATGAAAAAAATAAAACTTAACAAATACATCCAGACTCACTTACCCACAAAGATAATGAGGCATGGTTAAGAGGTTAAGAAAACATACTTGTGTATCTGAATCAGAACTTATTGGAGACTGATCTGAGCCTAATGAAGTATAGCCACTGATTTTGAGATCTGATCCTGCATGTGCAGAACATAAGCGAAAATGATTCTGTTCAATAATCACGTCACAATTTTCCATGGGGATTTTGTAGTGGCCATCATCGCTAGGACTCTGATCAGCTGTTAACTCAATTTCTCCACCAGCTGAAACACTGTCATCATCCTTACTGTCAAAGCAGAGGCTCTCATAATATGGAGAGGCTCTCACGCAGGAGAACAAAGGCAGAGGAAGGCCAGCGTCAAAAGGCTGAAGGCAGCCAGCTAAAGCAGAAATAGACTCATGTATTAAGAAGCATGTTAACTCCATGCAAGCCAAACAAGGAGCCTTCCACACCCTTAAAAAGGAGATCACGCCTTGTTTAAAGGTAACCACTACACATAAAGATGAAGGAAGCGGTGAAAGTCATGTTGGAAGAGCCCACGCATATGGAGGGGTGGGTTTCATCTTCAATTTTATACTATACAAGTTCACAGCCTCACGCATAAGGCAGGGTCTCCACATTAATCGGTGCCACAGTTTGCAAGTAAGAGAGGGAGCTTGCAAAAAATTTTAAGAATGAATGTTCGCCTATATCCCACGTTAATGAGAATGCAGCGGATGTGACATCTATAAGAAGAGATGATTTCAAAGGAACCCATGTGAAGGATTAAGGGTAAGAATAGAGATTTGAAGTCGCAGAGTGGTGGGGATTTAAAAGAGTTTGAATGCTAAAATCCCACATGGCCCATGGGAAAACATTTTAAGTCTTTAAGTACTATTCAACATGGAAGATAAGGTGTCTTTGAGACAAAGCCTTCTAAAGGCAGCGCTTAACCTTGTGTGGGGCCTGCAGGTCGAAATGAATAAATTTTGGCGGTCAATGCCAGTCAAAGCTGATGATGTCAACAGAATAAGGTGATCGAAAAATTAGAATTCTGGCTAGTCACCACTTCGCTAGCCGGAAAAATTTGGGAACTCCAGTTGGCGAGGTGGCGAGGTCGCCAGAAAATTCAAAAATCCGGCGATGGCGAACAAGATCTAATGGGCATCGCTACTTCACCAAAGCAAAAGAGGCATGAGAATCAACATGGCGAAGTAGTGAGAGGACGACTGAAAGTTGACCACGGATTCAAAGGGTCAAGAAAATTTGTAGAGTTAAAAATAATAATATTTTATTATTATTTTTGTTTAAAATGCACGTCAGATTTTAAAATCAAACAGGGCTTTAATTCTAATGTTAAAACATTAGATTATTAAAAAAAATTTGGATTTTAAATTCAAAGATGTGCAGACCTGATGTCTCTACCAGAGGAATTTTTTTTTTAAATGAAGATTTCAGGCATTTTCAAGAGGCTAGATATGCTTTATCATATACCACCGAAATTGTGAGAATCCAAATTTTCTATTTTTGAAGTCAGTTTTTGCACAGGTGCTTCCTGGTTTGAGCTATAGATAGAAATGTGAATTTTTGGGCTTTCTCAATGGAATGGGTAAAAAAATTGAAAATCCAGTTAGGGGATCAGTAAAACTTGGTAAGAATGTGGTTGGAGTTCACTTTTTTTGTATTCACCCAATCTAACCCGATTTTTACCAAGCATTTAAATGGGTAAATCAGATATTTTGGTGACTCAGCAAGGTTTCATCATTTCAACAGAGATATTTCTCAGATCAATAACAGTAATGATGAAACAAGATTAGATCAGAATGGGAGATGGAAGGAAGAAGTTATTCAGTTACAGAGGATTGAATTTCAAATGGACAGTTGTCATCTTCAGAACAGATCCAAGAATTCTTTCTCTTCTATATCTTTCTTTCTTGCTTCCATTGAAGGGGTTCCAATTTTTTGTAACTGAAGGACCAATTCATGGTTCCAATCTTGAGTTCTCTCAGATCTGTGATACCATTTTTCTCAGTGATTCTTCCTGTTATGAACAACATATTGTATTCCTTTTGAGGCATTTGTATTACACAGTCATTCTATGTGTATCTTTTGAGTTTTCTTATGCAGAAGTTGTATTCTTTTCAATGAAATTAATACAAAGAGCCTCATCTTTTAGTTTCATTATGATTCTTATCTCCTCCTATTGTTATTTGCAATGTTCTGTGTTTAAGAACTAAGAGTTTGAACCCAGTTACATCCCCTTAAGGTTGTATATCAGAATAGATTTGCTGTTGGAACAAAGCTCAGAGTAAATGCTTGTTTGTACTGATAGGATTGCAGGTTACACCAAGAGGATATCACCATAAGTATGAGAGTTTTAATGAATATTGATGTCTGTTTGCAAGACAAGCAGATAGACCATATACCTGAATATATGAGTATGTTTTAGGTATCCATCTATATGTGAAGATTCAGTTAGTGCCCAATGGATAAGGGACTGGTCAGCTTGAAGGATGCATGTTCTTTGCTGTTGCATATCTAATTATGCTGAGAAATCAAATCAAAATGAATATTATTTTCCCATTTTATGTTTTGAAGAACTATAAGTGTAGGTCATGGCTTATTTGTGGTTACTTTCCTTGGTTATGATTAGATACTGTGATCAAGAGATTTACCAGCAAATTAAAGAAGAATATTGACCATATCTGCTATAGAGGGTAGTCTTGTAATGAAGTATCAAAATAAATTAGACAAATCCCTCAAGTATGCCCACCTTGGCTTTGCAGAGCCTAAAGTGAAGTGAGTCCTGATTTGACTCTGTTAATTGGCCTAGAACTAAGATTTAGCCTTGCTGAATATAGGATTTAGCTCGTCCTTAGGCATGTTCCTAGTCTTTGTTTCTTGGTATCAAGTTTAAATCTACCTGGTATGTTCTTTGCCAAAAAGAACACCAACAAAATGGTGACTCTGCTGGGGAGTCTATGAAGAAATTCATTGTTGGAACTACTAGATTTTTTGGTATAAATAGCAAGGTCATGAAGTGTTTTCCATTTCTTTGCTGAAGATTCATGTCCCCCAGTGTTCTTATTCATTGACAATAGAAGTTTAATTGAATTGAATAATTTGCAATATCAAAGTCCCTTGAGGTTTTGATAAGTCGCTGTCAAATTTTAGAGTTAATGTCATGTTCTTTTAGTATGTTAAGAATGTGAAATTCCCCTATTGTTAAATACAGTTTGCAAATACTAGTTGTAAGTTCTGGACCATCTTGTTTTGTTTTGCAAGATTGGTTAATCTTTTCTCACTAAGTGAGTGGCGACTCTAAGTATATCTCTGCACCAGTGCTTCAAAATGTGAAGGTATTTTGAAAGAAACAACAGTGGGAAGGCAAGTTTGAAGAATTCATTTCAAGTTCTTGACACTGGGTAAAAGAATGAAACGAGATGCAGTGCAAGTGTTAATAAATCTGGTTAAGATTTGAATCTGTTGTTATTTGCAGCATTGAAGTAGTTGTAGGCATCCATATTAAAAGGTATTTTCCACTTTCATGTGTTCTCATTTACATGAAAGTAAGATTTCAAAAGTTTTCTCCATCAAATGGTTTATAGCATTAAATAGGAGATTGGTTCAGTATAGTTGAACATGCTTTGTGGAAAGTAGATTCAGCAAAAGTATTTTATATGCCAAAGTATGTTTAAAGTTTTGAATTGGTAGAAAGAACTCCAGATCTGCTACAATTAATAAATTCTAGAAGTGTTTAATGGTGAATGAGTCTTGACTTTGAAGAATGTTAAGTTTTATCTCATCTAATATGCAGCTTGTTAGTGAAAGTTTTAGATCTGTTTCTACCAGGAGGTATATGCCATTGAATTTTAATGGTATTCATGGTTTCCCGAATACTATGCCCTGTAACGTCAGAAAGTATTTGCCTAAGTTTGGTGGAAACCATGAAAATTCAGCCAGTCATCATGTTCATTTGTTTAGTGACTTGGTTGGTGATTTTGAAATTTCCCATGAAGACGTTCAGATGAAGTTGTTTGTTCAGACTTTAGAGGATGATGCTAGGGACTGGTTCTCATTTTTACCAGCATGGTCAATTTCATCTTGGGATGAATTAATGTTAGCCTTCATGATGTAGTTCGGGGAAAGAGTAAGCATCTCTGATTATTTTGATAAGTTTTTGAAAATTGAAATCAGGAATGGTGAGCTAATTCCTGAATTTAATATCAGATTTGCAAAGATTTTGAGTGAATTTCTTGAAAGTTACAAGCCAGATGATCAAATGTGTTTAGTGGTTTATCTCGGTGCATTTGATAAAAAGATGAACTATCTGTTGAGAGATAAGGAACCTAGAACTTTGCATCAGGCATTCATGACAGCTATAGAGATTGAGAATAACATAAAATATGGCTTAACTCGGAGTCACTTCTCTAGAAATATTGGCTGGCAATATGAGGTGCAAAGCACAAGTCAATGTCATAAGGAGAGTTTGATTTCAGATCAGCAAATAAGCACTCTTGCTGTTGTAAATAGTTTTGTTGAAGCCTCATAAATAAAAACATGTGAACATGAAATTTCTCTGTGGGAAAAAAGAAATGATTCCATTCATGCTGAAGTGAATACACATGTTTATGGTATTACAATAGCGAATGATAGTTTTGATTCACTTGATGAGTCATCCATGCAAGGTATAAATCCGGCCATTCATTTTCCCTTTGATAATTTGCATTATGTTGAAAACATAATAAATCAGGAAGAGGAAAGGTATTCATCTCAGTATGAGGAGGAAGAAACTAGAAGTGATCTATCAAGTGATAAAGGTGAAATTGCTGATCCGACATGTCATGGCAAGATGACACAATATAAAGAATGTAAATCATATGTATCTCAGTCACAGTCAGAAGAACTAAGCTCATATGTTGATAATATTTCAGCGGTAGAGATGCATTCTCTTGACCAACAGGATAGGCAAGAAATGAATTATCTCATTGAGAGATTGCATCATGTTGAGAATGTTATTAAATCTAAAGTTCAAAGACAATCATATCAATGTGAGTATGATAAAGCTGAGAGTCATCTTTCAAGTGATAATGAAATTGCTGATCCAATATATTATCAAGAGGTGTCATATGAAGCTGATGATGAGAGTTATTACTCAAGTCAAGAAGAGGATAGTGCTAGTATGTGTCCGTCTTCATGTGAATCAGATGCTGATTGGGAAGAAGAGAGCAATGATGGAAGTGAGTGTTCTCTTGCTAATAAAGGTACGAATGTTGTTTCTGAATTTGAAAGTGAGTTTCCATTTCAGAATTGTGTAAACCAGTTTGAGATTGAAAGTTATGAAGAAAATGTGTCTACACAATATGAAGACAAAGAGGTTATCCATAAAGACGTATTACCTAATTGTGTAGAAGAGTGTCTTGAGGATGAGTGTAATGATGATCAGTACATGATTGACTCTGAGATTAATGCATCAACACCTATTGGTAAGATAAATGATGATTTTCTTGCAAGACATTTGAATCACCTATATGGAGACAATGAAAGTAACTTTGATCTATATTCTACATGCTTCGTTGACGGAGTGGATGTTGAGTCTTCATATGATTCTGATTTTTCTTCTTCATATGCTACAAGTGTCCATGACAGTGATGTTAGAAATGATTTTAAAGTTTTCACTAATCCATTATATGGTGAGGACTTTGATGTTGATCAGCACATTACTTGTCCTAATGTCTACAAAGGTGCTTTGCATGGAGTTATCAATCCTCTTTTTGAAGAACACATGGAAGTTTCAGATTTAGCAGAGAATAAGTTTGATGATTATACTTTATCTTACTGCTATAAGAGATCAGAATTTTCTTCTTCTGAGTTTGACAGAGAAAATGATTATGATGTTGCATCTAATGAGATAGATGACAAGATGTTTGACAAAGTTATTCTTGAAAATCAACATGCATCTTGTACTAAGTTTTATGATGAATATTTTAATGCGAAAACTAATCTGTTTGTTGATTGTGAAGAACCAATGGAATATTGTGGATTAGTTTTAGATTTTGATGTTGATGACATGTGTGAGTACAAGTCAGAGTGCTCATTTGAATATCATCTGGTTATGCATAAGGATACACATTTTCAAGGTATGTGTGATCCCTTTCCCCAACTTGAATATGAAGCCTTCATATTCGAGAATGATAGCATGCATGAGTCATTTGTTAGAGAATGTTTTCAGTTTTAGTCTAATATTTTTGAGCATGCTAATCAAAACTTTCATAATGAGCTAACGGTTGAAGATGAAGTAAGCTTTTATATGCATTATGAAAGTGAAGTTGTAGATTCAGTTTTGCTAAGTGATTCGTTTCAGAATGTTAATCTGATTGGTGAAGCTGATGTAAGTAATATTTTCAGTTTACCTCATGATGAAAGGAATGAAAATTAGGTTTATGATAGGGGTAAAAAATTTTGTTGAATTTCGGTGGCCCCGGGCCATCCCTTGTACATAGTAGAGGTAGTTGTTTCCTTGCTTTCAATAAGCTGTTCGAGGGAAGTTCTGAAGTTTTTGGGAATGGTCTGCTTCCTCCAGAGATCTGAATCCTTTCCATGCCCGCAAGGGGCATGCATCCCCAGACAGAGCCACTGTTGGGACTAAAAATTGCATGGTCAATTTTGAGAACCATTGAAAAAATCAAGCCCTTAAATGCTTTTAAAATGCATATGTGCAAGGTTGTACCCAGCTATCCTTTCGAGACCCCAAAGGTGTTTAATGCTTCTAGCACCTTTCATTCAGCATGCTTAAGCATTTCGTGAAGTTATATTGAGTTTCTGAGTCATTTGGCAAAGTTCTGTTTTTAGCTAAAATCAATTTTGCTTTTTTCACCTAACTGTCAAACAGCGACAGGTGGCTTTGTTTGTAAATGAATATCTCGCACCTAGAAATGTCTCATGACCTGCCACTTTGGGGATGTTTAGTATCCATAATGGAGAACATATGTTTCAATTTTAAAGTCATGAAAAAATTGTTTGACTAGGTTTTGAACCCCTCAAAGTTGGTCAGTCGCTATTTTCATGCTTTTGCACTTTGCACACATTTCTGGGAAGCCCTGTTTGACGTGCTATAACTTTGACCCAGTTGACTAAAATGCTAAATTTCCTTTTGCATTGCATAGTTGACGTCAGAGACTTCTTATGTTTCAATTTTTAAGTCTTGAAAAATCTGTTTGGTCAATTTTCAAGCATGATTCCAAATGCAATTTATAAGTTTTAACTAGTGTCAGTAATTGCAGATCGATTGTAACCCCTGTTCGGGACGTCATATCTCCTGATCTGTGATAGGTGTCATCGAATGGTTGGTTTTCTTGTGTTCTATACTGAAAGTACTTTAAGTGTGCCCAGTTTCAAATCATGACTAATCCATATGCACACTTTTCTGGGTCAATTTCGTTTTCAAAAATCGCTTTTCAGTCATTATTCCTAATTGCAAAATTTTGAGTAGCCCACTTTGACCGTCCGCCATTTGCGCCCAGTTATTCGTCATGAGCCAAAATTGCATAGTCATACTCACCTCATGACAGAGTTTTAATGCCCCAAATTTTTGTTTCCCCATGTGCCCATTTGCCTAATTTTCCAAGCCAAATCCAAACCCAGTTTGTTGTTTTCTAACATGTTTACTTGCAGGTATTTTGAGAAGGCAATTTTGATAGTCAATATCTTTTGACCTTGAATTCATCATGAGATGATTTTTGACATGTTGCAAGAGTGCGGACCAAAGAATCAATGGGTTAGGTTTCAGAGCCTGTTCTAGTCCCCCTGAGAATTTATGTTCAATTGGAGCATTCTTGTTGATGGGAGTGACATTGCATACTTGATGATTTTTTGGAACAACTTCTTCTGAAATATATTTTCCCCTATAAGCACAAAGGATTCTGCATCCAATATCACAAAATGAATATAAGCACTGCGTCAAACATCTCAATTCTAGAAATATCTATTGATTATGTATCCCTAAAAATTTAAAAAGAGCTTACTTTGTACCAGGAACCATCAAATTGTAGCCTATGAGAATAAGCCTAGTTTCTTCACCAGCCACTACTACAATAGGCCTGACTGAAGCTATTTTAGGAGCATCTCTTGACCTGCAAGATCTGCATAACTGAATCTTGCCTGCAGCAAAGTTCTCAATAGAGATGAGCAATTATCATTGCTATTGGCATAGACTTGGGATACATATTGCCAAGGATTCAAAATCAAATCTTTGTTGAGAAGATCAGCTGAAGGCATGGATGCAAATACAGTGAGTATCACACAACCAGGCCTTATATAACTCTCCATGTCTAATGGGCTGTGGGACAACCACTCAAATATCTGCTTCAGACAACAAAAGAAAAAGGATATTAATATGTTCTCAATTATAAGATGGAAAGAGATACTGGAAAAAAGGTGATTCAGTTGAAAAGAGGGCTTTCATTAGCAACTCCAACACATCACAATGCTCACCTGGGTTCGCAACATTTGGGGAAAATCACTTGGATCTCTACCAAAAAGCTTGAAAATTATTCTACTTGTCTGTTCCTGGATATTAGATGAAAAACATAAAACTTAACAAATACATTCAGACTCACTTACCCACAAAGATAATGAGGCATGGTTAAGAGGTTAAGAAAACATACCTGTGTATCTGAATCAGAACTTATTGGAGACTGATCTGAGCCTGATGAAGTATAGCTACTAATTTTGAGATCTGATCCTGCATGTGTAGAACATAAGCGAAAATGATTCTGTTCAATAATCACGTCATAATTTTCTATGGGGATTTTGCAGTGGCCATCATCGCCAGGATGCTGATCAGCTATTAACTCAATTTCTCCACCAGCTGAAACACTGTCATCATCCTTACTGTCAAAGAAGAGGCTGTCATAATATGGAGAGGCTCTCATGTAGGAGAACAAAGGTAGAGGATGGCTAGCGTCAAAAGGCTGAAGGCAGCCAGCTAAAGCAGAAATAGACTCATGTATTAAGAAGCATGTTAACTCCATGCAAGCAAAACAAGGAGCCTTCCACGCCCTTAAAAAGGAGATCACGCCTTGTTTAAAGGTAACCACTGCACATAAAGATGAAGGAAGCGGTGAAAGTCATGTTGGAAGAGCCCACACATATGGAGGGGTGGGTTTCATCTTCAGTTTTATACTATACAAGTTCACAGCCTCATGCATAAGGCAAGGTCTCCACATTAATCGGTGCCACAGTTTTCGAGTAAGGGAGGGAGCCTGCAAAAAATTTTAAGAATGAATGTTCGCCTATATCCCACGTTAATGAGAATGCAGCAGATGTGACATCTATAACAAGAGACGACTTCAAAGGAACCCATGTGAAGGATTAAGGGTAAGAACAGAGATTTGAAGTCACAGAGTGGTGGGGATTTAAAAGAGTTTGAATGCTAAAATCCCACATGGCCCGTGGGAAAACATTTTAAGTCTTTAAGTACTATTCAACATGGAAGATAAGGTGTCTTTGAGACAAAGCCTTCTAAAGGCAGGGCTTAACCTTGTGTGGGACCTGCGGGTCAAAATGAATAAATTTTGGCGGTCAATACTAGTCAAAGTTGATGATGTCAGAAAAATAAGGTGATCGTAAAATTAGAATTTTGGCTAGTCGCCACTTCGCTAGCCGAAAAAATTTGGGAACTCTGGTTGGCAAGGTGGCGAGGTCGCCAGAAAATTCAAAAATTTGGCAATGGCGAACAAGATCTAATGGGCGTCGCTACTTCGCCAAAGCAAAAGAGGCACGAGAATCAACATGGCGAAGTAGTGAGAGGACAACTGAAAGTTGACCATGGATTCAAAGGGTCAGGAAAATTTGTAGAGTTAAAAATAATAATATTTTATTATTATTTTTGTTGAAAATGCACGTCAGTTTTTAAAATCAAACAGGGCTTTAATTCTAATGTTAAGACACTAGATTATTAAAAAAAATTTGGATTTTAAATTCAAAGATGTGCAGACTTGATGTCTCTACTAGAGGACTTTTTTTTTTTAAACGAAGATTTCAGGCATTTTCAAGAGGCTAGATATGCCTTATCATATACCGTCGGAATTGTGAGAATCCAAATTTTCCATTTTTGAAGTTAGTTTTTGCACAGGTGCTTCCTGGTTTGTGCTATAGACAGAAATGTGAATTTTGGGGCTTTCTCAATGGAATGGGTAAAAAAATTGAAAATCCAGTTAGGGGATCAGTAAAACTTGGTAAGAATGCGGTTGGAGTTCACTTTTTTCGCATTCACCCAATCTAACTCGATTTTTGACAACCATTTAAATGGGTAAATCAGATATTTTGGTGACTCAGCAAGGTTTCATCATTTCAACAGAGATATTTCTCAGATCAATAACAGTAATGATGAAACAAGATCAGATCAGAATGGGAGATGGAAGGAAGAAGTTATTCAGTTATAGAGGATTGAATTTCAAGTGGACAGTTGTCATCTTCAGAACATATCCGAGAATTCTTTCTCTTCTATATCTTTCTTTCTTGCTTCCATTGAATGGGTTCTAGTTTTTTGTAACTGAAGGACCAATTCATGGTTCCAATCTTGAGTTCTCTCAGATCTGTGATACCATTTTTCTCAGTGATTCTTCCTGTTATGAACATCATATTGTATTCCTTTTGAGGCATTTGTATTACACAGTCATTCTATGTGTATCTTTTGAGTTTTCTTGTGCAGATGTTGTATTCTTTTCGATGAAATTAATACAAAGAGCCTCATCTTTTAGTTTCATTATGATTCTTATCTCCTCCTGTTGTTATTTGCAATGTTCTGTGTTTAAGAACTAAGAGTTTGAACCCAGTTACATCCCCTTAAGGTTGTATATCAGAATAGATTTGCTGTTGGAATGAAGCTCGGAGTAAATGCTTGTTTGTACTGATAGGATTGCAGGTTACACCAAGAGGATATCACCATAAGTACGAGAGTTTTAATGAATATTGATGTCTGTTTTCAAGACAAGCAGATAGACCATATACCTGAACATATGAATATGTTTTAGGTATCCATCTGTATGTGAAGATTCAGTTAGTGCCCAATGGATAAGGGACTAGTCATCTTGAAGGATGCATGTTCTTTGCTGTTGCATATCTTATTATGCTGAGAAATCAAATCAAAATGAATATTATTTTCCCATTTTATGTTTTGAAGAACTATAAGTGTAGGTCATGGCTTATTTGTGGTTACTTTCCTTGGTTATGATTAGCTACTGTGATCAGGAGATTTACCAGCAAATTGAAGAAGAATATTGACCATATCTACTGTAGAGGGTAGTTTTGTAATGAAGTATCAAAATAAATTAGACAAATCCCTCAGGTATGCCCACCTTGGCTTTGCAGAGCCTAAAGTGAAGTGAGTCCGAATATGACTCTGTTAATTGGCCTAGAATTAAGATTTAGCCTTGCTGAATATAGGATTTAGCTCATCCTTAGGCATGTTCCTAGTCTTTGTTTCTTGGTATCAGGTTTAAATCTACCTGGTATGTTCTTTGCCAAAAAGAACACCAACACACCCAATGAGGTCAATTTTCACTGATGTCATAATTTTATGGAATTAAACTTGGTGGTTGTATAACCATCATTCGCAAGCCATAAATTCACTACTACAACATCCACTTGGATGTCAAATTTAACCTCGTAGTTTGCTTCCCAAACCCCTCTTTAGATTGAGTTTTGATTTGACAGTCTGACTTTGGGAGGCCATATCTCAGTCATCTAATATTGAAATCAGTTGCATATTTTTTTGATTTTGGGTATAATTTCCTAAAATTTTTAGTGTGCTATTATTTTCTTGTTTTGGTGTATAGATTTGTTAGAAATTGTAGTATTTGCTGACTACATTTGTCAAATTTTTCATTTTTCAACTTTAATTGCCCTGTACGGGCCCATCTGGACTCCAAATCATGTTCTATTTTTTTTTGAAAATGAATAACTTTTCATCTACTTTTTAGAACTACAATAAAATTATATGCTTCTAAGGACAAAAATATCACTTTTAGAAATAGGTCCTTTTTTGCATTATATTGCTTCAAAATTCTTGTATTTTTGAGCTACATTGTAAAGTTCCAAATTTGAACTATAAGACAAGGTTGTAAAAAAAAAATTAGAAGGCCACTAAGGTCAAAATTGACAAAGTGGCCCATTGTAATTGCACTACCTATAAAGTGTCAAATCATGCATTAGGGCGGTGCATACATTGATCTCATGGAGTTTTGCTCCACATGTCAGGGTGGTCTTAGACCAAGGTTGACAAAGAGGAACTATTAGAAATGGAGTGCCTTACTCATTGATCATCTAAAATCAATTCCAATGAATTGATCTCTTACATTGACCAACCACCTATTAAAAGACCTTTGGACATCATTTATTTCAGTATCACTCCTAATTTTATAAAATCATTGAAAAGTTCTTGTATCCTTATGACATTTGGATGTGTCTTTGGGAAGCATATGGAAATCTAAATATTCATCCCTTTCTAGAAGACATTATATCTTAAGTATCTTTAGTTATGGTACCTTCAACTCTAGATAAGATCTCACCTCTTGATGATCTTGTTGATTCTACTAATCCAGTTCTAGCAATAGATGCTCCTGATTTAGTACAAGAGGATTTACCATGTCTTCCTACTTTAGCTTCATGGGATGACTTGCTTCTATAAATTGTAGGGATGCTTATAGAGTCTCACATTGAAGATGTGGGAAACATCATCAATGAAATGAATCTTCTCTTTGTTGAGGAGACTTCTTCGCTCATTGTGAGGGCACACTCTAACCCTTAAGCACTTGATTATTCTAACATGATTGTGGAAATTTCTTTAAAGTAGATGGAAAAGGACTCTTTCACTTATGAGGAGTCATACTAGTCTTTGGAGATTATGGTCCAGTTTCCCCAAACATCATATTTCTTGAGGATTCTTCCTAGTAGTTGGGGAGCATTCTCTACTACACCTATGGCACCATTTCTTCATACAAGGAGTAATATTATTTAGCTTTACTAGTGCAGCTTCTTTAGTCATCAAGGAGCTTCTAGCATGGGTGTACCTACATCATTGAAGGTAGGCAACATTGCTTCTCTTCCTCCATCTTCCTATAAGGATGCTTCATCATCTTTGGAGCTTGATTCAAGTTCATACATGGACATGTTACCTTGTTTGTGACCAAATTGGTTCGCGACATCTTTATTCAGCAAGGACTTGTTGACACATGAGAAGACTTTAAAGACAACATCCACTGCATACTACGTATGGATCCCTCTTCCATCTTCCTATCCATAGTGGGAAGCATACTTGCACCTATACTTGGTGTATCTTCTTCCTAGAGGGAGAAATTTTGTTTGTCAACATTGGATTTTCTTTTTTCTTTAAACACACATCATTAGTAGATCCTTCACTAAGGGTGGGATTTCATCAAGGGATTCTCTATTGTATATGCAAGATGCATGTCATAATGGGGGATCATGATTACTCCATCCATTCATGCATCTTTCTATATTGTACATATCTCTCTTTTAGTAGGGGGGTTTTTCCCATGAGGTTTTCCCTCTTTCTCTAGTTGTAGAGATGTAATGAAATGCAATTAGTACATACAAAGCTAACTTGGATAGTGAAGACAGTTTTCAATGTCTATTGAGAATTCCTATTTAGAAGACAATGTCTATTGAGTTCACTTGGACAATGAAGGAAAGTCTGCATAAGATGAGTGTTAACCGAGCCAACTAGGTTAGGAAGGGAAAATTGGATGGAATTAGTTTTAACTGAGTTCACTCAGTTACCAAAGGATCATTGCAAGTTTTTAGTATTAACCAAGCTTCTATTGGTTAACACAAGAAATCATTTATGAGTTAGTGACTATCAATTTGGGTTAGCTGATGAAGGAATTTCCTATTTTGGCATTTGGAGCTTAATTAATGTATCCACTGATTCCAATTTTTATTCTAGCTGACTTGACAATAAGAAGGATATAAGTATAAGGTCAAGTCGTGAGATAGACAAGAGAACTGTGAAAAAGATCATTATTGAAGATTTTAAAGTTTCTCTAAAGAATCAAATTTGGATGCTAGAGAAATGTATTTGAGGAGCTAAAAGGATACATTCAATCAAAAAGGATCAAGTGCAAGCTAGAAAAGAGATCTATAATCAACAAGTCAATTGCATCTAAATTAGGTCATCTCATTAATACTCTATAACCATTATAGCAATGATCTAAATCTCTTAATAGAGTTTTCTTAACAACTATTTATAAGTCCTCTAACAAGGTGGTAGTTCTATTGAATTGTCTAAAGACCTATAAGAAGGCCACTCCTAATAGGGTGATTAAACCCTCTAATAGGGTCACACCTAATACTATGTTTTGTAACCTTTAGTAGGGTTGGCTCCTAACAAGGCTCACTTCAAAAGAGTGAAAATAATAACTAGTTACAATTGGTGATTTTTCCCAAATTGGGTTTTCATGTTAAATATCGGTGTCATATGTGTTCATGCTATTTCCTTCATGCTTACAATTAAAAATAGGTAACAGTAATTACTAATAAATTCTTAAGATCTAGAAAATTAATTCATTACCAAGCTTCAGCATTTCAATTATCAAAGTTTATTTTGTATTGACATCTAAGGGATTTGGAATGCATTTTGAGGTAACTAATTCACCCCTCTAGTCCTAGTTACCCCTCTTACATTTCTAACAATTGGTATCAAAAGGTCCTTGAAGATAAGGTTTCAATGACCTAAGCTAAAGATCATGATATCTTACAAAAGAGAGATTCCCAAGCCGAACAAAGACAATTTTGCAACATGACAAGGACTTATGAGGTTACATCTAGCTACTATCAGTGATTCAAGTTGTAAGTATCTTGATACTAAATACAAAACTCCCTCTGGAACATTATCAGTTGAAGGTATTGCTAAAAAGAAGAATCATAACATCATGATGATTGATATTGCATATAGTCTTAGTTATGTTGAATTTCATGAGGTAAAGGACTAAAAAACTTCTCATGTAATGTGGACAAAACTGAACGATATCAATGGAGGAGATGACAATGTAAGAAGAGCCAGATCAGAAACTCTTAGAGGAAAATTTGGCCAAATGAGAATGAGAGAAGATGAAAACATTGAAAAATATGTGAAAAGAATCAAGGCCAATGTAAGTGGAATCAAAGCATCTGGAGGAGACATTTTGGAGGAAATTTTTGTAAGTAAGGTACTCAAGAATTTTCTTCCTATCTATGCAATTAGAGTGTCTACTATTGAAGAAATGAGATGTGACACAAATAAAAAATTAAGCTTGGATGCTCTAGTAGGAAGACTGGTAACTTTTGAATTAGACAACTATGATAACTATATTCTTGCTTCAAAGAATATTGAATCTAAATTTAAAGCCAAACTCTCACTCAAGGAAAAGAGCAAGAAATCAAAAGCCAATCAATTAGGAAGTGAAGAAAAAACTCAAGAAAGTTTTGACAGTGACCTTCAAATTGTTGAAACCCTATTTACAAAGAAATATTCCAAAGGTAGAGGAAAGTACAAAGGTAAAATTCCTCTAATTTGTTTCTCTTGTGAAGAAGTTGGTCATATTACTGCTAGGTGTCTAAATAGAAAAAGAAAGAATGAGACGAATGTTGGAAATGATTGAAAAGATCATGAGGGAGATTGTTGGAAAAAGTAATGCAACTGGTAAAGAATGTTCTCAATCATTGTTTTGTCATTGATGTCAAACTTGCTACTTGTAGGAATGACAACTACTTTAGTGATCCAAGTACTATCAATTGGTTGATTGACAAGGAGGAGGCAATCAATAAGATGTAACTAAAACACCTAGAGAAAGGTTGAAGTTGTGATGTTGCAATGAAGTACAAGGATTAGCTAAGTCATTAATGAAATAGTGTATTGATGACATACTCTAAGACATAGAGAATGGGCATACTAAAACATATCAAAGATGTAAGGTTTTAGCTAAGTCATTTGATAAGCCTAACTAATTTTATTAGAGAGCCAAGCAAGCTAGTTAGTGCTAAACAAATTCCTAATTGAAGCTGAGAAAAGTTCAACTTCAGTATGTGCCAAGTGAAGATTAGATGCCGAGTGATCTTCAGATGCCGAGTAAAGATCAGATGCTAAGTGATCTTCAGTGCCAAGTAAAGAATAGATGTTGAGTGATTGTTAGATGCTAAGTAAAGATTAGATGCCAAGAAAAGATTAGATGTTGAGCAGATACAAATGCCAAGTAACACAAAGGTGTCGAGCATCAATAAAACAATAATGCCAAGTTGTTGCATTATTTCAAAGATCAAAGATTTGCTAGATCTGAGCTGACAAGGTTGTTATCTAAAATTTTTTGAATCAAATAGAAGATAAGAATGATGAGCTGGTGGCACAAAACACCATGTAAAACATTTTTGAAGAATACAACTGGACTCTAGACGAAGTTTCTAGATAAGAGCAAGATATGGGTAGATACATTGTATCCTACCTAATCTAACTAAAACCCTAAAACTGATGAGGAAGAATCAAGCAGGAAAGGGACTCTAGATTTCTATTTAAGGAGTCCTAAGGTCATGAAGAAAAGAGAGAGGAGGTCAAGCATGAAAGTATAGAGTACTGAAGGAGGTGCTAAGGAGTAAGAGAGCACAATTACTCTTCTTCAAAAGATGACCACAGATATGGTTGCATTGGTATAATGAGTAAGAAGACTCAAGGAGATGAAGCTTGAGATGATGAGCTATCAAAGCTGAAGTTATTAAAAGCCAAGCAAAGGATTGAACTAAAGTGTGATCTATAATCTGCAAAATATGTTGTAAGTTGTATCAGATCAAAAAGCCATTATTGTTACTCTATAGCAATTGTAACAGTTAGTTTAAATCCTATGGACTTAGATTGTTTTAATAGCCATGTTGTAAATCCTTTAACAAGGTGACATTCCAAGTGAATGTTCTAAAGTCCTTTGACCAGACCCATTCCTAACAATATGGTGAAATCCTCTAACAAGGTCACATTTAATAGTGTGTTTTAAGCCTTTAAAAGGGCAGGCTTTTAATAGGGCATCACTTTAGAAGAGTGAGAATTAAGTAGCATGTTACTGGTGGTTTTTCCCAAATTGGGTTTTCATGTAAATCACTGTTTCATGAGTTGATCTTGCATGTTTTACTATTGCATGTTGATTTGTTGTAACTTGCTAAGATGATTGATTTAAGCTTGGATGGATGAAAAGTTTATGGGCTCACTATAATTAGAGAAAAGGTATTATTAGGGCATTTAGACTTTGAATAACTGATTCACCCCCATCTTAGTTATTCTAAAGAATTCTAACAATTCGTATCAGAGCCTTATTGCTGATTTAGTTTAAAGGGATTAGAAGCAGAAAAGATCAAAATGCCTAAGAGAGAGCTCCCCAAGCTCAACAAAGAAAATTTTGTTGCATGACAAAGTTTGATGAAGCTACATCTTGGATCTATAGGAGATTATGCCCAAAATTAAATTGTTGCTGAACATGTTGACCCAACTGGTACTCTTACTATAGAAGATTTGAAAAACAAACAGGAACACAATTAGACAATGTTGGAGATTGCTTTTGCACTCAACTATGCTGAATTTAATGATATCAAAGGATGTGATACTGCATTCAAGATATGGAAAGCCCTATCAGACATTTATGGAGGAGATTAGAATGTCCAAAGAGAAAAAAGAGAAAGCCTCAGAGGAAAGTGAGAATGTTGCTTAGTATGGCGCTAGAGTAAAGGAAGTGGTAAGTGCAATAAGATGTTTGAGTGGTCAATTGGATGAAGATACTGTTAATAGTAAGTTCCTAAGAATCTTGCTCCCTATCTATGCTATTAGGGTATCAGCAATACAAGAACTAAGATGTGTACCAAGAAATAATCCAAGTTTTGAAGGTATAGTAGGTAGACTCACTGCATTTGAGTTATCTAACTTTGACAACTACAAACTTGAGAATGTTGAATCTGCTTTCAAGGCCAAGCTATCACTGAAAGATGTTGAACAGGTGAAATAAAAGAAAGGAAGAAAAATGAAATATGTATCCAGTGATAGTAGCACTGATGAGGAAGATGTGGAACAATTGGAAGCATTGCTGCTAGAATATTTCACAGAGGAAAAAGAAAATTCAAAGGTAAAATGCCTATCATTTGTTTTAATTGCAATGAGGTAGGACATATTGCTGCAAGGTGTACACCAAAAAGGATTACAAGGAAGGCAACAAGTACAAATACAAAATAGAACATGATAAGAGAGATTACAAAGACAAAGGCAAGAAGTGCTATATTGTTGAAGATAATTTTGATGATAATGATGATGAAGTTGTTTATGTGGCCATGAAGGACCAGTTTGATGAAGAAGAGCCTACAAAACTGGTAACATCTATGAAAAAGAATAATAGATGAATCATAGACAGTGGATTCTCACATCACATGACAGGAGACAAAAGTAAGTTTGATAACTTTACACCGTATGATAGAAATAGTGTTAGATTTCGTAATGATACTCCATGTCAAATAAAAGGAAAAGGCTCCATTAAGCTTATAGAAAAAATTTCATGTGATAATGCATACTATGTTGAAGGACTAAACTATAATTTGTTAAGTGTCTCACAGTTAAACAATGTAGGATGCAAAGGTAGAATTTGGAAACAAAACTGCAAAGATCTATGATACTGATGGTAAACTGATAGGAAAAGGAGATCAAACAAGAAGTAATCTATTTTACCTTGATATGGATGATGTTTCTTGTTTTTTTGCAAAATTTGATGATGAATGGTTATGGCATAGAAGGCTATGTCATGTCAATTTTGACAAGCTGGTCAATATCAGTAAAATGAAGAAAGTTAGAGGTTTACCTAAATTGAAGAAGCCTGACAATATCATGTGCAAACAATGTCAACTAGGAAAGATGACAAAGTCAAGTTACAAAAGTAAAAACTATACATCTCAAGAAGTACTTGAGTTAGTTAATACGGACTTATGTGGTCCAATGGAAGTACAAAGCTACAAAGGAGATAAATATATAATGTTGTTTGTTGATGACTATTCCAAGATGATGACTGTTATGTTCTTAAAGTAAAAATTTGATGCTTTTCAAATGTTTAAGTGGTATGTGGCTAGAGTTGAAAAGGAAATAGGAAAGAATTTGAAATGTCTAAGATTAGATAGAGGTGGTGAATTCACATCAAATGAATTTGAGATATTTTGTAATGACAAAGGAATCAAAACAAAAACATGAGCTCCTAGAACTCCCCCATAGAATGGAATTGCTAAAAGAAGAAATAGATCTATGATTGACTATGCTAGTACATTAATGATGGAAAAGACTATTGCTCTAAAATACTAGAGAGAAGCTATAAGTGTAGCTATTCGTACACTGATTCATGTACAAGTCAAGAAAGGTACTAATACAACACCTTTTGAATTATGGTATGGTCACTCACCCAATGTAAAACATTTCAAAGTATTTGGTTGCACATGCTTTATCCTTAAAGATGCTAGAAATGGAAAATTTGATGCAAAAAGTGATGAAGGAATATTTCTTGGTTACTCCACTAGAAGTAAAGCATATAAGTGTTTGAATACTAACACTAACAAAATTGTGGAAAGTGCAAATGTAAACTTTGATGAGCATATAGAAGTCCAAGTTGAAGAACCAAAGAGAATGGACGAATACAGAACCTTTGTGTATTCCAAAGAAGGAATGCCTATTGAAAAGAATGCTATCAATCAAATTGGGATTCAACAACAAGTTTCAATTTCAGCCAAGTCACAACCATTGAATGCCAAGTTACATTTAGAAGCCAACTTGCAGAATGAAGAAAATGCACAATCTGATCCTGAAGTTAGTACACATGAAAGAGATGAAGAACAACCTGACAAATCAGTGCATAGTGACCCTAAATCTAAAAGATCAAACATGGAAACAAGGATAGAACCTAGATTATCCAAATATGTAAAAAGACATCACCCTGCTAAATAGATAATTGGTGACAAAGATGCAAGACCAATGACAAGGAATAGACTAAAACATGAATCATGTCTGATCAGAAAATTTGAACCTAAGACAGTATATGGTGCATTACAAGATGATGACTAATATAAAGCTATGAAAGAAGAGATTGATCAAATAAAGAAGAAAAAAACCTAGAATTGGTTCCCAGACCAGTTGAAAAAAATGTGATTGGCACGAAGTGGGTATTCAAAAACAAGCTAGATGAGAATGGTGAGGGTAATAGAAACAAAGCTAGACTATTGTGCAAGGGTTATACTCAAGAAGAAGGATTAGATTATGGGGAAATATTCGCCCTTATTGCTAGAATGGAAGGAGTAAGAACTTTACTTGCATATGCTGCATATAAAGGTTTTAAAGTCTATCAGATGGATGTAAAATCTATTTTTCTAAATGGAATATTGGAAGAGGAAGTCTATATTGAACAACCAGAGGGATTTGTTGATAAGAACAATAGGGAAATGGTTTGTAAACTACATAAAGCACTCTATGGTTTGAAACAAGCACCCCGAGCATGGTATGAGAGACTTCACAAGTATCTAGTGCAAATAGGATTTGAAAGAACTCATGATAACAACAACATGTACATCAAATCAGAATAAGGTAAGGATATTATTGTATCTGAAATCTTTGTGGATGACATAGTTTTTGGAGGAAAGGAAGTGCTTTGTGAAGGTTTTGCTGACAAAATGGAACATGAGTTTGAGATTTCTATGTTTGGAGATATCAAATTTTTTGATGGATTACAAGTACACCAACTAAAACATGGTATATTTGTGACATAATCAAAGTACATCAAAGAGCTACTTAAAATGTTTGGATTGGAGGAATCCAAACCAGTCAGCACACCAATGGCAATAGGAAATAAGCTATCCAAAACTAATGTATTAGCTAAAGTCAATCAAACAATGTACAGATCCATGATTGGAAAACTATAATATGTTGTACATAGTAGAATAGACATAGGATTAGTAGTTGGAATATTGGCTAGATTCTCTGCTAATCCCAATGAAAATCATCTCATAGTAGTAAAAAGAATAATGAGGTATCTTAAAGAAAATGATAACTTTGGTCTATATTACAAAAAGAATGAGAAGATTGAGCTCAATGCATATACAAATGCATATTGGGGAGGCAACATTGATGACAAAAAAAGTACAAGTGGAGGTGCATTATTTTTAGGAGAAATTCTAGTTACTTGGACTAGCAAGAAACAAACATGTACATCTCAATCCACTGCAGAATCAAAATATGTGGCAGTAGCAGTCAATTGCACAAACATTGTGTGGCTCACACATCTATTGAAAGGAATGAAAGAAGAGGTAACCAAACCTTTGATACTGTATTGTGATAATACAAGTGCTATAAACATATCCAAGAATCTAGTTATGCATGTAAAAACCTAGGAATATTGCAATCAAGTATCACTATGTTAGAGAATTGGTAGAAAACAAACAAGTGAAGTTGGAGTACATTCACACAAAGGAACAAACTGTAGATATCTTCACTAAACCATTTCCTAAGGATGCTTATGAATATCTTAGAGGCAAGTTGGGGGTAATGCCCCTAACTCAAGCATATTAAAACAACAAGGAAGCTACCCTGTATCAATAAGAATAAATCATTGAAATATTTGAATAATGATGCAGAGGATGATAGTAGGAGTAGAAACTCCAAATCAGTCACAAGCATGGTGACAGAGGGAGAAAACATAAGATGCAAAGCTTATATTTTGCATGTTAAAGATGCTACATCTTTGGCATTTATGTCAAAGAGGGAGATATATGCAGAAAATTGATCAATACAAAGTAAGAGGGAGATATATATGAAAGAGGAAGATATATGAGATCAGTAGTAAGGATGCAGTAGTCAAGAAAGAAGTAGAAGAGCATATAAATTTTGGTGGTAACTAAGTTGATCAATTGATCAGTTTGGTTTGCCATCAATGCCAAAGAGGGAGATTGTTGGAAATGATTGAAAAGATCATGAGGGAGATTGTTGGAAAAAGTAATGGAATTGGGAAAGAATGTTCTCAATAATTTTTTTGTCATTGATGTCAAACTTGTTACTTGTAGGAATGACAACTGCTTTAGTGATCCAAATACTATCAATTGGTTGATTGACAAGGAGGAGGCAATCAATAAGATGTAACTAGAACACCTAGAGAAAGGTTGAAGTTGTGATGTTGCAATGAAGTACAAGGATTACCTAAACCATTAATGAAATAGTGTATTGATGACATACTCTAAGACATAGAGAATGGGCACACTGAAACATATCAAATATGTAAGTTTTTAGCTAAGTCATTTGATAAGCCTAACTAAGTTTATTAGAGAGAGAGCTAAGCAAGCTAGTTAGTGCCGAATAGATTCCTAATTGAAGTTGAGCAAAGTTCAACTTTAGAATGTGCTGAGTGATCTTCAGATGTTGAGTAAAGATAAGATGTCGAGTGATCTTCAGATGCCAAGTAAAGATCAGATGTCAAGTGATCTTCAGATGTTGAGTGATCGTTAGATGCCAAGTAAAGATTAGATGTCAAGTGAAGATTAGATGCTGAGTACATACAAGTGTTGAGTAACATAGAGGTGTTGAGCATCAGTAAAACAATAATGCTAAGTTGCTACATTATTTCAAAGATCAAAGATTCTCCAGATCTAAGCCAACAAGGTTGTTATCTAGAATTCTGTGAATCAAATAGAAGACAAGAATGATGAGTTTGTGGCATAGAACACCATGTAAAATATTTTTGGAGAATACAACTGGACTCTAGATAAAGTTTCTAGATAAGAGAAAGATATGGATAGATACATTGTATCCTACCTAATCTACCTAAAACCCTAAAACTAATCAGGAATAATCGAGCAGGAAAGGAACTCCATATTTCTATTTAAGGAGTCATAAGATCACAAAAAATAGAGAGAGGACGTCAAGCATGAAAGCATAGAGTACTAAAGGAGGTGCTAAGGAGTAAGAGAGCATAGTTACTCTGCTTCAACAGATGACCATAGATATCGTTGCATTGGTATAATGAGTAAGAAGACTCAAGGAGATGAAGCTTGAGATGATGAGCTATCAGAGCTGAAGTGATTAAAATCCAAGCAAAGGATTGAACTGAAGTGTGATCTGTAATCTACAAAATATGTTGTAAGTTGTATCAGATCAAAAAGCCATTATTGTTACTCTCTAGCAATTGTAACAGTTAGTTTAAATCCTATGGACTTAGATTGGTTTAATAGCCATGTTGTAAATCCTTTAACAAGGTGACATTCCAAGTGAATGTTCTAAAGTCCTTTGACCAGACCCATTCCTAAAAATATGGTGAAATCCTCTAACAAGGTCACATTTAACAGTGTGTTGTAAGCCTTTAACAGGTCAAGCTTTTAATAGGGCATCACTTTAGAAGAGTGAGAATTAAGTAGCATGTTACTGGTGGTTTTTCTCAAATTGGGTTTCCATGTAAATCACTGTGTCATGAGTTGATCTTGCATGTTTTATTGTTGCATGTTGATTTGCTTTAACTTGCTAAGATGATTGATTTAAGCTTGGATGGATGAAAATTTTATGGGCTCACTATAATTAGAGAAAAAGTATGATTACGACATTTAGACCTTGAATAACTGATTCACCCCCGTCTTAGTTATTCTAAAGAATTCTAACAAAGAAAAGTCACAAGTATAAAGGCAAGAAGGAATTCAAAAGTCACAAGAACTACAAGGAAAAAGGTAAGAAAACTTGTTTTTTGGCTAAAGATTCTGATGGTAGTGAAAATAAAATGGTGTATATTGTTGTAAAAGATCAATCTGATGATGAAGAAAATAAGATGGCACTTATCTCTCATATTAGCAAAAATGATACATGGATTATAGACAATGGATGTTCACACCATATGACTGGAGATAAATCAAATTTTGAACACTTTGAATATTATGATGGAGGAAGTTTAAGATTTGGTAATAATGAACCTTGTTGCATAAAGGGAAAAAGTCGTATCTCATTAACTGATGAACTTAGTTGTTATAATACCTATTGAGTTGAAGGACTAAAGAATAATCTACTAAGTGTGGCATAGTTGAAAAATATTAAATTCAAGGTAGAATTCATGAATGGCAAGCCAAAACTATTGGATGAAAAAAGAAATTTGATTGGATCTAGCAAGCAAACAAAAGGTAATCTATTTTATTTTGATTTCGGTGAATTCTCATGTTTTATTGCTCAAATAAAAGAAAGTTGGTTATGGCATAGAAGATTATGTCATGTAAACTTTGATAATCTAGTCAAGATAAGAAAACATAAAAGAGTAAGAGGTATTCCTAGTTTGAAGAAACCTAATGTTGGTTTGTGCAAGAATTGCCAAATTGGTAAAATGGGAAAGATTAGTTTTAAAAGAAAAAACTATCAATCAGAGGAAGTCTTGGAAATTTTACATACTAACTTATGTGGACCCATTGGAATAGAGAGTTATAGTGGAGAAATTTTTTTCATTCTTTTTGTTGGTGATTGTAATGTATCTAAAAGAAAAATCAAAAGCTTTTGAAAAATTCAAATGGTATTTGGCAAGAGTAGAAAAAGAAACTAGAAAGAGATTGAAATGTTTAAGATCAGACAGAGGTGGTGAATTCATCTCTAATAAATTCAATAATTTTTTCATTGAAAGAGGAATCTAAAGACAAGTATCAGCCCCTAGTGCAGCTCAGCAAAATGGTATAGATGAAAGAAGAAATAGATCCATCATAGATTGTGCAAGGACATTGATGATAGAAAAGAATTTTGCTATCAAATACTAGAAGGAAGCTATCAACACTATAGTTCATACTTTGAATCAAGTTCAGTTGAAGAAAGACTTAAACCAAACTCTCTATGAACTATGGTATGGATACAAACCCAATGTGAGCTATTTGAAAGTATTTGGAAGAAAATTTTATATCTTGAAATAATCTAGGAAAAGAAAATTTGATATAAAAGGTGATGAAGGCATACTTCTAGGATACTCTTGTAAAAGTAAAGCATACAAATGTTTAAATCTATCTACTCATAAAATCATAGAAAGTGCACATATGAGAATTGATGAGTTTGTAGAAAAGAGTGAAGAAGAAAGCAAAAGGGATCTAGAGGATTATAGAAAATGTTTCTACTATGAACCTAATACATTGCCAAATCTATTTGAAAGAAAAGAGACTTCATCTCTCAAGTCTGCTAAATCTCCAATGGTTACCAAGTTATAGGCAGTAAAAACAAAGCCATAGTAAGAAGCTACCAATCTAGTTCAAACCGAGTCTAAAGGACTTGAGTCATAGATAGTAGAACCCAAGCTTAATTTTGAAGTCCATAATGAAAAAAATGGAACTCACACAAAATCCAAGGAACCTATTTTAGCAAGATATGTCAGAAGGCATCATGCACTTGAATATATAATTGGAGATAAATCTTATGGAAAAATGACATTTTTTTTTTTGAAAGGTACATATTTACTTGTTGAGTTTAAACAAAATATTAAAGATGCATTAGATAATGAGAGTTGGATTGAAGTAATGAATGAAGAGATAGAATAGATAGAGAAGAAAAAAACTTGGAGTCTTGTACCTAGACCCAAAGATAAAAATGTAATTGGTACTAAGTGGGTATTTAGAAACAAGTTGAATGAAAATGGAAAATTTGCTAGAAACAATTCAAGACTAGTATGCAAAGGTTATTCTCAAGAAGGTATTGATTATGGTGAAACCTTTGCACCTATTGTAATATTAGAAGGTGTTAGAACTCTACTTGCATATGCAACACAAAGGATTTAAATTGTATCAAATGGATGTTAAATCTACATTCTTGAATGGAATTCTTGATGAGGAATTCTACATTGAACAAACATAAGGTTTTGTGGATCCTAAAAAAAAGGGACATGGTGTGTAAATTACACAAAACACTATATGGTCTCAAGCAAGCTCCTAAATCCTGGTATGAAAGACTTCATAACTATTTGACACAAACTAATTTTCAAAGAATAAATGATAATAATAGTCTATACATCAAAGGACCAGAAAAAAAGATTATGTTGGTAGAAATATTCATTGATGACACATTATTCATAGGAAATAAGGACTTGTGCAAAAGATTTTCAGAAGAAATGAGCAAGGAATTTGAAGTGTCTATGTTTGGAGAAATAAAATTCCTTTTTGGATTAGAGATTCAACAAAAGAAGGATGATATCTACATCACTCAATCCAAATACATCAAAGATATACTAAAGAAATTCGGAATGGGAGATTCAAGACCAATTGGAACCCCTATGTCTACTAAACATAATCTTTCCAAAAATGATGATTCCAAATAAGTAGATTACACAGCATATAGATCAATGATTGGGAAATTGCAGTACGTAGTACATACAAGGTCTAGCATTGCCTTAGCAATTGGAATGATGGAAATATTCTCACCAAATCTTAGAGAAAACCATATGATGGAAATCAAGAGAATCATGAGATATCTTAAAGGTACTGAAGATTATGGCTTATGGTACAAACTTGGAGGCAATCTAGACTTGAGATTGTTTATTGATGCTGACTGGGTAGGAAGTCTTGATGAAATAAAAATCACTAGTAGTGCAGAATTCTTTCTTGGCAAAAAACTAGTGTCTTGGACAAGTAAGAAACAAAATTGTATCTCTCAATCCATAGCAGAGGTAGAATATGTGGCAACTATTGGAAATATTCAAGACTATGCTATGTTACTGAGAGGGGAGGGGTAAATTAGTAACTTCTAAAACATTAACACATTCAATTCTTAATCCAATAATTTATTTAGCACTTAATTCATCTGATGGGGTCAAGCCAAATAATATAATGGACACAATAGGAAAGGGGAAAATTTTATTAACTAAGTAAATATGCTAATACATTTAGTACAAAGAAAATAGACTTCAAAACATGCCCTAAGGGCTTACAATAGTATAAATCTGGAGATAACTTCTTTTTTTAGTACCTCCTCTCAAACTCCACTCCCAACTACCTTTTACAATGCCAAAAATGTTCTTAAATAGACCCTGAAGGGTTAAGGATTTGGAATACATTCTAGAAAGTGCTAGTTGGCATCCACCGACCAAATAGAAGTCTCCAGAAGTCGCATTATAAGTCAGCACAAAATTAGAAAAATCTAGAAATGGTAACCAAACTTTCAAGAGGCATAACTTTTGAACCATAGCATTGATTGACAAACTGTTTACATTTTCGGAAAGCTCTCAAAGCACTCTATAGCCCTATGGATGAGATTTTCCCCTCCCCCATTTTTGGGCCCTCTTTGAGGTCATTTAATGCCCCTAACCTAACTTTGAAGCATTCTTAGGAGGTCTGCAAAAACTCAAAAACTGTGATAACTTTCAAACCGTGGGGCCTTTTGACCTGATTCTTTTTCTGGAATGCTCTAAATTACAATGAAAATCATCCGACCAATTGACACCCTCTAGTTTTCCAAAATGATGGCTCAATTATGTACTCCTATTTTTTTGGCATTTACATGTATCCTAAGGCAATTAAAAACTCTAACCCAAAACAGTAATAGTTGAACTGTGAGAGTTAGAACCTTTATTTGACCCAAATGGGTATCCAGAAATGAAAGCACATGAAACATAAACTAAGTCTAAGTATATTTTTTTGGGTGACACAAGATTGCCCTTATACCTCTAGATGCTCCTGCATCATCATCACAACTAATCTAATTGCATGTATGAGAAACTAAAAACATGAAAGCATCCATAACACATTAACACAAAGATTTGGTGATCCAAAAACCATCCAAATAGAAAGTAAAATTGGGGTGGGGATGATACCCAAAAACTTTAGTACTACAACATAAAGTTGACCTGTTAAGGCTTACATTGATCACTTCTAATGATCCACCCTCTTCAGAACAATTAGGACTACTAGATCCACCTTGTGAGAGGATTTACAAACATACAATGAAGTATGCACTTGGTAAAGAGATTTATGAAAGATTGTTAGGTCTACCTTGTTAAAGGATTTTGACTAGTTCACATATTAGGATGAAGTAGTAGTAGATCTCTAATTTGCAACTGGGTTTTCTAAAAGAGATTCCTTTGTGTATTGATCACATTTCTATGATAGATATCTCTTTTTCTCCTTATGCTGTAATGGCCTTTGCAATTCACTCTTCTTCTGCTACATTCATGACTTTAACTTTTCACATCCACAATCACATTACATCCATGCATTCCACACTAATGTGCTACAATACATTACATATATATACCAATCCAAATTACATAATTACAAATTTGGCCATGATACAAGTTAACACAAATATTACAAAGTCATCCCACATGAAGACACTCAGGTTATGAAGACTGACTCAGTGAGGTTCTGATACATGACATCCACTATCAATACTTAGCATCATCATGCACTTAGTAGACATAAAAGCTTGGTCCATACTGATCACTTTCAAGTTGTCTTGAACTTGGTTTGCATTAGTGGCTTGGTGGATATTGTTCAACTCGGCAAACACTAAATCACTTGGTTAGCATAGACTGGTTTGGTTAACATTGGCTTTACATCACATGAACTATGAACTTGGTAGACATTGCAATGCTCGGTAACCACTGATAAATTTAACATATACTAAAATGCATGATTTAAACTACTAGACTTCACATTGACTGAATCTACTCTATGGCCAAAGGTATTTGTCAAAAGGACTCGATAGCAACTGAAATGCATGGCAAACACTATAATTTGTTCAACAAGCTTAGTAGCTATACATAACCTAAATAATTGTTTATCACTAATAACAAAATTGACTGATATGTCAACAATCTCCCCCTTTGGCATTAGTCACAAAAATACTTATTAGTCAAAATTGAATACCTTCTATTCATCACCATGTGATACTTTCTTGGTAGAGTATACTATATTTTTTGAGATTTTTCAAAATTGATCTTTCTTGATACAATTTCTCCACTATAGAATAATTTTCCCCCATACTATGTGTCTCTCAATGTACATGACTTACTTCCCCGTAACATATGGCTTTCTCCAATATAAATTTTCTCCCCCTTTTTGATAGTAATGCCAAAGATTTATTCTAACTTATTTACATAGAAGCACCAAAATGTGATAAGAATTTAGAATGTACCTTGAGAGTGATTGTCAGAGTTTTATCCCAATTTTCTTGTATGATCTTGCATGTATGAAGTGCAATTTGTACCTCTATTCATAGTTCAATCATATGGTCTGCAATAGACAAGTTATTATCATGGATCAAACTTTTTGAATATACAATATGTTTTCACATTGTATCCATGATTGGAAGAATCATGTTTTGTATGTCAATCAATGTTGATTTCATCCTTGCTTCTTCTCTTAGCAATTTAGCTTGCATGTTTGAACAAAATCTAATTTTCTTGAAATGTGTAGAGCTTGAACTAGGGTCAAGTTGCAACTACTAAGCACTAGCCTTTAGAACTATATCTATTTTCAACAATTTTTCCTTTATTTCCTTTGTATATTCAAAGACATCACATAGTTTCCCAAAAGGTGATGATACATTTGAACATGATGATTCAAGATTGACCAAAATTTTAGAAAGCTCAACTTGATAAATGGCTATTTGCTAAGCAATGTGCTCCAACACTTTATTGTTAAATTTATTTTTAGCCTTTTCTACCAGCTTATCTTGACTATCAATTTCCTCATTGAATTTTTGGACTACTTCTACTAGTTGATGCAAAATATGTTGAGAAGAATCAACCTTAATTCCTATTACCTTGATCAAAATGTTTTTGGCATCATCAATTATGTTATACTCTTTGTCTCTCTCCTCTCTTAGTCTTTGCTATTTAGCCTTTTTTCAAGAGGAGCTCACCAAATGTCTGCATTTGGTCAAGAGTAAGCTTGTAAATATCCCAATTGGGGACTACTATTTCTTCATCTAAATCTATGTCTTCCTCTATCTCTTTTCCTTTCTCAAAAAACTTTGTGCTCGATTGAATCCTAGGCTCAATTGTCCTTGCACTTATTGCTTTTGTATCCAGAATGGAAACAATAATAGACATGCTTAGGCTTGCAATAAAAATTGATACAGTACTAACTGATGGAACACTTATAGAAATACTTGAAGAATCCAAACTTAATGAATTAAAATTTGTACTAGCCAAAACTAGTGTACTTACCATTGATGTGCAAAAAACTGAAGAGGTCAACATTGGATAAGTAAAAACTAAAGTATTCAACTTGGTAGATGAAGAAGAAGTCTATAACTCAGTGGATGAAATGGAAGTCACTTTTTTTAGTGGCGTGCTAAGTTGAGTTGGGGCAAAGAGTGATTGGACATTTGATGCATCACTAGTAGTCACAATCAAATTTGATGAAGTTGTCTCCATACTTGATGTATTTAATGGTTTTCTCAAGGAGTGAGGAAGTGAGGCAATGACTACTATAGCTATCTTGACTAGGTTAGTCTCCTCATCATATTGCTTTTCTTCCTCAATAACCTCTAGTCCTTGATCCTCTTCATCTTCTTAATTACCAAACTGAGTTACTTCTTCAATATCCTCTTCCTCATCTTTCTCCTCATCTTCTTCTTCTTCATCATCATCCTTTGCTTGAACTAGAAATTCACTTGGTTTATGAATATGATAAACATTTTTCCAAGTGTTTTTAGCATTCCTAATAACATTCTCAATGTCTTTGATCAAAACTAAACAAGTATAAAACTTTAGAGTCAAATTTTCTTCATTTTTCTTTAATGACTCTTTCATATTAGCATCTAATATTCTTGGTGATAACTACTTCAGGGTTTGTGTATATATGTCTTTGACTATTTGCATAGAAAATTCCCATCTTGGCTCTATCTTCTCTAGTAATTCACTGGGGACTTGAGAAGTCATCTGATCTAGAGACTATTTCCATTTACCTATTTTATTTAGCACTAGATCTTCAACTTGCTTCTTCTCTTCTACTATTATGATCTCATATTTCAATGATTTAATTTTTTTATCCCTACTCCTAATTTCTTTAACCTGTCCTCAAAGGTGAGTGGAGGTCTACTAAATATAATGTCACCTCCTTTCTTTCATGACCTCCTTATGAAGACTATAGTGGATGGCTTTGCTAGCTTAGTAATGATTATCTTGCCCTTCTTCTTTGAAGGTTCTTCTTCTTTCTCAAATTCTTCCTCATCTTCTACTTCCTTAACATCCTCACCTTTTCCCTTAGTTAACAAGAGAGGTGCACTTAATTTTAGCTTTACTATCCTTCTCTTTCCTTTTTTGACCAACTATGGGAGCTTTATTTCTATTTCAATTCTAGCCTTGGCTTCATCATACATTCCAAAATAAGGGGCCTTGCGATCAATTGGTTCATTGACAAGGGCTTCAATGATATCCTTTGTCTCATCAATATTTAGCTCATAGCCAAGAGGGTTCACCCACACAATTGTAGGCTTAACTACTTGGATATATACCTTGTCACTATCAACCATGAAGCATACATCATCCTTATAGTCTTCAACTAAATTCTTCAAAATCCTAAACCTATTTTTCATACAAATACATCAAAGTAGTTGTCCATGATGTTGCTATAGTTTTAACCCATTTTGGCAGTATATTCATTTATTTATTAAAGCGTAGGCACATCTTTTTTCCAAACTATAGTGCCTTTAGAAGGGAAGATCTTCTGTACATAAAAGAATAGGCAGGTTAACAATGAACTAAAATTGCATAGGTTGTTCTTTGATGTTCTTATACTTTCCATATTTTTGTTGAACTATCTTAATAATAGGTCGACAAGGACATATGAGAAGTTGTTCTTAAACACTTTGTATGCCAAATCCATGGCTTTGTATGACACGCTATTTAGTCAACTTAAACTATATATCTTGTGTGCAATAACATGAATTCCAAATTTCAATTTTGCATCAGTGACACTACTAATTTTCATATCTCTATCATCCCATTTAAGTAGGGTTTTCATTGTTTTGGATTTGGTTAGCATAGGGAGGCCAGTGATTCGATGAATCATCTTCTTTGTTATCAGAATTGGTTGTTCTAACCATAGCTGCCCATTATGTACCTAGCTAAGAATAAACCTAATCTATTTGATTTAAAATTCTTGGGGCATATGGGGGATATGTGTCAACCCTTTTTCTTCTAGATGTTGATACTTGGGTTTTAGGGCTCCATTTAGACATAACTAATCTAGGGCATCATCCATTTCAAGAGTACCAATTTCTTTAATAGGACATTTGAAATGAGTGCAAATGCCATTGATAAGAAGTACCTTAGGAGGGATTTGGGATTGAGCTCCGCTTGGATCTAGGGTTTAAAAAATCGTAGGAGTGTGCTTGAAATCTGGTGCTTTCCATTCAACTCCTTGAACCAACATGTTAGATCATCGCTTGACCTTGCTGCTGCTAGATGCCATTTTTACTCAATAGATTGAGAGAACTTTGAAAACATTTTGCTAGAAATTTTTCTCAAGTCACTTTGATGAATTTAATTTAATGCCCTTTGATAAAAAATTTCCATTAATGCTCAGTAAAAAGTGGATAAACTTTCATTCACTACATGGCAATGAATACTCAGTGACATCTTTATGACTCGGTAACCATAGTTGTCTATATTACTCTTGATCTTGCTTGATAGAGTCTATGACCCAACCTTACTTGGTAGAGAAGGTAATTCGATAATAACTGATATTGATCTTGCTTAGTGATCCCTTTGTATCTTGTATACATATTTGAATCTTTGTAACCATTTAACTAGAACTGATTCAAATGTCTTCTTTGATACCCCAGTTCCAATTCTTTGTTGAGAACTTAATTAGAAATGGTAGAGTCATCCAATTCTTGAGTGGCTTGACCATGATGGGGACACAACCCAAGAACAAAATGGACACAATAGAAAAGGGAAATTGTATTAACTAAAAAATAAGCTTAGACTTAGACTTAGGAATCCATTGTTGTCTCATTTTCTTTCAGATGTTATGCCTTCTTTTCATCTTCAATTCTACCTGTATTCATGTAGTTCTCAGAAAGATGAACAAGTTCTATACAAATGAAACATCTTTTGGTAGTATCTCTTTTCCTCATATGATGTTTAACACAATTCATACCAATGTGTCCAAATTCTCTAAAATAATGAATTCTACACTAGGTATTGTAGTCCTAACCAAATATTGCTTTCACAATTTTCTTTGCAAGATTCAATGTCTTGGTTTTGCATTATGATGCCATGTGTCCATGTTTCTTACATTTATGATAGTTTCTTTCAAATCTTGGTTTCTCTTTGCATTCATTAGCCCTATGACTATGTTTATTGTAATTGTAGCATTTTCCATTGAATTTTTCTTTTCCATTGCTCCAACATTTGTTTGATGTATGACCTATCTTAGCATAGTGATTGCAAGTAGGTTTTTGATTCTTTTGAGCACCTTGTTTGGAAGATTCACCTTCTTCTTTGTATCCAATTCCTACTTTTCCTTTTTTCCTATAGAGGTTTTGCTCATTCAGTTGATTCATGTCTGCTTGAGATTTCATCATTCTCTCATTGATTTTATTTTCAAATTTTAGATCATTCCTCAACATTTCATTGATTTTCCTTTCAAATTTTAAATCATTTTTCATTCTTTAATTGATTTGCGTTTCAAAATTTAGATCATTCCTCATTCTTTCATTTTCAAATCTTAGGCTATTGATTTCCTAATTTGCATTGGAGAGCTGATCAATAAGGTGAGCTTGCTAAAGGGATTGGTTCATAATTTCATTGTTCCTTCCATCCATATCTTCTTTCATCTTGTATCTCTCTTCCAAGACTTCACATAACCTTACTAACTAAATCTATTGCTTTCTTCTTAGCTTTCTTACTTTTTGTAGAGAACCATTCTTTTGTAGAATTTCTTTGATTGCTTCATCTAAAGTACTTGAAGGGTGAAGGTATTCAATTCTTTCTTCAATGTATAGATTTTTCATTCATTTGATTTGCATGTTCCTTTCTTCTTTTCAGGGATTGGGAAAGTTTCTCCTTAGCTTTCTTGAGTTGGGAAATGGCCAATTCCAAATCCAAATTTTCATTGTCAATATCTTTGTAAAGTCTGAATATCTCCACATCTTTGATCTTTGCTCAAGTTGTTAAACTTTCTTCTAAGAACCACAATCCTCTGATACCAATTGTTAGAAATACTCAAGACTATGCTAAGTTACTAAGAGGGGATGGGTGAATTAGTAACTTCTGAAACTTTAACACTTTCAATTCTTAATCCAATAATTAATTTAGCACTTAATTCATCACAACTGATCTAATTGCATGCATGAGAAACTAAAAACATGAAAACATCCATAACATATTGAAACAAAGATTTGGTGACCTAAAAACCTTCCAAATAGAAATTAAAACTGGGGTGGGGATGATACCCACAAACTTTACTATTGTAGCATAAAGTTGGCCTGTTAAGGCTTACATTGATCACTTTTGATGATCTTCCATATTTACAGCAATTAAGACTGCTATGTCCACCTTGTGAGAGGATTTACAAACATACAATGAAGTATGCACTCAGTAAAAAGATTTATGAAAGACTATTAGGTCTACCTTGTAAAAGGATTTTGACTAGTTCACCTATTAGGATGAAGTACTAGTAGATCTCTGATTTGTAATGGCATTTTCTGAAAGAGATTCCTTTGTGTACTGATCACCTTTCTATGATAGATATGTCTCTTCTACTCATTATATTGTTATGACCTTTATAATTTGCTCTTCTTCTGTTGCATTCATGACTTGAAATTTTTGCATCCACAATCACATTACATCCATATATTCTACACTGATATGGTACAATACATTACATATATATACCAACCCAAATTACATAATTACAAAGTTGGCCATGATACAAGTTAACAAAAATATTACAAAGTCAACCCACATGAAGACACTCAGGTTCTGAAGACTGACTTGGTGAGGTTCTAGTACATGGCATCCACTATTAATTCTCGACATTGGCATGCACTTGGTAGACTTAAAAGCTCAGTCCATATTGATCACTTTCAAGTAGTCTTGAACTCACTCTGCACTCATAGATATTATGCATCTTAGCAAATACTAAATCACTCAGTTAGCATAGAGTAGTTTGGTTAACACTGGCTTTGCATCACATGAACTGCAAACTTAGTAGGCATTGCAATACTTGGTAACCATTGATAAATTTAGCATATTGTAAAATGCATGGGTTAAACTACTAGACTTCACACTAGCTAAATTTGCTTGGCAACCACTGGAATTTTTCCAAAGGACTCTGTAGTGACTAAAATGCATGGAAAACACTATAAACTATTCAACAAGCTTAGTAGCTATAAAAAATTTGAATAAGTGTGTGTCACTAATAACAAGCTTGACTAATATGTCAACAACAACAATAGTCAATTATTCTAACATTATTTTGTTCAAACAACTATTGGAAGGAATGAAGGAAGAGATCAAAGATCTAATAGTCATGTATTGTAATAACACCAGTGCAATCAATATATCAAAGAACCTAGTGATGCATATCAAAACAAAGCACATTGCTGTAAAATATCACTTCTTAAGAGATTTGGTGCAAAATAAAGAAGTCAAATTGGAATATGTAAACACAAAAGTGCAAATGTTAGACATATTCACCAAGCCATTACCTAAAGATGCATTTCTATATCTAAGAGTTAAGCTAGGGATCATTCCTCTATTTGAAGCAGACTAAATCAAGATCTAGTGATGCATTAACTAGAGAAAGTTGGAGATTAAATATTTGATGTAGTATTGACAAGGGTAGATTGCAAATGAATTGGTACTTTAGGTACATTGATATTATTAGAATTATTTTCTTTTGCATGTCTTGTCAAAGAGGGAGAATTTTACTATCATATCTCTCAGAAATTTTTATTACTAAGAGGAAGAAGTTCTATGGAGAAATGTCAAAGAGGGAGAATGAACTTGGCAGAAGATTGGTGCAAATAGAAGTTTTATGATAGAGGGAGATGCTGAACAATTCTCACTAACAAAGGGACTTATCTAAATGAAACTAAGAATATGTCCCTTATTTTATTCTTGTTCCAAAAATTTCATTATGTTATGACATATTGTGTTGCCGTCAATGCCAAAGAGGGAGATTGTTTTATACAATTGAGTAATTATGTGTTGTCTTTGATGTTACACAAATGTCATATCAATTAGCAATCAATATATACTAAGCTCACTTGGATAGTGAACATAGTTTTTAGTGTCTACCAAACATTCCTTTTCAAAAGACAATGTCTACCAAGTTCACTCGAGCATCAAAGGAAAGTCTATAGAAGATGAGTGTTAACTGAGCTAACTTGGTTAATGAAGGGAAAATTAGATAGAATCAGTGTTAACCAAGTTCACATAGTTACCAAAGGATCATTGAAAGTTTTCAGTATTAACCAAGCTTCTATTGGTTAACACAGGAAATCATTTCTGAGTTAGTGACTACTAAGTTGGGTTGGCTAATGAAGGAATTTCCTATTTTGTCATATTGAGCTTAATTAATGTATCCATTGACTCCATCCAACTAAGATGAGGAATTTTAATTATTCTAAGTTGTATTCTATCCAACTTGATAATAAGAAGGATATAAGTATAAGGTCAAGTTTCAAGATAGACAAGAGAAGTGAGAAAAAGATCATTATTGAATATTTTAAGGTTTCTCTAACAAAGTGAATTTGGAGGCCAAAAAAATGTGTTTGAGGAGCTGAAAGGATACATTCAATTAGGAAGGATCAAGTACAAGAAAGAACAAAGATCTATAATTAGCAAGTCAATTGCATCTAAATCAGGTCATCTCATTGCCACTCTATAACCATTGTAGCAGTCATCTAAATCTCTTAACAGAGTTGGCTTAACAACTATTTGTAAATCCTCTAACAAGGTGGCTATTTTGTTGAATTTTTTAAAGACCTCTAACAAGGCCACTCCTAACAGGGTGATTAAATCCTCTAATAGGTTCATGCCTAACAGTGTGTTTTGTAACCTTTAATAGGGTTGGCTCATAACATGGCTCACTTCAAAAGAGCGAAAACAATATAACTAGTTACAATTGGTGATTTTTTCCCAAATTGGGTTTCCATGTTAAATCTTGGTGTCATATGTGTTCATGCTAATTCTTTCATGCTTGCAATTAAAATTAAGTAATGGTAATTATTGATAACTTTTGAAGATCTACAAAGTTAATTCATTACCAAGAACATTGAGTATTTACCTAGTTACAACATTAACTGTGTGTATGCCAAGCTTCAACATTTCAATTATTAGAGTTTATTTTGTAATGACATCTAAGGGACTTGGGATATATTTTGGAGTAACTAATTCACCCATCCCCTCTCAGTTACCCCTCTTATATTTCTAACAAATCAATATGTTGATTTAGAAGTAATATTATGATTCATTTTTATTAGATATGTTTTGATATAAATTAAGACACTATGTCTTGTTGAAATCTTATTGACTATAATGAAATATCATTAAAAGTGTACCAATTTGATTCTTAATGAAATAGGAATAAGTTAGAGTGAAAAATTTCCAATTCAAGACATGAACTTATGAATCATTTTGATATAATGTATTATAAACTAATACTAGAAATTTAAGATGAGTAATTGAGAGGGGTGGGTTTAATTAGTTACCACTATTTAAATAAATCCCAGATCCCTTAGATGTCAACATAAAACGTAAACTCTAAAATATTGTAGATCGGTAAAAACATAGGCACTCAGTTAATACTGATAACATGATAGAACTTGGTAACCACTAAAATAATAACTATAACTTAGCAAATGCTTAACATGCAAATCTTAGGATATTATATTTTATTAACCTTAATTAACTTAGTTGCATACATATGTAAGAAATAACATGAACACAAGTGACACCGAGATTTAATTTGAAAACTAAACTTGGGAAAAACCCACCAATTGCAACTAGTTATATTTTTTCACTCTTTTGAAGTAAGCCCTATTAAGACCCAACCCTATTAAAGGTTACAAAGAACACTATTAGTTGTGACACTATTAGAGGATTTAATCACCCTATTAAGAGTGGTCCTATTAGAGGTCTTTAGACACTTCAATCTAGAAATGTCACATTGTTAGAGGATTTATAAATAGTCATTAATCCAACTCTATTAAGAGATTTATATAAGTGCTACAATGGATAGAGAGTAATAATGAGATGACATGATTTCTTATGAAATTGTATTGCTGATTTCATATCTCAATTCTGGCTCGAATACTTGATCCTTTCTAATTGAATGAATCTTTGTAGCTCCTTAAGGATATTTTTCTTATCCTTCTAATTTTTGTCCTCTAAGAACCATCTGTTCATCCATACACTTTCAATCCTCAACTTGACCTTATAATTATATCATAGACATTATCAAGTCAAATTGAATATATCTTAGAATAATTAATATTCATCTCCTTGGTCAGTTAGAACCCACAAACAAAACCAATAAACTCAATATGCCAAAATAAGAAAATCCTTTGTTAGTTGACCCTAATTGGTAGATACTAACTTGGTAATGATTTCTGCATGTTAACCAAGTAAACTTTATTAATACTAAAACTTCAAAAACTTATTTATTAACCAAGTGAGATAAATTAACATTGGTTCCATGAACTTCTCTTCGATTCCAAAGTGAATTTTGTAGACATTGCCTTCTAAACTTGGGAAACATTGGAATGCTTGAAACTATCTTCATTGCCAAGTGAGCTTGGCATACATTAACTAGTAAATATATGACATTTTTTGTAACATCAAAGTCAATACACAATTAACCAATTATATTCAACAATCTCCCTCTTTGGCATTGATGGCAACACAACATGTCATAATACAATGAAATAGTAGAGAAAAATAATCATAAGGAAAATATCCTTAGTTTCATTTTGATTCTCATTCATGAGAACTCCATCTATCAGTGTGAACTCCCTTTGCCTTCAGTTTCTCCCTCTCTCAGCAAACTTCATCTTCAGTATTCTGTTCTAATAGAATACTCTCCCTCTTTGATATCAACTATGAATATTTCAGACCAAGTTCTTTCTTTTGACATCTCTGCAAATTCTTCTTCATCATAGAACTATCCCTCTTTGACATCTTATATCAAATGTAACAAAAAAAAATTTCATATAAAAAAAAAACAAAATTTAAATAAAGATTATGAAACATTCATTAACAGTTAACTAGAACTCCTATTCATGTAACATTATTTGTTTTAACAAGAAAATTAAGATCATCTAAAAATAACTAGATTAATGACTAAATTATAGATAAATGTACTTAGGATCAATTGAAATAACTAGATTTATAATCAACTGAAAATAACTAGATTAAGAATGAACTAAAATAACTGTGATTAGGATCAATTGAAAATAACTAGATTAACGATAAATTGAAAATAACTAAATTTAAGATCAACTAAAATAACTAGATTAATGACCATTTAAGAATAACTATATTTAAGATCAACTAAAAATAACTATATTAATGATAAACTATCCTTTTTTCATACAAGTAAGTAAATGCTTAACAAGGAAAGAAGAAAAGAACATACAAGGATCATCTGAAGGGTCTTTAGTTGGTTGTGCAAACCTCAGCTTTGGTGAGGGGAGAAGCATTGAAAATGGATTAACCTCCTAGCCTTGGACCATACTTATCCCCACACAGTCTATTAAATTAGAAAGACCCTCCTTACCTCAGGATTGGGCTTCAAATGTTTTTAGTATAGTCACTTGAGCATCTTGGTGCTTAGAATATCCACATAGTTATGAAATGGATTTGTTTGCATAATTGGAACCACTAGCATCAAGTGATCATTAGATGGAAAACATGCCTTTAAAATACCTTGGCCAAGCATTTTAGATGGGTTCATCTACTCGATCACCACCACTCGACTTGATAATAGATTTCATTACAAGGATGAGCATGAGCTATTGAGTATGCTTAATTTAATTTATTTAATCCTGTCTAATTTCTCTTCTATTTTATTGTAGATTCATTCCACCTCTTCACATTCATGGCTACACTATTAGTGAATCCCAAGTGTTTTTAGAAAATTATGAGCATCCTACTCTTTTCACCCCTTCACCAATCGTGGCTACAGTACTGGTGAATACTAGGTATTTTTTGAAAATTCTTAGCAATCTACTCTTGGCATAGTTTCTAAAAAGGTTCATCAATTTGTATATCTTATCATGAACTAGGACAAAAAAAGAGAGTTCTTGAGACCATTATAATTCATCTAGGTTTTATTGTAATTAGAAAACTCTTCCTCAAGAGATACTATTTGACTCTGTTTATGATGATTTTGGAAAAAAAAAATAAGTGAAAAAATTTCCCAATGACATGGATTATTTAGAAAAGATGGTAACATAATCACGGATAAGAAGGAATTTTATGAGTCTAGCCAAATGCTATAGAAATTATGTTAAAACATTGGACTATCAAAATCTAAAATGATTAACTCATGACCTGATAAAAATTCAAATTTGTCTAAAAACTTGCACATTAATTTGAAATTAGTTTCCCTCTAGTTTCTTGAAGACATTACCATAGTGTCTATGAACTTTTATCCTCAGTAAGAATACTTATATGACATGGAGTACAAAATGGGTTGCTTGAACAAAGCTTTGAAAATAGTATTGCAAGGAATTGTCACAAGCAGAAATATGAAATCAAGTGTGATGAACGGCATAAGGAAATATTGGAAAGATGTAAGTTGGAGCATACATGAAGTCGAGTGTGAATATGTAGTATCCAACTTCTACACACCACTTCAAAATAAGAAGAATGGCCATGACTTCTGGCTTCACCAAACATAAAAGATTATTTGCCAATTTAAGTTTACCAAGTGTTAGATTGGTTACACTAAAAAAAAAAGGAAAAATGAAATAGGATGGAAGAAAAATTTGGAAAATTATAATTTTATTATTGTTATAATTTATATTTACATGCAATCATGTAAATATTTCAATAAGGTGACATCAATTTATTAGGTTATTTTAATATAATGGTGTAATTTCATTTTTATATCTTTATGTACATGTATACATATATATTATAATAATATGATGAAAGATCATTTAAAATCCTTTGAGGTATGTTTTATATTTTAATTATATTATGTTATGTTTCTTAGATTATTTATATAATATCTCACATGGGTCCCACAAATGTATCTTATGTTCAAGTCATTCTGCTTATACCAAAGACGTTTAAGGTCATATCTATCAATCCTAATAATTGAACTAAGCGAGCATCCTATTTCGATGATCCCGTTTAGCAATGCTTCCCCCCCTTCATCTTCTCTTGCAATCACCCATGAAAACACTTTTGCCATAATAACAATTCTATAAAAACTTTCATATAAACATTTAAAATACTTTAAATTATTAATCATAATTCCAAAATCAAGCAACTTTTAACATCATATAATAGTTAATGGTCAATGACCATCTTCATTAATAGTTAATATAATGGATATAAATAACTAACTATTTCACATGATCATGAAATAAAAATCCATTAAAATCAATGATTATGAGAAAGTTTAAAATTAGGTCAAAATTTTGGGATGTAACACACCCTTCCCCTTAAATTTTTCATTGTCCCTAATCAATATCACAACAAAATTAAAAAAAATATCTAATCAGATTAATTTAAGAAAAGAAAGTTTAGGTTCTTACCCTAGAGAAAAGATGAGGATAGTTTTGAAAGATTTTGTGATAATCTTCCCAAGTGGCATTATCCTCTGCATACTAATCCCACTAGACATTGCATTGAGTCACCTCCCAATTTTGCAAGCATAGCTTATGCACCTTGAATATTATGGCCCTAGTTCTCATGCCTTTAATACATTCCAATCAATTATATGATCACGATTTGTAATGTATTTTTTAAGGTATGACACATGGAAGATGGCATGCATTCTAGCAAGGGCTAGTGGTAAAGCAATTATGTAAGCTACTGGGTTCACAACTTCCAATATTTCAAAGGGTCCTACATACCTTGGGGCTAACTTGGCATTCTTACCAAACTTTATAGTACTCTTTTGAGCTTTTACTCTTAATAGTAACTTTTCTACCACTAAGAATTCTCTAGTTCTTCATTTTACATCTACATAACTCTTTTGTCTATCATTAGCTTCCTCCAATCTTTGACGAACCTGGATTATCTATTCTTCCATTTCCTTAAGTATCTCATGTCTAACAATAATTCTATCTTCCAAGTGATTCTAACTCATAGGAGTTCTACATTTATGGCCATATAGAGCCTTGAAGGGGGCAATTTTAATGGCAGATAGATAAGAATTGTTATAAGAAACTTCTACCAAAAGTAAATATGTTTCCCACTAATATTGTCAATCCATATAGTAAACTCTCAAAAGATCTTCTAATACCTATATTACTCTTTATGTTTGACCATTTTTCGTAGGATGATAAGTTGAACTAATATTTTGTTTAGTACCTAGTGCTGAAAATAATGTTTACCAAAATCTAGAAGTTATCCTAGCATCCCTATTTGAAATAATTTTCTCTAGAATTCCATGCAATCTAAATTTTTTTTTTTATGAATTTATGAGAAATTTTTGGTGCTCCATTAGTTAGATTTGCTTGTATAAAACAAGAAACTTTTGTTAGTATATCAACTATTATTAGAATGTTATTTTGTTAATTTTGTTTCATAGGTAATACTTGTACAAAATCCATGGAAATTATTTTCCATTTCCATTCTAGTACTCATTAAGGTGCAGAAGGTTGGCTGGGTACTCCATTAGTTAGATTTCTTGGTATAAAACAAGAAACTTTTTTTAGTATATCAACTATTATTAGAATGTTATTCTATTAATTTTTTTTTCATAGGTAATCCTTGTACAAAATCCATGGAAATTATTGGCCATTTCCATTCTAGTACTTTATTAAGGTGCAAAAGGCTAGCTGGCTATTGATGTTCTAATTTCACTCTTTGGCATTCTAATTATCTTGCCACAAATTTTGCTATCTCCCTTTTTATTCCTTTCCAAAAATCTAGAGATTTTTATATCAAACAACATTTTAGTTCCCAGGGTGTCCTAAATATGGAGTTTAATGAGATTCCTCCAGAATCATTCTTCAAGTTTAGTTCTTTTGGGTACATAAAACTTGTTATGATATCCTATCAATCCATCCTCTTTTAGACTAAATAATGAATACTTGGAATCATGTGGGTCCCTGATGAGAGCTAGGTTTATCTCTACATAAAATTCATCATGCTCTAGATGTTGTAAAATTTGGTTGTTTAATTTGAAGTTTATAGTAGCCATTATAGATATGTGTCTTCTCCTACTTAAGGAATCTATCACTTTTTTTTCCATTCCCTTAATATAACTTATGTCAAATTCATAATCTGCTAAAAAATTCAGCCATCTTCTTTGTCTAGCATTTAGAATTGGTTGAGTGAAAATATATTTTAGGCTATGGATCGTAGTTCAAAAGGTTTTCCAATCAAGAAATATCTCCACATTCTAAGACCATGAATAGTAGCTGGTAATTCTAGATCATGAGGGGTGTAATTCTACTCATAATTTTTCAATTTCCTAGATTCATATGCAATTACCTATTCATCTCACATTGGTACACCTCCTACTCCTTCCCTTGATGTATCTATTATAACTAAAAAATTCTTTTGTGGGTTAGGTAATCTTAATATGGGTGTTGTGGTTAACTTTTCCATCAAGTATTTAAAAGTTGATTGACATTTTTTTGTCCATACAAATTTCTTTCCCTTTCTCTGAAGTGATGTAATTAGGTAAGTTATTTTGAAGAAATTCCCTACAACCTTCCTATAGAACCCTGCCAATCCTATAAAACTTCTAACTTCTATCACATTTTTAGGTATAGACCAGTCCTTAATTGCTTTGATTTTTGATAGATCTATAGCTATTCCCTAAGCTGATATAATCTACCCTAAATACTTAATTTCCTTTTGATAGAAAGCACACTTAGAAAATTTTCCATATGATTTATGTTCTCTTAACCTTTCTAAATTTTTTTCTAGATGTTCTTGATGTTCTTACTCATTCTTTGAATAGATTAGAATATCATCTATAAAGACCAAAAGAAACTTATCCAAACAATCTTTAAATATGTTATTCATTAAGTTCATAAAATTTGCTGGAGCATTGGTTAACCTAAAGGGTAACACTATAAATTCATAATGCCCATACCTAGTTCTAAATGTAGTTTTTTAAATATCTTTATCTTTAATACAAAGTTGGTGATATCCTGATCTCAAATCAAAATTTGAAGACATTGTTGCACCTTTCATTTGATCAAAAAGGTCATCTATTCTAGAAAGTGGATAATATTTTTTGATGGTAACCTTATTGAGCATTCTATAATCTATGCATAATCTCATGGCCCCATCCTTCTTTTTAACAAGCAACACTGGGGCTCCCCATGGTGAAAAATTAGGCTAGATCAGTTTCTTGTTTAACATATCATATAATTGTATTTGCAACTCTATTAATTCTATGGTAGTCATTTGATATGGTGCTCAAGAAATGGGTTCTGCTCCTGGTATCAAATCTATGGTAAAATCAAAGACTTAGGATAGTGGTAGATAGGGGAGTTATTTAGGGAATACATCTTGATAATTCTTTAGATAGGGATATTTTTCTTCAAAGGATTCCTTTTAACTTTTCTCTAATTCTTGCATCTTCAAAAATGTAGTAATCTCCATATGTGGTGTTTTTAGAATCTCTCATGTCTTCAACTATCACTAAAAAGATCCCATAGCCTTTTTTTCCATATTTCTTAAGTTGCATAGAAGATATTTTCTTTGATTTAATTTCATGTTTAATCCCTATAATGCTTGTAGGTCTACCTTGATCATCCAGACAATTTACAATTTTGGTAAAAGAATCCACCTTGGCCTTATTCTCACTGAGCCAATTAATGCCTATGATAATGTCGTAAGACCCAATAGGTGCTACATACAAATTCAATTCCATGGAGAAATTTGGAAAATTAACTTGAGCCTTGAAAAAACATTTCTCTACCTTAGCCCTTGACTGGTTGACATATTCAATTGTCCATGGTTTTGCCATAAATCTAGATCTCTTTGGAAATCTACTTAATAGTTTAGGTGATATAAACCATTCAGAAGCTCTAGTATCAATTAAAATAGAGACAAGGTTCTCGTAGATCTAACCTAGAGTTTCAATAGCCCCTATTTGTTGTTTTGATTGTTTATTGTTTAGGGCTGCATGGATCCTTTGCTAATAAACATGTTGTTGCTATGAAAGAGGTGGTAATTGTAGCTTATTGGTGTTGGGTTTGATGGGACATTTGTTAGCATAATGATCTCCTCTGCAATTGAAACATCTTGAAGGTGGCCCCTTCCTTTCAGTACTCTTATTATTCTTATGTGTACTAAAATTACTTTTAACATCCTTAACTCCATTTCCTTTTGATTTGGGCTTGCTATACTTGTAATCCTTAAACTATTTTTTCTAACATTTGGTATTTAGACCTTCCATATTCAAGTTTGTTTTCCTTTTATTATCTTGAATGGAGTCATCCTTCTTGATTTTGTATTCCTATCAAATAGCCTTTTGTAGTGCTTCTTCCATAGTTCAAGTAGTGAGAACATCAACTGATCCTCCTATTCTGTTATTTAGACCCATAATAAATTTTCTTGCCTTCAAATTTTTATTTTACTGATATAGTGGTGTATACTTCAATAGTTGGGTAAATTTCTCCCACTACTTATGTATAGTCATGTCTCCTTGCTTCAAGTTTTGGAAGTCCAATATTTTTTGGTCATAAAAGGTTTGGTATAGCCAGTAATTCCTAAAAATTGTTACAAATTTATCCTAAGTAATCTCAATGGTTTTAATGTTTTTCTCAACTTTGGTGTTTCCCCACCAGGTTGTAACTTCTCCAGTAAAGTGGTATATTCCCCAAACCACCTTTGAGGGTTTTAAGAAGTTCCTAATTTCAAAATAAACTATTCCATTTCAGTTAACAAAGCCTCTACATCCTCTCTAGATTCAAAACTCTCAAATTTGGGTGGTTTGATTTTCCTAATATCTGCTAATAGATCAACCACTATTTCTTATTTCCTTTATTTTTCAGTTTGAGTGGGTGAAGAGGTTTTCCTATTATATCTAGAGACTTTTGTCTCTATTCTTAGAGGAGGTGATGATTGTGTTTCTTCATGGTTATGCCCCATCTAGGTTGCCATCTCATTCATTCTCTTTTCCATATTATCCAAATTCACTTATGTTTCTTGCAAAATCTGAAGTAGCAAATTAGTGGATGATTGAATGTTTTTACAAACCATTCCATGATTTGCAATGTTCTTGTTGTTGATCATTTTGTTTTTTTACTTATTTAACCTATGAATTTACAAATTTGTGTCAAATTTGTGTGTGTGTGTGTGTGTGTGTGTGTGTGTGTGTGTCTATATATATATAAAGTGTATTTACAACTGTTAAAGAGTTTACGAGTGCATACAACACATCAATTAAACTAATTTTTAAAATTTACTTAATACTTCGCTACTGCATTCTTGGCAGACTTATTTACAAAAAAAATCATCTATTGAGGATATTTACATTATGGAATCTAACTTTGCTTCTCAACATTCAGTTCTTACTTAGGTTTTTACATATCCTGCACCATCTAGGATCTATGGAAATGTAGAAGAGAGTTTGCCTAATGAGCATTCTGGTTCTAAATTAGTTTGTTCCTATATGTTGCTTTACTAGTAGGAGTCTAGTTGATCTTTCTTTCTTCATTCATTGCAATACCTAGTTCAGATTTTTATTATCTTGGCCCATGGAGAAGTATAGTCAAAATTTGGCATGTTCTTAATTAAGTAAGAGAAGATGGGATGTCAAGCCTTTTTGCAGGGTATTTTTCATACTTGCATCTTATACAATTATTTTAATAATTTTTTAAGTTTACATGTGTTGTAGAAACATCCTAGGTTGATGTGTTATCCTACTCATTTGTGTTTATTCTACTAGCTATTACCAAGTTGCAATCATTGCTGAGTGCTAGTAATTTTTTCTAGTTTAAGCCAAGTTGAAGTTATCCAATGTCATCTTAACACTCAAGTTAGTATGTTAACCCATCTCACTTTGTAGTGTGTGACAAGTTCCATGGTGCATGCTAAGATATTCTTCATGTGCTAGGCTATCTTTCATGTGCCAAGTTTTCCTATTTATGTTGAGCATCAGTATTTTGGATGTGTTTTCTGAGTTCTCACTGTGAGCTAACTTGTGGGATTTATTTTGATTACATAATTTATGATAAGATATTTTCTTGGGATGTGTCAAGACCATTGTTGGATCGGCCTTCCTATTATCTAATAATATAAAACATTCTATAAGTGTTTTTTGCAAGTATAAATAGAGAGTTTAGGCTTAGAGTTAGGGTAAGTTTTTGGAGAGATTTTGGTAGGTCAATAAAGGGAAAAATTAGAAGTGTGAATTTGAAGTTGGATCTTAGATCTTGAATCTATATTGTATTTGGCCATAAACCAAAAGTTTTTATATTTGGGAATGTATGCTGATCATATGATGAATCAATAAAAGAATATTGCCCTCTCTCTCTCTCTCTCTCTCTCTCTCTCTCTCTCTCTCTCTATGGTGTTATTCTCTTTGTGTGTGTTCTTTTTTTGTGTTAACTCTATAAGTTTGGTTTGGATTTTTTGGTGTGCCTTTGGTCCTAGTTAGTCTTTTTGCTGCTTGCATCAACATGGAAGGTAATGTGCCCTAGGTTTTAGTGTTGAAATTGGCTCTGATACCATATGTAACAAAATAATTTTTCATATAAAAATAAAGATAGTTTAAATAAAGATTACCAAACATTCATTGATAGTTAGCAAAAATCCTATTCATATGACATTAACTATTTTAACAAGTAACTGAAATAACCATAACCATATTAATGATCATCTGAAAATAACTAGCTAATTAATAATTGACTAAAATTATCTTTATTTAAGATCAAATAAATATAACTAGATTAATGATAAACTAAAAATAATTGTATTTAAGATCAACTAAAAATAACTAGATTAATGATCAACTATCCTTTTTCATACAAGTAGGTAAATTCTTAACAAGAAAAGAAGAAAAGAACATACAAGATTCATCTAGAGGGTCTTTAGCTGGTTGTGAAAACCTGAACTTTGGTGAGGCAGGAAGCATTGACATAGGCTTAACTTCCCAACTTCAAACCCTACTTATCCCCACATAATATATTGAATTAGAAGGGCCCTTCCTACCTCAGGATCGGACTTGGGATATTCTTAGTCTAGCCAAATAAGAATCCTAATGTTTAGAATGTCTTCACAATTATGAAATGGACATGTTTGCATAACTAGCACCACTGACATCAAGTGATCATTAGATGGAAAATATACCTTTAAACTACCTTGGCCAAGGATTTCAAATGGGTTCATTGACCCGATCATGTCCACTCAACTTTACAATAGGTTTCATTATAGGGATGAGCATGAGCTATTGAGTATGTTTAGTTTAATTTATTTAATCATGTATGATTTCTCTTTTGATTTCTTGTGTATTCATTCCACCCCTTCACCATTCATGGATACAAAATTAGTGAATTGCAAGTGTTTTTTAAAAATTATGAGCAATCTACTCTTTCCACCTCTTCACCAAGCATGATTACACAACCAATGAATCCCAAGTGTTTCTAGAAAATTATGAGCAATCTACTCTTAGGTGAGCTTCTAAAAAATTCATCAATTCTTATATCTTATCATGAACTATGACATAAAAAGAATGTTCTTGAGACTAGTATAATTCATCTAGGTTTTATTACACTTAGAAAACTTTTCCTTAAGAGATATTATTTGACTCTTTTTATGATGATTATGGAAACTATGAGAGTTAAGAAGAAAACCATTATCAATCAGATGGACTATTCAAAAATGCTGGTAATGTAATCATGGATAAGAAGGAAGTTTCTAAGTCTAACAGATTGCTATAGAAATTAAGTTAAAACGTTGCAATATGAAAATCTAAAATAATTAACTCATGACCTCATAAAAATTGAGAGTTGTCTAAAAAATTGCAAATTAGTTTCCTCCAGTTGCTTGATGCCACCACAATGTATATGAACTTTTATCCTCATCAAGAATACTTATATTGTAGGAAATAAAAAATTGGCTACTGGAAAAAAGCTTTAAAAATGGTATTGCAAGGAATCATCACAAGAAGAAATATGAAATCAGGTGTGATGAAGGGCAGAAGGAAATACTAGAAAGATGTAAGTTGGAGCATATAGGAAGTTGGGTGTGAATATGTAGTATCTTCCTTCCACACACCATTTCAAAATAAGAAGAATGGTTGTGACTTCTTGGCTTCTACAAACATAAAAGATTATTTGTCAATTTAATTTTACCCAGTGTTAATTTTATCTCTCACATCTTGTCTCCATCTTCCTTTCCAATGCAATGGACCTGATGCATTCCCCTCTATTGCTTCAATCGTTGGATCATAAGGTAATTCAGGGCACTTTCATTATTGATAAAAAATTGTCGATTTCTATGCAATAGTATAATTTATGGAGTGGTTTGGCCTTGGCGGGTGGTTTATTTTCCAATTCTCAGTTACTGGTCAAGCATGAATGTTATTTTTTGTTTCAAGCCATTAAGAAATCAATAGAAAATCAAAGCTTCATTGATATGAAAAATGCTTTGGAAGCTACTTCTTGAGTTCTAGGTTTTCAATTTGAAGAGAAAATAAAGGTGTGATATGCTCGTATAGACTTGTAGAGGGTTTCAAATCTGGTTCATTCTTAGGGGCTGAATTTGGGTAATTTTAATCTCCAACTTGATGAAAGAAACACTTAGAATTTAATTTTTCAACCAATCTTCACCTCACCTATGACTCCTCATGCTAATTTGTGTTGGTCTCCTAATCTATCTGAGGTGGCATGAAAGAGTTAGGGTCTTGTTACTAATTATAGTAGGGGATCAAATGTTTTAGTTATTAGCTAAGGTGGTCCTCAAGATTCTTCAACATGTGATAGTAGTGTTGTTTGGGAAGGGTTGCCTAATTTTGATAGTAATTTTTTCCATTGTTATGATGATATGGAAGAATGAAATTTGGAGTATGATTTTGAATGTTGTTTTTTTGTTGATTCAAAATGTTATCGACAACTTGACATGTGTTGATTATCAAATTTTGATAGAAAATATGGATGTGCATTCTATCAGTTTTTGATCACTAAGGGAATACCTCTAGGTGGTGGTTGATACACCCATTTGTAATTATGGTATTTTTTCAATATTATGTAAAAACTATGTATATAAGGGATGATGTTGGGTTTTCTTTACTAATTCTTTCCTAGTTGACCTCTTGAATTAGATTAATAAAATATTAAAGTGGCTTGCCACTTTTTTCCTAAAGAAAATAAAAGTGTTAAATTGATTACAATAAAAAAGAAAGGAAAAATAAAACGGATGGAAAAAAAGTTGGAAAATTATATTTTGATTACTGTTATAATTTATAATTACATACATTCATGTAAATATATCAATGAGGTGACATCAGTTTATTAAAATATTATAATATAAAGGTGTCATTTCATTTTTATATCTATAAGTACATAAATACATATATTATAATAATATGATGAACGATCATTTAAAAACCTTTGAAGTATGCTTTATATTTTAATTAGATTATTTTATGTTTCTTAGATTATCTATTTAATAGCTCATGTGGGTCCCACAAATGTATCTTGTGCTCAAGTTGTTGGGTCCTTACCAAAGAATTTTTAAGGTCATACCTATCAATCCTGATGATTGAACTAAGCAAGCATCCCATTCCAATGATCCCGTTTAGCAATGCTTCCCCCCTTTCGTCTTCTCCTGCAATCACTCATGAAAACACTTTCACCATAATAACAATTCTATAATAACTTTCATATAAATATTTAAAATACTTTAAATTATTAATATAATAATTCCAAAATCAAGAAACTACTAACATCATATAATAGTTAATGGTTAGCAACCATCTTCATTAATAGTTAATATAAAGAATATAAATAACCACCTACTTCACATGATCATGAAAGAAAAATTCATTAAATCCAATGGTTATGAGAAAGTTTAAAATTAGGTCAAAAATTTGGGATATAACACCAACGACAATATTTAGTGAATAGCAATGTACCTCATGTATTGATTCATATGTAATCTACCCTTTTTAATACTACAAAAACATGATTGATCTGTTAGAAATAGGGAATACTAGGAGGGGGGAGGTGAATCAATATTCTACAAAATTTTGTCACCAACTAGATATTATTGATTACTTTGAGCCATGCATAAGAAATTAAACAAGCAATGATGAACACTTAAAGTAACCATGCATAGAGAGAACTCATAATACCATATTTTGTCAACTAGGGAAACCTTTCCCAAGGGAAAACTCTAGTGGGGATAATACCTACAAGATGATGTACTAATATAAATGTTCCTTTCTAGAGGATGGACCCTATTAGGAGTCTATATGCTCACTTAGTACATATGAGTCTCTATTAGGAGATTTTGAATCCCTGTTAGGAGATTTTGGAACCATGTTAGGAGTTGTGGTACAATGTGTGCAAGAAGTGTTCACTACCCAAATAATCACTTTCAATTACAAGAAAAGCTCGCTGTCCAAACAAGTAATTAAAGTTTCTTGAATATAGAAGTATGGATATTGTACCTTCTTTGAACTAATCTCTGAACTTAGCTCAATCTAGGATCACAAAATTAGGTTATCAAAATTTTCTTTTGAATATGATACAAAACTTTGCATTCACAAATTTTGCATATCACTTCAAAATAACTTCAAAATATTCTTAGAAGATGTCTTTGTATAAATATCATGCCTTTTCACAAATTTCTTCTAGGTCAAATTAGGCCAAAATAAACTTTCCCAACTTAGAGTAAACATCTAAGATGTCATGCCTAATTGTTCAAGTAATTATTTTGTAAACAAAATAATTCCTTTACCTTTCATTTTGATATTTTCTACATCTTGAATATCTCTTTTCTATATTGTTTGTACTAATGTTTGAGCTTATACACATCATCATCAACCTGTATAATGTTCCCATGTATCTTATCTTTCAAGAATAACAAGTTATACATCGATCAATACACTCTTGTAAACCATTTCCATACTTAGACAATATTTTGAGTGCCAAAAAGCCAAGTATCTTTTTTCTTTGAGGTTTAATATGAACATGTGTTTCCATTAATGAAAACATTTACATATCTACATATAAAAAAATTTCAACAATATCCCCCTTTGGTATTGATGGAAACAAAGTAGGAAAATTGGCTAAGTATCAAAAAATTTACGAAAACTTACAACTTTCTCATAAACTTCTCCCCATTTTACATCAATGAAAAAGGCCAAAAATTCCAAAAACTATCAAAAATTTATGTATTGTTGTGTCAAGTTGATATCATCTTCATACAATCATCAAAATTTTCCTTTAGACTATCCATACCTTTCTCCCATGTGTCCTTGACTACTTCAGAAATAATGAGAATTGCACACTAGGAATATGATGCAATCTCAACTACATCAAGGTTAGAATATATAAAATTTCAATAAGCATTCTTTGCTTTGACATATTCCTCCAACTGTCTCTCAATGTTTGATATTTTTAGAGCTATAGATCCTATAAAATTTGACAATATCCTCAAAATTTTCTCTTTTTTTAAGTTTTAGTTCCCTAATATCACTAAGAATGCCGACAACTTGTCCTTCAAAATAATGAACTCTACTACAAGGTTGTTGTAACTGACCTTCTAGAGCTTCTAGCCCACTTAGCTTCCCTTCCATCTTATTATCGAGAACTTTAGTCAACTTGTGAGATAAAGTAATTTTGATGTATAGCTTCTTGCCATCTTGTTGACATATTTAAAGTTATTTGATATAAGTATCAAGACTTAACAAAACATTCTTTACGTTCTAACAAATAGTGTTAAAAAGATTAGCATCATGAGAAATTTGAGCCTTAGATTCTGCTACACTCAAAAAATTAGTAAATTCACCATTAAAAGATTTTAACACTTCTTTGGATCTCTATTTGGGGTCTTCTTCTCTATGTTTGGCTGCCAAAGTGCTATGCAATCTATCAGTCACCTCCATTAATATTCTCTGTAGATTCTTGACTTTTATGTTCTTCTCAATTTACTTGTTCAAAGGTGAGATCAAGATAGATTGATCATTATCATCACCTATAAGTTGGTAAGAGATAGTGAAGTGGATGAGCTAAAAGCTTTAGTCTCATCTTCCTTTTGTTTGTTCTCTATTATCTCCCTTTCCTTTCTCTCTTCACCTTCCTTCTCCTCTTTTTCTTTCCTTTTCTATTCTTTCTTTTCTTCTTCTAGCTTCTTATATTTTTCATCTTCTCTCCTCTTCTTTTCTTCTTTCTACCTCTTATCATCCTCAAGCTATTTTTGCTTGGCTTCTTCAATCTTCTTCTTTTCTTTCCATAATTGCTTCTTCTCTTCTTCAATTAGTTTTAACTAATCTTGAATGTCCTTGGAATGAGACTTAGGCTGATTAAAGCTTTCATTTGAAATGATTCTCATCAAAGTTAATAGGAACATTAGTTTGATCAATTTGCATGGTGTCACCACTTACTAATAGTTTCAAATTTTTCTCTACTGTGGTAGGTACTACCTTTAATTCAAACATCATCTAGTTGATGGCTATAGTTGTTTCACTTCTTTTAACATTCTTCTCACCTCTCATAAATAGAAATGGCCTCATCTTATTTCTTAAATAGGGTGTGAGTTTTTTCATCGGTTTATTGATTTCTTCTTCATCATCAATTTTGCATAGAGTCCTTATCATTGATATCCAAAGTTCCATGTCTTTCTCATGAGCTAGTGCCTTCTTTGCTATAATTCTATCATAAAATTTTTGGTTTACAATACCTTCAATATCTTCAAGTTTCAAATTATTAAGAATCATATTTCTAATAGTAGAGATATTAATCTGATATTTCTCAATATCATTCTATAAATCATAAAACTTATTCACTTGCACAAAGTTTCCTTCATTTTTAGTAGTTGTGCTAATCTTTTCTATCTTTGGTTTCTAGGGTTTCCTTGTTTTACCTACTAGCTACTTCAAAATAATAACTTTTTTAGGCTTTTTAACTTCTTGTTCCTCATTATCTTCCTCACTAGAGTGTTGTAGGAGCATCCTGGGTATAAGGGCAATCTTGCATCACCCAAAAACTATTTCATTTTCAGTCTTTTCTATTTTGATAAGGACTAGTAGACATGGTGGTTACTATTTATGGGAATTTTCTATTTTTAGTAATTTTTTCATATGAGCTTGGAATATTCTCATTTTCTACAAGAAGGTTCATTTTAGAGATATAAGCCTACCATAAAAATCTCATTGTGTCAACTTAAGTATTAGAGAAATTAGTGCAGATTTTTGGTGGAACAATTTGTAGAAATATCTTTAGGCTCACCATTGATGCCTTAGAGTGATTGAATGAGGTCAAAAAACTCAACAGAAGGGCACTAGCATAGTTCTACACCTATGGATCACAAGCTGGCATTTCTGAAAAGTGGTTATTATAGCCAATTAGAGCAACTGTTCATGAGTTGTGGCCTTCTAAATTTGGGCTACTTGAAACTTCTAAAGTAATTGTCAAAAATGTATTTGGCAGATTCTATATGTTTTGTTAGGGTCTATCGGCCCTAGGTATTGAGTTTTAGCATCTAGAACCTTCCCGAGTGGCATAAAACTACCTACTTAAGAAAGGCCCGAACATTGTCTAGGATAACTCTAGGAATAGTTCATAGCTTGTCTTGCCACTTATTGTACTAAAGGCACCCATGTGGGTTAGCATAGTGTACTTATGAATTCTCTACTTCTACATTTGTGGCACAAATAAGATGTCCATATTTTGTTCTCACTTTTGTTGTGGTTTCTTTTTTTTGGTATTAAGGGGAGCATCCTACATCAAGTGGTATCAAAGCTAGATTTATTGAGTGTGTGGACAGATTGCTGATTGTGAGGTAGTTTGCAATAGGACCATGGTTTAGGCTAAGTGTGTAGAAAAATTGCCAATTGTGAGGCAGTTTACATTAGGGTTTCAATAGAAGTGCAAAAATGCCTCCGTGAAGAGAGCATGGCAAAATATTTGTAGTTGTTACACTTGAGGGTTTATGAGCCCTCCAAAGGAAAATGTAAGCATTGGAAGAACAAATGCAAAGAGGAATAAGTCTTCCTGTAAGAGATGAAAGTGAGCATGAGGATGAAGTAGAAGAAAACATCAAAGCATAAGCAGTTCTAAATCTAGAGGAAGAGAGGCTTTTTAGGGCCATGTCCAAGATTGGAAAAAGTCCTAAGTTTGAGGTTCCCATGTTTTTGGGACATGTTAACCTAGAGGAGTTGATCGATTGGATAAATGAACTAGAGGAGTATTTTGAGTATGAAAATATTGATGATCATGATAGGGTCAAGTTTGTGAAGGAAAAACTAAAGGGACATGCGAAGACCTAGTGGTAGGACGTTCAGTTGGAGTGAAATAGAAAGGGAATGGACAAAATCACCAGATAGGATCAGATGGAAGATAAACTAAAGTGACAATTAATTCCCATGGATTATGGGCTTGATATATTAAGGAAGATGCAAAGGTTGAAGAAAGAGAGAAAATTTGTTTAAGAGTATATCAAAGAGCTCTACCGAGTTCTCATTAGAACCAACCATGCAGAAGCTAATAAGTAGAAAGTCACCCATTATCTTAATGGGTTAAGACCAAGCATTCAGGATGAGATAAGTCTTGTTGAAATGAGTAGTATTGAGGAGGCATACTAGTTTTTCCAAAGAGTTGAGGAGAAACTGAGCAAGAAGTTTGATAATAAGAATAGTGGAAGAGGCCGTGGTGGAAGATCTAGTGAAAGATCTTATGGTGGTTGTAATGATGATCAAAAGAATAAGGATGAAGTTGGAAGTAGCAGTCAAAACTAGAGGGAAAAAAATTTCAGACATTTCTATGATTAGAACAATAGAGATTAGAGAGGAAGAGGTGAAGGAAACAGATCTAAAAGAGGAGGCTTCTATGGAAAATATTTTCATTATGAAGAAGAAGGGCATAAAGCATTTGAATGTACCTAACATCAAGGAAAGACAAATAAAAGAATAGAAGGTTAGGAAAGAGTTGCACATGTTGATGGAGATTCTAGATCCTCATATTTAGAAGATGTCAAAGGAGGAGAAGTCCTATTTAACTAAAGAGTTTTATTGAGTGGTGAGAATGAACCTGAACAAATAAGGAGCTTGTTTTGCAGAAGGTTTAGATGTAAACATAAGTGTTGTGATGTGATCATTGATGGTGGAAGTACTAACAATCTGGCATAAAAAATAATGGTCACTAAGTTGAAGCTAAAGAGGTAGAAACACCCACGTCCATACCATATTTCTTAGGTACAAGATGACCACAAGGTCATGGTCAATGAGCAGTTCTTAGTGAAGTTCACGATTCGAAACTACCAGGATGAGGTACTATGTGATACAATACCTATCAACATATGTCATATGTTGTTGGGTAGGTCATTACACTTTGAAAAACATGTTGTACATGATGGGTGAGAAAATACCTACACTCTAACTAAAGATAGAGTGAAACATAAGTTGAATTCATTGAAGGATAAAGAAGAAAAGGTATGTAGTGTTGCTCGAATATGTTTTGCTGATGGAAATGAGTTTCTTAAAGGTATGAAACATGGGCATATTTGTTTTGCTATAATTCCTAAAGATAGTAAAGAAGAAGTAGAGGAGGTACCTGCAGAAGTTGCAAATATGTTGGAAGAGTTTTTTGATACTGTATTAGATAATGTACCTAATGGATTGCCCCAAATGAGGGAGATTAGTCACAATATGGATTTGGGTTTAGGAGTTAGTTTTCTAGATGAGGCAATGCACATAATGACCCCAATAGAAGGTGCAGAGTTGAACAAACAAGTTCATGAGTTGTTGTAGAAGGGGTTGATTTGAGAGAGTCTAAGTCCATGTGTTGTACTAGCAATATTAGCACCAAAGAAGAATGGAGAGTGGAGGATGTGCATACATTCTTGTGCTATCAACAATATCACAATAAAGCATAGATTTTCATTGCCAAGGATGGATGATATTATGGACTGTTTGAGTGGAGCTAAGTATTTCACAAAGATAGATCTAAAGAGTGGGTACCATTAGATTCATATTAGAGAAGGTGATGAGTGGAAGACTAATTTCAAGACAAGGGAAGGAGTATATGAGTGGTTAGTCATGCTTTTTGGGCTAACCAATGCACCAAGCACTTTCATGAGGCTCATGAATGAGATACTAATGGAGTTTTTGGGTATGCTTCTCATTTTTTACTTAGATGATATATTGATCTTTAGTAAGACATTAAAGGAGCATTTCATTCATATTCACAAGGTGTTTAATAAGTTGAGGGAATAAAAGTTGTCAATAAACCTTAAGAAGTGTAGTTTTGTAAAGAAAGAGTTGGTGTATCTAGGATTTGTAGTCTTAGGAGAAGGTCTAAAAATGGACCTAGAGAAAGTGAAGGCTATCCTTGAATGACCTACTCCAAGGAGTGCACTAGAGGTAAGATCTTTTCATGGACTGGCTATATTTTATAGAAATTTCATAAGAAATTTTAGCAGTATTTGTGGACCCTTGATTGAAACAATGAGAGGGGATAGGAAAGAGATTAACTGGACTATAGGAGTAGATAAGAGTTTTAATCTGTTAAAACAAAAAGTTACTGAGCAACTTCTTTTAGCACTTTCTAATTTTAACAAGGTGTTTCAAGTAGACTGTGATGCTAGTGGTACCACAATAGGAGCTACTTTCAGCTAGGAAGGTAGACATGTTGCTTATTTTAGTGAGAAGTTGAATGATGCAAGAATAAAATATTTTGTTTATGATTAGGAATTTTATGCTATAGTTCAAACATTGAATAAATGGAGATACTATCTTTTCTTAAGGAATTTTTTTTGTATATTAATCATCAAGCTTTGCAATATTTGAATAGTCAAGGAAATTTGAACCAAAGGCATTTAAAGTGGGTTGAATTTTTGCAGAGTTATACATTTATTTTGAAACATAGGAGTATGAAGTTTAACAAAGTTATAGATGCTCATAGTAGAAGAAAACTTTTGCTGATAGAAATGCAGATAGAGGTGGTTGGGTTCAAGGAACTTAGTACATTATATCTAGATTATCTTGATTTTTGTGAACCATGGAAGGCTTGTATAGAACTTGTTACACTTGACATGACAAAATCGTTAGATTTCATGATCCAAGACAATATGTTGTTCAAAGGAAGCTAGCTGTGCATTCCTAGAAGTTAAATGAGAGGTAATCTCATCAAGGAGAAGCATATTGGAGGATTTGTTGGACATTTTGGTAGAGATAAAACAATATCTTTGGTTGCCAAAAATTACTACTAGCCATAGTTGTAGCAAGTTGTGATGAAGTTTTTACAAAGTTTTAGAGTATGTTAGATGGTGAAAGGAGTAAAGCAGAATATAGGGTTGTATCAACCATTACCTATACTAGAGAATCTATGGAAGGATATTAGTATGGATTTTGTTCTTGGATTACAGAGGACACAATGTAGGCATGATTCTATTTTTATGGTGGTTGACAGGTTTTCAAAGATGGCACATTTTATTCCTTGCAAGAAGACTAGTGATGTTAATGTAGTAGAGTTGTTTTTCAAAGAAATGGTGAGATTACATGGTCTACCAAAGAGTATAGTTTTAGATAGAGATACCAAATTTGTTGGTATTTCTAGCATAAATTATGGAAGAAGTTGAAGACAAATTTGAAGTTTAGTTCATCACATCATCCATAGACTAATGGATAGACAAAAGTTGCAAATCACAATTTGGGAAACTTGCTAAGATGCTTAGTTGGAGATAAACCAAAAGGATGGGATATGATTTTACCATAAGCAGAATTTGAATATAATAATTCTATTGATAGGAGTAGTAGTAAATCACCATTGCAAATTGTATATGAGAGTATTCCTAGAAATGTTTCTAAATTAAGGAAGTTGGATAAAGGAGAGATAAGTAGTGCTAAAGCAAAAGATTTTGCTGAACATTTGAAGAACATCCATGAGGAGCTGAGGAAGCACATCATAAAGATGAATACATAGTATAAGGATAAGGTATATGTGAAAAGGAGATATAAGGAATTTTTGGTTGGAGATTAAGTCATGTTCATTTGAGAAATGAGCATTTTCTAGTGGGTACATATAATAAGTTGAAGATGAAGAAGTTTGGACCATGCAAGATAGTGAAGAGGCATGATTATGGAAATGTGTATGAAGTGGGGTTGTCTATTGAATTGAATATTTAACTAGTATTTAATATTTTAGATTTGATAGAGTATTATGAAGGAGGTGATGGAGATGAAGTTGTAGAAGTGCAATGGAGCATTCCAACAGCTAGTTCGGCTATAAAGGAGATTAAGGAGATATTAGATGGTCATGTTGGAAAAAGTACTAGAAACAAAACTTATAAGGAATATATGGTCAAATGGATAGGGAGAGTAGTTGAGGATTCATCGTGGCTAGCAAAGGAGGAGGTTAACTATCTTAGTTTTCCTCTAAAGTCCTAAGACGTGATGGGGTCACTTCTCAAATTACTAGAGGTGTTTGATGCAAGAGCATCCTAGGTATAAGGGCAATCTTGCATCACCCAAAAAATATTCTAATTTCAGTCTTTTCTATTTTAATAAGGACTAGTATATAGGGTGGTTACTATTTATGGGAACTTGCTATTTTTAGTAAGTTTTTCATATGAGCTCAAAATGTTCTCATTTTCTATAGGAAGGTTTATTTTAGAGATATAATCCCACCATAAAAATCTCATTGCTCTAGATTAAGTATCGGAGAAGTTTGTGCAAATTTTTGATGGAATAATTTGCAAAAAAATCTTGAAGCTCACCATTATAGACCTTAGAGTGCCTAGCTGGGGTCCAAAAACTTGATGGAAAGGTACTAGCATAATTTCGAGCTTGTAGATCAGGAGCTAGCATTTTTAAAAAGTGGTTATAATAGCCAATTAGAGCAACAATTTGTGAGTTATGGCCTTCTGAAGTTGGGCTACTTGGAACTTCTAAAATAATTGTCAAAAATGTATTTGGTTGATTCTATATGTTTTGTTAGGGTCTGTTAGCCCTAGGTATTAAGTTTGAGCATCTAGAACCTTCTCGAGCAGCATAAAGCTACCTATTTAAGAAAGGCTCAAACATTGTCTAGGATAGATCTAGGAATAGTTAACAACTTGTCTTGCCACTTATTGTATTGGAGGAGCCCATGTGTGTTAGCATATTGTACTTATGAATTCTATAATTTTGCATTTATGGCACAAATAAGAATTCTGTATTTTGTTCTCACTTTTACTATTGTTTCTTTGTTTTTGTTATGACATTATGGTATTAAGGGGAGCACCCTACATCATGGAGTCTTCAATTTTCAACAATATTTTCTTTCTTTTCTCAAGTCTAGTGTCTTATTTCTTAACTCTCTTTGTCTTATGATTCTCAACTTCTACTACCCTTTCAAGCTTCCTTTTGGGTTCACTAGGTTGCTTTTTTGATACAATGACATATGGAATGTTTTTTCTGTAGGAGTCACAACAATGAATATACTTGATGTGTCAACTGATAGAGGTGTCATATACATCAAACCTTGTTCACCAATTTTCTTTAGTTTGAAGATAGTTTTCCTAAATGCCTATGATTCACTTTTTGACACATTGACCTTAATTAATGTTTTCTTCATCATAGTCTCAACTTTCTTATGAGATGTTTTCTCCAAGGATGCTTGGTAAGCTAACTGAGTTTTCTCTTCATATGTTCCAAATATATAAGATGCTTGGTCCTTTTCAAAGTTTAATAATAGATCAATCTAACCAATAGCTACATCATCAGTAAATTCACAACCTAAGGGATCAAGAAATGTTGCTCAGGGTTCTACTACTTCAATATGTGTTAGATATGTATCTACAATAAAGAATATATCATCCTTAAATCTGTCAACAATTGTAGATGCAATTATGAATCTTTGTTTCATCTCATTCTAGAATGTTCTCATAATCAAGCAACCACTATCCAAGGTTTTATCTATAGGATGCCTTTTGCATACATCTATTATCTTAGCCATAGTACATCTTTTGCTACTCATTATCTCTATGACTAAAAAAAAAATCTTTAAAGTACATGAAAGAAAATATGATTGATTAGTGATTGAAATTTGAACACACCATTCTTAGTTCTCTTAATCTTCTCTAGATTCTCAAGGAGTTGTATTCTAAAAATCTCACTCAAATTAACTTGTTCTTTCTCTACACAAATATTGTAGGCCACATAGATAAATCATGCCAAAAAATCATCACTCTTAGAACTTGCACAAATAAAATATGCAATGATTCTACTCAATAATCTCACATCATATTGTCTGATGGTGTTGATCACAATTGCCTTACCATTAAAAACTACTTTAGTATAAATTTCAACCTTGTACTTAATTAATTTCTCACCAATTGGTACATTGCCTTATTTGCTAAGAATAGTAACCTCATGAATAAGGTTAGCTATATTGTCAACTACATTTTATACCATCCAAAACTTCCCATTATAAATTTTACTTCATGTAATTTGAGTCCATTCTTTGGTATCAAGTTCATAGTAGAAATAATATCAGAACAAATCTAAATCCTTCATATGTTCAAATTGGGGCTTCACAACCATATCAAGGATGATTTTAATTTTTTATATCATTTTTCATAAACTCATTTCTAATAGTTTCAAACTTGCTAGTTAAATAACTTCCTATATCTTCAAAATATACTATGTTGTTCATAGTTGTTGATAGAGCCAAATTAATGTTTCCTTCTAAGGGTTTCATAGGAGTAACCTTCAACTTGGGTCTGTCATCATCCTCAACATTATCAAATACTAACATATCAATGATAAAATCCTATGTGAAAAATGATAAAATACCTTTTCTTGAGGTAGGGTTTTGCTTGAAATCATTTCAAAAAATCGCTTCTGAGTGCTCTAAGCTTCTAAGATAACTGCAATGTGGGAATAATCAAGTTAATACTCTACTTATCTATCCAACTTGAACTTGTATTAATTAAATCCTTTTCCAAAATGAAAAACTTGTTGATTTCATTCTAAAATCAAATATATACTCAAAATCATCTTGTTGGAAATCTGATTGAAAATATTATTGATGAGAAAGATTGATTGAAAGAGGGAGATTGTTGTTAAAAGAGTGTTTTCAATCATTGTTTTGCCATTTATTTCAAACCTACTATGTGTAGGAATGACAATTTCTTATAAGATCCAAGTACTATCACTTAATTGATTGATGAAGAGAATTTGATCAACAAGATGTAACAAGAGCACCTAAGGGAAAGGTTGAGTAATGATATTGTAATGAAGTGCAAGGAAAAATGAAGACAATGGTTAAATGATTTATTGATAACATACTCAAAGATACAGAGGTTGGCTACACTTAGAAACGTTGGAGGAATAAGTTGTAATAAGATTGACTGCAAAACTTAAACTAAGTTCATTAGTGGGTGTTGAGCAAGCTAGTTTAAGCCAAGCAAATTTTTAGTTGGAGTTGAGCAAGTGAAAAATCTAGCGTGTGTTGAGTAATCTTCAATTGCCAATCATCAAAAAATATTAGAAGGTGCTGAGTGAACTTCAGGTGCCGAGCATCAGAAAAATCTTCAAAGGTGTCAAGTGAGTTTCAATTATCGAGCATTAGAAAAATGTAGTTGATGCTGAGTAACATAGTATGTGCTGAGCACTAGTATTTCAATAGTTTTGAGCTACTACATTATTGGAAATGTCAAATATTTGCCAAATCTAAGCTGACATAGTTGTTATCTTAAATTTTGTGAACCAGTCGGAGGATAAGGATGATGAGCTAGTGGCATAGAATTCTATGTAAACCAGTTTTGAGCAAATTTAAAAGGATTATTCAAGAAGTTTCTAGTGGAAACATAATATGGGTTAGATTCAATGAATCCTACCTAATCCTTGTGAATTGAAATTAAAAAGAAGGAAGAATCAGGCAGGAAAGAAACTCCAAGACTTCTTTTTAAGGAGCCACTGACCAAGAAGCAACTGCTACTACTATTGCTACTGGTGAGCCAAATTTTGAAGTGGTTAGAAGGGTGTCAAGGAGAAGGCATTGAGGAGAAGGGAGAGCACAAAGTGTCTATTTCAATAAGTGGTTAGAGAAAGATGATTGCATGTCATGTCCCCTTTTCAAATAATTAAAAAATAATAATCTTTGCTAAGGTAGGCAGGCCCAAGAAAGTGAAGTTTCGGAAAAAGGGGGTTAATCTTTGGAAATCGTTGGACTAATAAATAAAAATTATTATTAAAATATGTTTCATTAATCTCTCTTGTATGTGAGTTACGGTTATGCCCTCTTTTAAGGGGTTTGGATGCATTTTGGGCTGATTCCAGAACTTGATTTTGCTCATTTCTTTGTTATTCTTCAGAGGCTGCCAAACCTGTGGAGAAGGAGACCCAAGAATGGGAGTTTATAGGTTTCCAGGGAGACCCAAGAATGGGAGTTTTCAGGTTTCCAAGAAGGCTAAGGACTGGAGTTTGAATCCATTCCATGTGCATGCTCATACAGAGTTTTCCTTTGTGTTGAACAGTGCAGATTTGTGGGTTTTTGGGTGTGTTTTTTGTATGAGTTTGGTGTTTTCAGTTGAGTATTTCATATCATTTTAGGTTGCTACTGTATTTCAGACTTTAAGGTGTTAAAATAGAGCTGAATATATGTATTGGGATGTGATTAAACTTCTGAGATAGATTGTTAGTGTTTTTGTGGTGTTTTCGGGCATTTTTGTGTTAATTTCGGGAGCCCGATGAGCATAGTTTTTGTCTTACATTTGAGAAATGTTGTGTAAAGACTATATGGATATGGAAATTTCATTTTTTAGGCTGTTATGCTACTGAAATTTCTGTAAAAATTTCCACTTTCAGATTTATTAATAATAGGTGAAGCTGTGAAGCTTTTGGCACAATTTCTGGCATACCCGATTTGGGGTTTCTTGAGAAATTTGGTGGATCTTTGGGATATTAGTTGTTTTATTTTAAAAATCTGATTTGAGGCTTGAAATATCATGTAAAATTAGAAAAGGGACATTTTAGTGGTATCAGAGCCATGATCTTGCCAGCCTAAGGGTTTGTAGAAGTTGCATGTCAGTTTTGACAACTACCCAGATCTTGCATTTCAGTTTTTAGAACTACCCAAATCTTGCATGTCATAATTTATGGTTGCATGTTGCTTCTAATCAGCTGCATGTCAAAATTTATGGTTTCATGCTACTTCTAATCATTTGCATGTTAGTTCTTGGTGAATTTGGTGGTTGTATAAGTTTGCATGTCAGTTTTGACAACTACCCAGATCTTGCATGTCAGTTTTGACAACTACCCAGATCTTGCATTTTTGACAACTACCCAGATCTTGCATGTCATAATTGATGATTGAATGTTGCTTCTAATCAACTTCATGAAAAAATTTATGGTTGCATGCTACTTCTAATCATTTGCATGTTAGTTCTTGGTGAATTTGGTGGTTGCATGTTGCTTCAAATCAGTTGCATGTCAAAATCTATGGTTGCATGCTACTTCTAATAATTTACATGTTAGTTCTTGGTGTTTGAAGAAGTTATATCCTATTGGGGTTACACTCTACTTTATCTAGAATGGACAGGTATAGTACAGAGTCTCAAAGGACACGATCTTGGACGATTGATATCCAGAGTCAAAATAGTAGAAATGATGGTTATTTAGACATTCATGATAAACTTATGAAAATAAGCCATGACATGTCTAAACAGTTGATTGAGCACCATCGTATAATGAATGACATGTTGTCCGACCCAGCTAAGGTGGATAAGTTGATTGGATTTCTATTTGGCAAATTTTCTCATAGGGCAGATGACACAATTACCAAGAACTTGCATGAAGAGTTTGAGAAACTAGCTGATAGCCAAGTAGAGGTCTCAGATTCTACTCTGCCACAGGAGCTGGTGGCAAAGGATATTAACAGATTGATAGTAATGGTCAACTTGATACTCAAATTGAGACAATTGTTTACAGGTCATCAAAGGGTGATGCCATAGGTATTCAGGATGGTATAGTTACAATAGGCAGTGACTACAGTGTAGTGGGTTTAGATGATGATTATGAGGATGTTGTTGTGTAGGATGGTGAGATACCTGGTAGAGATCAGCAGACATTGAGAATTCATGATATTGCTAAGAAAGAGTACCAGGCAAATTTAGATGCTTCACCACATGAGGTTGAGGCTAGTATTACTTCACATGATTTGTCCAGCCAGCTGAAGGTGAACAAAGATAGTATTGTGACTTCATTATCTCATCATGACAGGTATGTGGAGTTAGTTGGTATTGGTCATATTACTCAGGTGAGGAGTTTTCTTGAGTTACCAGTTGATTCTAGTTTACAAATATGGACTCGAGATTGTTATATTGGCATTTGGGATTCAGTTGATTGGAGATCTTTAACACTTTTTGGTAGCAGTGTTTGTTTGGGTGCTATCATGGATTTGATTAGCAGATTACATGGTGTTGTCTTTTCTTGTGCCAGTATCTTGTCTGATGTTGGTATTAGTTTTTATACATTGATGTTGGGCTTTGTTCATATATCCAGTCAACCATATTTGTTGGAATGTGTTGATGATCTTTCATATTTGGCAGTGTATACAGATGAGTCCCAGGATCATATTGGCATTGATGACATCCAGGAGGATGTAGTGGGCAGTTTTGAAAACTTAGTTTCCTTGGGTGCAGAGGAGTTGGACAGCAGTGCTAATGTTTTTGATACTTCGTATGTTGATATGAGCTTTAGATTTGATTCATAGGATATGGATTGTAATACTCTAAAGACTAGTGACTTTGATTATACTCCTTTAGACAGTGCATCAGAGGAGGTTTGTAGGAGACAGTCAATCCAATGCCATCATGTGCCTAATTAGTTGAGAGTTAGTGACCGAGACATTGCTATCACTTGCCAGCATTTCGATGCTGCTCGTCATTTGTTAGCAGTTTATGGATGGGGTTCTCCTACTAGTGATGAGCAGGAAGGCAGTTATCTTTCCTTGACAGAGTTCCACTCTTTATAGGAGGCTATTTGGATTTTGAGATAGAATTATATGCAATTGGTAGCCGACAGAGATTATCTTATGGAGTGGGGTAGTACAGCATATGATGCATTGTTGGCCAAGGAAGATGAGGTGAGTGAGCTTACTGAGCAGCTTGAGGTGACTTCTGAGATTCTTGAGATTACATAGTTGGCTTTCAAGGAGTCATAGTTTTATTTGGCTAAGGTGACCATGGAGTTAGAGTGACTACAGTCTTTATTTGATTCTATACAGTCACAAGCTATGGTGTTTGGTGATTCGAGGATGTCCATGGCTGAGATTGTCAGAGACAGTGGAGATGGGGATGCATCCATCCTTGATACTAACATTGGCATATCAGGTTCATTCCCACTAGAGTCAAGTTTAGTTGAGTTGGGTGTTGTAGTAGATTGTTGTATGCCTGACAGGGTGGTGGCCTCTAGTACTGAAGGCACGGAGACTAGAGATGTATCAAAGATCATGTGTGATGTTGGTGAGTCGGCAGTTGGCATGGTTCCTGCTAGTAATACTACTCCCTTGGTGATATCATCAGAGGTAGTAGTTAGTTCCAACATGGTTAATGATCAATTGTAGTTAATTTCATCTGGATTACAGTCTGAGCCACTAACTGAGATTGGTGCATTCTATCGACATTACACTATGAGGTACACTTATCAATTTACCTTTGATGACCATGTTGATGAGATGATGATACAAAGATGTACTTTGGTTCCTAGTGCTTGTCATCAGTTATGGGATAGTTTGACACCTCAGGATGAGGGTTGTGATGGGCATGACATGGCGATAGGTTCTACAGTTGACAGCTTGATAATACATGACTTAGAGCAGGAGTTTCAGAGTGATGCTTCAGTGGGTGTTGTTATTGATTCTACTCATTTGGCTATGACATCTCCTAACTTAGCTGGTGATCAGTCACAATGGGTTGTATCACTTGTTCATGGTGAGTTTTTGACTAAGGTTGGTTTTTTTTATCAACATTATATTGCAAGGTATGTACATCAGTTACCATTTGATCCTTGTGTTGAGGAGTTGATGGCAGGAAAATTTGGTTTGGGTTCCAATTCTTGCTATTTATCTTGTGATGGCTTTTCACCATCAGGGGTGCATGGTAGTTATGGTTATGAGATAGTGGTCGGTGATCTACAGAGTTGTGTTGAATGCAGGCATTGTATAGTGTGTGGATTCTCCATACTTGGTACAGTTTCATTCGGGAGCATTCACCATTGTTGCAAAGTTGGATTGTACATTCCATATAGGCCAGTAGAATGCATTGATGGTATTTACTGTGTTGGTAGTCCAATTTACTTGGGTTTTGATGTTCTAAGATTTTGTGTTTCATGGGTTTCTGACTATGGAAGTTGTGATTTTTGAGTTTGGTGGAGCTATAATTGTCCATTTGATTATGGATTCCTCTTGGTCATATTGCAAAGGATATTGCAGGAACCTGTGTTAATTGGTAGTAGTATAGTTCATGACTACATTTGGGATCTAGGTGGATTGATTGGTTTATTGTTTAGCCATTTCTTGAGGACAAGCAATTTTTGGGAGGGGAGGACTTGTCATGTCCCCTTTTCAAATAATTAAAAAATAATAATCTTTGCTAAGGCAGGCAGGCCCAAGAATGTGAAGTTTCGGAAAAAGGGGGTTAATCTTTGGAAATTGTTGGACTAATAAATGAAAATTATTATTAAAATATGTTTCATTAACCTCTCTTATACATGAGTTACGATTATGCCCTCTTTTAAGGGGTTTGGAGGCATTTTGGGCTGATTCCAGAACTTGATTTTGCTCATTTCTTTGTTATTCTTCAGAGGCTGCCAAACCTGTGGAGAAGGAGACCCAAGAACGAGAGTTTACAGGTTTCCAGGGAGACCCAAGAACGTGATTTTTCAGGTTTCTAGGAAGGCTAAGGATGGGATTTTGAAGCCATTCCATGTGCGTGCTCATACAGAGTTTGCCTTTGTGTTGAACAGTGCAGATTTGTGGGTTTTTGGGTGTGTTTTTTGTATGAGTTTGGTGTTTTCAGTTGAGTATTTCATATCAGTTCGGGTTGCTTCTATATTTTAGACTTTAAGGTGTTAAAATAGAGCTGAATATATGTATTGGGACGTGATTAAACTTCTGAGATAGATTATTAGTGTTTTTGTGGTATTTTCGGGCATTTTTGTGTTAATTTCGGGAGCCCGATGAGCATAGTTTTTGTCTTACATTTGAGAACTGTTTTGTAAAGGCTATACGGATCTGGAAATGTCATTTTGTAGGCTGTTATTCTACTGATATTTCTGTAAAAATTTCCGCTTTCAGATTTATTAATAATAGGTGAAGCTGTGAAGCTTTTGGCACAATTTCTGGCATACCCGATTTGGGGTTTCTTGAGAAATTTGGTGGATCTTTGGGATATTAGTTGTTTGATTTTAAAGATCTGATTTGAGGCTTGAAATATCATGTAAAATCAGAAAAAGGACATTTCATTGCACTAGTACATTGAGGATGGAGAGTCAAGGAGACAAATCTTGAAAGGAGGGAAATCTATCAAAATTGCAAGAGATTGAAGGTTTAGCAATGTGATGAGCTGAAAAGTAATCTAAGATATATAAGTTAAGTTGTATGTTGTAATTAGGTCAAAGCTTTTCTTATACTCTCTAGCAATTGTATTAGACATGAAAATCATATGGACTTAGGTTGATTTAATAGCCATTTGTAAATCCTTTAACAGGATGGCATTCCAAGTGAATGTTCTAAAGTCCTCTAACTAGGCCCACTTCTAATACGATGGATAAATCCTCTAACAAGGTCACATTTAACAATTTGTTATAAGTCTTTAACAGGGTAGGCCTTTCAGAAGACATCACTCTAGAAGAGTCAGAATTGAGTAGCATGTTATTATTAGTTTTTTTCCAAATTGGGTGTCCATGTAAATCACTATGTTATGTGTTGATTCTTTATGTGTTATTCTTGCATATTGATTAATAGTAACTTTCTGATTAGGAAAGTTAAAGCTAGGATGAGGGAATAGTTGAATGTGTTCACTACACTAACTCAAAAAGTTTGAATTGGACATTAGGACGATGAATGACTAATTCACCCCCCCTCTCAATTATTCTAAAGTGTTACTAACAAATGGTATCAGAGCCATCTCCTAATTTAGTTTGAAGGTACTAGAAACAAGAAGATCAAGATGTCCAAGAGAGAAGTCCCAAAGCTCAACAAAGTCAACTTTTTTGCATGAAAGAGTCTAATGAAATTGTATCTTGGATCAATAGGTGATTATGCAAAAACCTCAATTGAAATAGAACATGTAGAACCAACCTGGACCTCTTACTACAAATGATTTGAACAAGAGGAAGGAGCACAATTAGGGAATGTTGGAGATTGCCTCTGCACTCAGTTATGCTGAATATGATGACATCAAAGGATGTGATATTACATTCAAGATGTGGATAACCCTATTAGATATCTATGGAGGAGATCAAAATATTCAAAGAGAAAAGAGAGAAAGCCTCAGAGGAAATTTTGATAACATGAAAATGGAGGAAGGTGAGAAAGCTGCTCAATATGGATCCAGAATGAAAGAACTGGTAAGTGCAATAAGAAGTCTAGGTGGTCAATTGGAAGAAGAGACTATCAATAGAAAATACTTGAGAACCCTACTCCCTATCCATGGTATTAGAGTTTCAACCATCCAAGAGCTAATGTGTGTACAAGGGAACACATTAACCTTTGAAGGAATAATAGGAAGACTCAGTGCATTTGAACTATCCAACTTTGACAACTATAGACCTGAGAACCTTGAATTCTCTTTCAAGGCCAAGTTAACAATAAAAGCCAAGGAAGAAGAGTAGAAAAGGAAATGATGCATTCAGTGATAGCAGAACAGATGAGGAAGATGTGGAATAGTTGGAAGCACTACTAGTTAGGAGATTCCATAGAGGTAAAGGTAAATTCAAAGGTAAGCTCACTATCATTTGTTTTAATTGCAATGAAGTAGGACATATTGCTACAATATGTACATAGAAGAAGAACTAAAAAGAATGAAATAAGTACAAGAACAAAAGAGAAGATGATAGAAGAGATTACAAGGACAAAGGCAAAAGATGCTACATTGTTGAAGAAGATTCTAATGAGAATGATGAAGAAGTAGTCTATGTGGCCATGAAGGAAGGATGAATTGGACAAAGATGAAAAAGAAGCAATAGCATTGGTAACTTGTATGAACAAAAATGACAAGTGGATCATAGATAGTGGATGCTCACATCACATGATAGGAGATAAAAGTAAGTTTATTACCTTTACTCAATATGATGAAAATAGTGTTAGATTTGGAAATGATGTTCCATGTCAAATAAAAGGAAAAGGTTCCATTAAAATTATTGAGAAGATTTCATGTGATAATGCATACTATGTTGAAGGATTGAATTATAATTTTTTGAGTGTATCATAGTTAGGAAATGTAGGTTGCAAAGTAGATTTTGGAAACAAAACTACCAAGATCTATGACATTGATGGAAATCTGATAGGAAAAGGTGAACAAACTAGGAGTAACCTATTTTACCTAGATATGGAAGATGCAACCTGTCTTGTTGTTAGACTTGATGATGTGTGGTTGTGGCATAAAATATTGTGTCATATTAACTTTGACAATCTGATTAGCATCAGCAAAAAGAAGAAAGTCAAAGGGTTTCCCAAACCAAAGAAGCCTAAAAACATAATGTACAAACAATCTCAACTAGGGAGGATGACTAAGTCTAGTTTCAAGAGAAAAACTTTCATATCCAAAGAAGTACTAGAATTAGTCCATACAAATTTATGTGAACAAATAAAAGTGCAAAGCTACCTAGGAGAAAGATACATAATGATATTTGTAGATGACTATTCAAGGATGATGACTGCTATGTTTGAAAAGAAAAAATTTGATGCATTTCAAATGTTTAAGTGGTATTTGGCAAGAGTTGAAAAGGAAACAAGAAAGAGTCTGATGTGTCTAAGGTCAAAAAAAGGAGAGTTTACATCAAAAGAATTTGAAATATTCTGCAATGATAGATGTATCAAAAGACAAACATTAGCACCAAGAACTCCACCTTAGAATGGTATTTCTAAAAGAAGGAATAGATCAGTGATAGACTATGCAAGAACCTTGATGTTGGAGAAAAATGCTGTTCTAAAATACTGGATAGAAGTTGTAAGCACTACTATTTACACCCTAAATAGAGTCCAAGTTAAGAAAGGTACAAATACAACACCTTTTAAATTATGGTATGGTCACTCACCTAATGTAAAACATTTCAAAGTATTTGGTTTCAAATGATGTATTCTTAAATATACTAGAAATGGAAAGTTTGATGCAAAAAGTGATGAGGGTGCATTCCTTGGCAACTCCACTAGAAGTAAGGCATAAAAGTGTTTGAATACTAAGACTAACAAGATTGTGGAGATTGCAAATGTAAATTTTGATGAGCATGTAGAAGTCCAAGTTGATGAGTCCAAGAAACCAGAAGATTACAGATCTTTTGTATACTTCTATGAAGGAATTCCTACTGAAGACAATGCTGCAAATCAAGTTGGAAATCAACAACAAATTTTAGTATCAGCCAAGTCACACCCAATGAATGTCAAGCTGCATTCAAAAGCCAAGTTGCAGAATGAAAAAAATGCACATTCTAATTCTAAAAATAGTATACATGAAAGAGATGATAAAGTACCAGATGGAGAAGAGAAAAATGACTTTGAAGCTAAAGGATCAAACATGCAAAGAAGGACAAAACCAAGACTAGCCAAATATCTCAGAAGACATCACTCTGCAAATCAAATTATTGGTGACAAGGATGCAAGACCAATGAAAAGGAATGGCCTCAAGAATGAATCATGTCTAATGAACAAGGTTGAGCCTAAAATAGTAAAAGATTCACTACAAGATGATGACTTGTATAAACCTATGGAAGAGGAGATAGATCAAATTGAGAAGAACAAAACTTGGACCTTAGTTCCTAGACTAGCTAATAAGAATGTAATTGGTACCAAATGTGTGTTTAGAAATAAAATTGATGAGAATAGTGAGATAACAAGAAATAAATCCAAACTTGTTTACAAAGGCTATACATAAGAAGAAGGACTAGATTATGGGGAAACATTTGCCCCTGTTGGAGGAATGGAAGGAGTAATAACACTACTTGCATATGCTACATACAAAGTTTTCAAAGTCTACCAAATGGATGTGAAATCTACTTTTCTAAATGGTATACTAGAAGAGAAAGTCTACATTGAACAACTAGAGGGATTTGTTGATGAAAAAAACAAGGATATGATCTACAAACTACATAAGGAACTTTATGGTTTGAAGAAAGCACCTAGAGCATGGTATGAGAGACTACACAAATATCTTGTGAATATATGATTTAAGAGAATAGATGACAATAGAAACTTCTATATCAAAGCTAAAAAAGGTAAAGACATTTTGATATCTAAAATCTTTGTTGATTATATAATATTCAGAGGAAAGCAAGTTGTATACAAAGATTTTGCTGATAAAATGAAACATGAGTTTGAGATTCCAATGCTTGGAGAAATTAAGTTCTTTGTTGGTTTGCAAGTACATCAATTGAAGAATGACATATTTGTGACCTAATAAAAATATATCTAGGAGATACTCAAGACATTTGGATTAGAATAGTCAAAACTAGTTAGCAGACCAATAGCAATAGGACATAAGTTATCCAAGAATGATGAATCAAACAATGTATAGATCAATGATTGGAAAGTTGTAGTATGTTGTACATAGTAGACCAGACATTGCATTAGCTATTGGAATAGTGGCAAGATTTTCTACAGATCCAAGAGAAAATTACCTAATGACAGTAAAGACAATATTGAGGTACCCAAAGGGAACTCATGACTTTGGTTTTTATTACAAGAGGAGTGAAAAATTTGAGCTAAAAGCCTACACTAATGCAGATTGGGGAGGTAACATTGATCATAGAAAAAGCACTAGTGGAGGAGCACTTTTCATGGGAAAAAAATTGATTATATGGACTAGTAAAAAGAAAAGTTGTACCTCATAGTCCACAACAGAAGCTGAATATGTTGTGGATGCAATCAATTGCACCAATATTGTATGGATCAATCATTTGCTGCAAAGTATGAAGGAAGAGGTAAATGAGCTTGTGATACTATATTGTGATAATACAAGTTCTATCAACATATCAAAGAACCCTATAATGCATGCCAAAACCAAGCACATTGCAATTAAATATCACTATGTAAGAGAATTGGTGGAAGACAAACAAGTGAAGATGGAATATGTTAGCTCAAAGGAATAGATTGCTGACATCTTCAAAAAAGCACTACCTAAAGATGCTTTTGATTATCTTAGAAGTAAGTTAGGGGTAATACCCCTAGCCAAGGCAACTTAAGAAAAGGAAAGACTCCCCTACATCAAATGAATTGATTGTTGAAATATTACACATTGATGTAGAGTATACTTACTTTGGATTCATGCCTAAAGTAATTGAAGTAATGAAGACCCAAATTGATCAAAAAATTAAGGGAGAATATGAAGAAGTTGATCATAATAGAGAATAGTAGAAGATGAGAAAAGCATATAGAGGGAGAAACTATAAGAGGGAAGAAAGGAAAGAGAAAGGGTATAATAGCTAAGAGGGAGAAAGAGAAGTTAGGACAAAGAGGGAAATGTGAAAACTGATGGTTACACAATTACTTTTAGGCATTTGACTTACTATTCTAACTGAGTTAACATGGTTAAATAGTTTAGTTTGATGGTTGATCAGTTTGGTTTGCCATCAATGCCAAAGAGGGAGATTGTTGGAAATCTAATTAAAAAGATCATTAACGAAGAAGATTGATTGAAAGAGAGAGATTGTTGCTAAAAGAATATTTTCAATCATTGCTTTGTCAATGATGTCAAACCTACTATGTGTATGAATTTCAATTTCTTATAAGATCCAAGTACTATCACTTAGTTGATTGATGAAGAGGATTTGATCAACAAGATGTAACAAGAGCACCTAAGGTAAAGGTTGAGTTATGATATTGTAATGAAGTGCAAGGTGTTGGTGTTTTAAACTACACTAAAACTACTAAGCAACAAAATTCTTAATAACAAGATGATAATACTCATAAAATCTAAAGACTAGCCAATTCTTGTTAATAATTGCATGTGTAAAACATTTGGATCCAACTTCTACAAAACTGAAGGTGGTTTTCTACTCTTTTGGTTCTGCAAAACTAGGGTGGGTATACCCAGTGATGATTCAAAATTGGAACAACTGTATGAGGATTATTCTTAGTTTCATTTTGATTCTCATTTCAAAATCCTCAAACATATACATAATTCTTACTAACTTGATAAACACATCCCATAAAACAGATATGGCCAAGAATTCTTCTATAGATCTGCAAATGTTTTTAACAATAGTGGCTAGCTGAAGCTAAAATATTCCATGTAGACAAGTGTTGGCCAACTTTGAAGATCTACAGGAAATAAAAGTAAAATTTGATTTGATGCTGCATTTTGATAATCATTTATGATATATTTCTCCTTCAATTCTCTGAGAATACATGAATATAAAATGAGCTGTGTTTCTTTCTGAAGGTCATTCTGAGTCTATTGTAAATAATATACCATTTTCAAAGAAAATGAATACAAATTGTGAATTTTCCCTATATCAGTTCTTTCTGAATCTTGTCTCCTTCCAATTACTTGGTTGTCTCGATATTGTATAAGTAAAGGCTTGTGCAATTGAATGCAATCTAGTTAGGTTGTATATCTATTTATCACTGTTATGAATTCAATGGATTAAATAAAAGCTTTGATGAATGTGATACGGTTACTTTAGTAGTAGAAAGGGTTTTGAATGATAAATTATGATACGAATTGCTGATAGAATTTGTTGTAAGGCAACAAACTAGATCTAAGAACTTGCTATAGACTCTGAACCCCAATGGATTAGGCACTGATCAAATTGATTTAGCCGAAGGAGAAATATATCATAAATGATTATCAAAATCCAGCATCAAATCAAATTTTACTTTTATTTCCTGTAGATCTTCAAAGCTAGCCAACACTTGTCTGCATGGAATGTTTTAGCTTCAATTAGCCACTATTGTTAAAAACATCTGTAGATCTATAGAAGAATTCTTGGCCATATTTGTTTTATGGGATGTGTTTATCAAGTTAGTAAGAATTATGTATATTTTTGAGGATTTTGAAATGAGAATCAGAATGAAACTAAGAATAATCCTCATACAATTGTTCTAGTTTTGAATCATCCTTGGGTATAGCTACCCTAGTTTTGCAGAACCAAAAGAGTAGAAAACCACCTTCGGTTTTGTAGAAGTTGGATCCAAATGTTTTACACATGCAATTGTTAACAATAATTGGCTAGTCTTTAGATTGTATTAGTATTATCATCTTGGTATTAAGAATTTTGTTTCTTAGTTTTTTTAGTGCATTTTAAAACACCAACAAAATGGCAACTTTTTTGGGGAGTTGTGCAACACATCTGTGAGAAAGTACTACAATTTCTTTGGTCCTGTTGTGTACGTGTGTGTCATGTTATCTAAGTTTTGCTCGTGGTTATAAGGGAATCATTTAGTGACAAACCTTGAGAATTTGAAGAAGATAAAGCCCAAGTACCGTAGTTGCACATTCATGTATCCAACTTATCCAAGTGTCTTATCTAACAAGAAAGAGTTGCAATCTTACAACATCAGTGATTGGTCTGTCTATGCCAGATATTTTTGTTTCTACTTGTGTATTGTTTTCCTTGAGTTAGCGATAAGTGTCATTATATATTTTCCCAAAATAGGGTGGTGACTCGGTCAAGGTTTTGAAGCTAGTGCTTATTGTAACAAAAGGTGAATATGGCTGACAAGAGAAAGAACACAAGAGCTTACATAAGAGCCAATCCTGATGTATCAATGTATACTGATCTACCCCAAGTTGGTAGGAAGAACCAAAATAAGAAGAAGACAGATCCAAATCCCACTTGGGAACCCAGAGGTAATGCATTCGTCAATTCCCATTATCAACTAGTAGTAGGAAGAGAGTCTTCTTCACTTAGTTTTGAATCCAAAACTACAAGACTCTTAGGAGGCATTTTCAGTATCCCATTACCAAATGAGAGAGTCTTTCAAGACAAAGACATGTCTATAATAGGAGTTGCTTCATCAAGGCTAGATCTTGTAGCAGATATAAACTATAGGCTAGGATTTAGGAATTCATTTCATAATCCTTTTAATCCCAGAGTAGCCCCATATGTGGAACCAAACCTTATAGATCTGGAAGATCCTGCTAATTCAAAAGCTACTTCTGCTGATCCTAAAGAAGTGCACTCTGAGATAGGATTTTTGAAGAAATGGATTACTGAGGAAGAAGCTAAATGCATTCATCTTGAAAAAGAGAAAGAGCAAGCCACTTTCGATGCCATAATAGAGAGGGATGCTTTGCTAAGAAGGATGGCTACTTTGAAGGAGTAGAATAAAAAGTTAAAAGAAAATACAACAACTCTCCATATTGATGTATTTGGAGATGTAGACAATCTGAGAGCTAAATTTCAAGAACAAGAGAAACACCTAAATCAAAGGCAAGAACTAGTTATTGCTCAAATTCAAGCCTATAAACCTGTTCAAGCGGATCCTGTAGAGCCCACTGCAAAAGCTCTAGATAAAGGGAAAGACAAGGCTATAGGAATCCAAATAAATGAGCCTCAAGCTATACCAAACAAACCCATACAACCCTCCATGTCAAAACTAGATCTAGATCTGGAGAGGGCTCGAAAAGAGAGGGAAGATCTCGCAAAAAAACTTGAGAAGGTTGAGAATGAAGCTCAAGCTGCGGAAACTAGGAGAAAAATCCAATTCATAAAATCTAATTCTACATTGGCTTCATGGCCCAATTTGTCTATCCCACCTACAATTCCTACACTAGCTAGTGGTCAAATAATCTTAACTCAGGGAGTACCCCAAGTTGCTCCTACCTCATCTTCCACTATTGGCACCCAAGTCCCATTTGTCCCAACTCAACAATCCCAAGCTGGTCCTCTGAGTCAAGCTAATATAGCTAGTACCTCAAATGTTCTTGGTTTCCAGAAGAAACCTATATATCTGGAAAAGTATAGACAAATATCATTTTCTAGTATTCTTGGTGCTCCACATCCCATATCGTTTGATTTTAGAGATAAAGTGGTTAAGTTCTCTGGGAATAATGCAGTTACTAGTGAAGAACATTTGAGAATTTTCATTGATATGTTGAATGATTATGAAGTTGAACATGAAGATATGGTAATGAAATTTTTTGTGCATTTACTAACTGAGGATACAAGGGATTGGTTTAAGAGGTTACCTGATGAAAATATTACCTCATGGAATGATTTGGAGAAATTGTTCCAAGAGAAATATGGAGATAACACTAATGTAGGATTCATGTTGAATGAGTTCAACATCATCAAGAAGAATCCAAATGAGTCCACATTTGATTTCAATGTACGATTCCAGAAAGGTATGTATAGATTATTTCAAGTTATGAGGTTGAATGAAGATGTCTTTCTCACAACATATTTCAATTCTTTTGATAGCAAAATGGCTTATCAATTGAGGGATAAGGATCCCAAAACTTTAAGGGATGCCTATAAAATTGTAGTAAATATAGAGAATAATAGGAAGGCATCTGGTAAATTGGGTAGGAGGGATGATTTGAAGCATTTTAATCCTAAGAACAATAATAAAAGGGAGGGTGAAAAAACCCCTATAGGAAAAAAGTCATAAGAACCTACTATAGGCCAGGTTTTGGAATTGCTCAAAAAGATGAATCCCACTAATTTTAATATGCCAAATGTTGCTAAGAGAACCCCTATGAATAACAATAGTTTCAATAGGCAGCCTAGAATGCAAAATTATCCTTACACCACCTAGTGGAAAGATGGTAAGCCAGTTCCCAACCAAACGCACAATGCGAAGGATAAGGGTACTCTAGATCCCCTGCAAAGGAACACTATAAATATGAATGATGATGTACCATGGTGCATTATATGTCAATAACCTCATTCTACTAATTATTGTGTTGTTGCTCTATCATTTTCCCAAGGTCAAGGAGTTCAACCGGAAGAAGAAACTGAAGGGAAAAGCCATGATGATATAAGTTGCAATATGGTAAGCATGTGTGATGATTTGATAGATTCTGATTCAGAAGAGCTTGAAAATGATATTATTAGCCAGAGAATTACTTACCATCTACATCATCAGCAAGTGCTTTCAGATGATGAAGGGTATGATACAAATAAGGTATGTAGTACATTTTCTGATGTAGGTCTCACAAGCTTAAGAATGCCCTCCAAAGAGGAGATTGACATAATTACAGCAGAAATTATTTCACAAGTCCATAGTTACTACAATTTGAGAAATAGAGTAGTAAATAAAAATGCAGGAAAGCCATCCAGTGTATTCATCAAAGATATCACTCATAAGATGAATGATCAAAACAAGAATGTCAATGTAGATGTGCCTAAGATCTAGGAGAATAAGGGTAAGAAATGGGAATCAAAGAAGAAGGTTCAATTTTAGATAAGTGAAGCAACAAAACCAGTTGTGCAATCAAAGAAATCAGAACTTGATACTATCAAGCAAATAGTGGTGCCTACTGCTCAAAAGATTCCAACTCCAAGTACTCTTGTAAAATCCAATATTGTTGAACCTATTGATATGATATCTATGTTATCTCAAATTACTGTAAAAGTTCCCTTGTCTAAACTTCTTAGAATTTAAGAGCATAAGAATAAGGCTTTGTCATGGTTGGGTGGAATAGGAAACAATAATATTGTTGCAGATCAAATTGTGTCCCAACAAACCCCATTAGTAATAGAGGATAATGGTATCATATCCCAGATTCCTCATATGTTTTTAGATGATTCCTTAGTGGCATTTATAGAGGATATTGACCCCTTTTTCCTCAGTCTAATCATAAAAGGGAAGACCTTAAAAAATTGCATGACAGACTCGGGAGCTTCCAACACTATAATGCCTTTCAAAGTAATGGAAGCCTTAGGTTTGAAGGTGGATACCAAGCAAGGTAGATGCAAAGGAATGGATATTAGGGAAGTCCCAGTCATAGGTACCATAAATGCCTTACCATTCAAATTGGCTGCATATCCTGAAGTAGAATTAACTATGTGTGTCCTTGTGGTAGATATACCTCCACACTATGGAATGTCACTCTCTAGGAAATGGAGTTCTAACATGGGGGGAAGCCTGCAATGTGATCTGACTTATGCCACTTTCCACATAGGGCACAAAGCTGTCAAAGTAAATAGAGAGCCAAGGGTTAATCACATTTTAGAGGAAGAAATTGATAAAGATTCCACTTGTTTCTTAGATACTAGGATCAATGCTTTCAGGGCTGAATTAATTATTCAGGAAGTTGAAAATTTACCTGCTATCATTGAACATGATGTTGAATGTTGCATGAACTCACCAAAATTATGGACAATGTTCTTTGATGGGGCTAGTTCTAAAGAGGGTGTAGGGGTAGGTGTAGTTTTTGTGTCCCCTGAAAATAACACTTTTAGGTATTCATTCACTTTGAAGTTTTCTTGCACAAATAATATTGTAGAATATGAAGCATTGTTGCTAGGACTAAAAGTTGCCACACATCATAGAGTTAAGAAACTATCTTTCATAGGGGATTTTGAACTAATTATCTCTCAGATCAAAGGAACCTACTCATCCAAGAATAAGAAATTGAAGCAATATAGAAATGCAGTTTAGGATAAGATAGAATTCTTTGATGCATTTGGGATCTCATGGAGAGATAGAACTCAAAATAAGATAGTTGATTTGTTAGCGAATGTAGCAATCAAGACAAAAGAGATATCATTTGCAAGAATCTCTGAAATTGAGGTACAAAATAGACCTTCCATACCTGATAACATTGAAAATTGGCAGGTCTTTGAAGATGACAAAGATATTACAAATTTTTTGTTAAATGAAGATAAGTACCACGATCAGGAAATGGATTGTAGTGGACTGATTGAAACCATAAATGGAAAGGAAACCATTTTTGGTCAAGAGATTATGCAATTGAAAACAAATAATGTGCTGAAGGGGTTAGTAGTCTTGGAAAATATTTTTGATAACCAGGACTGGGTAAAATCAGGAATTAACAACCCCAAACCTCAGGAGTTAGCAGAGATAAACTTGGGTACTGATGAAGTTCCCAAAAGGGTTTATATCGGCCAAAATCTGCCTGTTAAAATTAGGAAAATATTGATTGACCTACTTAGAAAATAAAAACATGTTTTTGCTTGGTCATATGATGACCTTAAGGCTTATAGGGAGGATCTGTTCCAGCATGTCATACCATTAAAAGACAATGTAAAACCTTTCAGGAAAAAACAGAGACTAGTGAATCCTACCTTGGCACGAAAAATGCAAGAAGAGCTGATGAAACTAAGGGATGGTAGGATAATCAAACCAATCAGGCATTCCACCTGGGTTTCAAACTTGGTTCTTGTCAGGAAGAAGAATGGAGATATTAGGCTATTCGTGGATTTTAAAAATTTAAACATTGCATCTCTAAAAGACAATTATGGGTTACCAAATATGGAAGCCATGTTGTAGCAAGTGATTGGCTCTGAGTTAATGTCAATGATGGATGGTTTCTTTGGATATAATCAAGTTCTAGTAAAGGAAAGTGAACCATTCAAGATAGCCTTCACAACCCCATGGGGAACATATGTATATGTGAGGATGCCTTTAGGCCTGATTAATGCAGGAGCTACCTTCCAAAGAGCCATGGATGTACCATTTCATGATTATATTGATAAATTTATGGTTGTGTACTAGGATGATCTTACAACATATTCTAATAAGGTTGAGGATCACTGCAAACATTTGGAAAAAATCTTTATCAAAGCTCTAGAATATGGAGTTTCTTTAAACTCAAAGAAATGCACATTCGAGGTTACAGAAGGAAAATTACTAGGACATATAGTGTCTAAGGATGGGGTGAAAATAGACCCTGAGAGAGTAGTGGCTATTGACAAAGTCACCAAGCCAAAAAAAGTAAAAGGAATTCAATCTTTCTTTGGCCAAGTTAATTTCCTTAGAAGATTTGTTACAAATTTTGCTGAGATCAGTAGACCTATCTCAAAGATGCTCAAAAAGGGAGCCACTATAGATTAGAATGGTGAGCCTTCAAAAGCATTCCAAGATATTAAAATTGTGATAAAAAATGCTCCAGTACTGAGAACCCTAGATTATTCAAAACCCATGCATATTTTTTCTTTTGCATCCTTCCACACTATGGCTATAGTCTTATTGCAGAAAAATTAAGAAGGATATGAGCAACCTATTACCTTTTTCAGTAAGTCATTGCAGCCTACTGAACTAAAGTATGAAATAAATGAAAAGCAAGCATATGTTTTAGTAAAGGTTGTAAAAGCTTTCAGATGTTACTTGGTAGGTGCTACTATTATCGCTTTTGTACCTAGTGCTGCAGTCAAGGATATATTTTCTCAACAGGAAGTATCAGGCAGAAGGTGTAGATGGATGAATAGAATCTAGGAATTCAACATTGATATATAGATAACTAAGTTAGTAAGGGGTCAAGGTTTGGCCAAACTCATGGCTGAAGCTAATCTAGAGGCTAATCAGATAAATCTGGTAAATGATGATCTCTGAGCTAGCATATGTGACATGGACCAGTGTGATTGGTACACCAATGTCATATATTACTTGCAACACATGGAAGCTCCTCCCCATTTGCCTAAAAATGAAAAGAGAAATACTAAATTGCAAGCCATCAAGTATTTAATTTTCCAAAGCAACCTATGGTGAAGAAATTTTGAGGGAGTATTGTTGAAATGTGTTGATAAAGAAAAGGCAAAAGAGGTTTTGAAAGAAATGCATGCTGGAGTGTGTGGGGGACACTATATGGCCAAAACTACTGCACATAAGATAATGAGGGCTAGATTTTGGTGGCCTTCCCTTTTTAAGGATTCCCAAGTTATGGTTAGGAAGTGTGACCCTTGTCAGAGGTTTGCTGAAAAGCTAAAATTCTCAGGAAATACCCCATTGAAGCCAGTGGAGATTCAAACTCCTTTTCAACAATGGGGTCTAGATTTCATAGGAGAGAATTTCCCCAAGTCTAGCACTGGCTATTCTTGGGTTCTGGTGGGTATTGACTACTTTAACAAGTGGGTAGAGACTATCCCCACAAGAAATGCAACAAGTAAAGTTGTTAATATTTCCTACTAAATAATATTATTTCTAGGTTTGGCTGTCCACAGAAAATTGTAACAGACAATGCCATGTGCTTCAGGTCTGAGGAATTCATTAAATTTTATGATAAATATGGAATGACAAGGTCATCATCTTCTCCATATCATCCACAAGTGAATGGAAAAGCCAAGTCCACAAATAAGAGCCTGTTGATGGTCATTAAGAGAACCTTGGATGATAATAAAAAGGCATGGGATTCCAAGTTACAATTGGGAATATGGGCTGATAGAGTAACTGTAAAGAAAGCCATTGGTGTAGCTCCATTTGATATAGTGTATGGAATTCAAGCTAGAATGCCTCATAACAACTTGATGGGACTCTAAAATTATATCCAGTTGTATGATGAAGATACTACAGATGAAATGCAAGAAAGAATGGATGAATCGGTAGGACTGACAGAAACCAGAAGAGAAGCATCTCTAAAGAACCAATAGTTGCAACTGTAAGTTAAGACACTCTATGATAAAAGAACTATAAGCTGACAATTTAAAGATGGAGATTTAGTCTTAATGTGGAATGCAAAAGTTGAGGATAAAGGAAAACATGGAAATTTTGATCCTATTTGGTTAGGCTCATATCTAATTGAAAATACTTGGGGTGAAGATTCTTAGATACTCAAAGATGTATTTGATAGTATTCTTGAATTGCCAGTTCATGGATAGTTCTTGAAGAGGTATTTTTCTTGAAAAATACTTATTTTCTCCATGAACAATAGCTTTAGGGTTTCTTGTTGTTTTATACATTCTGTATTTTCTGTAAATCTCTGTTAGTATCCTTGTGCAGTCTGGTTCCTTGTTTCTGTGTGTTGCTCAGTGCTCTTTGAAGAAGTTGTCATTTTACCAAATATGTGGTCTACTCTCTCAGAGATTCAGAAATCTTGCATAGACTTAGGTAGTCTATCATCCCTAGATAGAGCCACTGTTGGTGTGATTTTTCACATTATAGAAAAATTTTGATATTTAGATGAAAAATTAGTTAAGTCTTTGTTTCTTGTAGACTAGGGTTTTATTTTGTGAAATCCTAAAAATTGTTAGACTACCCTAATTATGCCCTATTCTGTAGGTTGTATCTTCCTTTTAATTTCTTAGGGTTTGGCCCTAAAATTATCCATAAAAAGGCCCTAAGTGTGTGAAAAACCCCTATACCTTTGTTTTGTGTTGCCCTAGTTTTCAAAATTTTCAAAGGGTATTGTTTCAAAATATTTTGGCATGACACTTTGTCTTAAAGTTTTGTTTGCATCAGAATACCTTTTATCCTTGTTGATAAACCTCTTATGTGCTCTAATTGGATATTTTATTTCAAAAAGGATGCCAAGATGAAATGTTTTTCAACACCGTTGACTTTCTCAAGATCAACAGATTCTCGCATTCTCGCATTTTCAAGTTACAAGGTCTCTAAATAATGTGGAGAAACAGATTTGTGACACATAGCCCCTGATGGTTTTTTAGATTCAGTCTGCTGCAAAAGGTCTAGTATGTCAGCATTTTTTAGGACACTTTTGTAGATTTGTCAGATCTGTTAGGACACGTTTTATTTTCCTCCATTGCCATTGGTTGTCTAAATCAATGAAACCTCACCTTATGAGCAATATTCATCAACTGTGGATCTTGTTTAGATCTATGGTTCCTGCATTCTAACATTTTCAAAATGCATAGTCTTTAAATAATGTAGGGAAGTGGGCTCACGATGCATGGCAATGGTGACATCATGGGCTCGCCTTTAGAAGAAAGGTAATTATGTTATTTTCTTTGTGGTAGTTGTTAGATGACATGGAACAAAGAGAAAGCATTTCATTGGTCTATTCAGATTGAATGAGTGCACAGTCATCATAAGTTTCTGATCACCGTTGATTAAAGCAAGATCAATGGATTTCGCATTCCCGCATTATCAAAGTTTGTAGTCTTTAAATAATGCGAGCAAGTGGGCATGGTGGGACCTGGACAAAGCTTTAAGAAATATGATGAATCATACCATGCTGGAAAAAGACTAAACAAAGTGGAACACGCTCATTGGTGGTGGGTGATAGTTATGCCAAGTTGTAAGTGGCAATAATATGGGTGCAAAAACTTTAATTTCTGTCAGAAGCACATGGAAAAAAGGGTAATTTTTCATTGGTCAAGTTGATCTAGTGGGCTGCCAAATAAAGAAATCTTGGTTTGCCATAGATCAGGGTAAAATCAATGGTGCCCATATTCTTGCATTATTAAGGTGCAAGGGTTTTGAATAATGTAGGCAAGCAGGCTTCCAACGCGTGTTCGAGGATCCTAAAGTTTTAAAAGGCTTTTTACTTTTGAAATAAAGCTGTTCAATGCATGGGAGATCAATGGGTAGAATTCAAATTCAAGATACAACATGAAGATAGCAGTTGCAGAAATAAATATGATACAGAGTTTCCTTCATGCAACCTAAATACTCTAATATAGCACGCAAATTTGCCATTGTTGAAGCATAGTTACAGATTTTTGCAATACAAGAAGATTTCTAGAGCTAGGGCATGGAATTTTTCAAGGTTTTCAACATAATTCACAGAAGAAACTGCAGAGAAAGGAGGGCAAATCTAGCAGGTAAGTGATCTGTAACCAGTAGAAATAAGAATTTTTTGTTATAAAGTTTCTAAACTCTTAAAGATGCCTCCACGAAAGGATATCTTCGAGCAAACTAAATATTCAAAAAGGGGTGTGCATGATGATTTTCTAGAACAATTTCCTTTGTCAGTACATGAGATAACTAAGGGGAGGGAGTTAATTCCTAAAAACCATAGAGTAGCTATAGCAGACGGTTTTTATGACAAGGCCAATTGGGTAAGAGATGCTCGGTATCCATGGGAGGTTTGGAATTATTCAGAAAGTGGTTTTCAGAGCGAAAATAGGATACTCCTCTGAATAATGTCTGGGAGTTTGATATTGGAAAGTTGACAATCCCTACAATTTTCTTTGACAGTGATTTATTAATGGATTTGGCCAAGAAGTATGACCCAATTATAGGATGAGTAAAGAATCATGCTGGAGTAAACCTTTTTAGGGTCTGCCCTGAACTAATTAGAGAAGTTTTAAATTTTAACCCTAACCATGCTGTGCATGAAACCATCGACATGGATAACCTACAAGCAAGGTATAATGCACAAAAAACCTACTTGAAAAGAGGGCCACTACAGGAGCATGCTGCCAAGGTTGGTAATTTGTCTATAATAACTATCAACACCTTAGAGCCATTATTAAAAAGACATTTTAACATTAGGGCTAAGGCACTATATATTTTGCTTTGTAATATTTTTGGAATAGATGAGGTTGAACAAATTCCAGGCTCAATTTTCCTCATCATGGCACAAACCCTTCAATTTGGAATGAGCTCTATCCTAGATTTTGCAACATTTCTAGCAAAAGAGATTCACAATGGTTTGGTTGGAATAGCAAGGGGAAAAGTAAACAAACCATTCTATTGGTATTCATTGATGATGCATGCATGCTTATACAAAGGATATACTTTCTTCTCCAACGGTATGGAGTTGGAAACAACCAAGGATGGAGAGAGGAACCCAATGCAGTTGTGGATTTTGGATATGACTTCAGAAGCCACAAATGCTAGTTATGTAAGATTTGACAGGTATTTTGCATCATAGCTTAGACTACTTTTAAGAGGAGATAGCCCTAGAATCCCACAAGCATTGTTAGAATTGGTTAGACCCAAGGACCATGCTAAAGGGCTACTTGTCAGTCATAACTAGGGGGATATAATTCCCTACAATGTTTCAACAGTAATAGGAGTGTATTGTTTTTTGGGAAAACGTCATATGCTACTATTTCATGTGCCTTTGAAGATAGGAGTTGCTGAGCTGTTATGGCAGATAGGTACCATAGATGAGAGGGAGTTGACTAGGAAGGGTACATCTTTTCCAATAGTCACTGTGGCCCATGATTTTGTTTTTGTAAGGAAAGGTTCAAAACATCTAAACTTGTTTCTAGACAAATATAACATGGCAGAATCTCATGCCAGATTTATTTATCCTGAAGGTTTCTATGATATCTTCAGGGAGAGAATAAAAGCTTCTCACATGATCCAACAAGTCTATTATCCTAAAGATGTGATTAGAAATATTTTCACCTTACAAGAACAAGAATTGAGAAAAGAAAAGTGGATGGTGTTTAGAAAAACTCTTGAATTCATTAATGCTTTTGATCCCCATTATGACCCATTGAAAGAAAAGAAATACTAGGGAGCCAAGATGCAAGCCTTGATGAATAATTTTGCTAAGATAACACAGGCTATGAATGAAAAACGGGCTACCTATGTTAAGGCATACCCAGACAAGGCTGCAGAAGTGCAATAAAAAATTTATAGTAAAAACATAGTAGCTCCTGGCCAATGTACCTTGCAGAAAAGGCCAGGTTATGTAATGATTCAAAGTGTGCAACATGGACCTCTTCATCAAGGAAAAAGACTAGGAAGTCCATCTACAACTAGTGCTCCAAAAAGGTAGAAGTTAGAATAGGGATCTTCTTTTTCTCTGCCAAAACAATACTCCCCGAGCTAATCCCCAATTAGGATAGATGATGAAGCATCTTTAGGGGAACAATTAAGACAAATTGGAGGAGAAGAGGATATAATTATTACTTCCACAGATCTGGAGATTGGGGAACCACAAGAACCCCTTGCACCTTCCTTGGAGCTTATTGTTGCTGACTACAAAGGTAAGGAAATTGATCCTATAGTTTCCCAAGCCTCTGAGAGGTTTGTAAATGATGAAAATTTTGTGAAATCTAGAGCATTTGCACAATTTTTGTGGAGGCTAAATATAGGCAATTTTGAAAATACTTGTAAAATAAATAAAAGTAGAGCAACCAGATAAACCAGACTCAGTTATTAAAGAAGAGGTAAAATCTAAATTTTTGAATGATTTTGCCCAGTTTACACTTGAGGCTGGGAGGCAATTAGTTAAACAATCAAGAGTCCTTATCTTACCTAAATGGGACATAGTGAATGCTATGGTTTTTGATTCAGTAAGAAAACAAAAGGATGTTTAGTTACAAACTAAAGAAGAGATATTATAGGCTCATAGAGGAGTCAAATTTAGTGATGATCATCAAGCCCTTGTAATTTGGTCAATTGAAAAAAGGCTAGTGATGCAGGAAATCTCTATTGTAGAACATACTAGTACATTGACAGTATATAAGGCTAGTGAAGTAAGTAGCAAGAAAATAATGGGAATGGCCTCAGAAGTGCTGAGATTTGGTGGTATTGTATCTGGCAAGGAAGAAGATAGATTTTCCCAACTCAATGCTAGATTTGAAGAAGGTTTAAAAGCATATGAGGAAAGGGGTATACAGATACAGTCGCTAGAAAACAAAGTGTCTCAAATGGAGAATATAATTGGGAAGAAAAAAGTGGGAGAATCTAGTGCACCTAGAATTGCCTACCCTTCATAGTCATTTGTTGGAGCAACCCCTATTGTTGAAATAGCAGACACCCCTGAAAGGCCCCAATTCTATACTACAGAGGAGTTTGAAGAAGAAAAAACCAAATTACATGAGCTATAGGCAGAATTAAAGAATCAATATGAAGGAAAATTGAAGTAGGGTGTGATGTATTTAAGGGATAAAATACAATGGTCAACCTTCTTTGATCAGTTGACAAGAATTACAACTCTCATGGATGAGTTGAACAGAGATGAGGTTAAATTAACTCCTTTGGCATAGAAGTGGAGGGAGAGAAACAATGATATCACATTCATGTGTATATCGTCCATTCAAATGCCCTATCATCAAGTAGAGAAATTTTTTGATTTATTAAATAAGCTAGTAGATTTTGATGATAAAAGGGATTCTTTGTGAAAAAGATTAGCACTTTTTTTTTCCAAGTATATTGCTGAAAAATTCATTTTATTTCCTTGTGCTTTAGAATCTGTTGACAAAATAAAGGAAAAATAAAAGTGGAAAAAAGAGTTAGATGAAATATTTTATGAAAGGATCAAAAACATCATGAGTGAAACTAGTTACTGGTTTTGGGAAAGGAAAAATGAAGAGTTGGTAAAGATACAATTATTTTATAATGCCATCAGAAAAGAGCTTGATGATTTAGAGGAATTGGAAAATTCTTTAGTGATTATACAAAGAGAGGCTCTAAATTTTCATTAGCCAGATGATGTTGCTTATAATGAATGGAAAAATCAGTTCTTAGTATAAATGTCAGAAGATGATGAGGAGGAAGATGCAAAGGTAAAAGTTACCCTCATAGTTAGTAATGAAGACATGGAAAATCCCTAGATCAAAGTAAGTTTGCAGGTAGTTGAAGATGATACATCACTTTTTAACCTTATGGCCACTTACTCTAAGGATGAAGAATAAATGAAGAATCAGATTATATTTTCTTGTCGCAAGAACTGAGAAGCATAACAGAAAGTGACCCACCAAGGAATGTTCGATGTAATAGCCTTTCTATTATTTGCTTGTTTCTTTTATGACAGATGTATGTTAGTATCTTTTAGAAAAAAGCTATCACTTTCTTTCAGCCTAAAGCTTGTTGCATCTCAGACTATTTAAGTGAGATTCCAAGGCAAAAGAATGGTCTGAATTCTATTTTTCTAAGTAATATGTTTTGTCTATTTTTGGTGCAAATTTTGAAAGCAAGTTTATGATGTATTTTCTCTGTCAATTCTTTGAGAATACATGAATATAGAATGAGCTGTGTTTCTTTCTGAAGGTCATTCTAAGTCTATTGTAAATGATATACCATTTTCAAAAAAAATGAATACAAATTGTGAACTGTCCCCATATCAGTTCTTTCTGAATCTTGTCTCCTTCCAATTACTTGGTTGTCTTGATATTGTATAAGTAAAAGCTTGTGCAATTGAATGCAATCTAGTTAGGTTGTATATCTATTTATCATTGCTATTAATTCAATGGATTAAATAAAAGCTTTGATGAATGTGATAAGGTTTCTTTAGTAGTAGAAAGGGTTTTGAATGATAAATTGTGATAAGAATTGATGATAGAATTAGTTGTAAGGAAAAAAACTAGATTTGAGAACTTGCTATAGACTCTGAACCCCAATGGATTAGGTCCTGATCTAATTGATTCAGCTAAAGGAGAAATATATCAGAAATGATTATCAAAATGCAGCATCAAATCAAATTTTACTTTTATTTCCTGTAGATCTTCAAAGCTGGGCAGCACTTGTCTGCATGGAATGTTTTAGCTTCAATTAGCCACTAATGTTAAAAACATCTACAGATCTATAGAAGAATTCTTGGCCATATCTTTTTTATGGGATGTGTTTATCAAGTTAGTAAGAATTATGTATATGTTTGAGGATTTTGAAATGAGAATCAGAATGAAACTAAGAATAATCCTCATATAGTTGTTCCAGTTTTGAATCATCCCTAGGTATACCCACCCTGGTTTTGCAGAGCCAAAAGAGTAGAAAACCACCTTCGGTTTTGTAGAAGTAAGATCCAAATGTTTTACACATGTAATTATTAACAAGAATTGGCTAGTCTTTAGATTGTATGAGTATTATCATCTTGGTATTAAGCATTTTTTTGCTTAGTAGTTTTAGTGCATTTTAAAACATAGTTATTATCCTAAATTTTGTGAACTAGTTGAAGGATAAGGATGATGAGATAGTGGTACACAATTCTATGTAAACCATTTTTGAGAAAATTTAAAAGGATTATTCAAGAATTTTCTAGAGGAAACATACTATGGGTTAGATTCAATGAATCCTATCTAATCCATATGAATTGAAATTAAAAGAAGGAAGAATCAAGTGGGAAAGGAACTCCAAGACTTTTATTTAAGGAGTCATAGACCAAGAAGAAACTGCTACTACTGAGCCAAATTGTGAAGTGGTTAGAAGGGTGTCAAGGAGAAGGCATCTAGGAGAAGGAAGAGCATAGAGGGTCTATTTTGACAAGTGTTTAGAGAAAGATGATTGTACTAGTACATTGAGCATGGAGACTTAAGAAGACAAAGCTTGAAAGGAGGGCAAGCTATCAGAAGTACAAGAGATTGAAGGCTTAGCAATGTGAAGAGCTGAAGAGTGATCTAAGATCTACAAGTTAAATTTTTTGTTGTAATTAGGTCAAAGATTTTCTAATACTCTCTAGCAATTTTATTAGACATGAAAATCCTATAGACTTAGGTTGGTTTAATAGCCATTTTAAAATCCTTTAACAGGGTGGCATTCCAAGCGAATGTTCTAAAGTCCTCTAATTACACCCACTTTTTATAGGGTGGATAAATATTCTAACAAGATCACATTTAATAGTGTGTTGTAAGCCTTTAATAGGGCAGGCCTTTCATAGGGCATCACTTCAGAAGAGTGAGAATTGAGTAGCATGATATTGGTGGTTTTTCCCAAATTGGGTTTGCACATAAATCACTATGTTATGTGTTGATTTTTTATGTCTTGTGCTTTCATGTTGATTTATAGTAACTTTCTGATTAGGAAAGTTAAAGCTAGGATGAGTGAATGGTTGAATGAGTTCACTACACTTAGTGAAAAAGTTTGAATTGGACATTAAGACCTTGAATAATTAATTCACCCTCCCTCTTAGTTATTCTAAAGCATTACTAAGACATCTATCCAATCTTCAAATGCTACTTGAGGTTAATCATAGCTTCCTCTCATCATGAAAATGCTCCACAAAACTTCACTCCATGAAATTTTCTATGAAAACATAGATTTCATCTACTTTCATAGAGTAAACTTTCTATGTCATAACAATAACTCTTATTTCCTTTGTAACTTGTTTTGATTAGCTCCAAATTACACGTGAGCTTAGCTACAATCTAAACTCATCTAGATACATCTTCTCTCAACCGTGGCACTCATAGCTTGATCTCTTAATGAAGTTTCAAATTCTAGTGTAATGAATAAGCTTAATTCAACTTGGTTGAATCAAAATTAATTCCTGACTTCAATCTTCCTTTCTCTAAATCATTTTACTTTTCCTCAGATCCAATAGTTAATTCCTTAAGAAATTTTTCATCAAGTTCTTTTCGACATTCACTGACTACATTTATTTGATCTTCAATGTTTTTGTTAATTCTAGAGTTACTTTCGTGATCCCTTCTATCATTTAGAAAGTTTGTTTCATGATTCCTTTCATCATTTCTAAAGATTCTTCCATATTTCCTTTTATTGATTTTGTAATCCTTTTCTATATGTATAAAGTTGTTATTTAACTAACATACTGGGGTTTTGCTTCTAGGATTCTGTTGATCAATAGGTGCTTGAGAGTTTTGGGCTATGTGTCCAAAGTTGTTACACTTATAACACATGATTTTTCTTCTTTCTTCAAAATGTCTTCTTTCTCTTTGTGTCCTCTCACTAGATCTTCTTTATCTACAAGGTTAGTATTTACAGACATTCTATTATTCCTTTTATCATTATCATATTTAGGTTTCTTAAAATCAATTGTTTTATGACCAATACCATGATAATTATGATAGTAAAAAATTGTAACATGATTACAATGTCTTATTTTAACAATCTCTTTTCATATGACCTCTTTTATTACATGCAAAATACTTACCTCTAAATTCATACCTTGTTTCCTTAGAAGATTCCACTTTCTTAGGTTCATACAATTTCTTATTTCCCTTCCCTTGTCTAACTTCTTTGGATTTATCAAAAGATTGGTTGGATTCAATCTTATCATTAGATTTATCTTTTCCTTTTTGATCTAATCCACTTTTAGGTTTCTTTGTAGACATGTTAAATAGGTAACCAAGACTAGTTTTATCATAAGTAGGTCTTTGTATTGATATTGATTCATCAATATTTTCTCTGCTAGAATAAAGATTTTCAAGTTGTAGCTTGCTCTGAGTTAGTTCATGTTTCATAATAGTGTTTTACTTATGAAGTTCTTCACCATCAACTTTTAATGTCTCAAATTCAAATGTCATCTTTCCTAGATTTTCTCTAAGATCTATATTTTTAGTCTTCAAATCAAATTGAACTTTGCTAGGATCATTCTTCAAAATCAACTTTAGATTGTTAATCTTCAATTCCTGCTTCAAGATCTTGTGTTCTATTTTTAGTTTGGAATATTCATCATCACTAATTTTAAATTTAATAGATTTAGGTTTGAATTTGAGATGTTCAATTGTGTCCTTCAGTTGTCCGATGTAAACTTTGGAGTCTTCATATCTATTATCAGCTTATCTATTTCTTTATTAAGGAGATCAATTTGTTCAAGTGTCTCTTTAAGGTTCTTCATCGACTATTCCAAATCTATAGGGATCTTACTCAAGTTGTTAAGAATCTTCTAAGTAATTGTACTCTAATACCAATTGTTAGAAATAATGAATACTAAGGGGGGTGGGGGGGATTGAATTAGTATTTTGAATTTTTTTTTCACCAACTAGATATTATTAGTTACTTTGGACTATGCATAAGAAAGTAAACAAGTAATGTTGAATGGTAAAAGTAACCATTCATAGAGAGAACTCATTACACCATATTTTGTTTACTAGGGAAACCCTGGCCAAGAGAAAACCCCAATGGGGATGATACCCACAAGATGATCTACTAATATAAATTTTCCTTGCTATAGGATGGACCCTGTTAGGAGTCTATAAGCTCATTCAACACATATGAGTCCCTATTAGGAGACTTTGAATCCCTATTAGGAGTTATGGTATAATTTAGGGATTCCCTTGTTATGTACCCTTGTTTCTTCCACATCGGAGTTGCATTGGTTTGATCCCTCTTTCAAGGGCTCCTTTATTCTGTGGAGGCTTTAGTATCTCTCATGGGGGGGCTAGCTATACTTATGGTATTGAGTGGGTCTCTTGACTCTTTTTGGATGGAAGTTATCCTTCGGGGGATTGGTTGAGGCCTTCCTTCCTTCACTTCATGTTTTTTTTTGCATGTTTTTTTTATCTCTTTTTGGGGGAGGGTTTTTGCCACATGGTTTTCTCTCTTTTCCCATTTACAGAGGTTGCATTTTTTTACATTGTACATGGGTACCTAACATGGCCTCATTTCCAGGATCCATTCTACATTTTCATCTTAGTTTTGGGAGCTTAAGGCATTCCCCTAAGTTGCACTTAAGGGGGGGTATTAGACTAATTAATTAATTAATTATTCTACTTACTTAATCTTACTTAGGTTAATGCATTTATTTAATATGTAGTAGTTAATAGTTATAGTGATGAGTTGTTGACAACACAGGAGTTTGTTCCCTTCCAGCATGTTCCACTTTTTTTTGGAAGAGTGCTTAGTTGTCAACCTTATCTTCTACCTCCTTCTAGCTTGTTCTAAAAGCTTCCTTGAGGCCTTTATAAGTGGTCTCTCTCTCATTGTAAATTCATCATTCACATAGAAATTTCATTTTTCCTATTGTGAAATATTTTCTCTTGCTTTGTTTCCTTAAATCTCTTGCTCCTTAGGTTTCTCTTTGGCAAGCTATTTGCAGTGCAGGTGATCTTGGCAACTACAGGGTTGGATTTCATCAATTCCTACAACTAAGTACTCAAACACAAGCACACAATAGACGAGAGAGAGAGAGAGAGAGAGAGAGAGAGAGAGAGAGAGAGAGAGAGAGAGAGAGAGAGAGAGAGAGAGAGAGAGTATGATCAGAATGACAATGTATTCAATATGCCATAATTCAGAGTACACTAGGAGTGTCTGTATATAAAGGCCTCTCAGGAAGCACCTAGAATGTCTCTAGAAACAACTAGAAGATAAGACAACAAAGCACCTTATCCAACATTCTAGATGAATGGATAAGAATGAAAAAGTCTCACATGTATGTAGAAGATTCCTATGTTGTAGAAAATATGTGCTTAAAAGAGGTGTGGACCCCTTGTGATGTCATCATGACATCTCACAAGAGTGCACAAACTCCTAAGTGTCTCACAAATAAAATAATGCAAATATCATAAATAATGCATTAACCTAAGTAAACTTAAGTGTAAATAGTGAATACGTATTTACACAAACACCCCCCCTTAAGTGCAAGTTAAAGGAATGCCCTTAAGCTTATGAAACTAGGATGAAGATGCAAGATGGGTCTCAACTACTAGGCCATGTTAGGCACCCATGTACATAATGAAAATGAAAATCTCCCATAAAGTGAGGAAAGAGGGAAAACCTCATGGGAAAAACCCTCCACCAAAAAGAGAGATAAATAAGGAGGCATCAATGGATGGAGTAATCAAGACCCCCCCATTACGACATACATCTAGTATATGCATCAGAGAATGAGAGAAGGAAGAGAGACAGAATAGGCTTCCCCCCCCCCCCCCAAAGGAAGAATGCAAACAAGTGAAAGCCACTCCAATGAAGAAGTTGGTCCAAAAATGCAGAACGATGTTCCTCCCCTTAGGAAGAAACAAAGGAAAAGGTACACTACTGAAGATGTATGGTGGCCTAGAAACCTGCTCAAGTATCCTTGTACTGATTTTGAAGTTCACCCCTTCCAACTATGTTGAAAAGAACAAATGCAAATTGGTCAAGGATGTCTATTGAACCTATTCCACTGAACCATCTATCTCCTCAATTGACAAAGAGACCTCCACTAATTGCTATTCATAAGGATCTACAATCATACCAACCTATGAAGATTGATCATGTAGAGAATGGACATGAGGGTCAGAGTGAGCCCTTACAACAACTATAGAAGGATCACCTTCATCAATGAGAAGATGGATGTCCTCAAGTGTGTCTCCCATGTCAATTGAAGCTAGAGATAGAAGACAAGATGTATGATGATGTATTGGACCTTTCACTGTGCCAATATAAGAATGTGGACTGGACTAACATGACCTCTCACTGTAATTTTTGATAGAACCCCACATTTCTAAACCTATTGAAGCACTATCACTGGTGTCACTATCAATTTCCACTATGTATGATTTGTAGAGATTAGTAGAGGATAAGCTGGGTGAACTTTCCTCAAAGTGAACATCCTTCTCTACAAAAAGCTCATCTGTCTCTCGATGCTGGTGCAAGGCCTAAGTGCTGGTGCCTTGCAACCCCTGGAAGAAAGGCTTGCCCATGCTGGATAACCAAAGACTCTAAGGTGACTTACATTGGGTTTTCTACCACACCATGCCTCAAAAGGAGTCTTTCCATCTAAGGTTGGATGAGGAGACCTATTAAGTATGTGAGTAGGACTGCTAATGGCTTCAACTTCAAGTGTAGGATCGAGAGACATGGCCTTAATCATGCAACTTGCCATGGTCTTGAGAGTCCTAATCCTCATAGCTGCAATATCTGTCTTGTGTAGACTGAATGTAGGTGGGTTTTGAAGATCAATCCCCTCAATTTTGCAAAAAATCTTAAGCCTTCTGTCTACATATCTATTCTCATTGTCCACCCTTAGTACATTGACAACTTTCCTTGAATTTTGTTCAACATGAGTCTTGAAGTCTTGAAGATTATGAACCACTTCATTCTTATGATGAAGAAAGAAGACCCAAGTGAATCCCAAAAAGTCATCAACAAATGTGAGTATGTAGTGGCCTTGGTTGACTGAAGTCACTACAAAGGGTCCTGCTAATACCATGTGAACTAGTTGAAGAATAACTAGAGCTTGAGAAGACTTCCCTTTATCATACTTATCCTTAAGATTTATATCCACTAAACAAGATGAACACTCTCCCTTAGAAAAGTTGATATTGGATAGACCTTTGACCATGTGTTTTGAGAAAATTTTCTTAAGAGAGTGAAAGTTAAGGTGACAAAACCGCTCACACCATAAGTTGATTTGTGAAGTAGAGTGAGTTAACAAGGCTTCAGAAGAACTCTTAGGCACAAAGTGGGAGAAATAATAAAGCTTCTTGTCATCATTGACTTTCCCCACTACAACCAATGAAACATCTCGAAGACTTTGTACCATCACTGAATCTAGAAGGAACTCAACTTTATGACCATCTCCAAGGTGAGTGATTTGGTAAACTAATAGGAGATTGGAGTATAGATTTGGAACATAGAGAACATCTTTAAATTCCCCATTTTCCATTTCCACATGTCCTTTTCCTTCAACTTCCATCTTAGTATCGTCTCCCACAAAGATGTGTGGTACCTTTGACTACTTCAATGAAGAAAAGTCTTCTTTTGAAGAACCCATGTGGTAAGAGGTACCTGAGTCAAGTATCCATTTAAAAGAAGAATTTTTATTTTCCATAAGTGCTTTACCTTTACCTTTTGAAGAGGTTGGATTTGAATCCTTGGCAGTACCTATCACTTGAATCTTGTTCTTCTTGAGTAGATATTCTAACTCATTGATTCTTTTTGTCTTGCAATGATGCTTGTCATGATTTGGCTTTTTGCAGTATGCACAAAAGAGTTTTTCCTTCTTGTCATTACTTCCCTTCTTTTTCTAAGAAGAACCACCTTTTTGAGAGGAGGATTGTTGTGTCTCAGACTGTGTTTTCTACTTCCACTACTTCTTGTTGTTGTTGCTTTTACCCCCTTGACTTGATTTGTGATTATCACTATCCACCAAGGCTTTGGTCTTTGATGACTTGAGAAGTCCAAAATCCACCAAGTAAGATTGTTCAACAATCAAAATGTCTACAAATACATCAAAGGAAGGCTTCTAGTAAGTAGATCCCATGGTCAACTTGTGAGTATTAAAACTTGAAACAAAGTTGGTGTACTTAGAAGGTAGCCTCTTCAAGATATGATGAATCAACCTATCATCCTTCATGGGATTTCCACAATCTTTGAGAAGTTTCCTATACTCATTGACTTTAATGATGTAATCCTGAATTGAATCATAATTCTTAGGATCCAAGAGAAGTAGATCATCCTCAATCCTCAATCTCTTTTCTTCATCCACCTTTCCATACAACTGTTCAAGTTTGTCCCAAGCTTCTTTAGAGTTTGAACAATTTTTAATGTGAAAGAGAAGATCCCCTTGTAAACAAATCCTAATAACACCTAAAGCCTCTTGGTCTTCAATTTTCCAATGAATGAGTTCTTTAGCATTAGTAGGTTTGGTAATTATACCATCAACATATAGACTATATACTTTTTCCATTAATCTACTCCATGTAATATCTTTCCATGTAGAATAGTTGTGTGAAGTTAGAGGAGGACATTTAAAACCCATGATGGAGAAATGAAAAGAACACAAAATAGAGACATAAGAAACATAGTACACATGCCCCCCCCCCTCCCCCCTTTTCACTCAATCAAAAGAACCCCCCAAAAAAGATTCTTTTGGCACTTTAGAAGTAGTGCGTTTACAATGGGCCACTTGTCAAAATGAACAAAGTGGACTTTTTGATTTTTCTTTTACAACTTCCTTATGAGGTTGAAATCTATCACTTAAGCACTATAGCTTAGTTTTACAACAATTCTCAAAAAGAACCAAAGCTTTACAATGTTGAAAAAGGCCTAATTCTAAAAGTGAGAAATTTGTCCACACAACCCTAGAATCTAACTTCAAATTTGGAAAGTAGACCAAAAAATATACAATTAAAAATAAAAAATTTAAGAAATTTTACCCAATTTCAAAAAAAATTGCACCTAAATTAGAGTTTGGATGTCTAAGATAAGCACTCACAAAGTCAAGCTGCCAAACTGAAAAGCAATTTGAAGAGGGGTCTGGATGGAAAACTATGAGTCTAAATTTGATCATCAAATAGCTATTACTGCAGTTATAAAATGCCTAATTTTGATAGTCAAACAGGTGTGAAATTTATCCATCATAAATGATGATGTCAGCAAAAAATAATGCCTGGGATGACATAGTAGGCTAAGTTGGACCATCCGTATTGTACTGTCAAAATGATGTGGCAACAATTGTACTATTGACGTGGCTCTACTATCTAGTTCCATGGGTGATGTGGTAGTTTGGGATGTGAGATGTGGAAAAAGTGTGTTGGTATGTAATGTGGAGCAGACAATAGGTGGATAGAGTCTGTGCAAGATGACACATGGTGAACTGAAAGCAGTCCACATGTTGCATTTTCAATGGTCCGTGTGGTAGCAAGACCACAAAATAGGCATGCTGAAATCTATTCAATGTCAGAATTTGCTATGATGTAGGAGTTATTGTGCGCCAAAATCTTTGATAGATCCAAAAACTAAGAAAAATGCTACCATGAGTAGTGGTCATCACTAGAGACAATCAAAGCTTTGGAATATCCAAAGGCCTACCAGAATATTGCACACCGCTGGGTGCTGGAGGTTTTAAAAAAATGTTGATGCCAAAAAAAGTATGTGCATGGGTGGGATGGTTTCAACAATGACCAAAATAAGGTGTGACTATTGACAAAGTCTATTCACATGCCAAAAATTGTAAGTGGCTATTGGGAGTTCTCCAATGCACCTGTCAAAAGTTGTTCATATGGGTCAAAAGTTCGATGCTGGTTGCAAAAATAGTGCCGAGTTTTTTTAAAAATAAAATCCCACATTGGTAGTGGGTTCACCATTTATGGTGAATAAAAACAAGGACTCCTATTAAGTATAGCAGGTGTGAATCTACCTGTGGGGCTTGGGCAATGGTTGAAAGGTTGAACTTTCTTGCCAGTGTTCAAAAAACCATGTGCATAGCCAGAAACTTTACAGTACCACTGCGTATGTCATACTGTCTCTGTTCAAAATTGAGGAAAATGTCTATAGATTTAATTCTAAATATACCTTGCGATAGTAATAAAATAAACTCTCCAAATGGAAGATCCAGGATTTCACTACTCGGTTTTGCTATAAAAAAAATTGGTTCTGCTATAAAAAAAAATTTCTTTGAGAAATAAAAAATTATAGATTCCAGAATAATCAAAGAGATCTACTGAAGACCATACTTGAACTATAAATTGGGACCTCTAGGTTCTGATTTGCAAAAAAAAAAATCTTCACGATCGACTTTGGCCAAAGGTAGGCATGTTTATAGTCAATTTTCATCGGTTCAGCATTTTAGATGTAATGGCGAGGTCAGATCTAGGTCTAGACACTCCCAATTTCTGTAGTACTTTGGATTTGAGCTGAGGTGATGAAGCAAGCAAGAGGTCTCATACAACTTGTGATGAGAAAGTCTCCAAGTTGCTTTGATACCATGTAAGAATTTTCTTGAGGGAAAAATTCACCTAGGAACTAAGAACTCAAACACAAGCACACAATAGACCAAAGAGAGAGAGAGAGAGAGAGAGAGAGAGAGAGAGAGAGAGAGAGAGAGAGAGAGTATGATCAAAATGACAATATATTCAATATGCCATAATTAAGAGTACACTAGAAGTGCCTATATATAAAGTCCTCTCAGGAAGCACCTAGAATGTCTTTAGAAACAACCAGAAGATAAGACAACTAAGCACCTTATCCAACATTCTAGATGAATGGATAAGAATGACAAAGTGTCATATGCGTGTAGAAGATTCTTGTGTTGTAGACAACATGTGCTTAAAAGAGGTGTGGACCCCTGTGATGTCATCATGACAACACACAAGAGTACACAAACTCCTAAGTGTCTCACAAATAAAATAATGCATTAACCTAAGTAAACTTAAGTAAGTCTAATAAGTAAATACTTATTTACACAAATAGTGTGCAAGAAGAGCTCACTGCCCAAATGTGCACTTTCAATTACAATAAGAGATCACTACCCAAATAAGTAATTGAAGTTCCTCGAATACAAAAGTTTGGATGTTGTACCTTCTTTTAGCTAACCTCTAACCTTAGCTCAATCTTGGATCACAAAATTAGGATATCAAAATTCACTTCTGCATATGATACAAAACATCGCATTCACAACTTTCACATTATACTTCCAAAATCACTACTCAAAAACCTCACAAGATGTCTTTGCATAAATACCATGCCTTTTCACAAATTGTTGTTGGGTCAACTAGGACCATAATATACTTTTCCAACTTAGAGTAAACATCTAGGATGTCGGCCCTAATTGGTAAAGTAATTATTTTTTCAACAAAATAATTCCTTTACCTTTCATTCCATTGTTCTATACATCTTGAATATCGCTTTTTCATACCATTCTTACAGATGTACAAGGTTATACACATGTTGGAATTAACAAGTTGGAAGATAAAATTTTGAGAGGGGGGTGAATCATAAGTAACTAACTTTACCCTTTTAAATTCTTTTAACTAAAATCATTCACATGCATTCAATCTATCTACTAAAATTGAAAGTGAAGACTTACATGAAAATAGACAACACACAAATTTGGTAACCCAAAAACCCTCCAATGAGAATGTAAAACAATGGCGGACATGACACCCACAAAATATCACTGCAAAAATGTGTAACTATTCAAGGTTACAATATTTGACCACTTCTAATGATCTGCCCCATCAAAGGACTATCTTGTTAAATACTTTACACTCTGTTAAAAGTGACTTGGTTAAAGGATTTCACTACCGTACTAAAAGTAGGCCTAGTTAAAGGACTTCAATACATTCACTAAGAATGCAACCCTATTAAAGGATTTACAAATGGATGCTAGGCCAAGCTAAGTCCATAAGATTTCCATTATCTAATACAATTGCTAGAGAGTATTAGAAAGTCTTTGACCAGATTACTTGCAATCTCCAATTGCTAATTCCAGATCCTTGTTCTGCTCTGACTGACCTAATCCTTGCTTGATCTGATATGTCACCCTTTGAAGTTCTGATTCTCTATTCTTGATCAACTGAATATTGCAATGTTGCTCTATTCTTCTAAGTCTTTTCCCATTTCTCTCTAAATTTAGCTATAGTTCACACATACACTTCATTCATCCATGCATTCAATGGGGTTTCATTCTCCTTTTAAAGATTTAGAAGACTTAGGGTTAGGTATGAATCTACAATCCATATTAAATCTTTATTTCTTGCTCAATTCATGCACTTTTCTTATTGGTTGCATGCCTTCTTCATTTTTCTTATTGGCTGCATGTTGATTTCATAGGTAATATAAAAGATTCTTCTATATCGGCTCAAAATTTTTTTTACATAGGTGTTTGTGCAATTACAAACAACTATGTATAATCCATGTTACTCAAAACTTGTTACCTTTGATGCTCGGCTCATATAGAAAATTGGCTCACTCAGCTCCTATAGCAATTTTGTTCCACTCAACACCTTATACTTTGTTTAGCACTTGAGCTTCACTCTTCACCTAAAGATTTCTCAGCACATGAAGTTCACTTGGCACCTATTGTAGTTCTGCATGGCTTGGCACACATTGTAGCTTAGCATCAACTATTTACTCAACATCTATACATGTTTTACTTGGCATGAACTTAGTAAACATCTTAAGTGTGTTGACATGAAATAGTCAAAACCAATCTTAGATTCAACAATCTTCCCCTCTGACATGAATATCAAAAAAACTTAGCAGTATATCAAAGTCTAACCTCCTCAAGTAAAATATGCATATAGTTTGACATATATACAAAACTTCAAAACTTCTGTAAAACCTATTTGTAACTCCCCTTGAGTTGATGTGTCATTTCTAATTCTATAACCAAAAGTTTGTGTTGTATGTGTCTCCTGCTGCATACCTTATTTTTTCTTCCTATATTGTATCTTCCATTCTTATTTACAAATCCCCAAAACATTATATGTCCCTTTTTGATACTTATGTCAAAGGGTTCTAAGGTTTAAGACCATATTTTTCCGAAAATGTTTTATTGACCTCCATAATCATCTTGAGAGATGCATTCCAATTGTCTAAAGCAATTTCAAATGATTTATATTGGATATTTATCTCTGTTGCAAGATGAACAAGTCCTTCCAAAGTAGAAAGATTAAGATCTTTCTTGAGAACATTCTCTACATAGGTTTGTTCTTTATGGAGTACTTCCAGGTGTGGGGTTATGGAAGACTATATTTGCAATAGTTTGGCCTTAATATTGGCCTCTTTAGCTATCAAAACAACTAATTCTTTCTCTATGTGAAGCATTTGAGAAAAATGTTTCTCACTCTGAGTTGGATCTTTTGGTAATTGTGTGTTGGAAATCTTTATATTTTTCTCTAGGCTCATTATTCTTTGGCTTGTCTCCTATGTGAAATATGAGAAATCACACAACTTTTTGTACAATGAGAATACATTCTCAAGTAACTTTTTCACTTTTCCATTCTTTTTTGCCAATTCAACCCATGACAATGCTATTTCACTTGATACCTTTTCATTTACTTTTCCTTGGAATTTCTTCGTAAACCATTCCATGAGTTTCACATTGGTTTCTTGGTCTTCATTAATCACCTATTCTACAATATCTTTCTGTTTTTCCAAAATAGGCTTGGTTTCATTAGGTTTCTATAAGCTAAATGCATCAAGAAATATTTCTTTTATTTCTACCAGTGCTTGCTTCTTCTTATACTCATTTATGAGTATCTCTTTTCTTTTTCTCTTTTCTAGTGCCTCCTACACTTCATATATCTATTGAAGGTTCATTGTCTTTGAGTCATAGCTTGGTATGACTATTTCTTCATCTAATGCAGGGTCTCCATAGTGAAGTACCCTTGTAACCTTAGTAGAGCTTGAGTCTAGTGTAGAGATTTGTAGTGGCATTGCATTAGTGCTTGTTTACTTCTGAGGAGTCCTCGAGGTAGACAAGTTCACCAATGTTTGTATTGCCTCCTACTCCTTAGGGGTTTTCTTTGCTTCTTTGTCCTATCCTCTATTGTGTTGATCAATTATGACAATTTGAGGAGGTGCACCTTGGGTTTTTGTTGTAGGAACATCTTGTCCCATGTTTTCCTTTGTTTCCTCCTTGGCAGTAGTTGTCAGTTTTGTTGTAGAATCAACCTTAGCAATTTTTTCTTGTACCTATTGCTCTTTAGGTTGCACTACTATAACTATGGGAGGTTGTGAGGATTGTTCTTGTGTAGTTTTCTTGTCCCTTTTATTTTTGTTATAGCTTTTTGTAGCTCATCAACACTCACCAATACTGGATTTGTGCATAGTTGTTCTTGTAGTGTTGATTGGTGACAAATCTTCTTGAGATCCTCTGTAGTTAAAGGGTTGATGTTCTGATTTGAAGTGTTAGGAACATCCTTTACAATGACTATAATTGTAGGTGTTGTATGTGGAGGACTAGGAGGTAGTAATTTTGTATCTTGTACATTCTATTCAGTTTCCTACTCCTCTTCAGTTGTTTCCATTTCATTTTCTTTTTATGTTTCCTCCTCCACTATTTCTTTTACTAGCTCTTTTTCTCCTTAGTCATTTTCTTGTTCTCTTTCTTCTCCTTTCTTACTAGCGTCAACCTTATTTTTATCTTTATCCTTTTCAATGTTCTATCCCTCAAAGGGATCTTGTTCTCCATCCTTGATAGTAGTCAAGCCATATATCAATTTGCACATTCTTGTTGATTTCTAGACAACATCTTCAAATTTGTTCTACAAGATGCTGAAGGCTCTATATTTTGGTACAAACTTGCTTCCATCTTTCTTTTTTTCTTTAGTTATTTGACCTTTATTCAATTCTAGCATTACTTTTGCCAATGTGGATTCTCTAATTTATTTTTCCATTTTAAAACAATAATGCCACTTATTTTCAATAATTTCATATAAGTCCCTAGGCATTCTATCATCTAATTCAAGAGAAGTATTCTCTACCATCATGGAATATACTAATTCTTTGACTTTATTCTAATATTCTCTACTTAATTTATAAAAATCAATATTTTTCAATTTAGAAAAATCTGCATTCTTTCTAACATTATCACAAATTTTATCAACTTTTGACTTAGGAGCATGGCTTACCACTCTAAATTAGCTGATATCTTTAGATTCTATCCTTTCCTCATCATTTGATTTTAGTTGTGCAACATATTTTCTCCTTGGTTTCTTCTGCATAGAGCCAGTCTACTTAGTAGCCTTCTTCTTTTCTTTGTCTTGCTCCTTGACCCTTTGATTTGAGGCTCTTATTGTCGTTCTTGTTACTGGTATAGTTGGCTTGGCTTGCATTGTCTTTGTGACCTTCTTTTCTCTAGGCTAGGTTGTAGGTTGAGCTTTGGCCCTTTTTTTCTTGGGCTTAGCTTGAGCTGGTGCTTCCTTGGCTTCTTCTTCCTTGGAACCTTCTTCCTTTTCTTCATCCTCACCTAAGCCTTGTGTCAGTGCAAGAGGTTGATATTCCTCTTCATCATCATCATCTTATTCCTTCACATCACCACCTTCTTCTTCTACTTCTTGTGCAATGCCTTCTCCAAACATTGCTTTCATCTTCTTTACAAGCCTATCTTTCTTCTTTATAGTGGAGGCAGTCTTCAATTCCATATCCACTTTGGATCGCACCATATCATATGTTACAAAATGTTGGGCACTCTTATCAATTTCCTCTGCAAGCAATGATGTGATTGCTACTGATGCTTCATCAATGTTAATCTCACATCTTAATGGTCTTAGCCATCTAACCGTTGGAACTACTACTTGGATATAAGTATAATCAATATCAACTAAGAAAAAAATATCATTGATGTGTTGTTCCACTAGGGAAATTGGTATCCTTAGTCTTTGTTTCATGGATTTCTTGAAATCCTCAAAGTAACTAGTCATTAGAGATTCAAAATTGTCTCCCATTTGCTCAATTTACTCATTGATTTGAGTAATAGTTAACTTATCTGATTTCCAGATTACTTTTCCAAAAGAGGGAAATTCTTCTAGAACATAGAAAAATATATAGATTAGAACTAATCCAAACTTACACTAAGCACCTTTTGATCTTCTTATTGTTCCAAAATTCTCCATGATCTGTTGTAGTTGTAGCTTTGCAAGATCATATGTGTGATCCTTCTTGACAATTTTGTAAGCCACATCCATAGAAATGCATGGAACACTATTCAATCCACTTTATTGATAGAACTTGTAAGATATGATTCTTACTATAAAGTCTATAAGGGGATCTGTTATTGTATCAATAGTCATTCCCCTTTTGTTCCATTTTGTGTTACTATTCTTTTCAATAGCTTCCTTAGAATGAATTTGTAGGGTCTTGTACCGATACAAGGTTGGAAAAATTGTAACCCTATGCATGATTCTCTTCATTATCTTGATAGGTCCTCCATCTAACCATAAACAACCATTATGTATCCTACTGAGGAAAATTCTTATCTAGTCTATTTTAAAAATTGTGGGGAAAACTAGGGCACAAGTTAAGCCCTTTCTTTAAGCTATTTGAAATTCTTCCTTTGACACTCCATTTTCAAAAAGTTTATCATATGCTTGATGAATCTCCATGTCTCCTATTTCTCCTACCTTACAATTGTAACATTTCCTAAAATCTTGCACCATTACAACTTTGGGCAGAATAATGGATTGTTCATTGGCAGGGTCATTTTTATATGCAACTTCTAGAATCAGCCAAACATATGGTTGTTTAACCTCATTGCTAACTAACTAAACCTCAAAATCTTCCTTTTCCTTAGAATTTTTAGAACTTGAGGCCATATTGAAAATCTAGGGTTTCAAAAGATATTAAACATTATAACTGCATAGCTCAGCACTTGAGGAATACCTTAGATGGATGAAAACGGTGCTTGATCTTTGTTAAAATATATGCAAAAGCTTCAATTGTTGTTTTTCAATCACTTCTATGCTATTTTTTCTCTTGTTTTGCATTCAAATGATGAGAAATGATTAAAAAATTGAACTTATACTCTTCAAAACATAGCATTAAATGCTTAGTGTGTATACAATTGTACACTCAACTCCTTAAGGATTTCAACATAACTCGGGTTCCATTACCTTTCCATGACTTGGATCCAAATAGATTTCCTCTTTACTTGGCTCCTACTATTAGCTCAGCATATTCTAACATTCACTCAACATCTAAGGACAACTTGGCAACACTAGTAAAAACTTGAATTTTGACTTTGCATCTCTAATCATGTTGATCTCTTCTTTTCAGTACTATCTTTTCTAGGAACTAATGAATGGTGAAACTTTTTAAATCAGCCCCTTATGCCTTCACTTGCTTAGCTTGATGAAGTGTGATCACTTTACTTGTTAGGTTAAGTGATCCCTTCATTTGATGTGCTAACCTTATCCTTTTTCTTCCATGTCTTGTTCATTTCTCCTTTGATGTGTTCAACATCTACCTCCTCTCTTCCTTGGTCATTCTTTGAGTTGGATGCCTTTGACCTAGTTGGGAAATTCTTGCTAATATGACCAGTCTTTAACCAACTAAAACATGTGATTTGACTCAACCATCTACTATAATTCCCTTTGAAATGTGTCCTTATGCAATTTTTAGTAATGTGTACATATTCCTGATAGTAATGACAACTATACCTAGTGTTATAGTCCCAATTTTAGTGATGTCCATGGTTGTTTCCTTTTATAGGCTAATTAGGTGTCCATTTAGTCTTTGATCTAAATTCAAAATCTCTATGTTCATACTTATTGCAATTGTATTAGTGACCTTCAAATCTTGGTGTCCTCATAGTTCTAGTTTTATAGTTATGTGCTTGTTTTTTGCACTTATGACAATAACTTATATTCCTAGGTTTGTCATGTTGATAGGCATTCTTGATCCTACATACATTAGAAGTATGTCCCTTTTTACCATAGAAATGACAAGTGGGTTTAGTGTTCTTACCTTTGTTATTTCTCTCTTCTATAGTCTTGGAGGACTCTCCTTGTTTAGTGCTAGTGTAATCAAGTCCTGAAGTATCATTACTAGCCCTTGGTGATTTTAGTAATTGATCAAAGTATTTGATTGCCTTATTAGGTATGTTGAAGCTCTCTACAACTTCCTTCTCTCTTTTGAAGTCATTTTGTAGTTGTTCATTTTGCATTTTCAATGTAGAGATCTCAATGTCTTTTATATTCAGCACATGATGTACATTCATCATCTGGCTTAAGGTGTCTAGTTACATGTTAGAGATCTTTCAAAATCAATTGTCTTTTTGTGCAATCTATTGGTAAGATTTCTCTTGTCATATTCTATTATAGCCTTGTCTTCAATGGCTTTCTTCTTCTTTTTAGTTACCTCATAAAGCATTATGGCTTGTGATTCTTGTTCAAGCTTGAGTATTATGATTTCTTCTACTTGAGCTCTGTTCTTCTCCATCAATTTTTCTATTGATGCATCAAACTCTTTGGAATCTCCATTTGAAAATATATTTGAGGTGCCAATCTCCTTGTACTATGTGTCACTCAGCTATGACAATTTTGTTTCTGCTTTTTAAGGATTTTCTAAGTTCTACTCTAGCTTCTTCCAAAGCATGTGAAGCAAGTTGTATGTTAATTTCTTGATTCTCTATGATCTTCCCAAGTTTGTAGACTTCCATTTCCAAATCTTTTCTCCAAGCTATAAGGCTCCTTCTTTTTATAACTTTTCTCTGATACCAATTGTTGGAATTAATAAGTGGGAAGATAAACTTCTAAGAGGGGAGGTGAATTAGAAGTAACTAACTTTACCCTTTTTAATTCTTTTAACTAAAATCATTCACATGCATTCAATCTATCTACTGAACTTGAAAGTAAAGACATGCATGAAAATAGACAACACAAAATTTGGTAACCCAAAAACCCTCCAAAATGAGAAGGTAAAACTGGGGTGGGGGTGACACCCACAAAGTATCACTGCAACAATGTGTAACTGTTCTAGGTTACAATGTTTGACCACTTCCAATGGTCTACCCTATAAAAGGCCTATCCTATTAAAGACTTTACACTATTAAAAGTGATCTAGTTAAAATATTTCACTACCATACTAAAAGTAGGACTGGTTAAAGGACTTTAGTACATTCACTTGGAATGCCACTCTGTTAAAGGATTTACAAATGGCTGATAGGCCAACCTAAGTCCATAGGATTTACATTATCTAATACAATTGCTAGAGAGTATTAGAAAGTCTTTGACCTAATTACTTGTAATCTCTAATTGTTGATTCTAGATCTTTGTTCTACTCTTACTAACCTGATCCTTGCTTGATCTAATATGTCACCCTTCGAAGTTATGATACTCTATTTTTGATCAACTGAATACTGCAATGTTTCTTTGTTCTTCTAATTCTTTTCACATTTCTCTCTGAATTTTCCTATAGTTCACCCATACACTTCATTCATCCATGCATTCAATGGGGTTTCATCCTCCTTTTAAAGATTTTGAAGACTTAGGGTTAGATATGAATCTACAAGCCATATTAAATATTTATTTCCCACTCAATTCATGGGCTTTTCTTATTGGTTGCATGCCTTCTCCATTTTTCTTATTGGCTACATGTTAATTTCATAGGTAATGAAAAAGATTCATTCTTATCCTTAATATCCTTCAAGATTCTTCTATGTTGGCTCAAAAAATGGTTTACATAGTTGTTTGTGCAACTACAAACAACTATGTCCAATCTATGTTACTCGACACTTGTTACCTCTGATGTTCAGTTCATATAAAAAAATTAGCTCACTCAACTCCTATAGAAATTCTATTCCACTCAGCACATATAATGACTCAGCACCTTATACTTTCTTTGGCACTTGAACTTCACTCAATACCTAAGGATTGCTCAGCACCTAAAGATTGCTCAGCACATGAAGTTCACTCAACACCTATTGTAGTTTTGTCTGGCTTGGCACACATTGTAGCTTGACATCAACTATTTACTCAGTGTCTATACATATTTTACTCGACATGAACTTAGTAAAAATCTTAAGTGTGCTGACAAAAAATAGTCAAAAGTAGTCTTAGATTCAACAACACATCATCATCAACATGTATACTATTTGCATATATCTTCCCTTTTAAGAATAACAAGCTATACATAAAAGAATACACTATTGTAAACCATTTCCATAATTAGATGATTTTTTGAGTACCAAAAAGATAAGTATCATTATTTCCAAGGTTTACTACAAATATGTATATCATGTGTTGCCATTAATGACAACATTTACATATCTAAATATAAGTAATTTTTAACATGATCCTCAACATGCATTGGTTGATGCATCACTAAACTTTATTTAGTGAGCTTTAGATATGAGAATAACCCCTAACTTACCTCTTTGATACAAAAATGTATCCTTACATAATGGCTTAGTGAATATGTCTATAATTTGTTCCTTAGTATTCACATATTCCATGTTACCTAATTGTCTTGCACCAATTCTCTCAGAAAAAGATTTTTTATTCCAATGTGCTTTCTCTTGGTATGCATCACAAGATTCTTTGATATATTAATTGTACTAGTGTTATCATAGAAGATAACCATTGGATCCTTGATTTCTAACTTCATACCTTCGAATAGTTTCTTGAACCAAACAATATTATAACAATTAACTACTACAATAGCATACTCCGCTTCTACTATAGACTAAGATATACAATTCTACTTCTTGGTATCAAAGACATTAGTCTTTTACCAAGAAAAAATGCTCCACCATTGGTGGTCTTCCTTTCATCAACACTTCTTGCCTAGTCAACATTACTAAAGGGTTTCAAATCTACACTGCCTCCTTTTTAGCACCATAATCCATAATCTTTAGTACCCTTCAGATACCTCATGATTCTCTTGATTGCCATCACATGATTTTCTTTAGGATTTTTTGAGAATCTTTCCACCATACCAATGGTTAATGCAATATCAAGCCTTCTATGCACTAGATATTGTAGTTTACTAATCATTGATTTGTATGTGGTTTGATTTTCTTCCTAGGAATCATCATTTTTGGAAATCTTATGTGTAGTAGACATAGGTGTTCCAAGTAGTCTTGAATCCTTTATTCCCAATTTCTTTAATATCCCCTTGATATATTTGGATTGAATAATGTAGATGTCATTTTTCTTCTATTAAATATACAATCCAACAAAGAATTTTATCTCTCCAAACATGGACATCTCAAATTTGTTACTCATTTCCTCTGAAAAAGCTTTTCTCAACTCATCATTTCTAGTAAATAATGTGTCATCCACAAATATTTTTGCCAACATAATCTTCATGTTTGGTCCTTCTTTGATATATCAATAGTTTTTATCATTTGTCCTTTAAAAATCAATCTTCATCATATAATTATGGAGTCTTTCATACCAAGCTCTAAGACCTTGCTTGAGACCATACAATGCTTTGTGCAGTTTACAAACCATATCCTTTTTGCTAGGATCTACAATACCTTTAGGTTGTTCTATGTAAACTTTCTGTTCAAGAATTCCATTCAAAAATGCACATTTCACATCCATTTGATAAAATTTAAATCCTTTATATGTAGCATAAGAAAGTAAAGACCTAACACCTTCTAATCTTGCAACAAAAGAAAATGTTTCCCCATAATCAATGCCTTCTTCTATAGAGTAACCTTTTCATACTAACGTTGCTTTGTTTCTAGAAACTTCTCCATCCTAAGTTAGGTTATTTCTAAAAATTCCACTTTGTGCCAATTACATGTTTATCATTGGGTCTTGGAACAAGATTTTGAGTCTTATTCCTTTCTATTTGATCTATCTCATCATTCATTACTTGGATCCAACATTCCTTATCCAAACCATCCTTAATTGATCTAGGTTTAAATTTAGTAAGAAAACATGGACCTTTTAATTTTTTCTTGTCATTGTCTTATTTGACTTGTCTCCAATGATCTAATTAGGTGCATGGTTCCTTCTAACATTTCTTTGCAACATAGGTACTTTGGATCTAGAATTTGTTTCACTAGCCTTGCCATGATCTTCTGTATGAAGATCTGGTCCCACTATCTATGACTTAGATCTGTCAAATTTAGTTTTCTCTAGCTACAACTTGGCAGCTTCTAACTATGACTTGGGTCCTTTAGACTATGACTTAGGTTGCACTAGATGCAACTAGGGTGCTTCTAGAGATTTTGGGGACTCGAGGGTTGAAGTTTGTTGACATCTAATTGGATTTGGCAATTATTAGGTTCAAAGAAAATAACATTTCTATAATCCTTAGTTTCTTCATTTCTCTCTTCTTCACTCTTTTCTGCAAACTCATGAATCCTCACATGTGGACTTTCTATGATCATATTAGTAGACAAATTCAAACATTTATATGCTTTACTTCTATTGGAGTATCCTAGGAATATTACTTCTTCACCTTTGACATCAAATTTACCTTTCCTAGTCTCTTTTAGAATATAACATTTGGTAACAAATACTTTCAAGTAACTTCCATTAGGTTTGTATCAATACCATAGTTCATAAGGAGTTTGATATGAGTCTTTCTTCAACTGTACTCTATTCAAGGTATACACTACAATAATGATTACTTCCTTCCAGTATTTGATTGCAATATTTTTTTCTATCATCAAGGTTCTTGCACAATCCATGATGGATATGTTCATTCTATCAGCCATAATATTCTATTGTGGTGTACCAGTGGTTGATTCTTGTCTTTTGATTCCTCTTTCAGTGCAAAATTCATTAGAAATTAATTCCCTACCTCTATCTAATCTCAAAAACTTTAGATTCTTTCTTGTTTCCTTCTCTACTCTTTCTAGATATCACTTAAACTTTTGAAAAGCTTCATACTTATCTTTTAGATACATTGTAGTCATCATTATAGAATAATCATCAACAAAATCAATGAAGTATTCATCTCCATTGTAGCTCTCAATTCCAATAGGTCCACATAAGTCAGTATGTACTAGCTCCAAGACTTCTTCATAATGATAGTTCTTTCTCTTGAAATTTGTCTTACCCATCTTACCAGTTTGAAAATTTTTGCATTGGCCCATATTAGGTTTCCTCAAGCTAGGAATATCTCTCACTTTTTCTTTGCTTATTTTGATTAGATTATCAATATTTACATGCCATAACCTTTTATGCCATAACCATCCTTCTTCTACTTGATCAATGAAAGATGGACTTTCACTGAGATATAGGTAGCATAAGTTACCTTTCGTTTGGTTACCAAACCCAACTAGATTTCCTTTCAATCTAGTAGCTTGGCCTTCCCATTCATGAATTCTACCTTGAATCCAATGTTATTCAATACTGCCACACTTAGTAGATTATGCTTTAGTCCTTCAACTCAACAAGCATTATCACATCTAAGTTCATTGGTTAGTGAGATACAACATTTTCCCTTTATGTAACATGGTCCATTATTCCCAAATCTTACACTTCCACCATCATAATGTTCCAAACTTTCAAACTTTCTCTTATCACCACTCATATGATGTGAGAAATTTCTATAAATAATCCATGCATCATTTTTTCTAACATGAGAGATAAGTGCCATTTTATCTTTTTCATCATCAGATTCATCTTTTACAACATTATAGACCATTTTATCATCATCGGTGCTACTATCTAAATCTGTAGCCATAAATAAAGACTTCTTAGCTTTGTCTTTGTAATCCTTGAAGTTCTTGGGATCCTTCTTGCCTTTGAACTTTCTATGCTTATTTCCATCTTTATCTTCTCTATTTGGACACCTTGCAACAATGTGATCAACTTCTTCATAATAAAAAAGGATTAGTGGAATTTTACCTTTGTATTTTCCTTTGCCTTTGGGATACCTTCTAGCAAGCAATACTTCAATGGCTTCAAGATCACTATTAGAACTATCTTCCTATTCACTTTCAAATTATTTTTTTAGAGTTTTTGGCTTTCTTCTTGAGTGATAACTTGGATTCAAATGTAGACTCAAGATTCCTAGAACTAGGAGTATAATTATCATAGTTATCTAGCTCAAATGCAATCAATCTTCCAACTAGAGCATCCAAATTTATGTTGTTATTTTGATTACATATCATCTCTTGAATAGTAGACACTCTAATTATATAGATAGGAAGAATGGTTCTAAGTACCTTTCTTACAGCTATTACATCTTTAAATTGTCCCTCCAAAGGCTTTGATTACATTAACACCGGCTTTGATTCTCTCAACATATGTTGTAATATTTTCATACTCTCTCATCTTTATCTAATCAAACTACCTATCAAGCTTTCTAATTTGACTCTTTTCACATTATCATCACCTCCATAGATATCCTTTAGTTTGGTCCACATGTCATGAGTAGTAGCACATCTTTTGACCTCATCAAATTCAGCATAGTTAAGAGTTGATGCAATGTTAATCATCATAATCTTATGATTTTTATTTTTAGCAATCTCCTCCATAGCCAATGTCTAGTAAGAGCCTTGTAAGAATTTTCAAATTATTCCAAACTTGAAACACTAATGTTTTCTAGGTGCAAATTCATAAGGTCCTTCCATGCCTCAAATTTATCTTTGTTTAGCCAGGGAACCTCTCTTCTATAAGACATCCTAATCTTTAGCTTAAGTCCTTGAAACCTTCTTTGCAAGAATGAAAAGCTCTCATACCAATGGTTGGAAATATAAGAGGAGTAACTAAGATGGGAAGGGTGAATTAGTTACTGCAAAAATAAATCCTAGATTCCTTAGATGTCAACAAAGAACACAAACTCTAAAATATTGTAGATCAGTAAACACATAGGCACTAGATTAATACTAATAATATGTTGTAACTTGGTAACCACTATAATAAAAACTTTAACTTGGAAAATTCTTAACATGAAGATCTTAGGATATTATCTATAATTAACCTTAATTAAATTAGTTATATACACATGAAAGAAATAACATGAACACAAGTGACACCAAGATTTAACGGGGAAACCCAATTTGGGAAAAAACACCAATTGCAACTAGTTACATTTTTTCACTCTTCTGAAGTGAGCCCTATAAGGAGCCAACCTTGTTAAAGGTTACAAAACACATTGTCAGGTGTGACCCTATTAGAGGATTTAATCACCTTGTTAGTAGTGACCTTGTTAGAGGTCTTTAGACACTTCAATCTAAAAAATACTACCTTGTTACAGAATTTACAAAAAAGCTATTAAGAAAACCCTATTAAGAGATTTATATCACTAGTACAATGGTTAGAGAGTAACAATGAGAGTGACCAAATTTTTAATGCAATTGTATTGCTAATTTTAGATCTCAATTCTGGCTCAAATACTTGATCCTTTCTGATCGAATGTATCTTTGCAGCTCCTTAAGGATATTCTACTTATCCTTCTAATTTTCTTCCTCTATGTACCTTATATTCTTCCATACACCTTTAGTCCTCAACTTTACCTTTTCCTTATATCATAGACATTTTCAAGTCATCTTGAATATATATTAGAATAATTAATATTCATCTTCTTAGTCAGTTAGAACCAACAAACTCATCCAATAAACTCAATATGCCCAAAAAAAAAAATCCTTCATTAGTGGACCTTGCTTAGTAGAAACTAACTCAAAAATGATTTTCTTGTGTTAACCAATTAAACTTGGTTGACATTGCATCTTCACAAACTTCGTTTGGTAACTGAGTGAGCTTAATTAACATTGGTTCCATCCAACATACCTTTGCAACCTGAGAGAGCTCGGTTAGCACTATTTTTTTGCGAACTTCTCTTCGATGCCCAAGTGAACTTGGTAGACACTACCTTCTAAATTTTTCAAATAATGGAATCCTTGACAAGCATAGGAAACTATCTTTATTTCTTGAGTGAGCTCGACATACAGTGACTGGTAAAGATATGACATTTTGTGTAATGTTAAAGACAATACACAATTAATCAATTGTATTCAACAACTACATCTTATATTAAATTAAATGAAAAACTGAAATAGTTGTACTAATGACATAGAGAACACAAGCATAAATAGAAGGAGCATATTAAATGTTCATATATATATATATATATATATATATATATGTATGTATATATATATATATGTATGTATATATATATATATGTATATATATATATGTATATATATATGTATATATGTATGTATATATGTATATATGTATATATATGTATACATGTATATATACATGTATATATATATATATATATGTATATATATATATGTATATATATATGTATATATGTATGTATATATGTATATATGTATATATATGTATACATGTATATATACATGTATATATATATATGTATACATGTATATATATATATGTATGTATATATGTATATATACATGTATACATATATATATACATGTATACATATATATATATACATATATACATACATATATATATATATATACATGTATACATATATATATATATACACATGTATATATACATGTATACATATATATATACATATATATATATATATACATATATATACATACATACATATATACATATATATACATACATATATATATACATATATGTGTGTGTGTGTGTTTCTATATATATATATATATATATATATATATATATAGTTTTAAAAAATAATTCAACATTTCAAAATAGATAAAAAATAATATAAAGTATTTTCTAGAAAATAATCAGCTATTGGGATGCACTATAATAAGTCTATATTTTATGAAAACTGAGTAATTAACATACATTTTAAAACATCTTTCTAAAACTATTTATTAGTCCCACGTATCATAGGCAGAGACTATAGTTCTCAACCAACTTTATTCAATTTATTCATTTCTTGAAATCTACCTAGAACTATTTTTTTCTATATTAAATTAAAAAATTATGTATATATATATGTATATATGTATATATACATGTATATATATATATGTATACATGTATATATATATATGTATGTATATATGTATATATACATGTATACATATATATATACATGTATACATATATATATATACATGTATACATATATATATACATGTATATATACATATATACATATATATATATACATACATATATATATATATACATATATATACATACATACATATATACATATATATACATACATATATATATACATATATATGTGTGTGTGTGTGTTTATATATATATATATATAGTTTTAAAAAATAATTCAACATTTCAAAATAGATAAAAAATAATATAAAGTATTTTCTAGAAAATAATCAGCTATTGGGATGCACTATAATAAGTCTATATTTTATGAAAACTGAGTAATTAACATACATTTTAAAACATCTTTCTAAAACTATTTATTAGTCCCACGTATCATAGGCAGAGACTATAGTTCTCAACCAACTTTATTCAATTTATTCATTTCTTGAAATCTACCTAGAACTATTTTATTCTATATTAAATTAAAAAATTCTATTAAACTTATTTTTTCACATTTATATATTTTCCCTAATTAGTTGTTTGGCATTTTTCTAGTAGTTTTACTATTTTTCATCTTTCAAATATTATGTTGAATGCAAAGGTGATCTTTCTAGTACCATTTGTCATTTTGCATGTAAGACACTTGTAGTACATATAAGTTGACAATTCAAAGCAATTGTATATAGATAAAACATATTAAAAGGTATGAATGTGTTTTTCCCTTTCTCATATGATGTATGCTTCCATTTTACAATGGCTCATTTCAATTTAATCTATAATTTTTTACTTTAGAATTTTTTTTAAGATCAACCTTTTCTCCCACTTAGAATTATATGAGATATTATTAACAATGTTTCTTTCTAAAGTAGAGATCACAATGGGATGTTTCTAGACCTAATAAATAAGTAGGAGAAAGTCGAGGGAAATATTGTATTTTGGTAGCCATTCTTTGATCTGAAGCTTATGGTATTTAGACTTGTGACAAAACGCATGAGGTTCTTCACTTCTACATGACCAAAAGAAATTTATAGGGACTTTCTTGCTAGCATTAGGTAAGAATCTTGTAATACTCATATTTTGATACAATTTTTGAGCACTTCCAAAAATTGATATCCTTCTATTAGGATAATATAGTTTGTTACTAGGGTAAATCTATGTAGAATTGATTTCATCAACATCATAAATTCATATAGAAAATTGAATTCAGAGGGCAGAGACATGGAAAAGTGGTGGCAAGGAATGAAAAACATTTTTTTATAAAGCCCTTACATTACCTTACATTTAGTGCATGCAAATTACCAAATAATATATTAGGGAATTAGGAGGATCTACTTAATTTTTAATTGTCCATAGTTGTCTATTTATTTAATAATATATGATCCCTTCTTAGCTATTAAAAAATATTTATACATTCTCTAGAATTATCATCATGGTGGAAAACATATAGAGTCTTTCTTTTTCTTTTCTAAATTGGACTTGTTTTCATCTTTATGAGATCTATTTTGGTTATTCTTCTAATGCCTCTAGATAATGTTATTAGTGTCATTTTAGGTCATGATCATTTCCATTCTCCCTATTTTTACTACCCGATTTCTTCTTGGGAACCAAGAAAAATGCATGCATTGACATTTCCACCAAGATTTTTTCATACCTAACCTTAACCAAATTTTGATCATATTATCTTGTTGAAAGGGTTATATAGGGAATGTATGGTGGGATTTACATTAATCACAAATCACCATTCTAAAATTATGGTTTATTTTACTAATGGAGGCCATTTTCCCCAGACATTCAAAGTTTTCCTTGAATTGTACTTATATTTGTATTCATTTTCATGTTTGTTACTAAGCTCATTTTGTTTTTATATATGTTGTCAAGCTATAAGATATAGATTTGTAATCTACACTCCTAGTAATCTTGGATAACATATTTGGTTCATATTTTAGAATATAAGTATCAATATATCATCATATGTCTCTATTTCAATTCTATCCACAATTTAAATCATCTTAAAAGTAGAGAATCCATTTATTAAAATAAATTTTCTTATATATTTTTTTATTATCATAGACAAAACTATTTGATACATTCTCTTCAATTATTTCTTGGTTGATAAATCTATGAATTCAACCCGAATATGGAACAAAACTGGGAAAGAGAGAAAAAATAATTATTCTCATGCTCTAGTTCTTCCCTTTATTTCCTAGGCATAAAGTAGTATAGGCAACAATCTGGTCTAGGTAACCAAAATCTTTCCTTTAGTCTTCTATTTGAAATGCATTCAATGAATTATATTTCCATTATAACACTAAATATTGTTTTAGTTAAGGAAGGAGGGACACAACACACATGTGTAATAAACAAATTGAAAGAATGTTATTTATAGTTGTAATATATTATTAGTTGTTATAGTAATTGTAAAACTAAGTGTTAATCCATTGGATCAATAATCACCCTATGGGAAATTTCCTTCAATGCCTTTTATATTTAATATTACATTTTTAATATTTTACCTTTTCACTTGTTCATGGAAGTTGCATATATTCATTCTATAGAATTTTTTTCGTGCCTTCTCTAAAGTAACTTAAGCATTGGACAACCTTCTCTTCTAGCTATTATTTCAATATAAGATTGTCAAGACCTGGAAGACATGTAGCTACCAACATGCATCATATCCATGGTTTTAAAAAATTTAATGTCCTCTTTAATGATTCTATGTTTATTATTTATTGGTTGTTTTCTTGCTTTCATTTAATTTCTTGGAAAAATATAAGCCTCTTATGATGTTTTTCACCGAGTGCTCTTATAAAAAGTATTAATCCTTCAATACATTAAATATATTTCTTACTAAATTTATATTGCCAGATATATCATATTTACATTTGTTAATATATAATATTAGATTAGGTTATAATACTTAAATGTTTTATTTATTATAACTGAAACTTTTACAAAAGTATCTTACATGCCTTTGAAATTATATATTTAATTTCTAAGATTTTATATTATTATTTGATGTAGAGTTTTGTAATAGAAATCTAATATAAATTAGGTTTAAATATAAATTTAAAATGAAATTTTATTAAAATATGTTTTTAAATTCCATCATTTAGATTTATATATAATATATTAATGTTTGATTTAAATTCATTATTGTTCTTTTCTTAATTTTAATACAAAATCTCAGCATATTATATTTGAATCATAGCCCTTAAAGAGTTGGTGTTCCATTGTATCTTAAAAATTCCAATAGTAATAGTGGGTGGAACTAGGATTGTTATCTAGAATCTTTTGTGATTATAGTGTCACCACATCCTAATCATGTTCAGTAATGGTTTCCCAAATGTTCTCACCGGCTTCAACATAGTGAACTTAGAAGTGTTTTGTAGTAAAGCTTTTTCAATAACAGATCATATAGTTTATTCCACTACATTTACAAAGATTTGGTGCCAAAATAGTTAGGAAAGCAGTGATGCATAAAATTTTTGAATGCCAAATGGCACAGAAATAAGAAATGATAAATTTAGAAATATGAGAGAAAATGGAACATGAAAAATACCAAACACAAGTTTAACATAGAAAACCCTTCCAAGAAAAACCCACCACCAAAAATCCCCTAAAGAATTTTGTATTACAATAAACCACATTTACAAACAACAAAATCTAGATTTCTAGATAGGATCATATTGCTTTCAGTCTACCTCATTTTCATCACTCTACATTTTTTTAATTCTTAAAATGATTTACACATAATACAATTTTTTATAGAATTCAGTATAGAAATAGTTACATTTTAAAATAATTTGTAGTCGTTAGTCACAATTGAAAATGAGAACTACTCCACTTGCATCACTTTATGTCATTACCAAAGGATCATTGGACAAAAATAATATTGCATAATAACTATCACCCTCATACAAGATTCATCTCATTGGCTTAAATGTGCCCTCAATATAAAAAATTGCTCCTTCATTGTACCTACAATATGATCATACAAAAATGTATATTAAGGAGACATATCAAACTATATAGTAGAGTTATACTTTTAAATTTTATGTATGGTACATACCATACCACAGTCAGTGTACTTGTCAAACTTAATGTCCTATGTGTTTGTGTTTTTACCCTATCAAGCAAAAAAATACTTGATACCAAGATAGTAAAGATCAAAATAATCTAAGGATTAGCTATTTCCTATAATCAACTAGATGGACTTTAGATTTGGTCCCAACTTTAACAAAATCATAAATGATTTTCTACTCTTTTGGCTCTACAAAACCAAGGTGGGTGCACTTGAGGCACAAAAATATTAAAAACTTAATATTACTTTCACATTTCATTAATTTAATGACATTTTATTGCAATATTCATCCCTTACAATAGATTGGTCACAATTCTTCTTAGATCTACAAGTAATTCTGGGTAATAGCAGCTAGCTAAAACATAGAGATTAAGAGTAAACAAGTATTAATTAGATATGACACTCTTCATACATTTAAAGTAAAATTGATTTTGATTTTAAGATTGTGCTTGATGTTTATCCATGATATCTTCATATGCTAACTAAAATAATTGATTAGTGTCTCATCCATTGGGATTTCGAGTCTACCCAACATTTTGACCTAATTGACTATATTACAATCGATATTATTCACAATTCTCCCTAAAACCCATTCTTATGCATATCCCTATTATTACTTGGAGATCCTATCATATCACTGAAGTGTTTACTCAATTTTTTGAATCAAACACAATATTGAATTGACTTACGACATATTCCAAGTTGCATTAAATTGAATAAGCTTTACTCATACAATCTCAAAATAACCGGTTAATAAAAATGGAGACAACATTCAGAGAGAAAAGATATGGTGACAATTCATCTTTGTATTAATTTTCTTTGAAAACTATGTAACATTGGGATATAATTCAAAACAACTCAAGACAAGACACCATGATCCTAGAAAATTAATGTTTTCTCATATTTGTAGAGAAAATACATCACAAAATTGCATCAATGAAGCTAGACCAACTAATACTTAGCAAAACTAAAAGTTATACAATAGTTTGGGCCCCTTTTCTAGCCTTGGAATCTCACTTATATAGTGTTAGATCCAAAAATCTTTAGGCATAGAGAATACTAATAGTTATTATTAAGATAGAAAGATATTTGCAAAGTTACTATCGTAAAAGACAAAAATTGATGTAATACAATGTATTTAATCTTGAATATTATTTTGTGCGACCAATTCTACTGCAATTTTTGTTGCTAAGGGGTTCATGACGAGCTTTGAGGTTGTTAGCATTCCTCAGAGGGTGTAACAAATGAAATTTCTTGTGATGAACTTGGTACTAATGTTTGTATACTTACATCAACTCAAGATTCTCTATCCATGTCATCATGTACTGACAAACTAATAGTTACAATTGATTCTCTTGCTGCCATGTCATTAGTTTGGAGCTCTATGCTTGTTACCATAGTTTATTGTCCCTCTTTCTCTTCTTCTTCTTGAACTAATATATAAGTGGTTTGCATCTCATCTTGGTCGACCTCTTCTTCTTTAGTTTCATCAATCACTCAATTTTTGGAATGCATCAACTCTTCCATCCACTTATTAAAAATTATGTCATCCAGTCAATCAAAACTCAACACCTCACATTGCTTCTTCAAAAAAAAATCCCCTAATTTATTTATAGAATTATAGAATAATTTCACTTTAACAATCTCTTCATTCATTGATGCCCATAATACATGTCATTTTTCACTTATAACCCCATTTATTCTAAGGCACAATAAATCATCTAATTCTTTAACTTATTCCTCATTTTCTTTTAATTTATCTATTTTTCTAAGTGCATGGGGGAAGAGTTCAAATTTCTCAACAAGATACTTTGAAAAGTAAATTATTATCCTCTTCTACACTGCAACACTCTTATCATCAAAATCAAATAAATTAGTAGTCATATCAAAAGTTTTCTCCATCTATTCAAAAGAAAAACTAATAATTAAAACATACAAAAGGGTGACATCCTTATCCCTACTACCCCATTTACTCATAATATGCTTCAAGGAATCCTCACCACCTTTTATTGCATTCGCATTGTGCATTATTTTTACCAATTATTCATAAAATGTTTTCCATTCAATCTTGTCTACCAAATACAAGATTTTTTACCTAATTTGGTCCTCATATAAGTCATTTAACTCCACATGTATTGCCCATAGTTTATTCTTCTCCTCCTCAAACTCCTTAGCAGTGTAAAATTTTGGCCTCCATAGGCTATCTTGTATCTATACAATGAGAGTTGATTTAAAGGGCTCAATAGGAGGATGAGGATAAGCAATTCTAGGCTAGCTAGATTTTCCTACCTTTCTCTTTCCAAGTTTTTTATCCATTTGGGCCACCCAAGATTCTAATTGATGCACCCTATTCCCTCTCTTGTCATATGCTTTGAGCATCTCTTCAAACTTAGCATTGAGCTCAAGGAATTTTTTCTTTTCTTTTGTTGCAAAAACAACTCCAAAGTCCACCATTTCCTTTGTCATTTAGATACTTTCTCACTATACACTTCCACTATTGTGTAAACCATGAGGCTACTTGTATGGTTAGCATCTAAAACTTATTGTATCTTGATCTCCCTTTTTCCAATGGACCATATCATGAATTCTTGGTGATCATCATTGTATTTCAATCCTTTATCTCAACTCAAGACATATTCCTTAGTTTTAAACTAAGTGTCCTTTTCTTTCCTTGCAATATTACAAATGATAGCATTGGCTATGTCCCATTTAGGTAAAATTAAAATTCTTGAATCATTCAACAATTGTCTTCCCCATTCAGGAGCTATCTATGCAAACTCTTACATGGAATTAGCTTTGACTTCCTCTTCAATTTTAGAGTCTTTTTACTAGGTTTCTCTACTTTTATTAGCTTACACTTAGCCTCAAAATTATCAATTTTTATCCTCCATAAAAATTAAGCAAAAGCTCTAGATTTTACAAAACTTTCATCATCAATAATTTTTTTGGCAGCTTGTATTATCGCAGAATATATTTCATTACCTATTTAACCTCCCAAAGTGAGATCTAGTGTTGGAATAGGAGGTTCCTTAGGTACTCCTTCTTCAATATCTATATTTGTGACCACAATATCCCTTTCCCCTCAAATTTGTCTCAATTTTTTACTCAAGGATACTTCATCATCTATCCTGAGTGGGCTCTGGGTGGGTGAGTACTCTTCAACATTAGAAGATGATCCTTTCTCCAATTTTTGTTTCTTAAGAGCATGTGTATTAGGTGGGCTCTTAGACCTTGGTCTTTTGTATGGACGAACATACTATACACTCTTGGCCACTATATACATGACTCTCTTTTGCAATGTATACTACCCTGGGTTCAAAATCATTTTGTTTTCTAGCCTCCTTTCCACCTCAATGGTCTTTTCTAGGTATGCTTGTGTCATAATTTTTTTCCTTTCATTAATTTTTTGCATAATCCTAGCAAAATTATGCATCAACATATCTACTTTCATACCCCAATATTTTTTGTCTTCTAGGGGATCATAATTTGGCTCAAAAACATTTATAAAGTCTAGGAATTTACTATATACTTTCCACTTCTCTTTCCTAAGCTCTTGTTCTTGTAATGAGAACTTATTTATAACTATGTCCTCTGGAAAGTATGCCATTATCTTACGAGCTTTAAACTTTGTTCTATCTTTAAAGAGGTCATAAATCCCTCTGAGCTTATGAAATGGGTAGGGGACTGAGCCATTTGATATCTATCTAATAATTTCTCCAAGTTCCTCCATCTCTTCTTGACAAAAACAAAGTTATAAAAAATAAGAAGATAGGGAAAGAAAGTACCTTAAATTTTTTCAATCAATTATCTCACCACAACAAATCTAATTTGACATAAAAATTCAGCAATTCCTACTTTTGGAGGCACTTGATAGTGTAGCACATGTGGTTTTCCCTAAAAACCATAAACTATAAAAATAGTATACAGTACATATGGGATGATATCTTCCCAATTATGTCTCATCATTAGCCCTTTATCATGGTCTTTAGGTCTAATCAATTTTAATAGAGGTTGTGATATTATAGGGATGTTCCCTACTGACAACATTCTGAGCCTAGAAGCAAAATACCTATCAAACTTGACAAAACTGGCATCAGTCACCTCCCATGTTATAATTGCACTCCATAATTGCATGTGGAGCTTCTCTCCATCTCTCTCCAATTCCAATTTCATCTCCTTAGAGAAAAAAAGGTAACTCCCTTGTATAAGCATATATACATCAACTTGGAGTTCCAAAAAAACAACTTATTAAACTTAGTCTTTGAAATTCCTATTAAGCCATTATGAACTTCTTCTACCAAGTGAGTATAAAAGTCAAAAATTCAACTCATACCATATTGAAAAGTTTAAGCAATAATGAAAACAATGGACCCTGGGATATGATCTTACTTATCCATGCCAAAGATTTTACAAAGAGAAAAATATAAGGCCTATACTCTAGGATTGAAGTATTTTTTCAATAGAGGCTTGGGAGTGTTTAGTGTAACCAAAGGCAGTGATTCAAATTTTATAAAATATTCATGCAATGGTCCTCCTCATAGATATATTCTTTGTGCATCATACCTAGCCTAAAGGTCTTCCATGTTTATTTTTTCATGAACTGCATGGTTACGGTTTAGCTAAAAAAATTCTCTGATTAGTTTCAGTAAAACCCTAAAGAGATTATTGCTAGTATTGTTCTTTAAAATTCTAGTCATTAGGTCATACATCTTTGCCATTACTACAAATAGATCATCATCAAAGAAAACTCCTGGAATTATCAATTTACCTATATCAAATTCCCATACATTATTTAATGGAGTATATAATCTTCTTTCTGCAAACCATTTCTAGAAATATCCTAATCCTCGAACAGACACTTCAACATCCCTTAACTAGTTTTCTTTATCATAGAAATCCTCACTAATGAAAAACATAGGGCTTTTTCGAATAAGCTCTTTTCCTCTAGGTAATTAATTCAAAGACTGTGGCATTTTTTTCTAGGAAGTCATCATATAATTCTCTCTTTAAATAATCTACTTTCCCTAAAAAATTTCTTCGTCAAGGCATGTTTAAAGTTTACCCTAATGCAAATACAACTTCTAAATTTTCCAAAAGCTCAAATGACTTACCTATTTTTCTTCTTTGCAAATCACTTAGTAATATGTTGAAACCCTTGGAAATTTTTTCCCTTCATTCTAGAAATCTTTGTGTCATGAGGATTTTGTAACCTAATTGATAAATAATGTAAAGTTGGAAATTTTATTACAAGATTAATCTCACACGAACAACATTTATCAAAGGTAATGCTTCAACAGTCACGTTCTATGTCACACTGTAAAGTTTGAAATTCCACCATTGATCATCAAGAATCAATGGCTTAGTTTGAAATAAGAAAGGCCACATTAATTTTTTTTTGGAAATGGCCACACATCAGCAAGGCACTTCCCTACAATTGTTAAAGTTTCAGCACTTCCACATTGTCAGAAAGCACTGATCATCGATCTTCCAAAGATATACAATCATGAAAATCCTTATAAATTTACAAGTTTGGCTTCAATCTTTTAGACCCACTGATAAAATCACCTTCCAATTAAATTAACATGTAAACCACTCCACTAATTATTATGAACCATGTCAGCATGCTTTACAACTCAACATGACTAGGTGACCATTTGCATGGCTGGCCCCACTTGTCCACATGGAAAATAGGTACTTCCTCACTTTCGTTAAACTTTAGTCACTTTTATCAAGAGGTAATGCACCTCTCTTTGATCTTCCAAATTTTTGATGGTCTCATATATCTCAGCCCAAAAATGACCCAATCATCATAAGAAACCAATAGAATGCATTTCCCTTTCCAATGTATCTGACATTTGTTAATTTTTCAAACACATTTTTAAAAGTAGGGGTACATGATCTCACCAAGTACACGTTGCTATGGATCTTTCCCACATTTCATAAACATCACACATCTTTATATTGTGGCAATACACCTAGCATTGATCTTCTCAAGATTGATGGTACAATGTTATATTACAAAATAGTAACTCTATTGCTCAGCTTGACCAATGAGATGGCTCAAAATTACATGCTCTGACAACCATCTGACAGTTCAAAAAATATTTTGACACCTTCAAATTTTGTGGCACATTTAGGAGCTAAAACTATAAATGGCTATCTGATTATTAGGTGCTTCCCCACATTTGCTAAAGGTCGAGCAAGTTCGTAACACGTGCAAGCACTCATTGTTGATCTTTCAAATATCAATGGTTAGAAAATGTAAACCCTAAAATGGTTAAAACACTTTAGAAAATATTAAGGAATTAGCAAAGGGTAAAACCATGGCTAAGCTAAAGGCTTACAATAAAGGATATTTAAATTCTAGGAATGTAATTTTAAAATAAATGTGGGAAAAAGGTAAAGATAAAACCTTAAAGAAAAATAGCTTCCTGGGCTATTTTTCAAATAAAATACTACTTTTCAATTATTTTGAAGACTAGGGCATAACAACAAGGGTTTCATGAAATCTTTATAATTTCATCTAGGGGGTTTTTAACACATCTGACATTTTTAAAATAGGACCCTTGGTTCTTTTACTATGGATTGTAACAAAATTATGCAAGGTAAGAAACTAGGCCAATAGTGGCTTTTTGTAGGGATGATGAATGTGCAAATTCATACAAGGGCTTAGAATCCCTGGAGGAAGTAGACCACATAATTGAAAAAAAATTCAAACTTTGAGAGAGAAATGGAGTAGGAAAAGTACTACACATAGTTGTACAAGAAATTGCAGAATATATAGAAAACCCTAAAACTATTGTTCATGGAAGATGGGTATTTTTAGCTAAAATACTTCTTCAAGAACTGTCCATGAACTAGCAGTTCACTAACATTACCTGAAAAAATATTTCAAATTATAAGAATGTTCTGCCCATTTGGCCTCCACTAGATAAGGACCTAGCCATATTAAATCAAACTTTCCATTCTTCTCTTTATCCTCAATCCTATCATTCCACATGAGAACTAGGTCTTCAATTTCAAACATCTTATTCATTTTCTTTCTTTCATATAATGTTTTTACTTGTAACTACAATTTTGCATTTATGAGAGAAGCTTCTTTTTTGGGTTTTGTTAACCCTACCAATTCATCCATCATTTCTTGCATATTATTAATGATATCTTCATTGTACATTGGAATGTAATTGCATAAGTCTACTAGTTGGTTTTGGGGCATTCTTTCATGGATTCCATATACAATACCATAAGGTGGTACACCTATTGCTTTCTTTATTGTTACCCTATCAACCAATATTGCCAATTGTAGTTTAGAATCCCATGCCTTTTTGTTATCATCTAGAGTCCTTTTTATGACTTTTAACAAGGTTTTATTGGTAGATCTAGCTTGTCCACTTCCTTGTGGATGATAAGGGGAAGATGTTGACCTTCTCAGGCCATATTTATCATAGAATTTTATGAATTCCTCTTACCTAAAACACATTGCATTTTCAGTTACAATCCTATGTGGGCATCCAAACCTTGAAATGATATTAATCAAAAGAAAATTATTCACCACTTTTCTAGTACCATTTCTTGTAGGAATAGCTTCTACCCACTTTGTAAAATAATCAGTAGCTACTAGGATCTATGAATAACCAATACTCAACTTGGGAAAAATTTCACCTATAAAATCCATGCCCCATTGTTGGAAAGGTGCTTGGACTTTTTCCAAAAAAATTTAGTTTACCTGCAAATCTCTGATGAGCATCACATTTTCTAATAAGTAATTATGTGTCTTTTAAAAGAGTAGACCACCAAAATCTAGATCTCATTACCTTATGAGCAGTAGTTTTAGCCATGTAGTTTCCTCCCTAGATTCTTGAATGCATCTCATTTAATATTTCATTGGATTTTTCTTAATCAATGAATTTTAGTAGTACTCCTTCAAATTTTCTCCACCATAGATTATTTCTTGCAATAATGTATCTTATTGCATGTAACTTTGTGCTCCTTTTCCTTTATCTATCAGATGGGATGGAGCTTCCATGTGTTGCAATTAGTATATGACATCTGTATACCACTCATATTGATCCATATCACATAACCCTGATCTTGAGTCATCCATGACCACATTTATCTAATTGGCATCTAGGATTGACTAGGCCATGAGTTTTAGTAGTCCTTCCCCTCTCACAAATTTTTTAATCTAGATATTAATGTTAAATTCATGAACTCTATTGATCCATCTGCATCTCCTACCAGATACTTCCTTCTGAGGAAATATGTCCCTAAAAGCTCCACTAGGTACAAATGCTATAACAATGGCACCTACAAGATAACTCCTGAAATCTTTGAAAGCCTTTACTAAAGCATAAGCCCGTTTCTCATTTATCTCATACTTCAATTCAATAGGCTGAAGGGACTTACTAAAAAATGCAATAAACTAGTCATACTCGTCCTCATTTTTCTACAATGGAACTGCTACCATAGTATGAAAGGATGCAAAAGAAAAAATATGCATTGGTTTTGTATAACTAGGAGTCCTAAGGAATGGAGCAATTTTCATAGCAATTTTGATCTCCTAAAAAAATTCTAAAGGTTCACCATCCTAGTTGATAATAGCTCCCCTTTTTTAGCATTTTAGATATTGGTCTAATAATCTTAGGAAAAATTGTAACAAATCTTCTCAAAAAGATTACTTTCCCAAAGAATGATTGTATTGCTCTTACATTCTTTGGCTTGGGAACTTTATCAATGAGAGCTACTCATTTAGGGTCAATCTTCACACCATCCTTTGACACTATGTGACCTAAAAATTTCCTTTTCATTACTCTAAATGTACATTTCTTTGGGTTCAAGGATACTCCATATTCTAAAGATTTAATGAAAATTTTATCCAAATATTTATAGTGATCCTTAGCCTTCTTAGAATATGTTGTGAGGTCATCTTGATACACTACCGTAAACTTATCAATATAATCATGAAAGGCTACATCCATGGCTCTCTAAAAAGTTGCTCTTGCATTAATTAACCCAAATGGCATTCTTACATAGACATAGGTGCTCCATAGAGTAGTAAAGGTTCTCTTAAATTTTCCCTTTTTATTTATAAGAACTTGGTTGTAACCTAAGAATATGTCCATCATAAATATTAATTCAAAACCAATCACTTAATGTTCCATGGCTTCAATGTTTGGAAAACCATAGTTGTCTTTTAGGGAACCAATACTCAATTTCCTAAAGTCCACACATAGCCTTATATCTCCATTCTTCTTTTTGAAAAGCACTAAGTTTGATACCCAAGTAGAGTGCCTACTTGGTTTAATTATTCCCCCATCCCTTAGCTACATTAATTCTTCTTACATTTTAGAAGCTAAAGTAGGATTTATTGGTCTCTTCTTTGTTGGATTTGAGCAAATACACAAATCAAATCCACAAGCCCTTGAATCACCTGCACATAGAAAACCTATCATAGAGAAGAAAAAGACAAGAAGGGGCAAGGGTTTGGTTTGAAAATAAGAAAATTTTATTCTTGGATAAAAAGTAAATTGTTGTACAATATGATATGAATTTACAATGAGAGAGATCGAATATAAATGCCCCAAGGAAGCTTGTGGAACAAGCTGGAAATTGGTAGAAGATAAGGTTGACAACTAAGCATACATCCACAAAAGGTGGAATATCCTTGATCAAGGTGAGAGGATAAGTATGACTAGATAGGAAAAAACTCCCATGTTGTCAACAACTTATCAATTAAAGCTATTAAATAAATGCATTAACCTAGGTAACCTTAAGTAAACGAATAAATAATTAATAAATAATTATTTACTCTAACACGCTCCCTTAAGTGCAACTTAGGAGAATGCCTTAACCTAACAAGAACTAAGATGAAATTTAGAATGGGTCCTAACAAAAAGACCATGTTGGATACTAATGTATAATGAAAAGAAATGCAACCTCTGAAAATAGGGAAAGAGGGAAAACCTCAGGGGAAAAACCCTCCCCCAAAAAGAGGTAACTAGAAACATGCTAAAAAAATGAATGAAGGAAGGAAGAAATGCCTCAACAAGACCCCCCAAGTACAATTTCCACTGGAAATGTTTCAAGAGACTCTCTCAAAACCTTAAGTACAACAAGCCCCCCATGAGAAATAGAAAAGACAACAAAGCCCCCCCAAAATAATGGAGCCCCTAGAGAAAGAATCAAACCGATGAAACTCCAATGTGGAGTAAACAAGGGAACAAAACAAGGGAACCCCTGAATGAGAGGGAAAATTGGAAGGCCTAGCTAATGCTCAAAGGAGAAAATATGAGGATCCTAAAAGGGAATCCCCAAGGTAGGTGTTATGATACTTTCATCAATGTCCACTGTAGAATCTACAATAGCTGCACCTAGAGGCTCAATGAATGGAGCTGGAGGATCAGATAGAGCAGAAGAAGAATCTTGCTAAAGAGAAAAGACCTCAATTGGATGTGGTGTGGTACTCAAAATAGGGATCTAAAGAATAATACAAATGTTCAAGTATGTTGACTACACCACATGATTCTCCTCCAAAAGAGAAGAGTTGTGCTCCAAAAATGGAGGTGATGGGAAAAAGTGTGAGAATGTGTAGAGTTGGGTGGAAGAATCAACTGTCTATATAGCAATAAGGCCTCTTATAGCATGATCCTGAATGAAGACTAAATCTGTAGTGAACTCAACTCTCTTCCCTGATTCACTATGTGTAATTTGAGAAATTGAGAGAAGGTAGGCAGATAAAGATGGAGCATACAATACACCATTGAATATACCATCTTGGATGCAAGTTGAACCTTTCCCATAGACTAGTAGGGAAGTCTTATTCCCCATGAGAAAATGAGGAATGGGAGACACCTCAAGAGTAGAGAAGACACCTTGAGAAGATGTCATATGGTGAGAAGCACCTAAATTTAGAATCTAAGGGACCTATAAAGCTGATGCAAAGGATTGTCATAATACATGACCCTTTCCAAGATCCAACATAGATGTCAAAGATGTGGAAAAATATTGAAAGGTGGACCCTTATGGGGTAGAAAAGGATGAAGAGGAAACAATACTCTTCTAAAGGAGAGCTTGCAAATTAGTAATCTATTTCTCATAGCCATCAAATCTCTTCTAAAATAATGTGCCTCATCATGAGATCCTTTTTGAAAATAGGAATAGGTAGGAGTCTCAATCTTCTTTTTCTCCTTCTTCTTAGAAGAAGGTGATGAACTAGTAGAAGAGGAATCTAATATCTATTTTGGCTTCTGCTCCTGTGTATCCTTAGCAAGCAATGCCTATGATTGTCAACTTGAAAGTGAATCCATCTGAGTGATCTTCGACTATTCATGAGTTAACCAATCACAAAATATCTCAAATGAAGGCATCATGTGTCTATCATCCAAGGCATCCATAGTGGAGTAGAAAAGTGAAAGAGAAGATCTAATACTATCCCCTCAACTTTGAGAGTATCAAAAAGATATACTCATCATCTGTTTGGTTTTCCCACATCCCTACAAAAGTGTACTCAGATATTTGAGCTTCATCAAGAAGTCCTCAATTTTGGGGAAGTCAATAGGTGTCAAATATGTCAACTTTACATCAAGTTGAAGTGCTCAAAACTCATTCATTGTGCCAAACAAAGACTAGAATTTCATCCAAATAGCCCACAGAGTGGTCAAACCATCCAAGTGAAATAGAAGACTATCTAAGATGTTCAGTGCAATCAATCCCATTTCCTCATCCATTTTATTCCTATGCTAAAGAACCCCAAAAGGGCATGTTAGAGTAGGTTGGTTCTCATCCAGAAATGACCATAAGCCTCTTGACATGAGAAGCCTAGTCATTTGTGCCTTCTAAGTGTGATAGTTGTGTGGCATGAGTTGGGTCATAGATAGTTCCGACATTGAGAGAAGAATATGGAAGTAGAAGGGACTATTATGAGGTAAATTGCATAAAAGGAAATCTCTCCCCCACCCACAACCCCCGCACCACATATAAGGATATACCTCAAATCCCAAAGAAAGAACTATAGAAGTACAAAAGCTGAGAAAAGAACATGGATTCCAGATGTAGAGAGGGAGGAAACTGAAGCCTCTACTTCAACACCAAAAATAGGAGATCAATATTACTCCAAACTAATTCTAGATGTGGAAAGTAGACAATAAATCATGCACTTAAAGAAAATAGCATTGAAATAGCTGTCCATATGAGCCCAAATGAAGCCTTTGAAGGTGCAAAAAATGGGATTTTTGAGTTGCAAAAAAATTCATGAATAGAGATGTCAAACTTCCTACACCAATGTGTAGATCACAAAATTCTACTTCAAAACAAAAAAAATTGCTCAAAAAATGAGTCCATAAGAGGGACATATCACTATTTGAAAATCACCTATGTAGCTATGTTTTCTAAATCATCATCATTGCACCAAAAAATAAAGAGAAAAGCCCAAAAATGTCAAATATGTTATGTCAAACCCTCTTTCTCCTTTTTCTCCAAATACTGAACAAGCTAAAATAGATTTGGTTCTAATACCATGTTGGATTTGAGCAAATACACAAATGAAATCAACAATCCCTCGAATCACCTGTATGTAGAATACCTATCATAGAGAAGATAAATACAAGAGGAGGCAAGGGTTTGGTCTAAAAATAAGAAAATTTTATTCTCAAATAAAAAGTAAATTTGTGTATAATATGATATGAATTTACAATGAGAGAGACTGAATATAAAGGTGTCAAGGAAGCTTGTAGAACAAGGTAAAAAAGTGCTAGAAGATAAGGTTGACAACTAAGCATACATCCACGAAGGGTGGAATATCCTCAATCAAGGTGAGAGGATAAGTATGACTAGATAGGAACAAACTCCCATGTTGTCAACAACTCATCAGCTATAACTATTAAATAAATGCATTAACCTAAGTAAACTTAAGAAAAATGATAAATAATTAATAAATAATTATTTATTCTAGCATTCTTTTTCCTAAAAGGTTTAACATTTTCCTTAAGTGGTATGACATGTTGAAACAAATATTCTCTATAGGCTTTAAGGTCATCATATGATCTTGGAAAAAAATGTCTATACTTTCTCAGCAAATAAATAGGAGGTTTTCTAATTCTAGTAGATAGGTTTTGACCAATATAAACCTCCTTTCCTTGTTATCAAACATGCTTTCCAAAACCACTAATACCTTGGATACTTTATTAGTCTTTAGCTACAAAACTGCTTGGCCAAAGATTGTTTCTTTTCTATATATTGTTTCAATTAGAGCATTGCAATCTAATTCTTGGCCATGATATTTGTCTTCACTTGACAAGAAGTTTAAAATATCTCTATCATCTTCAAAAACTTTTCAATGTTCTATATTATTAGGTATTGAAGTCCAATTTTGTACCTCAATTTGTGAAATCCCAACAAATGATATATCCTTGGGTTTAATAGATACATTTGCCAATAGATTAGCCATCTTGTTATAACTCCTCTCCATGTAAGAGATACCAAATGCATGAAATAACACAATTTGGTCCTATACAACATTTCTATACTACTTCGGTCTCTAATTTTTTGATGCATAAGTTTCTCTTACTTTGGAAACTATTAATTTAGAGTCACCAATAACATGTAGCATTTTAATTCCATGATGAGTTGCAACTCTTAATCCCAATAAGAATGCTTCATATTCTTCTATGTTATTAATAAAAGAAAAGTTGAAGATGAATGAATATCTAAAAGTATTCTTTTCAAGAGACACAAAAAAACTACTCCTACTCCTAGACCTTCTTTAGAACTTGCCCCATCAAAATACATGGTCCACAAAATCTGTGAATCCATGTAGCATTCCACCTCATGTGTAATCATAGCTAGGAGTTTCTCAACTTCTTTGATAATCAAATCCACCATGAATGTATTTATACTAGTATCTAGAAACCAAGTCGAATCCTTACCAATTTCATCTCGAAAAATATGATTGACCCTTGGATCCATGTCTAACCTAATAGCCTTGTTTCCTACATGAAAATTAGCATAGGATAAGTCACATTGTAGGCTACCTCCCATAGCATCACTCCATTTTTTGGATAGAAACATTCCATAATGTGGAGGAGTATCAACTAGAAGGACTGACATTTTCAATTCTACATTAGGGTATGCAATTAATTTGATGGGTAATGCATTGATAGTACATATGATAGGCATTTCCCTATCATCTATACCTCTACATCTACCTTGTTTGGTGTCTACTTGTAAACCTAGGAATTCCATAACTTTGAAAGGCATAATGGTATTAGAAGCTACTAAATCTATCATGCAATTCTTTAGAGTTCTTCCTTTTATAATTAAACTGAGAAAAAATGGGTCAATGTCCTTTAAATAAGCTACATATGAGCCATCTAAGAACATTTGAGGAATTTGTGACACAATGCCACTATCTTCAACTACCACTGGGGTTTGATGTATGATATTCTATTCAATAGTATTACTATTATTACCTATCCCACCTAACCATGATAAAGCTTCACTCTTATGTTCATCAATTCTCAATAGTTCAAATAAAGCCACTTTGATAGTTATTTGGGACAACATAGATTTCATGTCAATTGGTTTTCATACAATAGGTTTTACAAGAATACCTAGAGTTGAAGTCTTTTGAATAGTAGGAACTATCATTTTCTTAGCAATATCAGATCCTAACTTCTTCTCTTGCACACTTGCTTTAACTATCCCATTTGCTTAAAATTGGACCTTCTTTTTAGGAACCCACTTCTTGCACTTATTGTCTTTAACATTTTTTGTTCCAAAATTATCTTTCTTACTATCATCCTTCACCTTATGAGTAATATCCTTTATAAAGATATGAAAAGGCTTACTAGTGTCATTATTAACTATCCTGCTTCTCAAGTTGTAATTACTATGAACTTTAGAGACCATTTCTACTATAATTATATCAATCTCCTCTGTAGAAGGCTTTCGTAAATTTATATGATCAACATCAAAAGATGCAGTAGATACCTTATCTTCATAATAGTCTTCATCATCTGAGAACATTTTCTAATCATGTAATTAGTAAACAACTCTTTGATTAGCAATGCCATTTTCATTTTCTTCTAGATTAAAATCTTCATAGTCACCACACATATTAACCATATTGCAACTTAAATCATCATTATTCTTTTCTTCTTATTCCTCCTCATCGTGTACATTTTGATCTACAGAAAATGATTAGGTTATTGCACAATAGACTTGGGAGTGAGTAGATTGACATATGATGCACCATTGCACATCATCATTCATGTTAGCATATTTTCTTTGTAGAGGGTCTAGGTTACATTTATCCTTCACATTTTAAGTTTGATTAGGAATAGGTTTACCATCTTTCCATTAGGTAGTGTATGGGTAGTTCTACATTCTTGGTTTCCTATTGAAATGATTGTTATTCACCATGGCCTTTTCACCAACATTAGATTTGTGTGTATTGAAGGCTGGTGGGTTCATCATTTTCAATAAATCTAAAAATTGACCTATTATGGCTTCCTGAGGGATCTTACCTATAGGAATTTAACATTTACTTTATCATTGTTCATAGAGTTGAACAATTTTGGGTCATCTCTCCTTCTTAGTTACCAGATGCTTTCCTATTGTTCTTAATATTCAAAACTATCTTGTAAGAATCCCTTAAAGTCTTAGGATCTTTGTCTCTCATACAATAAACTAGTTTACTTTTGAAAGCATTGAAGTATGTCATAAGGCATACATTGTCATTTAATCTCATTACCTAAAATAGCTTATACATTCCCTTTTGAAACCTTACATTGAAATCAAAGGTATATTCATTAGGGTTCTTTTTTATCTTGTTAAATCATTCAACATGAATACAACATTAGTGTTATCTCCATACCATTCTTTGAATAAATTTTCTAGATCACTTCACAAACTAATGCTATCATCTGGTATTCTTTTAAATCAGTCCCTTGCATCTTCAGTTAATGAGTGCACAAAAAATTTCATCACTACATCCTCATGTTAAACTTCAAAATACTTTAATATATGTATGAAAATTCTCAAATGTTCGTCACCAGTAACAACATCATTTCTAGAAAAAAATACAACTTTATCTGTTAGCTCAAATGATATTGGATGTCGAAAAATAGGAATATCTAAGAATGACATTTGTCTATAATTATCCATGTATATAGGTTTCTTCTTAAAACCAACTTCATTTGATGTGCTTGCTACATTGGTCTTGTTAATGACAATACTTTGAGATTGTTGAGTTTGAATGACAAGGATCTGAGTTCTGGTAGTAGATGATGATACAGGGGTAGATTGAGACATATTCTGATTAGAGACTAATGGTCCATAGGTGGGGACAAAATTTGTGGCTTGGGTAGATAAATTAGGCCATGAGGCCAAGGTGGTGTTGGATTTAAGGGTAAAAGAAGGAACCTATGTCACCCTTTTGTAAAGGAAAAGGCTACAAAAAGTATAATTGTTCACCTTCAATGACATAAAATTAGTATTATTATTTTGAATTTTTAAATCAATTAAAATAATGAAATGTGTAGAAATGGATGAATTTTAGGATTATAATTTTTAATAATTATTTGGAATAAGAATTGATATATATTTGCAATTTTTATAGATAATTTTTTAGGTGCTAAAAAATGTTGAAAATTAGGAGTCTAGCTCCCACCACAAAACTATATGGAAATAAATGTATTTCCTTTTCATCTAAGACTATGCTATAGATAACTTATATATCTAGAACAATAAAAAATAATTATCTACTTTAGACCTATATTTTCTCTTTTATAACGATTGAAATCTCAACTCACCTAAAATAGATAGTTTTCATCTCCCATCACATTTTTATAAACAAATCTATTCTAATTAGGAGAAAATTTATACATGCTAGAAGAGGACTCTTTCCTCTAGAATTTCATATAATTTTTAGATTTTTTTGATATGGTCTAGTATTTTTCTATCAAAACTTATATCTTTTCGACTGTTAAAATATGTTGTGGTAGAATTTTTTAATTACAATATACTATATCTAATTAAAACTCTATAAAATCTATATGAGAATATTCTTGACTCCAAGCTCTATAAAATGGTGCTTACATATTATTAAAAAAATCATAAAACATAGTTAGAGTTATTGAAATGCCACTTTTCTAAAATAAGTTTATTTGTTTAGTAATTCGATAGAAACTAGTATAAAACATGCATTTAATAGACATTTACAATTGGAAAAGTGTGAGACCATATATAAATTAGCTAGAATGAATTTATCTAGATCATATGTTTAAAAAATATAATTTCTAGATAGAAATACTCAAATTTAGTCATTTTGATAAGTCAGCTTGTAAGATGACAGAAGTTTGTACTTTTACCCTTAATGAATTGAATCTTCATCCTAGTTTCGGCTGCCCAGGCATCATTTTCAACCTTTTCAAGATCTCTTTTAATATCCTCCTTCTCCTTTCTATTCTTTTTGAGATCTATATCTAATTTTTACATGGGAAGGTTTATAGACTTACTTGGTAGGTCTTGAGGTTCATTTATGGGTTAGTGCAAGAAGTTGGGTCTCACTTTTGGCAAAAAAGTGGAAGTGTTTTTCCTGTTTTTGAAATTTTTTGTCAGTTGATGTCAAAAGTTGAGATATTTAGCCATTGAATATTAAAAAACTCTATAAATAATTTTTTTAGTGTTCGGAATCTAGTTTTCGAATATGTAATTTATTTGTGCACCCATATGATAGATTATTTTTTTGGTATGGATCTTTAAAAACAACTTTTTCAAAATGCCTGTTTCAAGACCATACCATGCTCGTGTATGGACACCATAATTTGATAGAAATAAATGAATTTTTGCAAATCCTTTTGAAGGGAGCTACCTAATACACCTAAGATTTATGACAATATTTTTTCTTAATTATTAATTGGCTATAAAGGTAAATTTTAAAACCTCTCGTGTACGAACCACATAATTTGATCAAAATCTCACTTTTTTCAATTTTTTTTTTAACATCAAAAGAATTGTATGTAGATTGATGACATATAAATTAATTTAAGAAAAATTATAAAATAAAAAAGTTATAAAATTTTAGTGAATGTCACTTTTTAATGTTTAGGAGATAGTTTTGATTAATAAATAATGGAAAAATAGAAAATAAACTGATAACACTATAAAATTTACATTTTTGAAATCTGAATAGTAAGACCTATAATGGGTTTTTGTCTCATAAAAAAATTTAATAGGAATGACTATAAAAAATTATGACAATACCAGAAATTGTCGATTAAATGCCTTAAGAAAAAAAGGATCACAAAGGCATGGCTTGGTGGGACCAAGCCTATGCCATGCCTTTCCCCAAGGTAAAACCCCATGCAAAAGTCGGGAGCCATACCAAATTCTTGCTCATGTCTCACGAATCGGTCACCCAATTTGTAATTCAAAAATTAGGTGCCTGATTGCTTTGAACCGTTGTACTTGACTTTTTGGAAATCGGGTACCCAATTTTTAAAGAATCGAGTGCCCGATTTTTAAGAAATCGGGTACCTATTGGGTCCCAAAAGCTGCCCCACCGATCCAATTTCAATGATTGAAATGATTGAACAACAGTTTCGACCTGCAACATCAAATTTCATCACACTTATTCTATTTTCTTGTCCTCTTATACAATTTGTAGGCTACTGATTCAAATTCAAAATTGGTGCAAACATGGGATCAAAACAATGAAGAAAGAAGAAAGCAAGAGTTCTGACAGATGAGGAGATTGTAGCAAATAAAGAGAATGAAATAGAATGTCAATGAGAGAGAAGATAGAGAATTAGAGACTTGAACAATGTTTCAAAGGAGAAAGACATTGAGGATACCACGATGGATGAAGAGGTCAAAGAAGAGAACCCAATAGAAGAAAATTCAGATGCACATTCTAATCATGCTTTCAATATAGGTGTGTCTCCAAACTCTCAAATTTTCTCTCGTGATGAAATTGGTATTTTTTAGAAGCAGGTTACAATTTAAACAATTTAGATTTTCTTCATGAGAAGTAATTGTAAAATGATCATGCACAAAACACTCCAATTGAAATGCCTGCCCCAACAGAAATACCAAGAAAATTTGAAAATGATATTCAAATCCCAAATAACAGTGAAAATAGTAATGTGTCTGAAAATAAAAATTGCATGAATGTAGACATAGAAACACCAACTACTAAAAAAACATGTCAGGATGATAGTAAAGTGTCTGAACATTATTATCATATTCCTAATGATTTGTTAGATAATCTTAAGGGATTGGTTTCATGGAGACAAATTAGAACACATGCTAATAGATTGTATAGGCATTTTTTTTAATAATAAGAAATTTGGGTTTCAATGTCAGCTAATGTTGCAACTAATTAAAATGTGTAAAATGTGAAAAGTAATTAGAAGGTTGGGAATGTATGCAAAACCCAAGAATAAAAATGAGTCTTTAAAACAAGTTGTATCCACTGTTGCTAGTGCCTTTGATGTTATTGAAAAGAGAAGTCGGTCTAAAGATAAGAATGCAACATGATGAGCAATAAAAATAGCTTTAGTTAACAAATCAACATCTGACAAAAGATTGATTACCAACATAAGTGGATATCTTAATGTGAATCATAAGACTTTAGAAAGAGTTGTAAAGAGAAGGGTTAACTTTGAATGTGATCCAACAAATATTTTATGGAATTCTAGTGGTAGACTCCTAAGATGTGATATGAAACTTACTAGTGAAATCAAAAATTTGATTGAAAATGTTTGGCATGATAATACAAGAGTATCACCTAATTCAAGAGATGTTCTTAAGTTGAGAATTGGGTCAAAAATATGTGATCCACATCCTAAACACTTTTTGGACATGACTCAAACTGAATTGTTTAAAAAATTTGTAAATGGTAAGGTATTAAATATTACCATTAGTCAAAGATCTTTTGAAAAGTGTAAACCATGGTATGTAAGGATTAACAAGGAAACAATCACACATTGTTGTAAAACTCATATTCAATTTCGTTACCATTATGATGTATTTCAATCCATACATGGTACCATGCATAGTAAAGAAATGTTGCAAGAATGTGGTATAAAAATACCACCTCAAACTATAAAAGATTTCATATCAAGTTTTTTTTGTAATCCACGTAATGATCAATACTTTCTTTTCAATGCATGTCTTTCTAGTACCTGTGATATGTGCAACAATCTTTCTTTGTTAGATGAATGTTTGCATGAAAATGCTTTGACTACTTTTGGACAACAATTAGTTGAGGTAAAAAGATTCAAAACTATTGAATATCTATTGAAGGATGTGAAGATTGGAAGAAGATGTGATCTAGTTATAGATAAAGTTAGTTGTCATGCATTTATGGATGAGTTTAAGAGTGTGATCATACCAAAATATGTTAAACACTCTCAATATTCTAGATGGCTTGATGGACAATTTTGCATATGTAAGAATACATTTCCAATTGGTACTATACTTTCAATTGTTGACTTTGTAGAGAACTACACGCTTGCACCGCAAGAAGAGGTACAACCACAATATTACAATTTAGTGCAAGTAACAATTTATGTTCATATAGTTTATAGGCATGCCCCTGATAGTATAGAGGAGGATCAAAAAATATTGAGAGAGTACCATTTTTATTTAAGTGATAATGAAATCCATTCATCTAAGTTTATCCAATATTGTTTCAAGGTCTTTTATGATAATTTAAAAGAGAGACAAATTCAAATGACACAACATTGGATATGGTCAGATAATTATACAGGACAATTCAAGAATGCTAGAATGTTCTATTGGTTGAGTAGGACACATACGAAAACTAACATCCAACATGTGTGGTGTTTTTTTGAGGTTGGACGTGGTAAAGGAGAACATGATGGTGCTAGTGCATGTGTGAAGAGAGCCCTTAGTAGAGAGCAATTAAAATTTGAGGAAAAAGCTAAATTCAAAAATGCACATGAGATTGTCGAATGGTGTAACAAATATTTATACACGGGATCAAGTCAAAACTCTACAATCAAACATTTCTTCTACCTAGTTGAAGAAAATAATATCCCTTCGAGATATGAGTGTGATATAATTAGTGGTTCAGCTAAATGACATTCATTTAGGAGTTTGGATTCTAACACTTGGACTATATGGATTAGGGAGCTTGCTTGTTTTTGTCAATTTCATCTTGCAGGTGAATGGGAAGAATGTGAGAATACAGAATGGGTTGAAAATTGGTAAAAAAGATCATTAGCACCTACTGACATGCATTTTGAAGATGATATAGTAAATGAAGGCCAGGATGTTACTTTTGCATTAGAAGACTATGATCATATTTCAGACCTCATAGAACTTGGTATGTACAATTTAATTAGATTTTTTTGTGATCTCATGCTTCAATTTATATAATTTGCATATGTAAACTCATGTGATTAAAGTGTTTCTATACTTTATCTTATCTTGTAGGACATGTTTATGCTATTATTGCACCTAGTGATAATGATGAATAGATGGAGTATTGGCTAGCTACATGTGTGGAACCTAAGAAAAAAATGACATGTCATCAAGTAGATGATGATGGTTTTGAATATCCAATTGGGTTTGTTGTTGTAGCTAGCACCTGGCTACGTAGATACCTAACAAGAAGAAATGGTTTGCCAACATTTGAAGACTACCAAACTGAAAAGAAGATTTTACACTATTCTCATTTGGTTGTGGCAACAAATATCAAATTATAAAGATACAAAGGGAGACCCGCCAATAAGGTATTATGGAAAATTTCAATGGACGAGCACGAGACAATCATAGATGCATTGCAAAAGAGAGAGGATGCAGATGGTACAGTGGGATGACTACATTTAAATCAAACACATGTAATTTTTTCATTATTGTATTATTTATATATATATGTACTTATATAATTTAATTACATGTATGTTTGTGTTGTCAATACCAATTTAGAGAACTTATATACTTCTTATTCAGGTCTTAATTACAATTTATGCAAATTTAAATGTTAAAGTGGATCGAACATCAACATCTTGTGCAATTTCACATAGTAAGTACATAAAAATTACACATATATATATTTACATAGTTCAGATACCTTGAATATTAATTTATGTGTTTATTAACATGTGTGTGTTTTTTTTTTACATTTTTATTTTACAGGACCTCATTTGAAGAGATGTGTTCAACAAATTTTTTGTTTCAAATGAGTTCATTGAACTATAAATATATCATTGACATTGTCTTACATATATTATGAAATATGTTATACAAACTAATTCAAAAATGAGAGTTTAATTCTATTTGAAAGTTAAAGGTATGTGCACTTGATAAATTATAAATTAATTGTCAATTTAAGTAATGACCTCCTATTTTGTTCCATTACTTTTACATTCAAGCATGTTTAAATTAATGTTTGTTTGAAGTTTCAAATTACTATTGATTGTAATATTAAAAACAAGTCACTTGCACATGATAATTTAAAGATCATTACTCATTGTATTAATTATATGTTAGATCATTACTCATTTTATTCATTGTATTGGTTATAACTTACATTACCAAACAACACATTAAGATCACTTATGATGTACATTGTTAGGTACGTTATCCATACATGTGTGTCTTAAGGGGACATGGGAGTCCTAATAGGTCATGTTATGTCTGTTATAGGCTATGATAGGCCTTCATATGTTTACTACCACATAATAGGTCTTATTATGTGATAATGAGTCTTACATTACCAAACAACACATTAAGATCACTTATGATGTACACTATTAGGTACGTTATCCATACATGTGTCTCTTAAGGGGACATGAGAGTCCTAATAGGTCATGTTATGTCTATTATAGGCTGTGATAGGTATTCATATGTTTACTACCACATAATAGGTCTTATTAGGTGATAATGAGTCTTACATTACCAAACAACACATTAAGATCACTTATGATGTACATTGTTAGGTACATTATCCATACATGTGTGTCTTAAGGGGACATGGGAGTCCTAATAGGTCATGTTATGTCTATTATAGACTATGATAGGTATTCATATTTTTACTACCACATAATAGTTCTTATTAGGTGATAATGAGTCTTACATTACCAAACAACACATTAAGATCACTTATGATACATTGTTAGGTATGTTATCAATACATTTTTTAATCTAGTAGGTCAATTTTATTTGTATGAATCTCAATGCATAAATTTGATGTGATATTTATCCAATAATGGTCTATATATAGTTAAAATTATTGTTCATCTTGCATATATACTTACAAAATGTGTCATATGTTCATGAATAAAATATGTCAGAATAAAGAAAACGGTTTGAATATACTTAAAACATGGTGAAACATAGTAATATATGTACTATATGCAAAAGAATGATAAGAAGTCATAAAAAATAGTACATGGTCTAACATACATCATAACATGATCTATGAAGTGAAAAAATACATGGTCTAAGATACAGTTTTAACTATCCTAACACAAAGTGTATACATCATAAATAATATATACATCATAAAAACACAATCTATAGCTACCAACAAGACCTAATCTATCTGATTGAATGTCCTCTTTGCTCCATGCGAAAAGGACTCAAATGGATCATCATGTGTAATATGAGTCATCTTGTCATGTCGGACACCCTGTGAGGTAGATGTATCACCTTGTGTAGCATGAGGCACGTCTCATCATGTACATGCTTAATTGAAATGGGTCTCAAAATATAGTTTGAAAATAAATTAAATATTCACTACATAATAAAATAAACTATACCACATGAGATGGGTTTCCCTCAGTAACAGGAGGAGGCGCACTGTCAAAACTACCAAATGCAGCAGTGGTGATGTCCTGTAATTTACAATACATACATTTTTTTAATTTGATTTTAGAGAATAATGAACTATACATTATGTACATAAATCACAATACTGACCTCAAATGGAAATGTAGATACCTCCATCTGGCTAAGTCCTGTGCTCTCAGTAACACTCGTGGTGACATAGTCCTAAAATTATGGATACATAAACGTTTTGTCAAAATTAAATATACATGAATAATTACAAAGTACATAATTTTTACACTACATTTTATATACAATATAAATTTAACATGTATATATAATGTATATATCATACTTGAGTGGTAGCCAATGTCACAGAGGTGTCTACAGGTATGCTAGCATGATAATCATAAGATGGAGTCAAAAATAGACTATACCGAGGCCTATATGGATGAGTATGATATCCATGCTCCTGTTTGTAAAATCAAAACACATAAAATATATATACATGTGAGTCAAAATTGTTTAGATTATAAGTTAATAATAATGTACATACATAAAAATAATACAAATTATTTGTCTTCAGTCAAAAGTTCATACGACATGTATTTGAGGTTGTGCCTCAATGGTAACTGGAGTAGGACTTCTACTAACATAAATATGTTTAGATGCATAAAATCCCTACAAAATCATATAAAAGGAAAATATGAGCACATGTTATTAAATTCAAATTTGAATGTATATTTTTACTCTGTAATTCAAAGTGCATACCATATAAGGGACGCCAACGTCTGTAGGTCTCGAAAAAAGACTATACTGCCTCCTAGGAGGAACAATATCATTCATCCTCTATTATTTGAAAAGTACAAATTAATATAGTTAATAAAATTACACATGTATGTAGAAAGTAAATAATTATGTGCACTTTATATTTATATTGAAATTAAAAGTTTATTGCTGCTCTTGACTCTCTCCAGGCTCTCCTTGCTACACGAGGTCAACAAATTATGACATATCTATCTTGTCACTACCATCACCATAGGCAGCGTATACATCATCATCAAAATATGTACCCTCAACTTAATGGCCATTGTTTGTTGCACTAGGATCTCTCTGGGGGCCTGTGCATATGCCACTATAGCTAGTACAAACATGACCAAGTGGAGGAGCATGTACTGCCTGCATTCACTGTTGTACTAAATTGCCCGAAAGGGCACTCAAATGGGTAAAAGTAGATGAAACTACATGATTATGGTGAGGAGCAGGCACAACAGGTGTAGGAAGAGGTACAAGGGGCTCAGCTCACCTACAGTTTCTCATTCTGTCACTCAGCTTTGCCCTAGGCATATCGTAAGGCATCTCTCTACCAACCCCCTGAAATGCTTTCATATCAAAATAGTTGGGTTTCAAACCCAACTCAAACTCAGCCCATAAATTCCTAAGGAATTACATTGGCACCTCATGGTTAGCGTGTGGTGGATGATCAAATACCATCCACCACCGCTCCAAAAAAATGTGCTGCTATGCACAAATGTCTACACCACCTAATAGAAATGTGAGGCTTCTTCTCACTAATTGGTTCACCCATCTTAGGGTTTACAAAATCATGTTAAAAATTCCCTTTACCTATATGCAGGTTATAAACCTCTCTGTATGATAAGCCATCAGAGTAGAAGGCACACATGCTTTCCCTCCATGATCTAAATGAATCGATGTCTAAATCAAAATGATGGATGGAGTCAACCACGCCTTGTATGCTATCTACAAGACATAGTAGGTGAGGGGGGTGCCTCTCACATCAGATAGCCTCTATATCACCCATGAGGTCATTGAGGTTTCGCCTCATGGTCTCATGGAGCTCATCTGCGGTGGGTGGTGGAGATGTAGGTGGAGGTGGAGGTGGAGGTGGAGGTGGAGTTGGAGGTGGAGATGGAGGGGGCAGAGGTGGGGGTATGGGAGGGGGAGGGGGTGGCAGTGGGTCCATCAAATATAATCTGCATATATATTTAAACAACATAAAACATAAAACATGACAAAAATACATCACAACATAATACATGACAAAATTACTATTTAATAAAATTTAAATCTAAAATTTATCAACTAGATCTATATAAATACGCATATCTTTATTAAAATCATATCAATTAAATAACTAAAGTTAAAAACTTAAGTCAAATTAAACATTAAATACTGAATTTTTAAGTCTAATCATAAAATAATTGTCCAAAAAAATATATCTAGGTTAGTTCAATGTTTCTTTTCTTTAAATAGGAGCCACCAAGCTAATTTTTCTTTCATGTACACTTATTCTGTGACACTGGGGGATTGTATGAACTCATTATGGATTATACATGTTCATGTCTCAGGATGAAACAAAGTTAAGATTATGACAAGGTTATGGTTTACAATTTTGTTATGTTAACAGTTTTCATGATGGCTAAGCTTAAGATTATTATAATGATTGAGATCCTTTAATGTTAGAGAACTTACCTAGGATTATGGTTTTAGTTAAAATTATATTTACCTATTTTGGATATTTATTAGGGTGCTATTGTTTATAGGATATATAATAGATGACGTTAAGTCAAGAGTTAATGTTACAATTATCTAATGAAAGCTTAGAGATAGAATTATGATTTGATTAAAAAAAATTTATGATTGTAGTTTGAATCCTAACTATTATCTGCTTTTTAATGCAAACTATAATTGTAGATCATGTCAAGTAATGAACTAATACATTTGAACTTATCCCTAACCATATAATAATCCTAATTCTAATCATAATCCATAATTCATTACCTTATGAAGCTTTGGCTATCCATTTTATTGCCAGAGTAATCCCTTGGCTATCCACAAAATGTTCCTAATAGATTTATATAGAAGACCAAATTGATTCAAATAAAATGAGTAGAAAGAAGAGAAACTTACACCCAATATTCAAGGAGAGAATCTTTTAACATACTTTAATTCTACCAACCAAAGTGAGATAATTAGAGTTCCAGTTGTTGAGTTTTCCAAAGATTTTCTTGTTGATATAAAGACACATTTCATTTATATGTCAGGGTTTACTACAAATGGAATCCCTAGGTACCTAACCACTTAATTATGAAATATCCATCCAATACCATATTTACTACACAAGGTAGGGGACTCAATATTTAGCCCCAATAAGATAGATGTAGAGACATAAATATTACTACCCAATACAAAGAAAAGAGGTCCAATTTGATCAGTAAATGACTCATGTTGCACTCTTCTAGCTTAAAAATAATACAAATATATTATCAACAAACTATGTACGTTAGATACTTATTAATTATTTGGAGAGTAGATCCTCTAACTTTTAGAGACAACTGGTTATCTCTAAGGGGATAATGTAATGAGTCAATGTTCAACAATAAAAAATAAAGAGGATGCAAGAGGACACCCTTTCATAATTGATCTAGAGAGTCCTAAAAATTATGAACTAACCCCATTAATTTCTTTACTAAAACCCTGACACCAATCATAAGAGAGGACACCATTTGACATTTAATATTGGATGGAGGGCTTGCAACATCATCATAGTAAAACTCCATTCCACCCTTTTATAGACATTTTCATAATCAATTACTTGAGCATGCCTATGGGTAGAATATCTTCTAGTCTAGAGGCTAAGACCTTGGGAATAATTTTTTTGTATGATATGTATTCAGGAGTTTCCTGTCTCTAATTTTTAATGAGATTCTTATCTCCCCTTGGGGATCAATTGATTACTTGACCTAGGGATTTTATGAGCCCTCCGTTGATCACTTGAACAATTTTATGAGCCCTCCATTGATTACTTGATGTAGGGATTTCTGATTACTAATTTTTTGGGTGAAGGAGTTGATTTATGATAGAAATGGGTTTATCACTTGGAATAATGCATATTCATTCTAGGAATGATGGTTCTCATTTTATCCCTATCTTCTAAATCATTTTGAACTATCATCGTCTTCTAACCAAAAAAATTGATAGTAAAATTAGGAAAAAGATCTTACTATATATATCACTAGGGGGTGGGTATTTCTTTTTATAGAATAAGGCAATATTTTGTTATGTGGCCTTCCATGCTACAAAGGTAATAAACATTTAAGCTACCCATACAAGAAAATAGGAAACAAATAGGGGAATCTCCAATCTCCAAAAAACTTTTTTAGGAACTTCCAACCCAAGATAAATAGAAATTAGTCCACACTAACATAATTATCTAGTTAGGGATTGGGGTGTTAGAGTGCTTCAATAACCTCTTAATTAGATATTACATGATGAATACTCACTTAGGATATATAGGTTTAGGCATCTAGTAGAAAGACACGTTATTCACTTCTTTAGATATATTCTTAGGCATCCAAGGGTCTAGTCTGGGCTCCTACTCGCACTGATGTGGACACCTCCACCTCTTGATAGTCAGGGAGGGTTACTTAATTAGATTCCTGATTCATTCAAGTCTCTTCTAATTTTTTTATGATGTATCATTATGAGACGTTGATATCAATGTTTAATTAGTTTTAGGATTAGGGTTCAATTTGGTTTGTACTATTTGATTAAGTTTACATGCTTAGGTTTCAATTAGGACAAGAGTTAATAAATTGAATTAAGTTTTAAAGTGCTAAATTTGGTTTTAGATATAGAATTATAGTTAGAGCTTTTAGATTAAAAACCAACATTAATTCAAAAAAGTTAGGTTTGAATTTTGTTTTAAAGTGTTCAATATATTATTGAGTTCTAGTTTAGGGTGATTTGGTTTAGTCTTAAGGTCAACGTTTAACTTGGTTCAATCTTCTAGGGCAATGGTTCAATTTGGTTAATGGTTGGGGAAAGGATTTTTAAGGTTAAATTCAAGGTTTCTACTCTTATGTTGGGATATATAATTAGGTTTATGATCATGGTTTAATTCAATTTGGTTTAGAAGTATAATATTAATTAGTTAAGGGCCAAGGTTACCATTCAATCTTAGGGTTTGACATTTATAAAATTAGTACTCAAGGTAAGATAGGAAAGTTATTTAATTATTTATATACTACCTGGTGTAGGTTTTAGCAAATAAAGATTAAGGTTAAGATGATAGTAAGGGTTATGATTAGAGTTAAATTCAAGACAAATTGACATTATAGTTAATCCTTAATGACACCAAGCCAAGGGATCCAAAGAACTAATCAAAAGTTTTACTAAGCAAGAAATAACATACATACAATAATTTACATTTATAAAAAACATAAGAGATTGCATTCCTTAATGAGCACATTTACATTTCATTTTTAAATAATTATAAACTACTAAAAGTAAAATAAATAACACATCCACATGAAAGAATATTAACTAATTCGGTTCAATCCATTTAAATAATTTATATACATAATTTGTTCCAAATGCCACTTGGCAAATTAATTTGGAATGTACAATCATCCACTGTACATGTCATAGGGTATGAAAGGCTGAAAGAGTATACATTTATAAAATAGTTTACATCATCCATTTTTGATCCACGAAACAATGTACAATACAATTTAAGTAAAATCATTTTAAATACTATAAGTTTTTTGTTTGGATCCCTTGGCGGGTTGTTATGTGATTAAGTACTTTATATATGTTTAGGGTTTTATTTATATGCTTAGGTCAAGATTATAGTTTAAACAATGAATTTAGGTCGAGGTTATATTTATTTGTAAAATTACATGTTTAAACAATGAATTTATATCTAATCTAGAATCATTCAACAATATAATAAATACATAAATTAAATACATTTGAAAACATCTAAAATAATAATTTTTTAAATAAACATTTATGAAACTATATTTTAATTAACAAATACAAAAATTTAAACATCTAAGTTCATTAACAATGTAAATTTGCAAATTTACGTACATATTAAAAGTGAATAAGCAATAAATTAACATACATATTAAATTGAAAATTGCAAAAAAATAAAGTAAAATAGTATAAAAAATATTAAAATACCTAGTGTATCGAAAACTAGCAGCAAGGGGTTAGTTAGTTGGGCTAAAAATTGAGCTCTTGTATGCGTCATGAAAATGACCTCAAAAATGCCAAAAAAGTAGTTATATAAACTTTTACCCAATTTGTAAGCAATCAGGTACCCAATTTTTTAAAACTTGGGTACCCGATTTGTAAAAGGCAGGTGCATGATATTTGAGTGGCTTGGGCACCCGATCCAGTTTTCAATATTACGTACCCAATTTTTAAAATTTGGCTCCAGTGTCGAAGCTTAATTTTAGAAATGCGTACCCAATTTTTAAAAAATTAGGTACCCATTTTTGAGAAGTACAATTCTGCAGATCTGACTTCCATGGAATTGCAACCCAACTTCTTGCGATCACCCTTATCTACATTCCTACAACTTTGCCTTTTCCTATGTCTATTGGTTTGACAGTACACTCTACATGATTTGGTTGAACATGTTTATATGGATAAACTTGAGATATAACAAGTTCTTCCCTCCAGCTTATGAGTTTCTCTTGTTCTAAAACCTTGGATCTCAAGCTATCAATGTCTCTGAAAACATTAGCATGAAGAAAAAATTTCCTTTTTCGAACTTTTTATTATGCTCTTTTAGGGAAGCCATCCTTCTAAGAGAATTATCTCTTTCAATAGGAGCATTCTCTCTCTCTCTCTCTCTCTCTCTCTCTCTCTCTCTCTCTCTCTCTCTCTCTCTCTCTCTCTCTCTCTCTCTCATTCTCTAAACAAGCTGGTTTGGATTCTTCTTCTACAACCTATTTCTTTAAGACTCCTATTTCTAAGTATACTTCCTTTGGATCTACAAAATTTGCTTCTAAAATAGTAGGGTCATCAAGATCTATTAGGTTTGTCTCTACACATGGAGTTGTTCTAGGACTGAAAGGATTTTCCATAATATTCTTATATCCCAACCTATTATTCATTTCAACTATTACATCTTGTCTATGTAATGCATCTCCCATGGAAGACATATCCTTATCCTGATAAGCTCTCTCTTCTTGCAATGGGGTACTAAACATCCCTCCTAAAAGTCTTGTGGTTTCTGATGCAAAGCTTAGTGAAGAAGATTCTCTCCCTACCACAAGCTAGTATTGAGAGTTTATTGATACACTACCCCTTGGTTTGCAAGTAGGATATACATCCACTTTATTCTTGTTTTGGTTCTTCCTACCACCTTGAGGTAAATTAGTGTACAATGGTACTTCCATATTGGCCCTTCTAAAAGCTAGTGTATTTTTCCTCTTGTCTGCCATTTGTGGAAATTATTTGTCACTAAGCAATAGTTTCAAAATCTTGACATAGTCACCACCCTATACTTAGGGAAAAAATAACACAAAATATTCTTTGACTCACAACAAATATCATGAGATAGTATGAAATAGGTTGACACATAAAAGAACTAATCACAAAGAACAAATTACTGCAACTCTTGCTTCATAGATAAGACACATTTACAAGGTCAATATATGTTAGCCTACGCCTATGGTACTGAGGACTTTCTTCTTTTTAAATTCTCAAGGTTTGTCACTAGAAAATTCAAATATAACCACAAGAAATTACTTAAAAGGAACTGACAAACACATATACAAATAGGACCCTAGAACTACAATATTTTTCACACATAAGCATGTGCTAAACAACTCCCCAATATAGTCACCATTTATTTGGTGTTTTTACACTACCAAGAAAAAAAATACTTGATATAAAGATGGTAAAGATCAAAATAACCTAAGGATTATATATTTACCATGACTAGCTAGATGACCTTCAAATCTGGACCCAAATTCAACAAAATCATAAAAGATTTTCTACTCTTTTCACTTTGCAAAACCAAGGTGGGTGCACCTAAGGGATAAAAAGATTAAAAACTTGATATTACTTTCACATTTCATTCCTTCAATGATATGTTATTACAATATTCATCTCCTACAGTACATTTGTCATAATTCTTCACAAATCTACAAGTAATTCTAGGTAACAATAGGTAACTCAAACATAGAGATTAAGTGTAAACAAGTGCTGACTAGATATGACACTCTTCATACATTTAAGGTGAAAGTGATTTTAATTCTGAGATTGTGCTTGATGCTTATCCATGATATCTTCATATTCTGACTGAAATAATTGATTAGTGCCTCATCCATTGGGATTTAGAGTCTACCCAGCCCTTTGTCCTAATTGAGTTCATCACAATAAATATTATCAATAATTCTCCCTAAAACCCATTCTTATGCATATCCCTATTAATGCCTAGAGATCATATCATATCATTGAAGCATTTACTCAATTCATTGAATCAAAAGCAATAGTAAATTGACATATAACCTATTCCTAGTTGCATTAAATTGAGCAAGCTTTGTTCAAAAAATCTCAAAATAACCAGTCAATAAAAATGGAGACAACATTCAGAGAGAAAAGATATGGTGACAATTCATCTTTGTATTTAATTATCTTTGAAAATTAGGTAACATTGGAATATAACTCAAAAAAAATCAAGAAAAGATACCATGATCCTGAAAAACAAATGCATTCTCAGATTTGTTGAAAAAATACATCACAAAATTACATCAATGAAATTGGACCAACTTAAACTTAGCAAAACTAAAAGTTATACAATTGTTTGGAACCCTTCTCTATCCTTCAAATCTCACTTATATAATGTTAGATGCAACAAGCTCCAAGCATACAGAATACTAACAGTTTCCCTTAAGACAATAATATAATTACAAAGTTACTATCATAAAAGACAAAAATTGGTGCAGTATAATGTCTTTCATCATCAATATTCTTTTGTGGGACCACTTCTACCACACTTTTTGTTGCTAAGGGGTTCATAATTAGCCTTTAGGTTGTTGGCATTCCATAAAGGGTGTAACCAATATAATTTATTGCCATGGACCTAGTGTTGATGTTTGTAGACTTACTTCAACTCGAGATTCTTGATCCATGTCATGATACACTAAGAAACTGATAGTTACAATTGATTCACTTCCTTCCATGTCATTAGTTTGGAGCTTTATGTTTGTTACTACAGTTGATTGCTCCTCTTTGTCTTCTTCTGCTTGAACTGATGTAATAGTGATTTGCATCTCATCTTGGTCCACCTCATCTTCTTCAGTTTCACCAATCACTTACTATTTTCAATGCATCAAATCTTCCATCCACTTATTAAAAATTGTGTCATTCGGCCACTCAAAACTCAACACCTTAGACTTCTTCTTCGAGAAAAATCTCTTAATTTATTTCAACAAATTCTTCTCTAATAGGATTATATAACAATTGCACTTTGACAATCTCTTTAGTCATTGTTGCACATAATACATTCACCTTTTTACTTATAACCCCATTTACTCTAAGGCACAAAAAATCATCTAATTTTTTAGCCGATTCCTCCTTTTCTTTTAATTTATATATTTTTCTAAGTGCATGGGGGAAGAGTTCAATTTTTTTAGCAATATACTTTGAAAAGAAAATTATTATCCTCTTATGTACTACAACACTCTTATCATCAAAATTAGATATATTATTAGTCATAGCAAAAGTTTTCTCTATCTGTTCACAAGATGAACTAATAACTAAAACACACAAAAGGGTGACATCATTATCCTTGCTACCCCATTTACTCATAATGGGCTTCAAGGCATACTCACCACCTTTTATTTCATTCTACATTTCTATTATTTTTACTAATTATTCATAAAATGTTGACCATTAAATCTTATCTACAAGATACAAGATTCTTTTCCTAATTTTTCCCTCATATAGGCCATTTAACTCCACATGTAATGCTCATAGTTTATTCTTATCCTCCTTAAACTCCTCAATAGTGTATGTTTCTAGCCTCAGTGGGGTATTTGATATCTCTACAAAGGGTTTTGATTTAAAGGGCTTAACTAGAGGATGAGGATAAACAATTATAGGCTGGCTAGATTCTCCTACCTTTTTGTTTCAAAGTTATTTATCCATTTGGGCCACCCAAGCTTCTAACTGATGTATCCTATTCCCTCTCTCCTCATATGCTTTGGGCATCTCTTCAAACTTGGCATTGAGCTCAAGGAATTTAATTTTTTCCTTTATTGCAACAAAATGTCTGAAGTCCACCATTTCCTTGTTCATTCTAGATAGTTTCTCACTATCCACTTCCTCTACTCTGTAGACCATGAGGTTTCTTATATGCTTAGCATCTAAAAATTCTTATATCCTAGTCTTATCCCTTTTTTCAATGGACCATATCACCAATGCGTAGTGATCATCATTGAATTTAAATCCTTTATGTGCATGCAAGAGATCTTGCTTAGTTTTAAACTAAGTGTCCTTTTCTTTCATCATAGTATAAAAAATCATAGCATTAACTATGTCCCATTCAAGTAAAATTAAAATTCTTGAATCCTTCAATAGTTATCTTCCCCCTTTAGGGGTTATCTATGCAAACTCTTCCATGAAATTAGCTTTGACTTCCTCTCCAATTTCATAGTCATTTTTATTAAGTCTCTCTACTTTGATTAGCTTACACTTGGCCTCAAAATCATCATTGTTTCTACTCCATAAAAATTGAGAAAAAGCTCTAGAATTTACAAAAATTTCATCATTAGTATTTTTTTTAGTAGCCTATGCTATCACAACATCTATTTCCTTACCTCTATAATATCCCAAAGTGAGATCCAGTGTTGGTAGAGGAGGTTCTTTAGGTACTCCTTCAATATCTATAGTTTTGACCACAATATCCCTTTCCCCTCAAATTTCTCTTAGCTATTCTCTCAAGGATACTTCATCATCTATATTGAGTAGGGTGTAGGTGAGTGATTACTCTTCAACATTAGAAGATGGTTTGTGCTCCACTTTTTGTTTCTTAGAAGCATGTGTAATCAGGTGGGCTCTCAGACCTTGGTATTTTGTATGGAGGAACATACTGTACACTCTTGGCCACTATATACTCAACCCTTTTCTGTAATGTATACTAGCTTGGGTTCAAAATCATTTTACTTTCTAGCCTCCTTTCCACCTTAATAGCCTTGTCTAGGTATGCTTGTGTTAGAATTTCTTTCTTTTCATAAATTGTTCACATAATCAAAGATAATTTATCCAAATCAACATATCTACTTTCATACCACAAAATTTCCAATCTACTAGAGGATCATAATCTAGCTCAAAAGCGTTTATAATGTCTAGGACTTTATTGTATACTTTCCACTTCTCCTTCCCAAGCTCTTGTTCTTGTAATGAGAACTTATTTCTAACTATGTCCTTAGGAAAGTATACCATTTTCTTATGAGTGTCATCCTTTTATCTTTCTCTAAAGAGCTCATAAAATCCCTCTGAGTCTATGAAATAGGCATGGGATTGAGCCATTCGGTATCTACCTAAGAATTTTTCCAATTTCCTCGATCCCTTCTTGACAAAATCAAGGTTATCAACAATAGTAAGCTGGGGAAAGAAAGTATGTTTAGAGTTTCTAATCGATTCTCTCTCCTCAATTAATCCAATTTTCCACAAAAGTTCAGAAATTCCTACTTTTAAAGGCACTTGATAAGGTAGCACATGTGGTTTTACCAAAAAAAAATAAACTCTAAAAATAGTAGATACTACATATGGAATAATATCTCCCAAATTACTATTCACCATCATCCGCTTAGCATGGTCTTTAGGTCTAATTGATTCTAATAGAGACTATGGTATTCTAGGACTATCCCCTACTAACAACATTCTGAGTATAGAAGCAAAATACCTATCAAACCTGACAAAACTAGCATCAGTCACCTCCCATGTCATATTTGCACTCCATAGTTAAATGATGAGCTTCTCCCCATCTCTCTCCAATTCTAATTTCATCTCCTTAGAGAAAAAGGTAACTCCCTTGTATAAGAATATATACATCAGCTTGGAGTACCTACAAAAGGGCTTATTAACCTTAGCCTTCGCAATTCCTATTAAGCCATTATGAATTTCTTCTACCAAGTGAGTAGAAAAGTTTAAAAAAATTGAACACATACCATATTGAAAAGTTTGAGAAATAATGAAAAAAATGGAGCCTAGGATATGTTCTTCCTCATCCATGCCAAAGATTTTTTAGAGAGGAAAACAAAAGGCTTGTGCTCTAGGGTTGAAGTATTTTTTCAGCAAAGGCTTGGGTGTGGTTTGTGTAACCAAAGGCAATGATCCAACTTTTACAAAATGTTCCTACAATGGTCTTCCCCTTAGATATACTCTTTGTGCATCATACCTATCTTGAAGGTCTTCCATGTTTATTTCTTCATGAACTTCATCATTAGGGTTTAGCTTAAAAATTTCTCTAAATAGTTCAAGTGAAATCCTAAAGAGATTATCACCAGCATGGTTCTTCACAATTCTGATTATTGGATCATACTTCCTCTCTATTACTGCCAGATGATCATCATAAAAAAAAACTCCTAGGATAATGAATTTACCTATATCAAATTCTTATATATTATTTAATAGAGTATCTTATCTTCTTTCTACAAACCATTTTTGGAAAAGCCCTAATCCTCCAACAGATACTTCAACATCCATTAACTAGTTTTCTTTATCATAGAAACCCTCATTGACCAATAACCTAGGGATTTTTAGAATAAGCTCTTCTCCCATAGCTAATTCATTCATAGTCTATGGCATCTCTAGGAAGTCATCATGTACTACTCTCTTTAGAAAATCTACTTTCCTTGAAAAATCCCTTCATGGCAGCATGTTTAAAATTTATCTTAATGCAATTACAACTACTCAATTTTCTAGAAGCTTAGACAACTTACCCATTTTTCTTTCTTTTTCTTCTTTGGAAATCACTTAGGAATATGTCAAAACCCTTGGAAAATTTTTCCTATGAGAATGATGCAACCTAATTTCTTAATAATGGGAAATTGGAAATTTTATTACAACATTAAGCTTGCACAAAATAGCATTGATTAAAGTTAATGCTTCAACAATCACATTTTGTGTCACACAATGAAGTCTGAAATTGCACTGTCGATCATCAAGAATCACACGACTTGGCTTGAAGTAAAAAAGACTACCTTACCCCTTTTTTAGAAATGGCCATGTGTGATTAAGGTACTTCCCTACATTGCTTAAAGTTTAGGCACTTCCAAATTGTGGGAAAGCATTGATCATTGATCTTTTAAAGATCAATAATCCTGAAAATCCTTATAACTTCACAAGTATAGTTTCAATGTTTTAGGCCCACTAATATAATCACCTTCCAATTTAATGAACACATAAATCACTTCACCAATCATTATGAACCATGTCAACATGCTTTCCAACTCAGTTTGACTAGGGAAACCCTTTGCATGATTCGCCCCACTTGTCCACATGGCAACTAGGTGCTTCCCAATTTTAGTTAAACTTCAATCACTTTTATAAAGTAGTAATGCACCTCTTATTGATCTTCCAAGTGATTGATAGTCTCATATATCTCATCCCTTTTATAACCTAGTCAACATAAGAAACCAATAGAATTTTTTTCCTTTTCCAATGTGTCTAACATTTGCAAACTGTTGCAACACCTTTTTAAAACTAGGGGCACATGACTTCACCCAGTACATTTGTCGCTAAGGCACTTTCTCGCATTTCATAAACATTTCTCATCTTTATCTTGCAATAATATGCTTACTGTAGATCTTCTCAAGATCAATGATGAAATGATATATTATAAAAAGGTAACTCTATTTCTCAGCTGGACCAATGAGATGCCTCAAAATCAAACATGCTTTGACAACCATCTAACAGATCTAAAAATGTTATGACACCTCCATATTTTGTGATGCATTTCAGACCTAATGTCACAAAGGGCTATGTGGCAATCAGGCAATTCCCTACATTTTTTAGAGGTTGAGCAGGTTGATAATGCAGGCAAGCACTCATCATTGATCTTTCAATTGATCAACAGTTAGAAAATGAAAACCCTATAGTGTTTAAACACTTTTAAAAATATTAAGGAAATAATAAAGGGTAAAACCATGGCTAAGATAAAGGCTTACAAAAAAGAATATTTAAATTATGGGAAAGTTATTCTAAAATAAATGTAAGAAAAGGTAAAGATAAAACCTTAAGGTGTTCGACGAGTGGGAGAATGTTAGGAATAATGTGTCTCAACCTTGAACGATTCCTATTCTTATTTTTTTTCTTATAAATATATTTTTTGAAAATAATGTAATTAACTATGAGTGTACATGTCTAGTTGGCATGTTGATGTGTCACTCCACTTGTATGTGTCTGCATCTTGAATTATGTGAGAGGAGATCATGGCTGAAATGGTTATGACAGATTCCTATGGTGCATAAGAGCTATCTCAAGAAGATATGATGATGGGTGAATATATGAAGACATGTGGCAATTGATCATTGAGTACTATACACTCAATTCTCAATCTACCATGTAGGGTTTAGGCATTGTGTTGAAATTTTTTTGGGTTCCTACTTTTTTGGAGAATGGTGAAACCCTAATATGGTTGTTCATTGGAAGTTTCCCTTAAAATAGAAAGCACATGATTTAAGCATTTTTAGGGCTACAGATAGGAGAGAGAAAGAATAGTGTTGGTATGATATGTTGCTACTAGATTTTTCTTCCATGTCCTTAAAGAACTTGCATTGCAAGTGTGTTGTAACCTTTTTCGTTGAAGATAATACATCATGTAGGTTTTGGAGGTGTGGGGTTGTTTTACCAAAAACAATTTCCCCACCAACATATATTTGTATTTATGTGTTTCTTTCTCTTTCTATTTTTTTGTATTCATGGTTGACTACAATATTATTGTTTACATAATATCAAATCTGAAATTCTAAGGATTTAATAGGAATTTGCACAATACTTTCTGTAAGTGATTAGGAGTTGGAATTTGTTTCCACATTTGAGTTTCCTTACAGGTGGTATTAGAGCTTGATCAACTTTTGATCCTAGCTTTTGGGTAGGGTTTTTTGATATAATATCAAGTTGAGTGGGAGTTTTTAGTAGAGATTTTTGAATCTTATTTCCAAATTCAGATGGCTAGTTCATCATGTGGAATAATCGAGGTGGGGAAATTTAATAGCAATAATATCAAGTTGTGGAAACTTAAGATGGAAGACTTTCTTGAAGATCATGCTTTATGGGAGGTGGCTTCATTTGATGTGAGACCCATAGAAATATCTCAAATAGATTGGGATCTCAAGGATTAGAAAGTTGAGGGTCTCATTAGATTTTATCTATATGATTTAGTTCTCCAGAATGTTCTTGATGAGAAGACCACAAATAGTTTGTGGACACTGCTTAGGTCTATGTATTAGGCCAAATCTCTAGTGAACAAGTTTTTATTAAGAAAGAAGTTTTATTCCCTAAGAATGTATGAAGGAGGATCTATTATAGATCATCTAAATGCTTTTAATTTACTAATTTCACAATTGACATCATTTGGTGTCAAGATAGAGGAGGAGGATTGATGTACGACCCTATTATGTTCCTTGATGGACTCATGGGACCATCTTGTGATGGCTATTGGAAGTAATTGAGCCACTTTTAGAATGGATGATGTGGTGTCTTTGGTATTATCTGAGGAGACAAGGAGAAAATCCTCAAATTCAGCTAAGGAAGCTCTTTCTATTTGTGGGGATCAAATGATAGAGCGAAGCAAAATGAAAACAAATTTGGAAAGGGTAGATCCAAATACTGTGGAAAATCAAAGACTCCTAGAAAGTTCAAGGCAACATGCTAGAATTATGATAGGACAAGGCACTTCCATAAATATTTTAAAGAACCAAAGAAGAAGAAGGCCTCAGATTCAAGTTCAAAAAATTCTCAAGAAGATGACAATTCTTTCATTGCATCCTTGGCAGTGCATGCATCTGATGATGTGTGGTTGATAGACTCGAGTGCTTCTTTCCACATGACCTCAAATTGAAGTTGGTTCTTAAATTATGAAGTTTTTGATAGTGGAAAGGTGTACTTTGGTGATGATTCTCACCTAAAGATAGTTGGATGAGGACAGGTTGCTATTAGATTCCCTGATGGACGAGTAAAAGGGATCAATGGAGTAATGCACATCCCTAGTTTGGTACAAAACCTATTATCTATAAGTATGCTTAATGACATAGGTGTGCAAGTTTTTTCCTCTAAAGATGGATGCAAGATGATGATAGGAGCTATGGTGCTTGCTAAGGGTACTAGGAGAGCTACTCTATTTTAGTTTGATGCATGCATTTCTCAGTGTAATAGTTCTTCTATTTCAAAGAAGTGAGAAACTATCACTTCATCCCCACCATCTAAATGAGTAGCAAAGAAGACTATGGGTATTGGTTCTGAAGGTAGTGCACAACATGTGTAACTAAGGGTGCAAATGTACTGGAAGGAAAGCTTCCTATAAATTAGACAATGTTGTGGCATATGAGATTTGGCCACATTGGTGAGAAGGGTCTTAGAATCATAAAAAATAAGAACCTCATTGAGGGGTTAAATTATTGTGATCTCAAGTTTGAATTTTGTGAACATTGTGTCAATGCTAAACAAAATCTTGTTCAATTTTAGTACAGTTCTCAAAAATCTTTTGATGTTTTGGATCTTATGCATTCTAATATATTTGGTCCTGTAAAAGTTTCATCAATCTCTAAGTCTCTATTTATTCAATCCTTCATAGATGATTATAGTAGAAGGACATGGATTTATTTCTTAGAAAGTAAGATACAAGTCTTTATTTAGTTCAAGAAATTTAAAGCCCTTGTAGAGAATAAGACTTGTAAGAAAATTAAGTGTTTGAGAACTAATAATGGTGGTGAATTTTTCTTAGCAAAATTTGAACTATTCTATAAAGAACAAGGTATCAAGAGGCATAAGACAACTCCTTATTCCCCACAAAAAAATGGAGTTGTAGAAAGAATAAACAAGACACTAATGGAGAAGGCTAGGAGTATGCTTAGTGGAGCTAGTCTTGAACAGAGGTTTTGGAATGAAGCTGTGGCCACTGCTTGCTATCTGGTTAACAGATCTCCTACACTAGCTCTTGTTGGTAGGACACCCATGGAGGTGTGGTCTACTAAGAAGCCTTCAATTAGACATCTTTGTGTTTTTGGTTGTGAAGCTTATGCACATGTTCCAAAGGATAAAATATATAAGTTGGAAAAGAAAGATGTCAAATGTATTTTCATTAGATATAGTGTTGGTGTGAAAGGATACAAGCTTTGAGACCCTATGACTAGTAAGCTATTGCATAGCAGAAATGTTATTTTTAGAGAGCTGGCATCTTCTTCTATTGTGCTACAAGAAGATGAAAAAAAGAAGAAGGAAGATATTATTCAATTGCCTCCTACCCCTAAGAAGACTGAATAGAAAGACCATGTTGGTTCTAATGATGAGGAGAGCTCCAATGGCTCTATTAGATCCAAACAAGAGGAAGAAAAAACTCAACCTTAGCCCTTGAGTAGATCCAAAAGAGTAAGAAACAAGCTAGATAGGTTTTTTTATTCTATGTTAGATTCTAGTTGTGCCTTTGCCTTGATTACTAACACTTATAAGCCTAGATCTATGAAAGATACCTTGGATATGGAAGGTGTAGGTTTCTAAATTGAGGCCATGGATGATGAGATGGCTTCATTAGATAAAAAATATTTAGGACCTTGTACCCTTTCCTAAAGGATGGAAACTTGTTGGTAGAAAATGGGTGTTCAAGAAAAAATTATGTGCAGATGGTAGTGTTGAAAGATACATAGCTAGATTGGTTGCAAAGGGGTATTCACAGGTAGAGGGAATAGATTATGGTGAAATATTCTCTCCTATTGCAAATTTGACATCCATTAGATTTTTGTTATCTCTTGTTGCATTATATGATTTAGAGATAGAACGGATGGATGTGAATAAAAATTTCCTCCATTGCGATTTGGAGGAAGAGATTTATATGTCACAACCTAAGCACTACATTGTTAAAGGTAAAGAATCTTTGTTTTGCAGATTAAAAAAGTCCTTTTATGGTTGCAAATAATCTCCTAGGATGTTGTACCTTAAGTTTCATGCCTTTGTGTTGTCAATTAGTTTTATAAGACTGAAATCAAATCATTGTGTTTATTTTAGAATTGAAAATGCTCACCTTCTTATTATTGCATTATATGTTAATGATTATGATGTTGTTTCAGAAGGGTAAGGGTATGATCTCTAATTTTAAATCTTAGTTGTTAGTACCATTTCAGATGAAAGATCTCAGGGTAGAAATGTACATCTTGGGAATGAAAATTAGTAGAGATAGGTCTAATAGAAAACTTTGGTTTAGTCAGGGTAAGTATGTGAAGTCTATGTTTGATAGGTTCAAAATGAAAAATTGTAGACAATTGTGTGTTCTTGTTCTTATGGGAACAAAGTTATCTATAGATGACTGTCCAAAATCTCCTAGTGAGGTGGAGGATAAGAGTAGAGTACCTTACATTAGTGTAATTGGTAGTCTTATGTATGCTATGGTCTATACTAGGCCAAACATTGCCCAAGTAGTGGGAGTTCTGAGCTGGATTATGGCTAGTCATAGATGGGTACATTGGAATGTAGTTAAGTGAGTATTTAGATATTTGAAGAGTACATCATATTACTCCATTTTTTTATCATGGTAAATCTTTTGGAGCTCCACATTTATTTTATATTCATGGGTTTTTGGTTTCAGATTGGGGATGTGATATTGACAATAGGAGATCCAATAGTGCTTATGTGTTTACTATGTTTGGTGGTGCCATGAGTAGGATGAGTAAACAAGAACCTGTGGTTGCTTTGTCCACTACAAAATTTGATTACATGGTTTCTACTTATGCTTGTAAGGAATCAATTTGGCTTGGGATATTATGTTTTGATATTGGTGTTGATGTAGGACAAATTACTATTTGGTGTGATAGTCAAAGTGTTATTTTCCTTCCAAAGAATCCAACTTTACATGCTAGAACAAAGCACATTAATGTGCAGTTTCACTTTGTGAGAGGTATGGTGGAAGATGGAAAGGTAGATAGTATAAATAATGTTGCAGATGCACTGAGAAAACTAGTGGGCACATAGAAGTTCAGATGGTGTTCGGAATCTATGGGCCTTTTGGCCTATAGTGGTTAGTTCATGTTATGCTCCTGTTTCTCTTACAAGGTGTTCGACAAGTGGGAGAATGTTAGGAATAAGGTGTCTCAACCTTGCACAATTCATATTCTTATTATTTCTTTTGTAAATGTATTTTTTGCAAATAATGTAATTAAGTATGAGTGTATATGTCTAGTTGGCATGGTGGTGTGTGACTCCACTTGTATGTGTTGGCATCTTGAATTGTGTGTAAGGAGATTATGGCTATAAAGATTATGAAAATTTCCTATGACACATAAGAGCTATCTTTGGAAGATATGATGATGGGTGAAGATGTGAAGACATGCCAAAATTGATCATTGAGTATTGTACACTAGAGTCTCAATCTAGCATGCAGGGTTTGGGGCATCACTCCAAAATAGTTTTTGGGTTCCTACTTTTTTGGAGTATGGTAAAACCCTAATATTGTTGTTCTTTGGAAGTTTCCCTAAAAATGAAAAGCATATTATTTAAGTATATTCAGGGCTACAAATGGGGGGGGGGGGGGGGGGGGCGGTTGGGGCAGAGAGAGAGAGAGAGAGTAGTGTTGGTATGATATGTTGCTACTAGATTTGTCTTTTGTGTTCTAAAAGAACTTGCATTGCAACTATGTTGTAACCTTTTCTATTGAAGATAATACATTGTGCAAGTTTTGGATGGGTGGGGTTGTTTTATCGAAAAGGTTTTTACCATTGGCATATCTTTGTGTTTATGTCTTCATTTCTCTATTTGTTTTATGTATTCATGGTTGACTAAAATATTATTGTTTACATAGTATCAAATTTAAAAATGTAAGGATTTAATATGATTTTGCACAATAATTTGCACTAATAGGAGTTAGGGCCTAAATTCACATGGAGCTTGTGCACAATTTGAAATTTGAACTTAGATATGTTAAGTGGCTTCATCAACACACTTGTACCATTCTCTTGAGTATGAACCTTTTCTAGAGTTACCATTCCATTATGGACCATATTACATACAAAATGATATTATACATCAATATGCTTTGTCCTAGCATGGAATGTAGAATTCATTGCCTGATATATTGCACTCAATATGTCACAAAAGGATTATAATTCTTCCTACATTATAACCAAAATTAGAACACAATAACCTAAGCCAAAGCACTTCATGAAATGCACAAGTAAATGTCATGTATTTTGCCTCAGTTATTGATAATACAACTACACTTTGTCATTTTCTCATACAAACGATAACACCACCATTCATCATGAATACATATGCACTAGTGGATCTTATTTTTTCAATGTCCCCAACCCAATTAGCATCCATGAAGCCTTGAATGATAGCCAATATTTCGATCCAATCAAGTTATCTTGATACCAGAATGTGTATTCCGACATACCATTCAAATATTTTAGAACTCTCTTCATAACATCCCAATGTGACTTGCCCATATTTTCCATAAACTAACTCAATACTTGCACAATGTATCATGTCTTTTAATAACCATTGCATATATGAGACTTCCAATGATACTTGCATAAGGTACTCACTTCATATCTTCAATATCATTCAAAGATTTTAGACTATTAGTAACAAAGAGCCTCATTGTGAGTAAAAAAAGAATAACTTCTATGTTGGAATCAGTCATGTATTAATTTTCTCTTGAACATTGGTAATATATTTTCCTTGGATAACTCCACCCCTTCTGATTTCCATCCCTAAAATAAAAATTTTTAGTCCCAAATATTTCATTTCAAATTTCAAGAGCAGTTGAAATTTTAACTCTAAAATAATTCCCTTACTGTTGCCCATAAACAACATATCATCTACATATAGAGAAATAATAAGTATTTAGTTACCTTCAGATTTATAATACACATAATGATCAAAGTTAGATTTCATAAAATCCAAAGATAATACATGTGTTTTACTTTCAATACTACATTCTGAGTGATTATTTCAAAGCATAAAAATACTTCTTCAACTTACATACCATGAATGAATACCATCAATAGATCCATATTTTCAATTTCAAAGTCAAGTGTCTTTGCAATAGACAACATAAATTTGATGGATGTTAGCTTAGCTATAGCCAAAATGTTTTTTCCATAAGGAATTTGTTCCTTAAGAAAATACCTATTCAAAACCAGTACATTGTACTTGTCAATCTTTCCATCTAGACCATACTTGTTCTTACATACCAACTCTCATCTCATAGAAGCTCTACCTTGATTCAAGGGCATAATATCAAAGGAATTCATCTCATCCTTAATAGCTTCCACCAAGGAACATAAATCTAGCATATTGACTAATTATTTTATAGTCCCAGGCTCATCAAGATCTATAAGATAATCATAAGAAAAACATTTAACATAGAATAATTAAATCTCTATGGTGGATTTGCATAGTTGTCGAGATTTTTTCTCTCTCGAGTGGATCTCATTAGTACCTATGAAGAAGCTTCCTAAGGTTCAAAAAAGGGTTCCCGATCATGTTCTTCTTCACTTTTATGACTGCTAGAGTTCTCCCTATCCTCATTCTTGGGAAATTTTGGATCCTCATTATCAAGTTCAGTTGCACTCTAAAATACCTCCCTTATAGAAGCTAAAGATATTTCAACTACTTCCATTTTCTTTTTAGTCTTCTCCAATTCTGCTAGTGAGATAAGTTTCAGCTCTCAAAAGAGAATGCTTCTTTAGTACACCACTTTTACAGTGAGAGGATTCAACAATTTATATCCCTTTAAATTTCATTTCTTTGTTACCCACCTTGGATCTACTCACTTTAGGTACATGAGTGTATGCCTCATAGTCCAAGATTGACACAAATTTGTTAACAATAATTTCCTACAAGACCATGCTTCCATAGGAATTTTTTGGACTAGTACTACTATAAGAGAATGGTTCAACAAATAACGCATTGTAGCCACCTCTTCTAACCAAAACTTCTTCTCTAGTCTAGAACTTCCCAACATGGTCCTTACTTTCTCCATCAATGACTTGTTTGCCAATTCTACTAAATTGTTCTAATGTGCAGTATAAGGTGTCATCCTATGTCTCTTAATGCCATGACCTACATAGAATTTTTCTAAATTTGCATTGGAAATATTATCACCAACATTATCCTTCCTTAAGTGTTTAATCTTTCCCCTGATCTAATTTTCAAAAAAGATTTTAAAATCCTTAAAACAATTAAACACTTATGATTTATTATTCAAAAAATAAATGAATTTTCTTCTTGAATCATTATCAATAAACCATCTCTAATATCTTGAATTAGAAAAATAAGGAACATCCACATGAAAAAATACATCAGAGTCAATATAGTCCAATAAACTAGAAGATTTTTGAGAATTGGAATAAAACTAAACACATATTTTAGTTCTATTGACTCAATGTTCACAAGGATCAAATTCAAGATTACAATCAACTAACCCCTCAACTAGGTTTTTATTCTTTAATATTTTTAAACCATGCTCACCAATATGACCAAGCCTATAATGCCAGAGCATTATTTTCTCAGTAGGAAGTTAAACTTCCACATCATTTACACCATGTATAGTTAAATGAGATTTAACAGATGTGACAGACATGTTATTACAATAGAAAAGCTTCGAATATAGTTTATAATGTGTTCCAATGCATTCACCCTTATCCAAAATGATAGAACCCCTAGCCATCTTACAAGAAAATTATTGCCTAGACTCCAACATCATTCAACTAAGTAATAAAAAGTAAGCCTTGAGTTAGATTGGATATATGAAGTACTCCATCAATTCCCTTTACTCTACCACTGGAAAACATGATTTTGACTATTTTTCTTCCAACTATATTTTTGTGTGGAGTCACTCATCATAAACACTTTTTGCCATCATATAGTTTAAACTTTGAGAACCACTCTTTACGAGATATCATGTGGAATGATGCCCTCGAATCCATGAACCATACATCAATGTGTTGGCACTAAAAATTGCATGGTCAATTTTGAGTACCATTATGAATTTTAAGGCCTATAAGTGCTCTTTAATGCATATGTACCCGGTTGTACCTTTGAGCCTCATGAGGTGTTTAATGTTTTTGAAATCTTCCATTCAGTATGCCTACTTGTTTCATGAAGCTAAATCGCCATTCCAAGCCATTTTGTGAAGTCCCGTTTTGAGCAATTGTCAATTCTACATTTTCACCTAAGTGACAAATAGCAACTGGAAGTTGTGTTTTTCATTGAATATCTCACACTCAAAATTGTATCATGACCCGCCACTTTGGGAGTGTCTAGTGTCCATACCTGAGAGCCTATGTTTCAAATTTTGAGTTGTTTCGAATCCGTTAGGCTAGGTTTTGAACTCCTCAAAGTTGTTAGTTTACTATTTTCATGCTTATGCACTTTGCACATAATTCTGGGAAGCCTTGTTTGACGTGTTATAATTTTGACCCAGTTGACCAAAATGAAAAAATTCCTTTTGTGTTGCATTGTAGATGTTAGAGACTTTTTATGTTTCAAGTTTCAGCTTATGAAGAATCTATTTGATCAGTTTTCAAACGTGATTCCAAACAAAATTTCTATCTTTTTATTGGTGTTAGCAAGTGCAACTTGTTTGGTACCCCTGTTCGGGATGTCATAACTTGAGATCTGTGATTGGTAAGATCAAATTGATTGTACCATTGTGTTGTCCTCTAAAAATGCTCTAAGTGTGCCAGTTTGCAAGTCATGACAAATCCATTTACACACTTTTCTAGGTCAATTCCATTTGCAAAAATCACTTTTCTATCATTAATTCAATCTGCAAAATCCAACTAGCCTACTTTGACCAATTTCCAAACACTTCCTATTATTCATCATGAGCCTAAATTGCAAATTTATACTCACCTCATGACAAAGAACCAATGCCCCAGTTTTTGTCCTCCCAAGTGTCAGTTTACCCAATTTTTGAAGCTGATTCTGAACCCAATTTAGTGTTTTTTGACATGTTTTCTTGCAGGTAATTCTGAGTGGTCAACTTTGTCCGTCAATATCTTTTGACCCTAAATTCATGATGAGATGAGGTTCAACAAGGTGCAATATTGTAGAACAAAGAATCAGTGTGTTCAATCTCAGAACCTGGTCAGAGGTTCAGATCAGTTTTTAAGGCTAGTCAATAGACCTCCTGGCACAAAGTCAATAGTTTGTAGACAGGTGTAAAATTGAGTTGTAAATTTGTTTCTAGGGTGAAAATTTGACTTCATTCAGTAACTTGAGTTCAATGGATCATTTTGAAGATTCACTTGTATGAAAATGAAATTGTTTTTTAGCTGGACCCACTTTGGGGTCTGACTAATTCCATCAAATGAGCCAGATTTTCATTGAATCATGAAGTTGTCTTGATGATGTAAACATGGGGAACTCACTACAAGAAGAATGAAGTTTACAAAAGGTGCATCTACAACAATCAGGGACAATCCACATCTATGGCAGGGAGAGGTGTTTTCTATTTTTCCAACTATTGGATTTAACGACAAAATAATTTCCATATTTGTGGAAATTGGAATGGGCAAGATGGATTGTTATTTGAATAATTATGAAGTATCAATATTGGAAGCTACTAGAGTTTACTACTCTCATAAGGCAACATCATGGATTATAGAGGACTCATGTCCATAATATTTGTTGGAGGTTTGATGAATCCTGACACATTTAGCTTGGATAACATAGGATTCAGGATCTTCCCTACCAAAATCTGTCGTGCTTTGGTAGAACAGATTACTTGCTCATTTTTGCTATCTTCCAAGGAAGCTCTCATGTGTGGTTGTGGCTAAATGGAGTATTTTTCTCAACCTTGGCTTGTGACGCATGCCTTTGGAACATGAATCTTCTATACATTTAATTAGCTGAGTAGAGCACTGAGCCTATGGTCTTGCAAGATTCGAAAACAAATCCATAGAGGTGCCCATCAACAAAGCTGACTAGAGGAGCCTCACGCTAGTAGATGATGATAATGCCCAAGTAAAAAGAAAATCCCCACGCTAGCAAGATATCCCACACCATGAAAAGGCTCATACCCTACACTAAACAAAGGAGAGTGTAGTGTTAAAGAAGGGGAACCCACACATTAGATAGAAGGAGGTCTATGCAAGAAAGGATCGACAATATTCTCAGTGAGCAAGCAGGAAAATGCGTAAAGAAGAGGCAACACTCCATGCTGAATAGAGGAGGCATTTCTTTTGAGGCGCAGTCTAAAATGAAATATCCCACATTCATTGGGAGGAGGGAGTATTAAAATGTTTTTATATCCCATCACATACTTTACATAGTGCCTTAAGAAAGGCTCCTTTTGAAAGGCAGTGGCTTGCGCAAGGGCCCTACTAATGATGTCAGCCGGGATGGCAATGCAATAATTTTATGCAAAGATCCATGTGAGATGATGTGGCACACAAAATAGGGAGGCACAAGATGTTGTCACATGTCTTGATCCAGTGGTGGGCGCACGCCTGCAATATCAAGATGTATGTTGGATCAATAATGCGAGAATGCAAAATTTTGACATGTGGCAAGAGGGTCCCAACTAGTGATGAGGTGGCATGAAAGGAGTAGTTTGAGGCAGATGCACAAGATGCTGCCACGTGGTAGATTGAGCGATCTTGGCAATTCTGCAAAATAAAGATGCAGGGTGGTTAAGCGAAGCAGGTATGTGGGCATGTGACATTTGGCACCAAACTCGCTAAGTGATAATGTGGCATTGCATTCAAGAGGTTGACCAATCAACAAGTGACACATGGTACTTGGTCAACAGAGGGTTGACCACAAATTTAAAGGTAGAGGGAAAAGGAATAAAATATTTTAAATGCCAAAATTTAAAATGTTTTTAAAATTAAATGCACATCGGATTTTTAAAATTAAGTGGACCTTTTTTCTAAAGTCTGAACTTTAGAACAATTTTAAAATTTTTGCGAATTTTAAAATATCATGAGTTGCAAGCCAGAGCCATGCAGGGGGGTATGACTTTCAAAATGATATTCAGGAGGTTTCTAAGAGGCAAACATGGTAGTATTATATATCGTTGGAATTGGAAGAATATAAATTTTTCAATTATGAAATTAGTTTTATGCACAGGAAGTAGTTTGTTCGAGTTGTAGGAGGTTTTCTCTTAGGTTTCCAATTTGCAACTGTATTCAGGTAATAAAGTTTAGAACTATTTCATAACATGGAAATGACCTAAATATTAGTAAAAGACAATGAAAATGCAATTAAGGTCAAATTCTGATCAGATTCACTCAGCAAAAACTCAATTTCACCGGCATTTTCATGAAGTTATCAGATATTTTTGGTGACTCAAAGAGTTTTCATCATTAAACAAAGATATTTACAAGTTTGTTACAATATAGTTATGAAAACAAAATAGATCAAAATGGGAGAAGGAAGAGAGAGGTTATTTAGTTGCTAAAGGTTGAATTCCAAGTGGACACATGTCAGGCATAGATCAGATCTAGGAATTCACTTCTTGCTATATCTTTCTTAACTTCATTCATTGTAGGGGTTGGAATTTTGGAAAGTTTTCTCTGGAATGAAAACACTTAGCACAATTGGCCCTGGAATTGATGAATTATGAATGGAAGATCTTGGATTTTTGTTGGTTCCAGACCATGAAGCTTTGCTTTGGCTGTGATACCCCCTTCCCACCATTTTCTCTCTTGTATGATAGCATTTTCTCATTGTATAGTCTAGTTTATTAGGTTCTTTATGAGTTAATTTCATGCATTTTATGTATTATTTCAAGGAAATCAATACAAGGAACAACAAATGTTTAGTTTCAGTTTAAATATTGTCTCCTTTCTTAGTTGAGTTGTGATGTTTTATGGTCTTTGAACAAAGAGCCTAGATCATAAGTACAATCCCTTAAGGTTGTATGTTGCTTCATTGTTGCTTGTAATTCAAGGAATTATGTAAATGCTGCAGGGATTCAATAGGGTTGCAGGTTTGTTGAGGAGGATATCAAGTAAGAATGAGATTTAAGTTGAACATTGATGTCTATTTACAAGTTGAATGGATAGATCATATATCTGAATATATGAATTAGTATAAGATATCCAAAATGCATGAGGGAGATCCATGAATTGCCTAATGGATGAGGCACTGATATGTTACAAGATCATAAGTTTGTTGTTCATTCCTAGTTTTCATCCGTTTTCCCCACCCACATAAAATCAAATCAAAATTCAAATCATCTTTACATTTTATGTTGAAGAACCTAAATGTAATGCCCTCACTTAGCTTGTGAATATCATAGAGTTGCAATTTGCTACTATAAATCTGTGTTATTACATGAGTTAATAGGAGAAATAAGGGTTTTATCTGCTTTATATTAGATTCAATATATGCTTTGATAACTGGTACCATATAAAGAATCTATAGGTCCACCCACCTAGGTTTTGCAGAGCCTAAAGAAGAAGAAGGGTCTAGCCTTATAGTTGGCCCAACACTGCAGTCAAGTGTATCCATCATAGGAATTTGGTAGCCTTAGATGCATTGGTCTGGTTTCTTGGTCATTTTCAAAACTGTTAAATCAGGAGCCAACACAATGGACACATGAACTCCCAAGGCTATTATGGAGGCATCAACATCACTCTAAGAAGATTTGATGATAGAAGTGTAGGTCTTCCTCTTTTTCGCCTCCTTAAAATACTTCTAGATATGACCTTTCTTCTCCTAGTTCCAACATTTCCCCTTGGACCTTTCTTGAAGAGTAGTTGATTTTCATTTCATAGAATTTGATTTCATTTCCTTCTTACCTTTTTCCATCGATATTTCTTGTATAGTGAGAGCTTCTATGGCCACCTTAAAGGATTTCCTTCACATATCCTCCGCTAAAACTATAACAACTGCTTCATCAATTTTAAATTGGGTAGTTGTGCTTCTAATGGGCATTACCAAGTGATCCCATGACTTTGACAACAAGCACAACAATAACATGCAATGATCATCTTCACTAATGAACACCCCAACAAATATTAATTATGTAATCACCATATGGAATGATTTCAAACAAATTTCCATAGCCATTCCTCTATCCTTCTTTAGGGAGTACAATTTCTTTCTCGAGAGAATCTTGTTTACCAAGGATTTTCCCTAATAAATGTCTTCCAATTTCTTCCACAAAAATGTGTTGTTTTTTCTTCATGGACATTCAATAAAACCAAATCTTTAAACTCAGTCTTATCAATCCTCTAGGCTTCAGATCTTCTTCCTCCCAATCTTCCTACTTCACACTTCAAGGTTTATTGTCAGACACAACAATCTACAACTTTAAGTTTCCACAACTCAAAGTTTATGCAATTGAACTTTTCGATGTCCACTTTTTATAACATACCAACCATCTCAATTTACAAATACAATTTTTGCAAACTACCACTAAAACCACATTCACACAAAAAACTAAACCCTAGCAGACAAGGACAATACAACTAGCTAGGTTTTGATACTGCTTGTTAGGAAAATAATGGTGTGGAAAATCTTTGAATGCCATATAACAAGAAAATAAGCAATAATAAATTTAGAGATATGCAAGTAAGTGGAAGAAGAAAAATACCAAACATAGAGAAGCACAAGTTTAATGTGGGAAAAAATTCCAAGAAAAACCTACCACCACAAAACCCTTGAGGAATTAAACCAAGTTTACATATATAATAGACTCTAGATTTTTATATAGGCTTAGATTTAGTTTCAATCTACCTAATTTTCATCACTCTACATTTTTACAAATCTTGCAATAATTTATGCATATTGAAATTCATTGTAGAATTTGGTATAGAAACTGTTACAGTTCAAAATGGTCTACAATCGACAATCACAATAGAAAATGGCAACCACTCCAAAGGCATCATTGTATGCCATCACCACAGGAGCATTCTCCTGAAATGACACTATAGCAAAAGTATGGCCCTTGTACTAGATTCATTGTACTAGCTTCAATGTGCTCCCACCATATCAAATTCTTTCTTTACTATATCTATAGTATGATTGGTTGCCAATGTGGATTAGGGAGACATATCACACTATACGGTGGAGTTGTACTTGTCAAGTTTATGTATGCTAGGTAGTCTTAGTGTACTTATCAAACTTAATGCTATCAATCTACTCACCATACCAAACTCACTATACATGTCAAACTTAATGTCGTGTGCACATGTATGGTGGATTCACTACACCATACAATGATCCCATGTACAGTGGATTTGCCAAATGGTGTGTCTTGTGCTTCATTACCTTAACAAAAATTATGAGAGAATAGTCTTGGAGAATATAGTTCATGTATTCTTGCTATGTGGTTACATATTTCCAACCTTGTCAATGATTGTTGCAGATTTTTTTGTTTTAACTTTTGTACACACTTCTTTTGATTTCTACTGTTCTTATTTGATTTCATTAAACTATAATGCCACACTACCCAATAACTATATTTTACATTGACAGACTCCTCAATATTAATCCACAAGACTAATGTTTCAATTAGGTTAACTCTGAAAGTTTTCTCTTACAACTTTTAAAAATTACCACAACCTTAATATTGAATTTGTAATTTTCACTTCCTTTTTGTTACTTCAATAAAAAAATAAAAAAACTCCTTTCCTACATAAGGTAAAACTTTAGCTTTATAGAGTTATTGTTAATATAATAGTGGACGATTCATATTGTAGATTCGTTGAACTAGCTTCCTAATGCCCATAATTATTGAGAACAATAATCACGACAATAGGGTGGTGTAGTTGATGGTTATTTTTTAATTTTTTTATTGAGAATGCACCATAACCTAAAATATGCACCCATGTCACAACTTTCTTACCGATTTATACATCGTGCATGTTTTATATTTGTATGAAGAACGAAGAAAAATGCTTCCATGTAGGCGAAGAACACACCCCAAAAATGTCATCGTAAGTTTTGAGCAATGATTATTCACATTGATAGTGGAAAAGGAATATTCATCCTCTAGAGGCGTGTTAAAATACAAGTTCTTCAAAAAATCAGTAGACCATGTAGCGGGTATGCATGCGTGGGTAACCTTTCAAGTCTTGGGCCAGTGGATGAAGATAATTCGTGTAAAAATTACAAATAATAAAATGCATCGTTGCAAGAGAAATAGAAAGATTATTGCCTAGAGAAATCTGCAGATTGATTTATGCAAGATAAATCAATAATTATTTTAGTTGAATGAGTTGGGATTCTAAAATATTTTATTCGATTAGTGATATAATTTAATTTTAAGGGAAGTATAGGTATGTTAATGATGTTAATAATCAATTTGTCATATAGTTGGATTTCAAGAGCTTCCTAAAACAATTATATTCAAACATGTACATTGATTATATTATATTTTAGTTAAAATTTATTCATATATGATTTATTGTTGAAAGTACAAAAATAATTTGGTGTGTAAATAGTTGATGCCATTAGTCAAATTAATGTAAGAACAAAATGGTAGTGAAGGTCTAGAGTTTTTTTCGCTTTGCTAGGGTTTTCTTGCTTCATGCAAACTTTCAATTTTTTTTGCATACGGCCTTTTGCTTGCACTCCCCTTCTGTCGGTACTTGTCATACCGCATTTACTGTGGGAGCTTTAAGTTAGGATATAATGGCTCCGGCAAGCGGTGAACCAGTTGTTTCTGGTGTTCACGTTGCTGCTTCGGACTGCCATGGCGCCGCCACCAAACAAACGCCCGCGCAAGTTTGTCCTGAAGGTTTTCCACGAGGTAATCCTGATATTGTCCTTCCTTTGCAAGAATTTGATGCTACATGTGACTAGTTAGAACAACATACCTTGATAGGGTATTTTTTTGGTAGGACTCCCCCTGAAGCTATGCTCAGAGAATGGGTCAACAAAAGCTGGACTCCTCATGGTGTCCACCTTGATGTTGTGCAAAACCTTACCAAAGGTTTTTTTATTTATTTCACTTTGCTAACCCGTTGCAAGCTGATGCGGTTTTTACCAATGGCCCTTGGTCTGTGCGTTCCTCTCTGCTTGTTTTTCAGAAATGGTCCCGAGACTTCTCTGTCTCGGATGATAAAAAGCTTAGGGTTCCTATTTGGGTCGAATTCCTAGGTCTACCCTTGCCCTGTTGGCCTTTTATTGAGTCCATTGCCCAAGCCCTTGGCAAAGTTGTTACCAAGGAGCCTGAGAAATTTTTTAATGCTCGCCCTCAACGACGTGTTTGCATTGAAGTTGATCTTTCTAAAGATCTCAAGGATTCTGTGGAAATCTAGATTGGCGCTCAAACCTTCGCACAGAAGGTGCTTTACTTGAACCTACCTAACACCTGTTATAGGTGCCAGTCTGCAGAACACAAGATCAGGGATTGCCCTTTGGCCATGCCTAGGGTCAAGCCCCAACCTAAAGCAACGCCTGTCAAGTAGGTCGAAGGAAAAAAAGAAGAATGGGTTACTGTTGGGCACAAAGGCAAGCCTACCTTGAATCCTTTGGCCCCCAAGCCATCCTATGCGGCCGTTACCGCGATTCCTCCTGCTTCTATCGAAGTGTCAGCGCCTGCTAGCGTGGAGACGCCAGTGGCTTCTGTTGCACTGGTTTCAGTTTCGCAAGTTTCAAACCCTGCTGGCTCGTAGGGGATTGAGGCAGCCGCCAGGACCTCCTCCTTGGCTAGGGCTCATTCTCCTCTTGTAGTCTCTTCCATAGTACCACTAGAAACAAGGCATTCTCGCAATCCTCTTGGACGTGCAGAGATATCAGGGGTCAAACGACAGGCTGTAAGTCCAGAGGATTTCCCGTTTGACTTTCACCCGATTTCTACCTTTTTGTAGAATAGTTACTCCTCTCTCGAGGACGAGGATGATATGGAAGAGTTTTCATGAACTTCCTCTCTTGGAATGTTCGAGGTCTTACAGACCTCCCCAAAAAATTCTATGTCCGGGATACCTGTCATAGACTTGAAAATTTAGATTTTATTTGCCTGCAAGAAGTTAAGATTTCTAGTTTCATGTTTTCTGCTGCATGTTGCGTCATTTGGCAGGATAGTGTCATGTTTTCTTCTCGGCATGAAGCTGGCCGAGGTGGTGTAGTTAGTCTCCTATCACCTCACCTTCATTCTGCTATTATTTCACACGGCTCTGACCCCACACACCATATTATTTGGCTTTTGCTTTCCATTAACAATCATTCTTTTGGAGTCATTAATGTTTATGCCTCCAATGATGCTATGGAAAGGGCGCAAATGCGGGTTTGGCTTGTTCACAACCTGCCGCCAGCTACTTGGGTCCTATGTGGGGACTTCAATATGGTTGAAGTGGCCTTTGACAAAGATGGCATTCTGCCTTTCCGTTCGACAGCTCGGGAAAGAGAAGCCTGGTTTTACATGTGTCATAAATTGGGCCTCTTTGATCCCAATACTAGCCACCATCATGATAATGGGGCTTGGCACACTTGGTCCAATTTTTGAGCTAGTCATGACCACATATTGAAACGTCTTGATCGTGCTATGATCTCGACGCAATCTTTTTTTTATTTTTCTGAAGATTGTGATCTACCTGTCATTCCCCTGATAGATGCGACGTTGTCAGACCACTATCCCATTTATTTTGGCATTTCTTGGCAAACAGATGTCCCCAAAGTGGTTAAGTCTCAATTCTTCCTCAACATGTCTGTGCTATTGCATGCCTTCACCATTTCCCACATACAACGTGTCTAGAATTTGGAACCGCGTCCACATTCTCATCGAGGTTGGATTCAATGGTGGAATGATGCCATTACCAGAATGGCTCATTTTTTGCGCATCTACAGGCGTCAACTGGCAATTTTCAGAAAATGATCTTATGAAGCCAACAACCTTGCCCTCGAAAAAGCCTTTGAAGTGCTCACCTTCAACCCCTTTGATGTGGATCTTCAACTTCAACTTGTTAAGCTTCACCATTAAAAGAAAATTGCTGATAACTATGCTACCCGAGGAGCTCAAATCAAAGCCCATCTCCACTAGTTGGAGGTTAGCGACAAAGCCTCGAAGGAGTTCTTCCAGGCTCTCTAAACTCGTCATACCAATATTGGGATTAAAAAGATAAAACAAGGAACTGATGCTCTTTCCAATCTACTAGACATCCTGCAAGCTTTTGTTCTTCACTATGAGAATGTTTTTGCTTCCCAGGGCCATTTAGTTGCTCAGGAGGAGGCTCTCAGAAAGTGTATTACTGTTACTCCAAACTGCCTCGCGGTTGAGCAACGCACTTTCTGTGAGCAACTTCTTTCCCTCCGAGACCTTAAACAGGCAGCCTACTCCATGGTGGATGAAAAATCCCCTGGGTGTGATGGATTTCCCTATGAATTTTACAAACATCTTTGGGAGCAAATTGGTCTTGATCTGCACAAAGTCTATCTTGAAGCATACCATTCTAAAAGCTTAGGAGCAATCATAAATAAAGGTAGTATTAAATTCATACCTAAAGTTGGTGATCCTGAGGACATTTGCAACTAGAGGCCCATCACCCTCCTAAATGTGTCTTATAAGATCATTGCTAAGGCGCTCTCTCTCAAAATCCACCATATGCTTCCTCTAATTGTGCGGCCTGAACAAATTGGCTTCATCAAATCTAGGTATATTCTTGGCAACATCATTGTTTTCTGGGAAGGTATGGAATGGGCCCGTAAGTCCAAGCAACAGTCTATCTTTTTAAAGATAGATTTTGCTAAAGCCTATGATCACATTGAATGACTTTTCATTTTGGCTATGCTTCAGGCTCTGGGTTTTGGTCCCAATTTCCTTCAGTCTGTGGCGATGCTCTTTGGTGACGCTAATGCTTGCATCACCATCAATAATTTTCAATCTGAAGCTTTAGGACTTTTTGTTCCATCACACAAGGTTGTCCATTAGCTCTAGCACTTTATGTCCTTGCTGCTGAAAGTTTTGGTTATTTACTTGCTCACTCTATGTCTTTAGGGCTGGTCCGTGGCATTTCCTTGCCCGATTCTTCCTCCCACTTAGTCAATGGTCATTTTGCTAATGATTCTTTTCTCACTCTTCTTGAAGATGAAGAAAACATAAAAAATGCTTTAAATTGTCTTGACACTTTTTGTCAAGCCTCTAGCTCTGCCATTCAATGGCATAAAACGCTCTGTTACCGATAGTCTTTTTTTCCAGCTCCACTTTGGCTCAGCCAATTCCAGTGGAAATGAGTTACTCATGGAGAAATTTTTTGCTTTCTTGGCATTCCCTTTGCTTTCCAAGCTTCCCCTGTGGAACTTTGGAATGTTGTGCTTACAAAGATTACCAAAAAGCTTGATTATTGGATCACTAAGCCGCTTTCTCTTGTTGGTAAATTCCAGATTTGTTCTAAGATTTTGGCTGCCACCCATGTGTTTTATTATTCTTGTTGGGCTCCCTCCAAAGCTTCCTATCTCAAATTAGAACGTTTGCTCAGAGATTTTCTTAGGGCCTCTAGTTCTAACCATCATGGTTTTCATAGAGTTGCTTGGGATTTCTGTTGTCTCCCAAGGGAATCTGGGGGTCTCAGCCTGCTTTCACTTCGAAAGCAGGGCCTTGCCCTCTGTGCTAAATGGATTATTAGAGCTATTTCTGGAGATGAAGCCTAGAAAATTCTTATCAGGCATTACATCTCTTCAGGCTTCCCTGCTAACAGACCGGCGTGGAAGGGAATTGGTTTTCAGACCCTTCTCACTATGCGTGATCCAGTGGTCATACATGGCTCTTTTGTTATAAAGAGCATCTGGAAAGCCTGGGAAGCTGTTAAACCTTGGCTTTGTTGGGCTGGTAATGAGTTTCACAATGGTCTGTCCTTAAATCATCAGAACATTTGGTGTTCTCCCCTGTTTGCCTTCCAAGGTATTCCTCTTGCCAAGACTCAAGGTGTCAATGCTTTGCGTTTCTATAAACGTGGCATTCGCACTACCAAGGACATTTTTTCAAGAGTCACCATGAATATCAGGTCTTGGGAGGATATGCAAGTTCAATATCACCTTGTATGTACGGATCGCCAGACTTATTAGCTTCTGTTGTCTTCCATCCCTGTGCACTTACTTCATAAAGTGGGGATTCAGTCTGTTCGACCTTGGTGGTATGATTGGAAGTGGTTTCCTGCCACTCCATTTACCAATTATAAGCCCAATATGGGATACGGATGGCTTTCGCCCCACCTTCCGATGGTGGACACGCTTAATCAACGATGGCATTTGCATTCTTCACTTTCTCAATGGAGAAAATGGTTTGACACCATTTGGAGTGCAATTACAGAACCTAAGATTGCTCACTTTGCTTGGTGCCTTGCTTTCCAAGGTCTTCCACTGGGGCCTTGGCTCAAGCACATTGGGGTTCCTGATCCCAGATGCCCCTTCTGTGGCCAACCTGAGTCCTTTTGCATATTTTTTGGTTTTGCAAATGTGCTCAGAATTATTGGCACTGGATCCATGATTTTTCAAGCCTTTCAGGCCCGAACCTTTTTCATGGCACATGATCCTGCTGGGTGATTCCCCTAGTTTTCCTCGGAAGTTTTCCCAGATTTGGCATACTTTCAGGATGGAAATTTTTTTTTCTCTATGGAAAGATAGGAATGCAGTTCTATTCACTCACAATTTTTTGGATGTTAACATTGCAATATACACTAAGGCATGCATTTGTAACAATGTCATTATGCAGATACAAGTGCAAGCTAATAAAGTTTCCCTGGAGGTTGCCCACTTATAGGAATTGTTAAACCACTGGGGCAATGCTCCTTGTACCATTGCCAGAGTGCCTCCGGATGCCTCGACTGATGCCTCCTCATCCCGCGGTTGCCATTCCAGATGCCAGTCCTCTGATCGCCATTCACACACACCGCGCTCCCAGGGTCCCCGCAACCACTCTCCTCATGGTGGTCATGGCGGTTGGAGGCACCGCTCTGCTTCCCCACCATGTGGCGATTCTGGCTGGTCCCCGACTCCCACCCCTAGGCAGGCTTCTAGCTAGTCTCTGGCTCCTCCCCTTGGATGGCCGCACTCTGGAAGGTCTCCCCGGCTGGCCTTGGCAATTTCTCCTCCGCGGCCACACAAGAAGGATGCGAAGACTGCAACTACCCTAGATCCTGCAGATGTTGTTGACGACTAGACTGTTCCTAGTCCGCCTCACAATCCCACTGATGTGTGGGGATTTCCTCATAAAGATTATCCTCCTCCCTCTGTTGGTACTGCCTTGGCAGCATGAGGTTGTTTTAAACATTTTTTTTTTTTTATGAATAGTTTATAGTCGTTGGCTGCGGCCATGTTGTTTACTCCGGCTTCGGTCGATTGAACTCATTCGCGGGGTGATCTTGTATCCCCCGGCCCTTTTTTGTGAATTGTAATCTTAGTAAATTTTATTAATTGAAAAGTACCATTCATCAAAAAATTAATGTAAGAATATGGTATGTAATTATTTCTTATTTTATTAATTTTCTTTTAGTAAATGTAAACATTTCAAAATTTAATTGTTATATGTTTAAAAAATTTGGTGACTACGTCTAGAAATTGTATGAAACAACTCAATTTATTTGTGTATCATTTCTCAACTATTTGTTTGATAATTACTTTATTAGAAACTTACAATACTTAAAAGTTCTTTCAATGAGTAATATCTATCACATATTTAATTTAATATTAACAACTACTTTCTTGAAAAAAATCATGTTCAAATCATATATTTAAAATAATACTTGGAGATTGGATTAATGTAGAAAGTAGAACAAAGTTCATTAATCTAAATTTTACTAGAACATAGGTTGAATAGTAAAACATCCATTTAATACAAGAATTATTTTGAGCCTATCATTACAAAGAGATGTTAAAAGAGTTTTTCGACATGTATAATCTAATTAATTAGAGGAAATAAATAATAAATAATGATGATGTAATTATATATACATGATAAAATATATCATTATTTGATTAGCTTTTATGGAGTTAAAATTTGTGTGTAGATAGAAAGAACAAGATAGAGAAGGGGTTGGGAATCACATGTAGTGATTAGCCTTAAATATGGGTTCATCTTCTTCCATAGTGTCATACAAAAATAAACAAAAAACTTGTTACCTCTATCTCAAACTATGCTCCAAGGTAATCCATGAAATCTCACAACTTCTCTAGAGAAATAATATTCTAAATCTACTACATCTGTGGTATTCTTACAAGGTATGAAATATTATATCTTGGTAAACCTATCTTCTATTGTATGTGTAGAGTCATTACCTCTTGTTATCTTAGGGAAACCATGAAAAAAATCCATGTTAATTTGTTCTAAAAGTCTAGTAGGGACTATCAAAGATTTATATAATCCCACATTTTCAACCAATAGTTTATGGTTTCGATTGTGTGTGAGCTTTTTTACATCAAGAATTATTTGTTCAAAATTCTAATAGATTGTGGAAATTTTGGGTAAAAGTACATATTTATGTCACCTTTTAGTATACAAAAATCTCTTTTGGACAAATCTCATTTCTCTATTAAAGCTCATATTTTTTGTAAAATAAAAAATGCACTTTTATAGATCTCATATTCAATATCATAATTATATAAATTTCAAAGTCTTTTGATTAGTCATAATATTATATTTATCTCTATATGAGAGAGTCCTCTTTAGGAATATGTTTTTTTTTCCCAAAAGGTGTAGATTTGACACAGAAGTTTTTTACCAGAGGAAAAAAATGTTAGATTCTAATAAGCTCGATCTTGAGTACTTATATAACGAAGAAAATATACATCAAAAATAATTATTTCATTTTTTGTTCTCTATTTATACATGTCATTAATACAATATTTTCAAATTAGAACAAAAAAAAAAAGATGGTTTGCATATACTTGTTTGATGGAAAATACACCCTATTTTTTTACTGTTAAAATGGGGACTTCAAAATTTAAAAAAATCTAAAAAAATCCTTACTCAAAAAATTATAAATCAATGTAGGCATAAAATTCACCCAATTCTACACATTTAATCAATTTACTTCATCTTCAAATTCTAAACACAATCCCTTTTTTTTGTGTCACTAAAGTTGAACAATTACATTCTGATATTATTTTTCTTTATAAAAGGTGACCATTTTTTTTTTCTTTTATCCATTTATAACACTAATAATCCCATGTTCTAACTACTACTCTTAGCAACTTAAAAAACTATACAACTCTAAACAAAATTCCTTACATCCTTATGAATCTAAGACTAAAAATATTTCTCACTTATTAAACTTATTATATTGTCTATACCAAAGTGTCTTGCTAGTCATCCACAATGCTTTTATTTAATAAAATTATCCCTTATCGAACTCTTAGGTATACATGAATAGGATATTCTAAATGAAACACTTTGTTAATTAAATAATCTAACAATTTTTATTTGTTTATTTGAAAAAATTTCTATGCAATATTTTTGAGCTTGTACAAAATTGGGGTCATCCTCATATATGCTCTTTAAATTGTCAAATTCAAGTACTTCAAATCTTATCACTCTCAGCCAATGACTTCTTATGCTTAAGAATTTATAACCTTATTTGACCTACCACTCCCATGATTTTTTAAAAGATGTTTATATCTTTGTTGAAAATCAACCCATCAAATATATATTTGATTTGATTTACTTTTACTATTAAAACACTACAATGCTTCTGGGTCAATATATAATAAAAAATAACTATGCAAATAACATCTTCACTTTTTCAAGGATTTTTCTATCACATATTTTTTTAGCATAAATTGAAAATTTTCACTTAGAATCATTCAATTTTGAAATGAAACAAGTAATAGATCTACCTTCTTAACTCAACCTTTCTTCAATTTCATTCCCACTTGCATCACAATCAACTTGAAATGCCTTATTTCAATAAGGAAAACATATGTCTTCTCCATTGACACATTCTAAATACTTATTATCTCCTCTCATAGTACCAATCATAAGGCTACGAAAGGAACAAAATTTTCAAATGAAGATGCAGTAGAGAACATCCAATGAATGAAATTGTTTGAAATCCCTAAAATTATCATGTGTTGTCCTCCAAGTGATTTATTTAACCTTTTCAAAATCCATATTGAATCTATCTACTAAGAATAAAAAATCCTAAGTACACTCTATCATCTATTAAAAAACATTTTGTGTTATTAACCAATAAGTTCTCATTCCTTAATTTCTAAAAAACTTACCTTAGGTGCAAAAAATGTTGTTCTCTTTTAATAAAAATTAGAATAATCTGAAACTTATAAATAATGATATTTCTTCAATACCCCATTCCTCAACCTTAGGAAATTGCTACATCAATTGATTACTGGAATATATATCACTAATCACTCATTCGTACCTTTATTTGTGTTGAATGCAATCTTCCACTAATATTATTTTCTGATTCTGATATGATAATAGAATCTCTTGAATGTAGCCTTTACAAAATGCATATCTCCACTCAAATAATCCATTATATCATTTATCCTATGTAAATAAAAATGAGACACTTTCAATGTGATCCTAATTATTTAATTTGAATTGGTAGAAATCCCCAATTCTAAATTTCTCTTAAATTCTAACACTAGAGGTAGTACATAAGGACACAAACCCTCAGTGATTAAACCATTCTCCAACAAATTTTCCACTTTCCTATTTATATATGCAATATTTTGAGGGGATCTTTGGTGTGAAATATTTTTGGAAAACTTTGTCTTGGGATTGGGTTCACTCAATACCTAATGTTTCTCATAGGTGGACAGCAATCAAGTATATTATCTGATTTGATGTCTTCATGTTATGTCAAAATATATTTCATCTCCTTATATTTCTCTCCTTATGATGAAAAAATGGACTTATTAATGATTAAATCATGTAAGGACACAAACCCTCAGTGATTAAACCATTCTCCAACAACTTTTCCACTTTCCTATTTATATATGCAATATTTTGAGGGGATCTTTGGTGTGCAATATTTTTGGAAAACTTTATCTTGGGATTAGGTTCACACAATACCTAATGTTTCTCATAGGTGGATAGCAATCAAGTATATTATCTAATTTTATGTCTTCATATTATGTCAAAATATATTTTATCTCCTTAGATTTCTCTCCTTATGATGAAAAAATGGACTTATTAATTATTAAATCATGAATTACATTGTCACTCTTCATTCTATACAAAACATTTCTTTATTTAACCAAAAAGATCCTCACACTAGTACAACAATCATTATTATTACTCTCAACTAATGGTAAAAATACTTTTTTCCTTTTATTTTCAAGTATGGTATAACTATTCCTTCTACCATCATACAACACTTTTCTATCTTACATCCATGGTCTACCGAATAGGACATGGCATACTTCTATATGAAAAATATTGCATATAACTTCACCATGATGAGATCCAATTTATAATTTCATGAGGAATTGCTTACTTACTGCTACATTATGTTCATCCTTTGTCCATGAAAATTTTAAGGGTTTTGGATTTTGTAATATGCACCAATTATTTATTTTCACCAATTACTTATATGATAGCTTATTTGAACTATCACTATCACTGATTAACTTACACCTTTTCACATTTTATTCTTTGAACTATATGTTTCCTTTGTGTTCCATAAAATCTTATTTCTCTAAAATTTCTCATCTTTGAAATCTTTTTCCTCTTCCTCTTTATATTTAATATAGTTTTCCTTCAAATTTTTGGTGCATACGAATAAGCATCTGAGCTATATTCTACAAATTGAATACAATAATCTAATCTTGAATTGAAACCACTAAACCATTAAAATTCCTTATAATCCTTTCAACCTCATTCTCTATATGGTTTTATGTGATGTCTAATTTATAAAATTCATTCATACACTCAACGACATTAATATCTTTCTACATAAGGTATGGTAACATCCTAACCAAACAAACTTGTTATTTATTGATTAGAACTTTGGCTTAAATTTTAGTCTTATATCTCCTAACATATCTTTCCCCTTTCCTATTATTTTTCTTATCGATCAATAAATATTATAACAATAATTATGTGTGACCTATGCAATTTGCATAAGAATACATTAGCATCTTATATTCACTTGTACTCTCAAACCCAAATTTCATTTGTATCTTGGTGGTCCAATAAAGAAGAAACCAAAGTGGATCTATATTACAATCACAATCAAGTAGATTAAAATCAGGGTTTTTATTCACTCTAGTTATAAATATTTGAAATATTTAATGACCATGGTCAAGTTACTATCCCACCTACTCCTTAAATTATTTCTCATATTCTCTTATATACTCTATCTATCTACATCTTCTATGGGCAGTTACAACACCTTTTGATCTAGATGAAATTTATTTCAACAAATCTATCATGCATAAATTTTCATATTTCCTTTTATAAACCATTTTGAAAAATTCATATAGAATTTTGGGTCATGTCCTCACTCTTCCAGCCCATACAAACAAATATTGGAATTAATATTCAACCTCTATAAGGAATGAAAAGTTTTCTTTAATATTACATAATGAAGCTAAGAATAGGAGGGACCTCGAAACATCATTTCAATCCTTGTAAGAAGAGTAACATAATAGAAACAACTAATAATAATTAATAGAAAATAAATATAAATCATCTTATCATAAATTAATAATTTCAATGGACAAGCAACATGCAAACATAAATGCCAAGTATATACACATAAAAAAAAATTCAAATTCCCTAGCCTTAATATTCTAAGAGATAATATTATATCTAATACTTGTACTAAGATTAATTAACCTAATTTATAGAGTCAAACAAATAAATAGTTGGCTTAAAAGGATTACATCTCCCAATATGTAGATGTCATATTAAAAATATAGGTTAGGACCAAAATCATATAAGTCTCCATACATAACTCATTAAAAGTGTTGTGATCCAAGATTCAAATCTACATTATACCTAAGGATATTAAGCTATGTTTTATTATACTTTTTTTATTACAAAATTCTTTTATAATATGAGAAAACATGTAACAACCATAAAACCACAAATAGAAAATTTGACCTAGCAAGAATCCCTAATAACTTGAGTGCAAAGTAATATTCCAAGGTGCAAAGCTACAGACAGGTCCAAGAAATTGTCAAGAACATGTCCCTAGGTGCATGAAAGGTAAAAACATGAACTAAAGGTATGTGAAACATTAAAAAAAAATACTCTACAAATTGTAAACTAAAGATAAAACATATTTTTTTTATTTTAATGCAAGCTCGTCAAGAAAACAAGATTTTCCTATATCAAACTTATAACTCTTGACCTAATATATTTTTATATTTATCATACATCCATCACTTGTACTTGTACACAAAAATGGAAATAAAGGTGAATAGAAAGAGATTTTGCAAATTAAAACCTTTTGTTTTTAACTAAACTTGAACTTCAAATGAAATATGCATAAAATATAAAATATATATGTCATAGATCCCAATATTTCATTTGTCTTTGAGTGTAATCATAAAATTTTCAATAATAAGATGATCCCACAAATGCCTAAAAGGAAATTAAAAAGGCATTCTTGCATGAATCTTTTTAATTATTTCCAAAGTTAAAATAGAATACCCTAGATGTTGAAAAATATTCCTTGCATTATTTGGTGTGAACATGTAGTTAAGATCTTGTTGAGTTGTTGCTTTGCACAATGCTTAACGGTAGGAATCCTTTTGAAATTCTCTCTTGAAAAGTCAATCTTTGGGGATCAACTCTAAGGTTCTAGGCAATCTTGCAACCTATTAGAATCTTCTCAAGGATCTAAAATCTGTTCACTACTTCAAAAGAATAAAATACACAAAGAGAACTATATTTTTGTATTTTCTATTTTATGATGAAAGTAATATGAAAATGAAACTTCATGAAATCCTAAATTAACCAAGGGGTTAGTAAAGAAAATTTCAAAGATAAGGTGACAAGAAGTTTAAGAAAATAAAATGAAAGTTAAATCCTAACAGACATAAGCCATGTTAACAACAAGTCTATGAGTTAAGCTTTCAAAGAAATTGGTGGGTAACTAATGACAATAGGAGTAGCTCTTCCTTAATTCCAATGATGCAATCATCGATGGGAATTCAACAAATGTAAGATGTTTCACTTTTCATCAAATTGCAAGGCCACAAAAAGTGTGCTCATGTGAGACAAAAAGTTATGTAGGAACAAAATGGGTGATCTCTTCTCAAACTAGATATGTCAATGGAATTCATAAAACTGTAGCAAATAATAGAATTAAAAGATCACACAACTAGAAACAATGCAATAAAATTTTGGCTGAATTACATTATGAACATACATTCAAAAAATATAACACACATAGGCAAGAATCACTAAACTCCAAATGTGAGCACCAAAAGCATATATTATTGTAAAATAAAGACAACCCTAATTATATGTTACAATCTTGTATTTATAAGAAATCATCTTCTTAATTTTTGTTGAGAGAGAGAGAGAGAGAGAGATCTTTATGCAATCATGTACACTAAACTAATAAAATGAATCTATCTATGTACAAGCTATCTATCTAACTGGTGCTAAGTAGGACTTCAACCATCTTATATCATTAATTAGATGCATAAATCTTTACATGTCATAAAACAAATAAATCATGAGAAAATAAGGAGAAGAGATCCATTATTTGATGTAGGAGTGTCTGGAAGTGTCAAAAATAGAAGCTCCTTCTTTACTAAGCATCTGTCGGGGTTAAATTGCTATTAGAATGTGTTTTCAATGCATGGAATGCTCAAATTTTGGAACTAGTCATTAACTATCAATGCACCTCTGACTTCTTCAAAATCTTCCAAAACACTTTTCAAAAAGTATAGTAGAGTACCTGGTGCACCTGTACACCTAGTGCACCTAGTGCAACATCACACCCCGGAAGGCCATAAATTGTAAAATTTCTCCAAGTGTCAAAATTGAAATTTTGGCTTCTGGGTTCTATTCCCCTTTATATCAGATCTATGTCTAGGAATTTTCCCTTGAATTTCTCATTTATTTCAGTGAATTTAGCCACATCTAGTAGATCTAAAGCATTATCTTTATCTTTTACTTTCTACCTATAGTTATCCACTTCTATACAAGTTTCTGCAAAATCCCCAAGTTTTGTATCAAGCTCTAACAAAGCTTCTTATATTCTAAATGCTTGCCAAATATCCTCATCATTAGAAACTTAGTAAAAAATCTTCTAAAATATCTAAATTACTACCTCTACAAGTATTAAATTTTCCCATGCATCATTGTCAAAAATATTTAGACACGCATCACTATAATGCTTCTCAACTTCCAAAATTTTCTCTTGGGCTTGGTTCTTGAGCCTGTTTATCTCCACATGTAATGACTCCATTACTTTATTTCCAGCTGCAATCTTCTCAATCCAATCATATATTAAATCTAATTCTTCTAATGTATATACATCTATGAGCATCTTATACCTCTAGACTTTTATCACTTGTAATGCTTATAAATCTTTTCCCCAAGTATGTACTTCATCCATTAAACTAAAATCTTGATTAAAAATTTCCACTAAATTATTTGCATTCTCCTACATAAAATTCAATGATTTAAGATTTTTTTGGATAAAAAAAATTCCTTTCTCCTCAAAACTTTACCGCCATTGCTGACAGGTATTCAAAAATGACTCCAATTAAACTGCTCCCCTATCGCTTGTCTTAATTTTTGCTTTTAGAGTTTCTTTAGGGTTAGTGGAATCCAGGGGGCAAAAAATTTGCTCAAATATCTCTTAAGGAACTCATTCTCTGACTAAATTATTATCAATTCTACCCCATCTTATTCTAGGCTCCTACAAACTTCCTTTATCCTTGTTGTAACCATTAACTTTGTAGTTCCTAAGGTTGGCTTTCCAAGCATAACTTCCTAGATCTGATAATCTTTAGGAGTGAATTCTTCAACATTTGATTCTAGCGGATGGATAGCTATATGAGCAAATAGGTCTTGGCTTTGATTAGTCATGATGATAGCTAATGCTCTTGCATCCTTTGGAGGTAAATCGGGCTTCCTTAACACTTCTATCAATTCCATCATATCCTCCTCCTCAGTAGTGAATTATTTTATCTTGTTTCTTGTCACTTCTTTTTGACCCACCTTGGAATATGTTGCATTGGGGATTTACCTTTAGAAGATGAAGGTGTTTTCTTAGTTATACATTTCCCCTTATCACTCCTTTCTAGAGTACTCTCCCTTTGTGAGAGGTTTGCACCGATAGTCTCTATATCTATGGAGCCCATAGTTCTCACCTCTATGTGTTGTGAAGTTTGTTGAGGTTGTTCACCTATTTACACATCTTTTGACACTTTATCAATGGATACTTTTTGTGGCTCTTCTTCATGTTATCCCTAGAGCTGTTCAATTTATGTACCTAGAGGAAGAGGGGTAGCTGGTCCCTTGTCTACACAAAATGTGACTTGTAGCTAGAATTTTAGAAATGTTTTAGGTCCTTGTGATTTGAGGGCCCTCTGAGTCCAATCCTATTATTAAGGTTCATCGGTGGGCATGTCTTTGATCTTTTCCTCAACTAACTCGATACCTATGGGCATAAAGTCAAAATCTAACATCTTAAAGATATCAGCGACCTTCACATCCTACTCATCTATCCATGGTTGCATCTCATCTTCTAATGTAGTGGTCTACATAGGTTCATCAAGGATAGATGGCAGTGTGACCATGGAACTTCTCCTTCATTCTTGCTTTATGGCTCTAACTAGATGAGTCCTCTAACTCAAAGGTAGATCATCCTCTTCATCCTCATCACCCTCTTCTTCTTCCTCTTCCAAAATGTGTTTAGGGATAGATGGAAAATGAATCACCTTCTTAATCACCTTTTGTCTCATCTTCATCAAAGTCTTAATGCTCTTTCTTTTTGGTGTGGAGGGGGAGGTTTTCTCTACTTGTCGACGTGAGAAAACCTCTTGTACCTTAGTTTCTATTTCAAGAAACACTTGGGCAATTGGGGGAATTTGGGGATCACCTTGGGCTTGTGCAGCCTCTACATTTTTTGGCTCTTGTATGTTTTATTATTCTTACTATGGAGGTGTCATAATTTCTCCCTCTTTAGGTTTGGCTTGTTGAGGAAAATTCATTTTTCTCTTGCCCTTATCTTTACCCTTTTGAGCTCAATAATAACCAACCAACCTATCAAGTTGGTGCATCATTTCTAGCCTTACTGGTGATTAAGCTATAAATATAGGGATGGTGACCTTTTCCCTCTACCTTTAGCTAGACATGCTTGTGCATGAAACAACACTGTCTCTAGAATTGGATCAAATTTGAAGGGTTTCTTGGTCCAATCCTATGTCAATTTGATGGCATGCCTTGCCCTATGATTAATGTTCAAGTTTTCTTCCTTGTGAACCTCGACATTCATAATAGGTCATTCACTAATCTTGTCCCTATTGAACAATGGATCAAGCAACTTCTTTTAGTCTTGTTGTACTCAACAAAATATTTATCTTCAAGGCCTTTTCTACCAAATACAAAGTCATCCTACAATAGTCCCTAATGCAGACATCCTAGTCATTTATTGCATTCATTCAATGATCCTCAATAGCTTCTTCATGTTGGAATGTTTTCCCCACTAAATATTGCACTCTCTCGATATTGTCAAACTATGGCTATGGAGAATTATACTTTTTTAATGAATATTGATCCCATTTGTATTCAAAATAGGGAATATCTTGTGTTTGATCTACCTGAAAAGGTCCTATAGTAATAAGTTAGGTCCAACATATTTTATGTTGCTTTCTAAGTCTATTATAGGTAGCAAGAGTTGTCAAGAAATCTCCAGGAGGATGAGCCTATGACTAGGATATCTAGGGAGCTTCTTAGGGTTAATAGTTGTACCTTCTACCCTCAAATATGTAAATGTATAGAATTGGATGTAGTAGGCCCCAACTAATGATATCTATATAGCTGCCTACTCTAATGTTCTCTTCACATAATCTCATTTTATGAACCATATTATTGTGAAGATGAAAGTGTTGTTAACAATTTTGTATCCTTTTCTTTTCTCTAAATGCCTTTTCCTTACTAGCTAAGGGTATACAATATATGGCCATGCATTGACATCTTGCATACTACCCCATTATAGAGCCTTGGGTAATCCATCACCCTCATGGCTAAAAAGTACACCAAGTATGATGTCATGTAGAATTTTCTATTGTTCTTTACTGCCAGCAACTACTCACACAAATTCTGGCTGAGAGTAGAAGCCTAATCTAGCGGTATCTCTACTTTCTTTATTATTTCAATAAATTGCATCATGAAAATGTTCAAGTGTTTGGCCACAAGTAAATCCATTACTCTATTGAAGAATATGATTCATTATCCAATATCCTCCTTCATTTATCCCCTTTTCATGTTCACTTTACAAGTTTTCTTTCCTAGAGGAGTCCTTTCTATGAGGTATAAATATTGGATAATTTCAAAAGCCTCTTCAATATGTTCCTGATACCACCTCTCTACTTGCTCATAGGTTAGCCTAATGAATTGATCTACCCTTGAGAGATGGAATACTTTCTCAATATTCTTTGGTTAGATATCTAGAATGATCTCTCATGTTATGCTCTTTAAAACCCTCTCCTCAGGGAAAAAATGTTTCTTGAGTGTCATGATCAACTTTGAAGATTGTACTAACACCAGGCCTGATGCAACATTGATGAGCCCTGAACAAATTAGTGCAGAGATCATCTAGGACCTCTTAGTAGGTTTATTGCATATCTTCAAAAATTCTCCCAAATTTGTGTGTTTCAAATTAGTATCTTAGTTTCTAAGTTGTCATCTTGAAAGCGCAATTTTTTTGGAGTGCCTTGGAACTTGAATACTATTGGTTTTGGTGCCATTTTATCGCTAAGGGAAGATGAGGAAGATGCCATTGTATCAGCACAAAAGGAATTCCATTAGTTCAGACTTGAGGAAACATGATTAATTCACACCCTAATAATATCTTGAATAAAATCCAAAACTAGATGCCCAAAAAATACAAAAGGGCTTGATTTTACACTCACAACAAAAGAAATTGCACACCTAGCACACCAAATAGGTGTTCCTAGTGCACCTTTACTATAGTCAAACCCTTAAAATAAGGTGCACATTAGCACACCTCATGGGGTGTGCTGATGCACACCCTATTTTGTCAATTGGGTGGCAAAGGGTTTGTTTTAAAGCCTTTTTAACGAGCACATCAACGCACCTAATTAGGTGTACTAATGCACATTTTAACTTAGCCTTATTGTTGTTTTTCTTTTTATGTGTTTTTTAGGATTTTTTGGGTGTGCACTAGTGCATCATGTTAGGTGTGCTAGTGTGCACCTAGGTTTTTAACTTTGAATATGTTTTAAAGCTTTTTGAAGGGGCTTTGCATATTTGCTAAGGTGCACAGAGGTGTAGAGAAAAACCTAATGAGATCAAAGATCTTAGTGAATGCAAAATAGACAAGGAAAAAGGTAAGTAGAGAGGGGTCCCCCTCTTTTATAGACCCTTGGGAGACTCTTTTGTGTAGCTATGCCTTTTATGCATAAATGCAAAGATTTTGGTGAACTAGGCACACCAAATAGGTGAACTTGGTGTGCTATTTTGTGATTTTGATTTATTCCTTATTAGAACTCTGACTTTTGATAACTGGGCTTCCCAATCAAGACCTAGACATGAACTAGGGTGCTAGACAAGACATCAAAAGGATGAAAAATAAAATTTTAGGGCCCCCATTTCTAATAGAAATGGGCCATGTGTTGTGGAACCACAAAAAATAGCCCTGACAAAAGGAAGAAATGACAAAGGCATTTCTTTGTTAGCAAACATTCCTCTGACATGTGTCAAACACCAACTACATCTCGAATATTCCAAGTGTATTTCCAGTCTCTCCATAGTCAAAACCCTTAGAATTTTTGAGCTTCAAGTTTGGTGTGTGCTCCATGTATTAATTTCCTTTCAAATCTCAACATGTAGTCTATCAAAATCTTCTAACAGCTCGCAAATAATCATCCATCCCATCCAGCTCATTCATCAGGAATCTGCATGAAAGTCTTTTCTTGATCCTTTGTCTGAATAGATGAGAGAATCAATTTGAGGGATCTTGGGTGGTTGTCATTTTTATTTGAAGTCTTAGGCAATCCTTTGGATAGTTTCTCCATAAAGCTCATAATGTTGCCAATTGATTCTTTGATGAAGCAATTTTTTTGTATTTGGATAGCTTGATTTGAATGCAAATTTTATTGGATTACCCTCTTTAGGACATTTAGAATCCTTCATTCTTAACACCATTATTTTCTTCTTCTTTCTTCTTCAATTTTTTTTTGTCTTCTAGGCTTTGAAGTAATATTTTAGAAATTGCCCATTGACTAGCAATGGAACCAATTTTCCTTGTAAGGAACTCAACCTAAAAGTATTTTCTTTGAGAATTTGCACAATCTGATAGGGACCAATCCACAATTGTTGAAATTTAGTGTGGCTTCCCAACTTTTCTTTTGCCTTATCCCAAATTAGAACAAGGTTAGGTATTCTAAAGGATTTTATCATGGCCCTCTTGTTGATCCACCTCTTGACAACAACTTGATGTTTAGCCATGTGCTCCAAAGTAGCTGTCAATTTGTCATCCATCTCTAAAAAATTCATCAATCTAATTTGTACTTTGTCAACATCTTCTATGTACCCACTCATGAATTTCAAAACAAGAATCCTAAGATTAAGTGGGAATACTAGCTCTTGTATGTAAATAAGGAAATATGGAGATGTCCCCAAAGCATTCTTGACACTTACATGATATATCCATAGAGCATATTTGAGTTGTGTATGCCAATCTTTAGGGTTCTCCTTCAAAAAAAATATTATTACTGTGATCAAGTTCATGTTTGTAGATTCAGCTACCCCATTTCCTTGTGCATAATAATTTGAAGAGAAATTGATAATAACTTGATTTTCCAATGCCCATTGAGTTAAGAATACTGATGTAAAAACTAATATGTTGATGAACACTAGGGAAAACAACATCTCAAATCTAGTTACAATATGTTCTTCCAAGAAGTTTGTAACCACCTTGCCTATGCAATTTCTGAATGTCTCTACTTCTATCCATCTCGTACAATAATTAGTGGCTATGAGAGTAAAAGTATGTTCAATTGATAATGATGGATTGACTGGACAAATGAAATCCAACCCCCACTTTGCGAAAGGGCATATCTCAAATACTGTTTGTAATGGCATCAAAGGATATCTTTCTCTATTAGCACTTTTCTAACAAATATGACAACTACGCACATGCTCAAAAGTGTATTTGAATATGGTAGCCTAGAAATAATCTAATCTTAAAATCATATGAGTAGTTGCTTTTGCTAAACCATGCCTAATGCCATATTTATTGTGAAATTATTCCATAACTTCTTTTACTTTGTCACATCCCAAGCACTTCAGGTAGATTACTTCATATTTGCTTTTGTATAACTCTCTATCATGTAGTATATAGGCCTCACACTTGATTTTGACCCCCCTAAGTTGTGAACTATTCATCTGACTAGGATACTAATTTTGTAGAAGATAGTAAACAATATTTTGGTACCAGACATTGATTATTACACCCTGATCAATATCAACTTGACATACTACCATCTTTATATTATCTTCTACATCTATTTCATTGTCAAATTTGAATTTCTTTTCATCCTCAACCTAGTTATAACTATCAATTTTTTATAATCCTTGACCTCTAACTAACCTCATGGGTTGGATCTCTAGATCAAATTCTTGAAGTATCACCATCCATTTCCCTCATCTTTCAATAAATTCATTTTGCATCAATAATGTCTTAACCACTGGATTAGGCACAATTGCATATACCTTGCTTTTTAGGATATAATGGCAAAACTTCTTCACCACCTTGATCAAAGAAAAAGACTGTTTGTCAACATTGGAATAATTTAACTTAGAATTTTTTAAAGGGTAGCTCATAAATAAATAGGTCTTTCATCTTTCTTTTCCTTCTTCTATGTTAGAATCTCAACGCACAAATGTCCTAAAGAAAAAGTATATATTTTAAAAGGTAGCTCATAATTAGGACTCAGTGGTACTAGGTCATGGAAATGGTCACTTTGATATCCTCAAAGGATTTCTTAATGTCTAAAACCCATTCTGTTTTAGCTCCCTTTTTGAGTAAATCATTAAGGGGATGAACAATCTTTGCAAATCCGCTTATGAATTTTTGCAAAAAAATTATCTTTTAGAAGAAAGACTAAAGTTTTTTTCGACTGTGAGGAGGCAATAACCACCTCAATTCTATCAAGATCAATGGAGATTCCTTCTTTAGAGATAATACGACCTAGGAGGTTTCCTTTAGTTACCCCAAATGAACATTTCTTGGGATTGAGAGATATGTCGTATTTACATCATCTATTGAATACCTATCTTAAATCGACAATATGAGTGCTTCAATCATTTGAAAAGATAGTTAAGTCATCCATATAGATCACTATACACTTGTTTATCAATCCTTTAAATGCTTCATCCATGGCTTGTTGAAATGTATCCCTTGCATTAATCACCCGAAAGGGCATTCTTCTATAAGAAAAAGTTCCCCATTTAGTTGTGAAGGTTGTCTTTAGCTTATCTTGTTCATCAACCATTATGTAATTACATCCTAAATATGCATCCAAGAAAGACATCTTTTTTGAACCATTTACAATTTGTAGGACCTCATCTACTAAAGGAAAAGGGTAGTTGTCCTTTTGAGATGCAAGGTTCAAGTGACAAAAATACACACAAAGATGAATATATCTTGTCTTTCTCCATACAAGGACCAAATTAGCCACCCATGTGGAATGGTGAATGGGAAAAATGATCTTGGCATCAAGTAACTTCTTTACTTCCTTCATTATCAGTCATTTAATGATAGATTTTTAACATGTCGTTTCCTTTGATGGAAAGGCTTTGCATCTAATTTCAATGTAATATCATGTATAATAATCTTAGGATCATATGTTTTCAGCTCTTCATAGCTCCAAGCAGTGACATCCCTATATTTAGTAACTAATTTGAGCATGTCCTCCCTTTCATGTGCATTACATGCTTTTCCTATCCTTACCATCCTTGGATCTTCATTAGTACCTAATTTGTATGAATCAAATTCCTCAATCCCCTTTTCTTGAGCCACTCTTTTATTAAGCACTAATTCATCACAATCAAAAATGCATTTCAACTCAACCATCCCCTAAGGAATAGTGTTGGCCTTCAAATTTAGAATGCCATCTTCATCTTCAAGTTCATCATCGTCAAGTTTTTCATCTTGAGTGTCATCAATTTCTTGCCCTTTAAAGTGGCCATTGCACATGATAAATTCGAGAATATGTTGATCATCTTGAAAGACTTGGAAGTTTGTAATATTGTTTGAAAAAATGGAGCAGCAGCTAATTCAAGTGAAAATATTTTCAATTTTTTTTCACTTAGCTTGTTGTAATGCACTTGCTGAGATAGTAAGAGCATCTGCTACCATATTTTTCTTCTTGGAGTGGACTTTATGTTCAAAGCTTCAAAATTATCCATTAGATCCAATACTCTTTTCATGTAAGCAAGTAGCCTCTTATCATTACAAGAGTATAATGATTTCACTTGCCATATAACTAATTGAGAATCCTTCAATTATGAGAGTTGTAATTCCTTTCTCCAATGCAAAAAGAAGTCCTTGGACCAATGCTTCATATTCTACAATATTATTAGTACATCTAAACTATAATTGATATGCTACATAGAAAGACTTACCATTTGGGTTGATCAACTCAATACCTGTGTCAGCTCCTTATTTGCATTTGGAACCATCAAAGCAAAGTGTCTAAATTGTATCTTCCTTAGGATTTCTAACTTTATGCTTATTTGTCCTTGGGTTCTCTTTCACTTGGGCCTAGAAGGATTGTCTCTTAGGTACCAGTTGTAGTCTTTCATAGGGTGGACTTAGTGATTTTCCATTTTTATTCTTTGATATTAGGACTATATGTTTTCCTTGTTCATCTTGAATTTCCCCTATCAACTCTTTAATTTTATCAACTTTGAGTTTAGGATGGATGACTAATGAAGTCCACCATTGACCTTTTACATAGCATTTTCTTTGAATTTTGATCATTCCTTGTGGAGGCGAAGACAAATATCCACCATTGGAAAAGGTATCACTATAAGAAAAATGTAAATCTTCAATTTCCTCTCCAATCCTTTTGAAAAAATTCATATATGTTTATAGGAATTTGATTTTTTGTGTGTTGGTCTTTTGGAATGTCACCACTCTTTACTCCCATCATCTGTGTTAATACCTTAGCAACTGCTTCTTAACACAATGAGCATTCAAACTCTAAATGGCTAACTTTATGTAATTGAAAAAATGCTAGGAGAAGTAGGATACTAGGGTTAGCTTATTCTCTTAAACATTGAAAATTAGCCACCATGTTTTCTATAAATTGTGTCATGATCTCATCCCTTGTGGTTAGAACCTTGGATTTTTCATCTCGATCATCTGATATTTTGGTCAAAGTTGTGTCAAATGCCATCACTTTGTAAGAGCCCAAATCTAGTTGTAGGAATGCCACCTCATTAAGAGTATTATATTTTGTAATCATTGTTTTTAACATTGGCTCTATATCTATCTTGATTTGATTGTTCAACCTTTTCCATGGCAACCATAACTAAGTAAAATTGATAGAAAACCACCCTCTTAGGCATTTCATCCATTCTCTACTTATAAGTAATCCATATGTTTTCAGAATATCAACCATGTATATCAATGACGTCTTAAATTTGGGGGTTGATTGTCAAATGTATCTTAACATCTTTTAAAATACCGGTGACTTTCACCTCTATTTTATCCTTCTATATTACTATCTTATTGGAAGGTTGAGGAGTGACTCCCAACCTTTGCACTATTGATAGTGGCATAACATTACTTGAGGCTCCTAAATTGGTTAAGTAATTGTGAAGATTCTTCCCATATATCTTGATGCTAAGCAGAAATGAGGGCACCTCAAGCTTGTCTTTAAACATAGTTGGCATTGCCTCTGATGTGTTAACTTGTTGAGATATTGTCTTTTGAGGTAAGATATTCATATTATGGACTACCTTTTTATGATCTATAATTTTGATCAGTACTTCTCATTTACACTATGGTTTTTAGTAGACCAAGCAGGATTTTTCAAAATTGTTGGTACATTCCCTTGGATATTATTTTTCTATCCTCCATATGGTGGCCTAATTGGTACTGCATTGTTACTCACTCTCAAGTCGAGAGGAGTTGGTTGTAGTGATGGAAGAATTCTATCTATCATAGGTTCTTTTCTACTTCTTAGATTTTATGTATTTTGATTTTCATTGGAAAAAGAAAACATCTCTTTAGGCTGAAGGTCTAGTTCTTGGCTGAATGGAAATGAGAATTTTTTGTTGGCTACTTGTTCTGCCTATACATTCTATGTAGAATCATACGATTCTAGTAGGACAACATTAAACTATATAGGAGTGATGTTATCATTTACTTGTGAATTCTAATTCAACTCTTGGTTTTCATTATAGACCAAACCATCATTGTTAGCCATATTTTGACCATTTTCATACTAATTGATATCCATATACTAAATATTGTTGTTTTTGTTATTTGTATGAATGCTTCCATTATTTAGATAATTTTTCTTTTGTTTATTCTATCTTTGGAAGCCATTGCTACAATCAGGAGGATTAGCATTGTTTCCACCATTTATGTTCCTAGAATTGTTATTCCCTATTTTTGTGTTTCCATTGCAATTCTTGTTATAATTTTGGCCATAATTATTGTTGTAAGGACCAATGTTGTTTCTTTGAAAGTTGTTATTATGTCCTTGTGACAACCTTAAATGAGTCAATTCATTGTTTGTTTGTGACATGGTCTTTTTCATTTGGCCAAATTCAAAGGTAAAACTATTTTTTGCCTTAGCAGAAATTGCTACCTTTTGTTCAAAGAAAGCATCTTTTAGAGGTTCATACCCTAGATATTTTAAAGCAAGGTTTTGTGAAGTAGGTGCCTACTATAATGGAATTGGATTCATACGTATGAATTCACTAGGCATTGCAGGTGCTCCAACAAGGTATGTTGGCATTGTTGTAATAGCTTGAGCTGGAAGCATCAATCCTCCTCCATTAGAATTGGCTTGCTTAGCGAAGGTAATCGCTTCTGCAAAGACTTTCTCAAATGTGTCGATATCCATTGTTGGAAGCCTTCTTAGAAAAATAGTAGTAAGATAGTCCATAGAATTTAGATAAATCTGAATAGTAGCTTCAATTGGTATAGTGTATGGTATTTCCAACTTGTGGTATGCCATGTGAAAGCAATGGTTGAAGCGTGACACTATCTCAGTTGAATCCTTTCTAATTGATATGAATTGTTGATGTATCATAGCTAGATTGATGAAAGTCTTAAATCATTATAGGAACAATTATTTGAAAGTAGCCCAATCTCCAATACATCTAGGTGGTAGATTAACATACCTATTAAAGGAAACTTCCCCTAAAGAGTAGAAAATAAATTAAGAACCATATTCTCATTAACAATCTACTTTCAATTGCAAATTTCTTTGAATACTTTGATGTGATCTTTATAAGTTCATGTGTCTCCATAAATGAACCTTGGGAAAAACTTCTTAGGATTCTTAGGAAGATCATTGAGTACACTCATTAGCTTGATTGGTGAGTCTACCACATTTTCCAAAAAGGCCATTGGAAGATTTGGTGAACCTAAGGGTGGTTGTTATGGAGGTGGAACTATTGGGATATTTGGTGGTCCACTAGGTGGTTTTTTGGAGATGGATCTAAAGAAGATGATGAAATATTAAATGGAAGTGGTTGAATTTGAGGCATCCCTTTATCACTATGAGGTTTAAAAAAATGGTTAAGCTCAAGGAGCTTGTTTGCACTTGGTGAAGATCTTAAAGCTTACTCAAATGGGGATTCTAGATCAAAATCCTTGAGTTTGCATCAACTTTGGAAAAAGTGCACCTCTACAAAAGTACATTTTCTCACAAAATGTGGCGCAGCTCAAAATTTTGCAAAGTAGTGCACCTAGTGCACCTCAAAAAATCAAAAGAAAATTAGAACTTGTAAAAAGTGCATAATTACGAAGTTTTGACAAAATAATTCTTATATTCTAAAATTTTAAGAGGCCCTCCTTCTAGCACCACTTTTTTTGAGCTATCATTTTGCATGATGCTTAATGGAAGGAATACATTTGAGCTCCTCTCTTGAAAAGTCAATCTTTAGGGATCAACTCCAAGGTTCCAAGTGATCTTACAACCTACTGGAATCTACTTAGTTGAAGATAAATGTGAGTGTTCATGAGGAGGCCTTTCGTAGTCTTGATAACTTTAGATAAGATGTAATACTTCTTCACTTCTTGAAAAGAATAAAACACACAAAAAGAACTATATGTTTGGATTTTCTATTTTATGATGAATGTAATCTGACAATGCAACTACATTAATTCCTAAATTAACCAAGGGGTTAGTAAAGGAAATAACAATGACAGGGTAACAAGAAGTTTAAGCAAACAACATAAAAGTAAAATCCTAACAGATATAAGCCATGGAAACAACACGTCTGCAAGTTAAGCTTTCAATGAAATTGGTGGTTAACCAATGAAAATAGGAGCAACACTTCCTTAATTCCACTAATCTAATCATCAATAAGAATTCAGAACCTATAAGATGTTTCACTTTTCATCAAATTGCAAGGCCACGGACAGTGTACTCATACAAGACAAAAGGTTATGTAGGAACAAAATGGGTGATCTCTTCTCGAACTAGGTAAGTCAGCATAATTCATAAAACCATAGAAAATACTAGAATTAGAGTATTGCAAAACTAGAAACAACATAATAAAATTTTGGCTCAATTACATTCATAAACATTAATTCACAAAATATAACATGCATAGGCAAGAATCACTACACTCCAAATGCAAGCACGAAAAACATATATTTTTGCAAAATAATGATGGCTCTAATTACATATTACAATCACATATTTATAAGAAATTATCTCCTCAATTTTTTCTAAGAGTGAGATATATCTTTATGCAATCATGTTCTTTAAACTAATTAAACAAATTTATTTATGAACAAACTATCTATCTAACTAGTGCTAAGGAAGACTCCATCCATCTTATTTCATTAATTAGATGCATGAGACTTTACATGACATGAAACAAATAAATCATGAGAAAATAAGAAGAAGAGAACCATCAATTGATTTAGGAGTGTCTAGAAGTGTCAAAAATAGAAGCTCCATCTTTACTAGGAATCTATTGGAGTTAAACTATTGTCAAAATGCATTTTCAATGAATGGAAAGCTCTACTTTTGGAATTGGTAGTTAACTCTCAATCTACCTCTGACTTCTTCAAAATATTCCAAAAAACTTTTCAAAAAGTGCACTAGTGCACCTAGTCAATCTACACATGTAGCCCACTTGGCGTAGCAGTGCACCTCAGAAGCCAAAAATTACAAAATTTCACCAAGTGTCAAAATTGAAATTCTTGCTTCTAGGTTTTGTTCCTCTTTATACCAGAGCTATGTCTAGGTATTTTCTCTTGAATTTCTCAATTATCTCATTGAATTTATCCACATCTAGTAGATCTAAGGCATTATATTTATCTTTTACTTTTTCCCTGTAGTTATTCACTCCTATACGAGTTTCTACAAAATCCCCAAGTATTGTATTGAGCTCTAACAAAGATTCTTTTGTTCCAAATGCCTATCAGATATCCTCGTCATTAGAAAATATTTTGAAAATATCCTAAAATATGTAAACTACTACCTCTATAGATATTAACTTTTCCTATGCATCATCCTCATAAATGTCTAGACATGCATCACTATAATGCTTCTCAACTTCCAAAATTTTCTCTTGGGCTTGGTCCTTGAGCATGTGAATCTACATGTGTAATGAATCCATTAATTTATTTCCATCTTCAATATTCTCAATCCAATCATCTATTAAATCTAGTTCCTCAGTTGTATATAAATCCATGAGCATCCGATACCTCTGGCCTTTTATCACCTGCAGTACCTGTAAATCTTTTCCCCAAGTATGTACTTCATCCATTAAACCAAAATCTTGATTCCAAATTGCCACTAACTTATTTGCATTCACCCACATAACATGCAATTATTTAAGATTCCCTTGGATAATCAAAATGCCTTTCTCCTAAAAACTTTCTCACCATTGCTAACAAGCATTCAAAAATTGGTCTGATTGAATTGCTTGCCTATTCCTTCTTTGGATTGATGAATTTAGAGTTTCTTCAGGATTAGTGGGATCCAAGGGGCTAAGAACTTTTCTCAAATATCCCTTAATGATCTCATTCTATCACCAACATGTTACCAATTCTACCTCATCCTATTCTATGCTCATAAAAACTTCCTTCATCCCTATCGTAACCATCAACTTTTCCATTTCCAAGGTTGGCTTTCCAAGCATAACTTTCTAGATCTAATAATTCTTAGAAGTCAATTCTTCAACATTTGATTCTAGAGGAGGGATAGCTATGTGAGAAAATAAGTTCTAGCTCTAATTAGTCATGATGAAGGTTAATTCTCTTGCATCCTTTACAGGTGAATCAAGCTTCCTTAACACTTCTATCAATTCCATCCTATCCTCCCCCTCAATAGTAAATTGTTGGTTCTTTTTTTTATTACTTTTTTCTGAGCCACCTTGGAATATGCTACATAGAATATTTACAATTAGAGGTTGAAGGTGTTCTCTCAGCTATACCTTTCCCCTTATTGCTCCTTTCTAGAGTCTTCTCCCTTTGTGAGAGATATGTGCATGTAGTCTATATATTTGTGGAGCCCACAATTCTCACCTTTGTGTCTTGGGAAATTTGTTGATGTTATTCACCTATCTAACCCTCTTATGATAGTTCATCAATGGATAATTGATGTGGCTCTTCCTCTTATTCTCCCTAGACCTATTCGATTTCTATACCTAGAGGAAGAGGGGTATCCAATCCCTTGTCTACACAAAATGTGACTTGAAGTTGAGATTTTAGAACTATTTCATGTCCTTGTGATTCTGGGGGCCTCTGAGTCCAATCCTCCTATTGAGATTGTTTGGTGGGAATTTCTCTTATCTTATCCCTAGCCAACTCAGTACCCACAGGTATAAAGTGAAAATATAACATCTTAAAGATATCAGTGCCCTCCACATCCTACTCACCTATTTACAGTTGCATCCCATGTTCTGATGTAGTGGTCTGCATGGGTTCATTAGGAATAGATGGCAGTGTGATCATGGAACTTCTCCTTCATTCCTACTTTGTGGCTCTGGCTAAACAAGTCCTTTGACTCAAAGGTAGACCATCCTCTTGATCCTCATCAACCTCTTCTTCTACCTCTTCTAGAATGGTTTCAAGGATAGATGGAAATCGAATCACTTTTCTAATCACATTTTGTCTCCTATTCACTAGATTCTTAATCTGCCTTCTTTTTGGTGTAGAGGGGGAAGCTTGCTTTATCTATTGAGGTGGGGAAACCTCTTGTACTTCAGTTTCTATTTTAAGCGACACTTATGCAACTAGAAAAATTTGGGGATCACCTTGGGCTTTTGTGGCCTCTACATTTTTTGGCCCTTTAATGTTTTCTTCTCCTTGCTGTGGAGGTGTTGGAATTTCTCCCTCTTTAAGTTCGGCTTATTGAGGAGAATTCCCTTTTCTTTTGCCCTTACCTTTACCATTTTGAGCTCAATAATAACTAATCAAACTATCATGTTCGTGTACCATTTTTGGCCTCATCGATGACTAAGTTGTAAATTTAGGGATGGTGACCTTTTTTCCTCTACCTTTAGTTGGATAGGCTTGTGCATGAAAGATCACTATCTCTAGAACTGGATCAAGTTAGAATGGTTTCTTGATCCAATCCTATGTCAATTTTATGATCCCTATGATTAATTTTTGAGTTATCTTCCTTGTCAACCTTGGCATTCATAATAGGTCATTCATCAATCCTATCCCTATTGAATAATGAATGAAGCAACTCCTTTGAGTCTTGTTGTAGTATATTCAATAGAATATTTATCGTCAAGTCTTTTGTTGCCAAATATAAAGTCATCCTACAATAATCCCTAAAATAGACATCATAGTCATTTGTCAAATTCATCCAGTGATCCTCAATAGCTTCTTCAAGTTGGAATATTTTGCCTACTCAATATTGCACTCTACTGACATTTCCAAAATATGGCCATGGAGAATTATGCATTTCTAATGGATACTGGTCCCATTTGTATTCAAAAGAGGGAATATCTTACCTCCGACCTACCTGAAAAGGTCTTATAGTCATAGGCCAAGTCCAACATAGTTTATGTTTCTTTCTAACTCTATCATAGTTAGACAAGAGTTGTCAAGAAATCTCTAGGAGGATGAGTCCATCACTAGTATATCTAGGGAGCTTCTTAGGGTTAATAGTTATACTTATTACCCTCAAATATGTGAATGTACAGAGTAGGATGTAGTAGGCCCCAATTAATTATATCTGTACAGTTGCCTCCCCTAGTATTCTCTTCATGTAATACCCTTCTATGAACTAGATTATTGTGAAGATGAAAGAATCATTAACAATTATGTATTCTTTGCTTTGCTCTGAGAGCCTCTTCTTTACTAGCTAAGGGTATGCAATATACAGTCATGCATTGGCATCCTACATACTACCCCTTTTGTACAGCCCTAGATAATCTATCACCCTCGTGGCTAACATTTCACAAAGTATATTGTCATGTAGAATTTCCTATTTTTCTTTGCCACAACCAATTACTCACACAAATTCTAGGTCAGTGTAGAAGCCTAGTCAAGTGGCATCTCTACTTTCTTTATCATTTCAATAAAGTGCACCATGAGGATCTTCAAGTGTCTGGTCATTGGCAAACCCATTCCTCTACTCAAGAGTATGATTGAGTCTCTGATATCCCCTTGTCTTGTCCACTTTTCTCATTTTCTTTCCCATAGGATTCTTCTCTATGAGGCATAAAGATTTGATGATTTTAGAAGTTTCTTCAACATGTTCTTGATACCACCTCTCTGCTTGCTCATAGGTTAGCTTGATGAACTAATCTGCCCTCAGGAGATAGAAAACTTTCTTAATGTTCTTGGGTCAAATATCTAGAATGATCTCTCACATTATGCTCTTTACAACCCTATCCTTTGGGACAAAATGTTCCCTGAGTGTCATGATCAGCTCTGAAGACTATATTGACATCAAGTGTGATGCTGCATTCACAAGCATTGACTAGATTAGTGCGTAGATCATGTAGGACCTCTTGGTTGGTTTATTGTATATCTTCAAAACTTCTCCGAAATATGTGTGTCCCAAATCAATATCTCAAATTTTTGAGTTGTCATCTTGAAAGCATGATTTTTTCATAATGCCTTGGAACTCAAATACTACTAGTGTCAATGCCATTTTCTCACCAAGGGAAGAAGAGGAAGATGCCATTGTATCTGCACAAAAAGACATCCATTAGTCTAAAATTGAGGAAACATGATTAATTCACACCCTAATAATATCTCCAACAAAATCCTTAAAAACTAAACACCCCAAAAACACTACAAAGCTTGATTTTAAACCCACAACAAAAGAAATGTTGCACTTGGTGCACAAAATAGGTGTGCCTAGTGTGCTTTCACAATAATCAAACACTTAAAATAAGGTGTGCATCATTGCACCTCATGGGTGCACTGATGCACACCCTATTTTGTCACTTGGGTGGCAAAGGGTTTGTTTTGAATCCTTTTTAAGGTGTGCATCAATGCACCTAATTAGGTGCATTGATGCACACTTTAATTTTAGCTTATTGTTGTTTTTATGTTTTTGTGTGTTTTTTAGGATTTTTTGGGTGCACATTAGCGCACCAAGTTAGGTGCACTAGTGCACACCTATTTTTTAAACTTTGAATATGTTTTAAAGTTATTTGAAGGGTTTTTGCAGAGTTGCTAAGGTGCATACTATGCACCTTAGGATATTCTAACATTTGTTTGAAGTGTTTTTCAACGGGTGGAGATTAGGTGATGCACCTATAGAGGTGTGGAGTAGCGCCTAATGAGCTTGCAAATCTCATAAAATGCAAAATAGACAAGGAAAAAGGTAAGGAGGGAGGGGACCCCCCTCCATTTGTAGACCCATGGTGGGATCTTCTATGCAGTTGTGTTCTTTATGCACAAATGCAAATATTTTTGTGCACTAGGCAAACCAAATAGGTGCACCTTGTGCACTATTTTGTGATTTTGATTTATTCCTTTTTAGAACTCTGCCTTTTAATAACTGGGCTTCCCAATTGATACCTAGATGTGAACTAAGATGCTTGACAAGACATCAAAAGGATCAAAATAAAAGTAGGGGGTCCCCATTTTAGATAGAAATGGGGTGTGCATTGTGGAACCACAAAAGATCTCTAATTAGACTTGACATGTATCCCAAATGGAAGAGTATAACTATTTTAACACCTAATATGATATTTCAAGGTTAAAATGTGATGGAATTTTTTGTGAAAATAAAATACTTTCTTAAATGATGTAATAATTAAAATCTGAAATCCAATTATAGGGAAACAAGGAATCTTGATTGGTTCATTCCTAGTAACACGTCACTCTTTGTTCCACCTTGATATGACTCAAAATATAAACTCAAGGTCTCTATTGGAAAGGGAAATCCAAAATTGTATGAAAAATTAAGCTTAAAATTTTAGAGTAGATGTTAGATGCTTCACATGTAGAAAAGAAATAAATTTCATAACGAAGTTGTTTATGACACTCTAAATATAAATTATTAAAACAAGGAAAAACAATAAATATTTTTAAGTGATACCCAACTAGGTTTATCAACGCCTAAAGATCATAAGATAAAGTCCTTGTATATTTTTAGTTTTAAGTAGATACTAATCTAGGGTGCTAGTGATTGAATTTGGTTAATTCATAAAGTTGCTTGGATGATAAGTTGAAGCAACCAACAAAATAGTCATCTATATAAATTCTTATTTAAAATAAATTGTATCATTTTGGCATTGAAATAACTTTCATTTATGAAAAATAGATTGATATTAGTACATTCTATATTAATATATACTTTCTAAATTCTATTTAGAAGCTACTTTGAAAACTTTAACTCATGTTGTTACAAAGTCTAGCAATAAAAAAATAACATTGCAATATTGGAGAGTTGTAGAGGACCATACCCTTCGCATCTATTTGAGAAGAGAACATTTAAGTAAATTGGGATAATACACATAATTTAATGATTTTATGTTTAATCTTACAATTTTTTATGCCTTTGAAATATAATGGATAAGTCTATTTGGACAAAAGTACTATGAAATTTGAGCAACCTCTTCTAGATTTGACAATGTCTAACTAGCATAAAATCCTTATAAATCTAAAATCATAAGACTAAGTGAAGAAAAATAGAAAAACAAAACTATTTCACTTTACTAAACCCTCTGATAACTTCAAATTTTGTCTCACATAGTCTAAAAATTTCCTATAGTAGAAATACATATGGATCTAGTGTTTCAATTATTCCTTTGAATCTATATGATGAAGGAGAATAAAAAATTATAATGTCCTAGATTCACTAAAACATATTCTATGTAAAAACCTCCACCTTCATATGTAAGAAATTTGGTTTTATATGATCAAATATTTAATAAAATCCACAAGATAACAATTATTTCAACACTTTACAATCACATACAAAAACATGTGTAATAAATGAAAAGAGACTATCACTAGAACGTGACTTCCTGATATTAATATATATGAGATAAATAGTTTTTTTGTTGAGGAAAAAATTGGTTTTGAAGGGACTTGATGTCATTTACATAAATATTACATAAGATGTACCAAGAAAGACCACCAAGATGGAATGAAATAGAGGAACAACAATAATGATTAATTATAGAAAACAAAATAAACTTCAATGTAAGACAAGCTAAAGATAGAAAAATACCTAGAATGTACAAGACAACAATAACAAAAGAAGCACCAACATGCCAAGCTGTTGAAAATCTATGTAACTTCAACTTCAAATTGATTCATCTTTTTGAATGCATATTTTATGTCAATAATATCCTAGGGAATATTTATTCCCTTAGTCTCCATAATGGCCCTAGTTCTATTTCTCTAACTCAATGTTTTCCCATTACCAATATCTTTTCCAACCCCAAATCAATTAAGTTCCTTTAGTAGTGTAGTTTATTTTCCTTGGCCAACTAGGTATTCATTGTTTTTTACATAATGACTTAATAAATCTCTGACTTAATAAATCTCTGATAATGACCTCTAGTTTTTTAAAGGGTAGTCCCACACTTCTTTAGCCTCTAATCAAATTTTCCAAATATTTAATCTTGTCTTTCTCATTTTTTTAATAGCCTCTAATTTATTAGATATCTAGTCTAGAAAACACTTTTTCCCCTCCTTAATCTAACATGTGTCAATAGTAAAAACATGTAGGTTTTCCAATAATACTTATACTAGGTTGAGACTTATAAAATTCATTTCATAAAATTCATCTTAAATGATCCTTAAAAAATATGCAAATTTATTTTATCTATAGATATAAGAAGCTTACTGATAGAGACAAGCACAAGGTGGATCTATCATCACCAATAAACAAATATATTATAAATTGAAGTTTCTTTTACCAATTTAGTAGTTATGATTATCCTATAACAACATTATTGGTTACTAAAACATTAAGAATTCATTCAACATAATAAAGTAATAACATCAATAAAATACTAGTATTTATCTCATGGAAACCCAATTAGAGTGAAAACTACAGAGTGAGATTGATGCTCACAAATAATTGTACCATTTTCAAATATCTATTATGGGATTTCTCGGTTAAGGGTTACAAAGTAATGTTAGGTGCTACCCTATTAAGGGATTTTTCTTGAGACATGGTAAAGTCTTTACCCTACTCAAAGCCATTTTGTTAAAAGATTTAGATGTTCTACTCTAAGAATGACACTATATTAAAGGATTTACATTAGACTTGTTGAGGTAACCCAAGAAGGGCTTTACTATCACACTTGCTAGAGAGTAAATATTAACAATTTTATGTAGTATGCATTAATTATGCTAAATTAGATCTACTATAATTCCATAACACAATAACATGCTATTATAATTATCTGATCAAATGTGTTCCTATGGTGATAGTCCTTTCCTTTCACCACTATTATTCTTTTATCTATCACAACTCTAAACCTCTTGTTTATTTTCTCTTATGTAGTAACATTACATTCACAAACCTTAAACTTAGATCCAATATTCAAAATTTTATCACTAATTAATTCTTGCAAATTCAATCACCTCCATAAGCCATTTTTTATCTTGTAGAAACTTTTTGAAGAATCCTCATTTCCTTAAATTACCTCATTCTCTATGTCATCACCATGCTCCTTGAATTACAATTGATTTGTCTTGACTCCTCCTTTTGAATCACCATCTTGGTTTTCTTTTTTATTTCCTATAAGCCTTCATCATTGCTAATAGCATTGTTTGTTTGCATAAGACATAATCTTCAAGATACATGGTGCTTGATATCATTTTTTTTCTACAAAACTCTTTTCTTTACTTCTTTTCATAATTAAAATTATTATCCAATAGTATAATCTTCATCATACTCTTGGTAAACAATCAAACCATTTAATTTTCTACCAGTCCTTTTCTAATTATTATCCTATAAGATCATTATCGATGAGCCCTAGTCATAATGTAGCATTCTAACAACTTTCCCATCTAAAAGATATGGTAAAAAATCATAATAAACATGCAAATAGATTGACATCAATTAAAAACAATATTAATAATATCATAGTTATCAATAATGTTCTAACCATTATTATCTTGTCCTTCTTCAACAATATCATCAACTAAATCATTTATGACAACAATTTGTCTATGTCAAGAATATCAAAAGACATTTCCTTCTTAAATTGAAATTCCTAATCACTAAAATAAACAAATGATTGGAAATTCCCCTCCATATCATTTGAGGGGATAAGAGAGTTCTTAGATTAGAGAGGGGAGATAGGATCATCCTTTACTTGGAATCTCTTATAGATAACAAGGGAAATATATTTCCCTTTCCCTATTTCTTCTTCATAAAACATCTATACAGAACTAGATAAGAACCCTTACCCTACTTGTACTAGTAGAAAAAGGATTTGATATCATCAAAACCTTTTTGCATTTGATTAACTTGGAATGTCCAACATTCGATATCATCCCATGGCTTTTATGAGGTGGTTTATCTCACTATCCATGTGGTGATGAGATGAACATATGTTGATCTATAATATATTTCATATAATTTTCAATGGCTTTTTTTAATAAGGAGGAGGTGACACATAGGATTAGATGATAACATTACATACATCTTTGTTTTTGTATTGAAAAAAGGGCAAATAATGATTGAAGGAAAAAATGTAGTTGAAAATACTCTCAATCCTCTACAAGGTGACAACTAATTACTCAAAAAAATTAAATGGCCTAGGACATGAAGTAAAAGAGGAAATATACCATTCATGAATAGACTTCAAGAAAAATATCTAGTACCTATTTAAACTTATAATATGAATAGGACCAAAAAGTGGATTAGTTTGATAAATATTAGATTCAAAATTTATCCATGTCTATATTTTATATGAATCATTCTAAAATATTTGATAATATATTATTAAAAAGGATAAACTATAAAGACTTGTCCTCTTTATCTTTATATTATTGGTGTTCATAGTAGATTGAATCCTTTTAACACTAAATTCATAACTCCTTAAGGGGGTTTTCATTGATATTAACTAAGTAGCTCATCAACTATTATGAACTCGACTTCATCTCCTTACTATTCTTATATATCCTCACAACATGGTTAGTGTATCTCTCACTTTGCCTTAATGATTAATGACTAGTCCATCCCTTCTTATTAGATATTTGGAGTTTCCTTGATGCTTATGCATCGACAAAAAAAAAAGATCATAATGTAGGAGGAAATGCAACTTGTACTAATTGAAAGCTAATATAAAGAGAACAATCTGACTAACTTGGTAAATGGAACCCACACAATATGTCTCTTATTCCCTTAACAATAAGCATAATTCATTTCTTTTCAAACCCCTCTTCATTATTGATATTACCTTTTGATGAGCACACACAAAAGTTTGATTTGACGAATGAATCTAATTTTCACCATCTATTTTTTCAAAATGCATCTCTACATTTCTACTTTGGTTCTAACAGATAGGTCTATGTAGTAATGGTACCCACTAAAATTATATATGTATCCTTGACTACGTCCCAATAATGTGCACAAAAACGTCAACCATAGATAGTAAACCTATAATATGACGACAAATTCATGAATATAATGCAACACCAGAAAGCAAGGCAGATTTGTCCCACATTCTTTCTGGCTCAGAAATCCTATGTTTGCCCGACAGAGGCTTTCAGATGTTGAGCAAAAGTCATCTTCACAGAGAATGAGAAGAAAATATTCCTACTGTATTCTCAAGATTATTGTCTTATTTTTAATGCTGCCGACTATTTTGCCTGCACATAAAACACCCACCTTATCTGGCATTTGTAAAGTATTCCATCTTCACATGTTGCAATTATATGGGGAAGGTGGTAGACAATTACAGTGCAGTGGGGACGCCATGTTGAATTGAGATTGTGATATGAATACATTGTTTGAGGACAAAAGCAGATTTAGTGCTCCCGTTATTCCTTTCATTTATAAAGGAGAGTCTGCACGCGGCTAAAGTGGTATATTTAATCATACCTTGTGCTGAAATAGTATTCATAATGATTTATTACGTTAACTTATCCTTTCCTTCACGTGAAGAATTGTCATCTACTTTATCTTCTGGTGGGCCGTCACACTGCACGCACCTTCTGTGCATTGGTATCGCTACTGTTCTGTCTGATTCAATGGATAAATTAATACACGGTCTTGGCTTGATTGTTTTCCGTATATCCTGTTTGTCTTCCTTTTGTTGCAGACAAGCGTTGAACTCACTCTTGTCCCATGATGCTTCTATTCTTGTAGCCATTGCGCCACAAAGCACTATTGCATTCTCAGTGTACTATATATGTGGGAGAAATCATGATATTATCTTTGAAATCTTTGGAATAATGTAAGGGAGATATATCTATATATATATATATATATATATATATATATATATATATATATATATATATATATATATATATATATATATATATATATATATATATATATATATATATATATATATATATAATCTTATAACTAGGTCCGTAAATATATAGATATATATATATATATACATATATATTGAGTGTAAACATTTTATACAAAAAAGATAAGGTAGACAAGTGTGATTTGTACTATTGATTCAAAAAAGTTCGTTTGATTTAAATTAGAATAACATTATTTATGCAATGAATTGTAGATATTTTAGGTGGTTATTATAATGAGGTTATTTAAATTTTCATAATTAGAAGATGTTGAAAAAGAATCTTAAAATGAGAATTGAGATAAAGGTTTTAATTGATGGTTCTTAAGAAAATAGATTATATGTTGGGAGAATCTTTGATCCTTATAAGAAACATGATCTTTTGCAAAGTTGTGATTTTCTTTGAATGAATATTGATTCTTGTCATAAATCTCATGCTTTGTTTTATATGAATGTTAATCTTGAATTGAATCAACAGGAAGAATTAATTTCTTGGGATATAAATTGTTTCCACTCTTTTTTGTCCAAGTATAAGACATTAGAGAAATATATCTATATAAAATTTGATTTCTTGAGCTATGCGCAAATTTATTTTATCTAGGAATTGTTGCTATCATTGCTAATTATAGATCCATTTGATTAATGGATAGCATATTATGGGGAATAATATTAAAGATAATCCTATTTATGTTTATTAAACCTATAGAATAAGAACGCCAAATATTCTTGTAAGAACCACCAACACCCATTAATAATTTTAAATTAAGTGGTAAGTTTACTTCACACATAAAAAAAATGGTCAATGAAAGAAACAAGGAAACAATAACTAAATTGTCCAAGGACAGGCTGAAAATCGGCTTATATAATATCTTTCATTTCTTTCCAAAACAACTTCATGGTCTATGATTTGGTAGACTTGGTCAGATGGTTTATGTGATGTTTCTATTCAACTATATATTTGTTGAACATATGATATATTAGGAGTAGGGAGAGGAGAATTGGTACATCATTTAAACTATTATATCATCTTAACAATAATCTACCTAACCTAATAAATTTCTAAAACTAAATAAAACCATAAGAGATAAGAACAAATACATAACAACTATATTTTTATATGGACAAAAAAACTAAGAAAAAACATGTAGATATTTAACTCTCAATTCTCATAACTATTTACAAATTTTATAGTGGACCCTTGTTTTAGGGTGCATTACCCTTGTAAGGATCACTATAAAAATGTAAACCCACTTTCAATTACATTCACTACCATAGTGTCACCAATCCCTCTTTAGATTTCATTAAATGTATGTATGTACAAGTACATACATACATGCATGTACATGTGTGTATATATATACATACATGTGTGTGTGTGTGTGTGTGTGTGTGTGTACATATACATACATACATACATATGTATGTATATTTATCTACATACATACATACATATACATATGTATGTATGTATGTATATGGGTAAAAGCATAGATTCGTGTCATCATTTAGGATACCAAAACTTGTTTTGGTCAAATCTCATTTTTTTAAATCAAAATTCAATATTTTTCAAAAATTAAAAAAAAAAATTTATAGATCTCAGATTCAATATCATCATTATATAAAATTTTGAGCATTTTGATTAGTTATAATATGTTATAATTTCAAAAAATTATACGTCAATGTTTCAAAATTTCTGAAGATGCTCCCTCAAAAAAGGATAAAAAATAGTAAATCATACCAAAAAAATTATAAAATTATATTTATCTCTAGAGGAGAGAGTCCCCTTCATGAATATGTAATCTTTTTCAGGAATGTGTAGATTTGATAGAGATGTTTTGATGGGAGGAAAAATTTGTTGCATTATGGTAAGGTTGAGCTTGAGTGCTTATAACAAAGAAAATATAGATGAAAAATAATTATTATTTTTTTATTTCCTATCTATACATGTCATCTATAAGATATTTTCAAATTAGAATAGAAAAGATGATTTACTTATACTTGTTTGACAAAAACTACACCCTATACTTTTTACAGTTAAAAAAGAGACTTCAAAATAAAAGAAAATGAATAAATTCTTACTCAAAAAATTTATAAAAAATATAGGAAAAAAATTCAGCCAATTCTACACATTTCATCAGCTTACACTATCTTCAAATTTTGAACACAAATGCCATTTTTTTATCATTAATGTTGAATTGTCACATTTTGATATCTCATTTCTTTATAATAGGTGACATAGGTTTGCACTTTTACCCCTATATATATATATATATATATATATATGTATGTATGTATGTATGTATATATAGGTATATACAAACATACATACATATACATATATACCTATATATATGTACATATATATATATATGTGTATATATATATATATGTGTATATATATGTGTATATATATATATATACATATATATATGTGTATACATGTATATACATACTTACATACATATACATATACATATACATATACATATATACATATATATATATATGTATTTAAATATGTATATATATATATATATATATATATATATATATATATATATATATATATATATATATATATATATATATATATATATATATATAAACACACATGCACAAATATATATGTATGCACATATGCATATGTATATGTATATGTACATTCTTACTTACATACATGTACATATATACATGTATACATATCTATGTATCTATGTATACACACACTATTTAGTCAATGTTGAAAACTATGATTGGAACAATTATTATGTTGTCATTGATGGTAAATCTTACTAGCAAGACTTTCACTAACAACGTAGAGTTTCATATCAGTTGATTGATTAAGAGGATTTAAAAAGATAGATAAATATATGAACTAGTGAAGTTGTTTTGAAAAATAAGCGTAATTATGATAGAATTATAATGGGCACTTGATCAAATAGTCTTTGACAAGATAATGTGTTATTTTCTCATTATTTAAAGTAAAGAAGGGCATTTGAGTTGACATATAGAAGAGAAGACAAGAAGGTGTGAAAATATCATGCATGATCAAGTGACAATTTCACTTGGTCAATAAAGTGAAAGATGTAGAACTTAAAAGATAGAGAGAAAAAAAAATACTATAGTCAAGAGATAGTTATGGTTGAGAAAGAGGAAGGAGAAAATGTAGTAGCCACCAAGCATAGTGAAGAGTAAGTGAGCTAGTCTAAGTCGAGTGATACAAAATAGTAGAGATAGAGCTACATAGTGATGACCGAGCTAAAGAAAATAGTGATGATCGAGTATCAACCAAATAATAGTTTGTGCAAGAATCAAGTTTTGAGGGTGACATAATTAAAAAATTTAATGGGTCAAAATGCATGAATGATGTGGATTGATGAGCTACAACATTTAATGGATGAATTTAGTTTGTTAAGAAATCTATGGTGAGGATTCAAGGTGAAGTTTCCAAAAGTTTCAAGAAAGATGTAGACCAAGAAAATCATGGATATGTATTCAATGAATTTGATCAAACCCTAAGATCTATGATGATGTTTAAGAAGAAAATGATCAAAGGTACATATTTGAGGAGGCACAAGAGATGTTTTATGGTTGTTGATTTGAATTTTTTTAAGGAACCTATGAAGAACATAGTAACAAAGAAAAAGTGAGAATATTGGTGAAGTGTGATTGCTTGAAGGGTTGCCAAGAAGATTAGTGAGGGAGTACATGGTGAAGTCCAGTGAATGAACTAGGAATGAGCTGAATAAAGATTCGAGTTTGGAAAGTGAGTTGTGTCTTAACATATCAAGACTAGGTGTTACTTTCTAACCATTGTGGTAGTAAAATCCTTTAATCAAGGTTGACCTAATAGTCATTTCAAAATTCTTTAATCAAGATGACATTCTAATGGAATGATCTAAAGTACTCTAAGAAGGCCACTCCAAACAAGGTGATTAAATCATGTAACATGGTAACACCTAATAGTCTACTTTGTAAACCTTGTCATGTCTAGCTCTGAGCTAAGCTCACTTCAAAAGTATGAAATTTTTTTAGCATGTTACTCAGTGGTTTTTCCCAAATCAGATTTCCACATTAAATGTTGGTGTCACAATAGTGTGAATGAATTTTTTTTATGATGCATGCTATTTATTATTGTTTACTTCTATTAGTTGACATATACTAAATAGAGAGGTTAGTGAAATTAATGAATAAGTTAAATTGTTGATGAGTTTGAAGAAGTTATTTGAAGTTGTTAAATATTGAACTGGTACATCAAGAACTAAGGATAATTGATTCCCCTTGACCCCCTTAGTTATTCTAAATATTTGTTACCATTTTTGCCCCCACCACCAAAATTTGAATTTAAATACTTACCCCACCCAATGGCCACTTACCATTTTAATATTATTTTAAATGTCATGGAAATACACAAAATTAAAATGATCAAAACTTTATAGTATTTCCTATATTCCCTAAGTTTGTTTCCATTGGTCTGCAACTTTCTGTGCTGTCAGATCTTGCCTAGATCCATGGTGGATGCTTTTCTGCATTCTCCAAATGCACAACCTTTACGTAATGTGGGGAAGCCCCTTTGTGACACATGGATCAGTGGGTCCTTTTGTCTTCTGTGGGCTGTAGAAAGGAGTAGGGTCAGTCTAGCTAGCAATTCTATTGACGCTTGCATTCCTGCATTCTGAGTTCTGTCAGATTTCCTAACAATGCGGGGGAGTTCTTTTTGACCATGTGGTAGGTGGGTCCATCTTCTTTGAGCTGCCATAGATAGGGTGGAAAAGGTGTTAGGGCAAGTTGGCAGTTTGATTGGTGGCCGCATTCCTGTATTTTGTCTTTTGTCAAGCTTTCTGGCAATGCAGGCATGCCCCTTTGTGACACGTGTCCCATGACATCCCATGTTCCCAGTTGTACCTTCCACCATTAGATCTCTCAGGATCAATAGTTGGAGCATGCCCACAATAAGGAGTTGTAAGGAAATTAGACAATGTAGGTATGCACCCTTGCGATGCATGGCATGGCATGATGTCATGGGCCCACTTTTCTTAGAATGTAATGACAACTAATCTTCTATGGCTGTTGTTAGGTGAGTCAAAGTATGAATAGGGCATTTCATTGGTCCATCCAGTTGACTTTGCATGCAGTCATATAGGATTTTGATCACCGTAGATTCAAATGAGATCAAGGGCTGGTGCTTTCCCACATTATGAAGTTGCAAGGAGATTAAGGAATGTTGGTAAGTGCCTTGTTTTCATGTGTCCTCATGGGGCTAGGGTTGTTTCATAGGCTGCAAGGTGGTGCTAGTTGGATGTTAGGTTAGATGCTGAGTGTTTCGTGGGCCCAAAATTTTGAAGGACAAGTGCAGTATATGAAGAATTTTTCCTGGTCATTGATCTTGCAAAGATCAACGATCAGCACTTTTTTGCATTATGAAGATATAGGGAAGTTAAGAAATGCGAAGAAGTGCCTTATGGACATGTGTCTTTACAAGCTCAAAGGGAGACATTACAGTTAAGGTATGAATAGTTGCGAGGGGCAGTTACATCACAGTCAGGATTTGAGGAGCTAGCACAGTTAGTTGAAAGATATGGTCAACCGTGTGGAGACTCAAAAAAGTGGAAAAACAAAGAAAAATCATTGGCCCACGTGGCTCATCCTTGTGATAGAGTTAGGTTGACATACTAACTTTACTGATTCATTAGGTAGGACCAAGGGAAATCAAGTTTTGTTGTGTGATCTGATCCCTATGATGAATTCCAACCACCCTCGAATGAATGCTAATCCCAGGAGAACACTCAACCACCCCAGTTGATCTATTGACTTGGTTAGACAATTTAATGGGACCGTTTCTATCTTCTCAGGGCCCTCTTTCAACAAAGATCAGATATCATTGCATCTGGATCTATGCTCAGATCAAATTTTCTTCAAATCTCCATGATTATTCACTATAGGGCTTAATGGTAGTGGTTGTAGAGTAATTTCAGTTGGAAAATATCTTAGTTATGCCTGAGCTATAAAGGCAAATTTTGTAGATTTTAAAAAGGTCAACTCTTCTCTAACTTCTTTGATATTGTTCTTCAATTTTAGTGTAAATTCCCTTTGACTCTAAATTGTATGACATTCTATCTTATCTCCTTTAGCCATCGATGTAAAGTACAAGAATTTTTTGCCTCTCATTGATGTATTGTATAGATCTGCAATCTTGCATGAGTATATCTCTTTTGGCCTATGAATGATATATAAGTGAATCATCTCTTTCCTTGTGTCATTCATTTAGGTTTTTTGATCTACATGTGATTGTTGTTAAATTAAAGCAAGTCTGGATGTGTATATCTCTCAGTGTCATGATGGTTCAATAGCACATGTATGGGCAGAGATTGGTTTGAACACTCTATTTTGGTGTATCACCCCCTTAGGTTAGAGTAGCTAGATTTTCTTTTCATGCATTCCTTCTCCCTTTTACTCTCTAAGAGTAGTTAGGTGCACCCTAATAGTAAAGGAAGCCAACCTTCTTCAGAGACTCAACCTCACAGTTCAAGTCCCATAGCTTGGAAGTTGTTTCTATGTTTCACAAGGTTTTCCTTAGGTAAAAAAATTGGACAAGGGTGTAAACCTCTATGAAAATAGTTTTTGGCACACCTGATGGGACACTATTCAAAAAATTTCAAGTCCACTAGTGTCAAAAAGAGAGATTTCAAGATTAATACTGAGGAGATAGTACTGGCTTTGGTGTTCAAGCCTTCGAGGGTTTCATTTTTTTAAGTACTTGGCAACTCTAAGCTTCAATACATCTGGTTCCAGACCAAAGTTGCAGTAATTCATACCCAAAGCTAAAACAAAGGGAATATTCTAGAGGTATGTTTCAGTACCAAGAGCTTTCATTTTCAAATCCTAGAAGAAGGAGGACTAGACTATCTTTATCACTAGTTAGGAGTGCAATAGCAAAAAATACACCTGGAAGATCTATCTCTACTCCTAGTATTAGATCTCATCCTAGATTTCCATCAACACATATCAATAGATCCCTTGTCTGTATGGCATAGCCTAGAGCCCATACTTTTTCCACCTTTAATGGTGGAAGTCCTCATCTATTGGCTCAAAGACATGACATACCACGAGCTGCACTCAAAAGTATACTAGAATTTACTGGTGAAACTTTTATCTCTCCCTTAGAACACATTCAAGAAGTTGAAAATGTTTGTAAAATTCATGGTATTATAGAGGATGATGTTGTAGTTAGGCTTCTAGCATCATCCTTGAAAGGAAAATCACCACAGTGGTATAGAGGTTTGGCTCATGGTTCTATAATACATTGGGATGGATTAGGAGTAGGACTATGCAAACACTTTGAGGACAAAAGTGACCATTTGTCACTTTTAGGATAGTTGACTACTATAAAAAGAGCCCCCCATGAATGTATGACTGATTTCAACTATAGATTTCAAAAGAATTGGGATAGAATAACTGCTTCAGTGAAACCTCCCCCTAGTAATGCCTTTTTGCATTACCTCAGAGCTTTTAAGAGTGCATTGCCACTATAATCCAAACTATGGGAGGAGATACCTTGCCTAATGCTTATGACATAGCAAAAAAGTCAAAAAACATCCTAATACAAGGAGGTAAGCTAGCTCCAAGGCCTCTTATGCCTTTCTTTCCTGATGTTCCAAATCACCAACCAGAAATGACTCGTCTTCCCATAGCTTCCACATCACAATCCCTTGCCCTAGTCCCTCAAGCTTCCACATCTTCAAATGGAATAGATGAGATCAAAGAGATGATGCAATCTATGATGCTAAACATAGATAAAAGATTGCAAGGCCAAGAAAAGAAGTTGGAGGATAGTTTCTTTGTGATGCAAAAAATGAGCAATAAGGTGGTGACTTTAGAAAGACAACAAGCTCAAGTTAGTAAGGCTCATCAATTGCAACATCAAACTATGAATAGTGGTAGGCCTCCAAATCATAATTATGGGAAAAATTCTTTTTATCAGAATACGTAGAATAGCCATGCTTCAACCTTAAATGTAAACCAAAGCTGGGCCATAGTTCCTCAAAACAACATGGCCCAAGATCAGGATTTTTGTCCCTCTTGTAACTACTCTTATGCCCCTTGCATGTGTTAGAAGGCTGAATCTTATTTGGCCTTGACCATTCAAGAGCTTGCAATAGGACAATCATACAAGGAAGACCAATTTAAAGATGCCTTGTATATGCAAGGACAAGTTGATTACTCCTTTATGAATCATCAGGTGGAGGAACATTGTAATGCAAATCAGGATTCCATTGCTCAGAACACTAGGAGCAAAAGAAGAGCTATTGAAGATGCTACCCCTCCTCTTACTAATCAAGCCTCAACTTGAAATGCAATACCTCATGAGCAAGCAAGGAATGATCAATCAAATACCTTTTAATAGTAGAGGCAAAATAATGGTAGAAAAGATGTAAGTGATCCTCAGGTTGTTCCATCTCAACCTTCTACAAATGCAGTCCCCAAGGTTTCTACCAAAGTACCTACTATGCCATTCAGTGTGGTAGAACAAATGAAGAGGAAAAATGTGAATATTTTGATGTGGGATGATGTTGCTACTATACCCATGCAAAAGAGGTTGCTGCTGCAAGAATTGGAAATTATTGAACCAAAGGATCAACCACCCAGCATGGTAAGTGTCACGAGCCTAGTACAACCATCAAGGGAGAAAGAAAAAAGTACAAAGGTTAGACCCTCTCCATTTTATGTCTCTCTAATCATAGGGGATAAGCTAGTCCAAAATTGCATGATTGATTCAGGGGCTAGTAGTTTGGTGATGTCGATGTATGTTGCTTATGCTTTGGGAATGAAATATGAGCCTGTTGTTAGGGATGTGTTATAGCTGGATTTTAGTACTATCAAGACTATAAGGATCCTTAGGAATGTGGAAATGGCCCTACATGCATGTCTTGGTTGTACTGTAACTCAAGATATATCCATTGTTGAAGTCAAGACACATTTTGCCATCTGTCTATCAAGAGACTTCACTGCCCAAATTGGTGGTTACATATCTTTTGATTGGTCATATATGTTTTGTAGCAAAAGATATGGGGCGAAAGCTTTGATTAGAGTAGAGCCTCAAGCCCTCCATCATACCAAACCCTACAACCCTAGTCTCATCAACATGAATTGCACTATCCTAGAAATGGACAAGAATGAAATAACGAATGAGCCTAGTACTTCCCTAGCAGAGATACCTTATTTTCTCTTAGATGAATTGGCTGACGCACATCAATTTGATCCTATGTCAGAAACCCTTGAGATAGGCCTCAGTACATATTGTATATTAGAGAAAGATGCTCTAGTTCCCAATCTTGTGGAGACTAAAGAAGACATGAGTCGGATATGGAATATGTGCTTTGATGGATCTAGGAATAAGAATGGATCAAGGGTTGGTGTGATGTTGATTTATCTTGCACAAGTAAGGTACTACTTCTCCTTTAGGCTCCAATTTAGTTGAACTAATAATGTGGCTGGGTATGAATCCTTGATACAGGGTCTCCTAGTTGCTCAAAAAAGAGGAATTCAGGCCTTAAGTGTATATGGAGATAGTGAGTTGGTGGTTAATAAAGTGAGAAATTAGAATATCACAAAGAACGGTTTGCTCAAGTCTTATAAACATAGGGTATGGGATTTTCTTGAGGGTTTCAATGCATTTAATATTCAAAGTATCCCTAGAAAAGAAAATAGACACGTTGATAGACTTGCAGCAATAGGTGCATCTCATGATGTGCCAGGGAATCTTGAGGAAAAGAAGAAGCAACAAATCAAAATGGTAGTAAGGCCTGCCATCCTTGAAAGCAAGATCCATTGGCAAGTGTTTGAATCTGACGAACAAATTGTAAGCTTCTTATAGAATGAAGCAAAATTTTCAGATAGAAACCAGTCAAGTCTGCAGGATCAGTATGGTGCTCACATCATTAATCTCAGTTCCAACAAATTGCCTAAGGGTCTCATTACATTAGAGAGTGTTTTTAATCCTAATGACCAAGCAAGAGGCAGAGTCATGAACTTAGCTATTGATGAAGATGATCACACCCCAGTCATGGTTGCTGATGGAAAATCCTTAAACATGGGGAATGTGTGTTCTGAGATTGAGCAAGAAAGTTTTATTCATCTATGTCAAGAATTTAACGATATATTTTCTTGGACGTATGATGATTTAAAGGGTTTTGACCCAAGTTTGTTTCAGCATACCATAGATTTAATTGATGATGTCAGACTAGTAAGACAAAAATAGAGGCTAGTGAATCCCAAAATTGAACCCTTAATGAGAAAGGAGCTATCCAAATTGATTGACGCCAATATAATTTTCCCTATCAAGCACTTGTCATGGGTAGAAAACCTTGTCCCCATTAGGAAGAAGAATGGAGAAATTAGATTGTGTGTGGATTTTAGGGACCTTAACCAAGCTTCCCTTAAAGATCACCATCCTCTCCCTTCCACGGAGTAGATTTGGTCCAAGGTAAGTGGTTCAAAGAGGTTTTCATTTCTTGATGGATTTTCTGGCTACAATCAAGTATTGGTCAAAGAGTCTGATAGGTACAAGACTACATTCACTACTGAATGGGGTACCTATGCTTATTGTCAGATGCCATTTGGGCTAACCAATGCAAGTGCTACATTTCAGAAGGCAATGGAGATGGCCTTCAAAAATATGATTGAAAATTTTGTATTAGTTTACCTTGATGATATCACAGTGTATTCAAGGAGTGCAAAAGATCATTTTGATCATTTGAGATGGGTGTTCTTAAGGTGTAGAGATTTTGGGGTATCTCTTAACCCAAGGAAGTGTTTCTTTGCTACCAGTCAAGGAAAATTATTAGGACACATTGTATCTAAAGATGGTTTAACTATTGATCTAGAAAGAAAAAAAGCAATACTTGCTCTCCCTCTTCCTAAACATAAGAAATGGTTGCAAAGTTTCCTTGGTAGGATAAATTTTGTGAGGAGATTTATCCCTAATCTTGCTACCATGGTAAAACCCCTTACAGCTATGCTCAAGAAAAGTATGGTCTTTGCATGGACTAAGGAAGGGAAGGAAAGTTTTGAAGAGATCAAGGTAGCCATAGCCTCAGCCCTCACTCTCATTAATCCAAACTTTGAAAAGGATTTCATCCTTTATACCCTAGGTGGTGAGTCAAGTATTTTTGTTGTCTTGACTCAAACAAATGATAAAGATCAAGAGCAGCCCATAGCCTTCTTTAGTGGAGGTCTTAAAGAGTATGAAGAAAAATACAACTATTTAGAAAAGAAAACCCTTGTAGTCATTAGAGCTTTAAAGAAATTTAGACATCTACTATCTCATAATAAGATTCATTTGTTAGTACCCCATGCTAGTGTGAAAGATTTCCTTTTGAGCAAAGATATTAGTGAGAAAAGGGTTGGTTGGATTACTAAAATAATGGAATATGATGTTGACATCTAGATCACCAAGCTGGTAAGAGGGAAGGGGTTGTGTAAATAGATGATATCATATCAGGAGCCCGATGAGGAAGTTGCTATTATACTAACATAACAACAAGAGGCAAGAAATGATGACCCAAGGAATTGGATGGATGATATGAAGAATTTCTATCAAGCAATGGATACCCTCAAGGATTAGATAGAACTAAAGGGAGATAGTATAGATTACAGTCAATTCCTTATGTTATAGTTGATGGTATCCTTTTCAAGAAAGATTTTAATGGAGACCTATTAAGATGCATTGACATCTATAGACCAAGTTGAAAGAATGATCAGAGAGCTTCATGATGGTCCTGATGTGGTCACTTCTCAAAAAGGACAACTACAATGAAGGTCATGAAGGCTAGTTACTACTAGTCATCCATGTTCCATGATTGTCATAGGTATGTGAGGAAATGTGAAAAATGTTCTTTCTTTTCTAGTAACCAAAAGCTTGCAGCTCTTCCTCTTCATCCCATTCAGGTGGACCATCCTTTTTCTCAATGGAGATTGGATTTCATAGGCCCTATGAATCCTCCTTCTAGTTCTAGTCACAAATGTATTTTACCTACTACAAATTATTTCACTAGATGGACAAAGGTAGTTGCATTGAAGGATGCCACAAAATCTTTAGTTGTTGAGTTTCTTGATAGAATTGTGACCACATTTGGTGCCCCTTCAACCATCATTTCAGATAACGCAAAATCTTTTGTAGGAGCTCAGATTTGTGCATGGGCAGTTGACCATAATATCTACTTAAGCACCTCCTCAAACTAGTATCCTCAAGGCAATGGTTTGGCTGATTCCTCCAATAAAAAGCTGATTAGGATTATGAAAAGAACCATAGAGGATAACCAGAGATGTTGGCACCAGAAGTTGAGGACTGCACTATGGGCTGATACAATAACACCTAAGAGGTCAATAAGAAATTCACCATTTATGTTGGTATATGGTAGAGAAGCAAGGCTTTCAATTTAATTAGAATTCCCATCCCTAGAACTAGCTCACCAACTGGAGCTAATTGAAGATGATGCCATGATAGTAAGAATGGCAGAGCTGATGGAGCTAGAAGAGAAAAGAAATTAGGCCATGTAGACCCTAGAAACACATTAGCAATAGGTGAAAAGGAGCTTTGACAACAAGGCTAGGGTTAGAACCTTCAGAGAGGGTGATTTAGTTTTGAAATGGGATGCAGATAGGGAAAAACTAGGGAGACACTCAAAATATGATGCACTATGGAGTGGTCCCTATCTGATTGTCAGTTGCAAGCAAGCCAATGCTTTTCAATTAAGTAGGTCTAGTGGTGAAATTTTGCTTATCCCAGTCAATGGGATCTATCTCAAACCATGTTTCTAATAGGGTTTGAAGTTTCTTGTACATAGGTAGCTTAGTTTTCTTCTTGTTGTCCTAGCTTTCCAAGAAGTGCATAAGCACATGTGTTTGGCAAAAGGTTTTTGGTCTCTAGTTTCAGTTGCAGAGGATAGGTTTTCTTGAGTTTTGGTGTTTTTCTACTACAGAGGTAGGGTTAGGGTTTCACCATGCACTGATCTACAATTTTTATGACTCTATAGCCCAATGGATGTTTTAGGCCACTGATCTTATGCATAGCAGGCTTGCACCCCCTCTGAGTCACCAGAAATGTTACCATTTTTCTCCCCCCCCACCAAAATTTGAATTTAAATACTTACCCCATCCAATGGTCACTTACCATTTTAATATAATTTTAAATGTCATGGAAATACAAAAATTTAAAATAATCAAAGCTTTATAGCATTTCCAATATTCCCTAAGTTTGTTTCTACTGGTCTACAACTTTTCACACTGTCAGATGTGGCCTAGATCCATGATGGGCACTTTCCCACATTCTCCAATTGCACAATCTCTATGTAATGTGGGGAAGCCCTTTTGTGACATGTGGATCTTTGGGTCCTTTCATTTTGTATGGGTTGCAAAAAGGAGGAGGTTCAGTCTAGTTGGCAATTCTATTGACACCCACATTCATGCATTCTGAGTTCTGTTAGATTTCCTGACAATGTGGGGAAGTGCATTTTAGCTACGTGGCTAGTGGGTCCATCTTCTTTGAGCTACATAAGGTGTTAGGATGAGTTGGCAGTTTGATTGGGGCTTGCATTCCTACATTTTGTCTTTTGTCAAACTTTTTGACAATGCGGGCATGCCCCTTTGTGACACATGTCTCACAACATCCCATGTTCCCAGTTGTACCTTCCACCATTTGATCTCTTGGGATCAATGGCTGGTGCATGCTCACAATAAGGAGTTGTGAGGAAATTAAACAATGTAGGTATGGGACCTTGTGATGCACAGCATGGTGTGATGTCATGGGCCCACTTTTCTCAGAATTTTAATGACAACTCATCTTTCATGGCCATTGTCAGGTGAGTCAGAGTACAAAGAGGGTATTTTATTGGTTCGTCCAATTGACTAGGCATGTAGTCATTTAGGATTCTAATCGTCGTAGATTCAAATGAGATCAAGGGCTGGCACTTTCCCACATTATGAAGTTGCAAGGAGATTAAGGAATGTGGGCAAGCACCTTGTTGCAATGTATCCACATGGGGCCAAATTTGTTTCATAGGTTGCAGGGTGGTGCCAGTTGGATGCCAAGTTAGATGCCGAGTGTTTTGTGGTCCCAAAATTTTGAAGAACAGGTGAAGTATATGGATAATTTTCCTCAGTCATCAATCTTGCAGAGATCAATGATCGACACTTTCCCACATTATGAAGTTATGGGGAAGTTAAGCAATGTGAGAAAGTGCCTGAGGGACACATGTCTTTGCGGGCCCAAGGGGAGACATTATGGTTAAGGTATGAATAGTTGGGGCTAGAAGTTACATCATGATTAGGGTTTGAGGGGGTGGTGTAGCTAGTTAAAAGATATGGTCAACTGCGTAGAGACTTGACAAAGTGGCAAAACAAAGGAAAATCATTGGCCCACTTCGCCAATTCACTAGCTAGGAATAGGGGAAATCAAGTTTTGTTGTGCAATCTGATCCTTGTGATGAATTCCAACCACCCTTGAATCAATGCTAATCCTAGGAGAACACTCCACCACCCCAATTGATTTATCTACTTGGTCAAAAAATTTAATGGCACCATTTATGTCTTCTCAAGGCCCTGTTTCAACAATGATAAGGTTTCATTGCATTTGGATCTATGCTCATATTATATTTTCTTCAAATGTCCATGATTATTCTCTGTAGGGTTTAATGGCAGTGGTTGTAGAGTAATTTTAGGTGGAAAATATCTCAGTTATGCTTGAGCTACAAAGGAAAATTTTGTAGATTTTGAAAAGGTCGACTCTTCTTTGACTTCTCTGATATTTCTCTGCAACTTCAGTGTAAATTCCCTTCGCCTCTGAACTATATGATATTCTACCTTATCTCCTTCAGCCATTAATGTAAAGTGCAAGAATTTTTTTCCTCTCATTGGTGTATTGTATAGATCTACAATCTTGCATGATTGTATCTCTTTTGGCCTATAAATGATATATAAGTGAATACTCTCTTTCATTGTGTCATTCAGCTAGGTTTTTTGGTCTCCATGTGATTGTTGTTAGATTAAAGTGAGTCTGGATGTGTATATCTCTTGGTGTCATGATGGTTCAATAGCGCATGTATGGGTAGAGATTGGTTTGAACACTCTATTTTGGTGCATCACCCCCTTAGGTTAGAGTAGGTAGATTTTCTTTTCATGCACTTCTTCTCCCTTTTCCTCTCCAAGAGTAGTTAAGTGCACCCTACTGGTAGAGGAAGCTGGCCTTTTCTGAAGACTCAACCTCATAGTTCAAGTCCCACAACTTGGAGGTTGTTTCCATGTTTCACAAGGTTGTCCTTAGGTAAAAACTTTGGAAAGGGTGCAAACCTCTATGAGAACAATATTCTAACAATTGATATTAGAGCTTATGTGCTTGTAAGGAAAGTTTTAAGGGACTTAAGATAAATATCAAGATGTACAAGATAGATATGTCTAAGTTGAATAGAGTGAGCTTCCTATCATGGAAATTCTTGATGAGACTACATATCTATATGGAATTGGAGATTTTACCCTATACTCCTTGGACAATGAATAAATTGAAGTTTCTAGACCCATGGCAATCAAAAAGGTAAAGAAGATGCATGAGCATAATCAAATGATGATAAGATTTCAAATCTTCCCTAATTTATCCTAATTTTGATGATGTAAAGGACTATACTACTCCAAAGAAAATGTGGGATGAGCTGGCACAAATTAATGGAGGAGATAAAATTGTGTAAAAAACTAAAGCAGAAAGTTTGAGAGACAAGTTTGATGACATGAGAATAAAAGAAGGAGAAACTTTTGCATAGTGTTGTGGTCGAATCAAAGAGGTTGTGAATGCAATTAGAGGAGATAGAAGAGACATATCTAATGATACTATGATAAGTAAGTTATTAAGGATATTATTTCCTATCTACGCAATTGGAGTATCTACAATTCAAGAACTTCGATGTACACCTAGTAATGATCTAACCTTGGATAGTCTAGTTGGTGGACTCATTGTATTTGAATTGTCAAATTTTAGTAGTTATAAACCTTCTTTTATTGAAGGTGATTTTACTTCTCAACTAACCCTTGATGGATTTAAAATAAATTAAAATAGTAACCATATGGACAATGATAGTGAATTAGATGATGATCTTGATGATCTAGGAGAATTAATGAAAAAAATAATGCCAAGAGGAAAAGGAAAATACAAAGGTAAATTTATTATTATCTATTTTACATGTAACAAAACTCATCATATTGCAACAAGACTTCTTGACAGGGATGAGAAACAAGCAAGGAACCACCAAAAGTACCTAGGAAGGAGAGACAATAGATAGAAATGAGGTATGAATATTTATACATTGGTAAAGAAGAGGGTTTTGATAGCGATTCTTATGAAAATGGTGAATAAGTTGTCTATATTGCAATGGAAGACATATTTGACAAGGATAAGAATATTGCTTTAGTTTGATGGATAATTGATAGTTGTTTCTCACATCATATGATTTGTGATACAAGTATGAGTGAAAAGCTAGAAAATTATAATGGGACTAGTTTTAAGTTTGGAAATCATGCACCATGTAATGCGAAAGTTAAATGATCAATTATATTGAATAAAAAGATCATATGTGACAATGCATATTGGGTTGATGGATTGAAACGTAACTTGTTGAGTATTGCACTATTGAATAGTTTAGGCTATTGAGTTGAATTACAAAACAAGAAGGCAAAGATATATGATGCTACCAATGAACTAATTGGAAGTGGAAAGTAAACAAGAGGAAACTTGTTCTATATAGACCTATCTGAAGGTTCTTAACTTTTTGAACAATTTGAGAATGTTTAGTTATGGCACAAGAGGAAATTTCATATTAACTTTCATAATTTGAAAAAAATTAATAAGATGAAAAGAGTAAGATGATTACCAACATTGAGAAAACTTGATAAAGTGATATTCAACAATGTAAAATGGGAAAAATGATAAACTCTAATCTCAAAAGAAAGATCTATTCTTCTAATGATATTTTGGAATTGGTTCATTCTAATTTATGTAGTCCAATTGGAGTGCAAAACTATTATGGTGACATGTACTTAATTATATTTCTTGATTATTTTTCTAGAATGATGACTTTGATGTTTCTTATAGAAAAATGTGATCCTTTTCAAATGTTTAAGTGGTATTTGGCTATGTTTGAAAAGGAAATAGGAATTATTTTTGTGTGGTTGAGATCAAATAGAGAAGGTAAATTCATATCTAACAAGTTCAATATATTCTATAATGAGAAAGGAATCAAGAGACAAATGAGTGCAAAAAGGACTCCACCACAAAATAGGATAGATAAAAGAAAGAATGAATCAATCATGGACTATGCAAGAATATTAATGATGGAAAATAATGTTTCGTTAATATATTGGAGAGAAGCTCTAAGTATTGTTGTTTATACACTAAACTGAGTTCATGTCAAAAAATGGACAAACAAAACGCCTTTTGAACTATGGTATGGCTATACACCTAATGTCAATTATTTCAAAATTTTTGGAAGCAAGTGTTATCTACTAAAAGACACAAGAAAAGGAAAATTTGATGCAAAAACTAATGAAAGTATACTCCTAGGATATTCCACTAAAAGAATGGCATATAAGTGTTTGTATTCTAACACTAAAATAATTGTGAAAATTACAAATGTTAGAGTTGAAGAACGTAAACATTACAAAAAAATTTTCTACATCTATGAAGGAGAACGAAGTACCTTACATAAACCATAGAAAGGGGCTAGCAAGCATCACCAAACTAGAGTTATTGAGCATCAATGTACAAGCTCTTTGGAGACTCATAATGCTTCAAAGCATGAGGTTGCAGGAGTTGAGTCACACAAAGAGGAGGTAGAACAATAGACATACAATTTCAAGTTACAACTAGATATAACTAAAGAGGATGAGCAAGTTGGACCAAGTGAATTATAAATAGAAGAAAGAAAACCTCAACATATCTTAGAAAACTAAGTAAGAAGGAATTAAACAACTGAACAAATTATTCTAGACAAAGATTTAGGGGCTGTGACAAGAAAAAAGTTAAAGAATGATTCATGTTTACTATGTGATGTAGACCCTAAATTTGCTAAAGATGATTTTGAAAATGAAGATTGAATTAAAGAAATGAATGAGGAAATCGATCAAATAGAGAAAGTGGGTATTTAGGGACAAGCGAAATGAGAAAGGTAAAGTAACAAGGAAAAAAGAAAGACTAGTTTGTAAGGAATATGAACAAGAAGAAGGAATTGACTATGGAGAGACATTTTCCCCAATTGCAAGGTTGGAAGGAGTAAGAACATTACTAAAAATGTTTTGAAGTATATGAAATGAATTTCAAATCTATATTTCTAAATTGAATACTTGAAGAAGAAGTCTATGATGAACAACTTGGAGGATTTTTTATCCTAACAAAAAGAGTATGTTATGTAAACTATATGGTTGTCAATAAGCCCCTAAAGTATGGTATTAATGGTTACATACATAAATTTGGTGAAAATTGATTTTATAAGAATTAATGATTATAGAAATATATACTTGAAATGTGAATATGAGAGTCAGATATTGCTAGCTAAAATTTTTGTCGATGACATCATATTTGGAGGACATATGATTTTATGCAAATCATTCTCCAATGAGATGGAGAAAGAATGTGAAATGTCAATGTTTAGAGAGATAAAAATTTTTGTTGGTTTGAAAGTTTATTAAATCAAGAAAGGTATATACATTACACAATCTAAGTATATCAATGAGATATTGAAGATATTTGAAATACAAGCTTAAAGACCATTTAGAACACCTATAGTTAGTGAACATAAAATTTCAAAGAATGATGATTCTTCTAGGGTAAAAGCACGAACCTTTGTCAGCCTTTCACAAAGGAAAAGGCTGAAAAAAGTGTAGTTCACATTCAATGATATCAAACTAGTATTATTATTTAGAATTTTAAAATGAAGTAAACTAATAAAATGTGTAGAAATGGACAAATTTTAGGATTATAATTATGAATAATTATTTGGAATAAGAAAATATATATTTTTTTATTTTTTAAATATAAATTTTAGCTGCTGAAAAATGCTAGAAATTAGAGGTCTAGTTCCCACCACAAAACTATATTGAAACACACTTATTTCCCTTGATCTTAGATTATGTTATCGATAATATATGTAGCTAGGAAAATAAAAAATAAAAATGGGCTTTAGACCTATATTTTCTCTTTTATAATGATTTAAATTTCAACTTATTCAAATCGATACTTTTCATCTCCCACCACATTTTTTTGAATAAATCTATTCCAACCAAAAGAAAAATTATAGATTCTAGAAGTGGACTCTCTCCTCTAGAATGTCATATAATTTCTAATTTTTTTGATATTTTTAATTTTTTTATCTTTGTCAAAATTGACATCTTCTCGAGTGTTAAAATATGTACTTGTAGAATTTTTTAATTACAATATACTATATCTAATTAAAACAATATTAACTCTACATAATAATATTATTGATTTTGAGCTCTATAAAATGGTGTTTATATGTTATTAAAAAATGTCATAATAGATAATAAGAGTTATTGAAATGTCAATTTTTTGAAATAATTGTATTTTTCTAGTAACTGGATACTAACTAGTATAAAACATGCATTTAATAGATATTCTCAATTGGAAAAGTGTGAGACCATATATAACTTAGCTAGATTAATTTTATCAAGATCTTATATTTGAAAAAAGCTATTTTTTGCATAGAAATACTCAAATTCAATCATTCTGATAAGTCAACCTAAAAGTTGACACAACTTTGTACTTTTACCTAGTTAAGTAAATCAACTATTGTATAGGTCAATAATTAGAAATTTGATATATGTTATTTATCGTAGACCTAACATTGCATTAGTAGTTGGTATTGTTGCAATTCTTTCAAATGATCCTAAGCAGAATCACATAATGGTTGTAAAAAGGATACTAAGATATCTAAAAGGCACATAAGACTATGGATTATGGTACAATAAGAATAACATGTTTGATTAGAATGTCTACATAAATGTTGATTGGGTTGGAAACATTGATGATAGAATGAGTAAAAGTGGAGGTGCTTTATTTTTAATCAAGAAGCTGATTTCATGGACAAGAAAGAGGCTAAGAAAATTATTAGTCCACAGTAGAGGTTGAGTATGTTACAGGGGTAGTTAATTGTTCAAACATCATGTGGATTAAGTAATTATTGAAAGGTGTGAAGGGAGATATTGTTGATCTTGTGGTGATATATTGTGACAATAGAAGTTATATAAACATATCTAAGAATCTTGTGATGCATATAAAGACCAAGTGTATTTCAATTACTTGAGGGAGTTATTACAAGACAAAGAAGTGTGATCGAAGTATGTAAACTAAAAGAAGTAGATAGGTGATATATTCACTAAGGTATTACCCAAGGATGCATTTGAGTATCTAAGAGGTAAGTTAGGGTTCATTCCCATATGTGAATAAAACTAAGAAGCAATGTAACATTATATCAATTTTTAGGATAAAAATATCTTACACATTGATGCAACAATTCATACTTTAGAATCTTCCTAAAGTTGTGAAAATATGGAAAAGAGTATGAGTTGATGAGGTTGCAATTATACCTAAAAGATTGAGTTGATATTTCAAATATCACTTTAAAAGGTGATAAGAGAATATGATGTGTATATAGTAGATGATGTTTTGGAATTATTGTCAAAGATGGAGATATACGATGTATGATAGTTTCCATACAAGTTATAAATAAAGATTAAGATGTTGTGTTACCATCCAATTATAGGAAGAAATATCAAAGAAAGAGTCATTACAAGTGCTAATACAATCAGTGTTAGATTAAAGAATCTACAAAGGGATAACTATAATTGAAGAAAAGAGGAAGTATATTGGAGGTTGCATGGATAAGAATATGAATGAATCTAAGGATACCAATAAAGATTTGATACAAATTATAGAGGGAGCTGCAAGTGCCAAAACATGTGAATTATTGTGCATTTGCATGGTAAATAGAGGCATTACCATCAATGCCAAAGAAAGAGATTGTTAGAAACTAAAATTGGAATAATGGCTATTTTTTCATTGGTGTAAAACCTTAATGGTAAGACACTTTATAAGAATGTAGAGTTCCATTTCAATTGATTAATGAAGAGGATTTGGAAAGAGAGAAAATAGATGAACTAGTGAAGTTGTTGGGATAAGAGAAGTAAGTATGATGAAATTACAATGGGGACTTGATCAATTATTTTTGGACAAGATAATGTGGTGTTTGATCATTATATGAAGTAAATAAGATAGTTGAGTTAATGTATACAAGGAAAGAAAAGAAGGTGTGTAAAACACTAAGCACAACTGAGTGACAATTTCACTAGGTCAATAAAATAGAAGATTAAGGAACTTAAGAGTTAGCCAAGAAAATAATATTAGCCAAGTGATAGTTATGGCTAATAAAGATGAAGGATAAAATTTAGTAGTGATTGAGCATTATGAAGAATGAGAAAGTTATTGTAATCTGTATGGAGATATGAATTTCCAAATTGAGATGTATTATATAGAGAAAACCTAGTTTTACATTCTAACAATTGTGGTAGTCAATATCCATTAATAAAGGTTGACCTAATAATAATTTGTAATTCCTTCAATGAAGGTGACATTCTAATGGAATCATCTGAATTCTTCTAATAAAGCCATTAATCATAGGGTGATTAAATCCTTTAACATGGTCACACCTAACAATTTGTTTTGTCATGCCCATTGGACTTGTTAGTGAACCAAGAACCTTCTTGTGGCTTATGAATGAGGTACTGAAGAAATTTCTAGGAATTTTTTTATTGTTTGTTTGGGTGTTATTTTGATTTTAAATAAGTCCAAAGATGAATAGTTTTTGCACATTTCTAGTGTCTTTGAGAGGTTGAGGGAAGACAAATTGTTCATTAATTTAAAAAAGTGTAGCTTTGTAAAAATGGAATTATTCTCTTTGGGGTTTTTTCACACCATTTGATGGTCTTAAAATGAAGCCAAAGAAGGTGAAGATTATCCTAGAATTACCTACCTTAAGATCTACCACTAAGGTGATTTCATTCCATGGTTTGGATAGTTTTTACAAAAAAATTATTAGGAATTTCAGTATTATCTCTACACCCCTAACTAAAATAATAAGAGGGGATAGAAAATAGTTCAAGTGGACTATAGGAGGTGAAAAAGTAACTTTTCCTAGCACTCCCTAATTTTAGCTATGGTCTTCAAGGTTGATTATGATGCCAGTGCTAGTTCTATTGGAGATATATTGAGCCAAGAAGGTAAGCCTATTGTATATTCACCAAAAAGGGTACTCAAATATGCACTAATATTCATTGTCTTGCCCCTTCTCCTTCAAGAAAAAAAAAATTTATTATTGGATGAGGGGTCTCCTTGGTCAAAAAATAGTTGGGAATTAACCTTTAAAAATGGAATTGGAATTTCTATATAGATAAGAAAAGTAAATGGAACTATTCACTTTTCTTATGTTGAAATCCTTGTGGAGGATTTGAATCCTAGAATCCATAAGTATGGTTGCTCCAAAAAAATTTAGAATTGAATGTAGGGTGTCTCAAATAAATAGTATTTGATCTTCAACACCAATATTGAATGGGTCTTGGAATAGAAAGAGGCTTGAATGAATGTGGATGTTAGAATCTTCAACAAGAGGGCTCCAAAGAGATTTAATTCTTCAATAGCTATCAATGCATCTCCTTGATGAATTGAATATTTTAATGCTTGGATACTTGAATGCTTCAATGATTTCATTCTCTTTGCTTTCTTGATTACTTGATTCTAATTTTTCTCAAATTCAATGGAAGGTGGATGCTTGATCATGCAAAATATCTCTCTGGATTGTGAAAATGAGAGAGAAAGGCTTCCTTTTATACTAATCTAGGACACATACTTCTAGAAAGGCTAACATAGGAGAATTAAAATCCAATTAAGCTGTAACCCTTAGAAATAAACCTAAATTAAATGCAATTTAAGATTTTACCATTCTAAAATTTGAAATAGCCACCCTAGAAGTGGGAAATGAAACTCTTTGAAGCTTGATATCCTAAAACCTTTGAAACTTGAAATTTGGAGCTAGGGTTAGCATCTAGTTTAACTCTACCCTAGTTAATGGTTGAGGTCATCCTTGACCTAGGTTAAAGTGAAGGTTTACCTTGACTGAGAAGTTCAAAGATCCTAGAACTTTAGAGAAGGCTACCAGAAAAGTGCTAGAAATAAGGGAGAGAGAAGAAGAAGAACACAGGGAAAAAGATAGATCTAGTCAAATACACACTCAAGGTGCTTGACATGACCCTAGACCACCTACTTGAAGGGCTAGACTAATCCTATATGGAAGTGATTCCATTTTCTAATCATACATTTAGATGCCACTTTACCAAGAGTATGGACTTGATGCAAACTCTTGGTAAAGGAAGTCATAATGGAAAGATAGTCTTATTGAAATAAAAATGGCAAAGAAAGTCTCAAGCCCCAGGGAATCAAGTCTTCATCAACTCCAAGATCATAATAAGAGAGCCATCAAGAGAGAGAGAGAGAGAGAGAGAGAGAGAGAGAGAGAGAGAGAGAGAGAGAGAGAGAGAGAGAGAGAGAGAGAGAGAGAGATTGGTCAATGAGAACTTATATCCCATTGTGAACCACATAAGAAAAAAACACAACTAGAAAGATGGAATCTAACTGCCTAGTAAATATGGCTACTCACTAGTTAGCCCATCAAAGATTCACCCTTAGGAATATTCTATTTCCAATATAATAGTAAAACCAAAATAAAAAGAGATCCATCCTTAAGGACACCTTCAACCTTAAGGGATCAAAAAAAATATTTTGAAACTAGAGGGATGAAGAGATCCAGTAAAAATAAAAATCCATTCTTTAAGGATTAATCAATAATCCATAAAGGGAGAGAAGTACCTTGAAAAATATATGTATATTGAAAGTGTTTCTATGTGCAATAAGTGAGTAGAGCATATGCCCCCAGGTTGAATTCATTGCTTACATTTTAACATGAGAAATGGCTTGAAAAAAAATATAAACAACTCCACTAATTATGTTCCCACTACAGCATGCCCCTAAATGAAGATAAATCGAGGGAAATACCACATAAACATACAAAGAGCACAAAAGGGACCTAGCTTCCATGGAGTTAGTATGATCATAAGATAATATATATAATATTATTGTAAATGAATTGACATCATTCCCCCAAAAAAGTATAACTACAATCACAATGGAGGAAAGAACACAAAATAATTATGAAGAAGAATATTTTCAAACCATGACATGGAGACCACAAAGAATTACTTCTACCAAGTTGCAAATTTAAGAAAATTATACAAGGAAATTTTTACGAACAAAAGCATAGGTACAAAATAACATGAAATAACATATAGAAGAAAAACATATACATATAGAGGAGTAGCACAACAAGTTTGACTCCTTTATCACCTTGTATCTAAAGAGAAAAAAGGGTTGTAGAAAGGAATCTAAAAAACATTTAGAAAACACATTATGGAGAAGCACAATACAATAGACAAACACACAAAAGGCTACCATGAAGGACTAGCCAATCAAGCATGTCGTCTACTCTCCCCATATTGTTCTATATCATTTAGGGAAGATGGGTAACTCACAAGAGGGACTATATGCAACATAGTAGGAATGATAGCCAAGTCCAAACAAGGATCCTCTTGAGAATCATTACATTTGATATTACATGTGTAATTATCAATTGTGATAAAATAATTTTAGGTGAATGAATTCCAATATCAATATTCTCATATTCATCATTAACATCATCAAGAGTATCTTCTTCATCCAAATTAATTAAAATAGGATCTGAGATATGAATAGAATTTTCATAATCTTGCATCTAAACCTCATTGTTAGCATTATCTTCTTCTAACACATCATGCATAGATTAATAAAAAGAAGGTAAAGAACTTTGAATAATACAAGTACGTGCTTTAGCTTGAACATGATGCTTCTAAAGACATTCATTAGTAGATCAATTACATTTTTTCTTATTTCAAACATGTTGAGAACTAGGAGGAACAATTATTGGATCCTTCACAGATTCTATAGCAGGATTGAGAGGATTCTCAAGAGACTAACAAGAAATATTAGGAGCTTGATTAATAAAACCAAAAGGAGGTATGAAAGGTGTAGGAAAAAGACCATGATTAAGATCTATTAGAGGAATTCTTAACTCAAGAATCTTGTGATGCTTATATGCTTGATATGAGAGAAAAATATTATCATTTTAGGAAGGATGTGAATTAGGCATTGAGGGCCAAAAGAAGTCAAGTGTAGCATGATCCCAGGGCCTATAAGGTTGATATAAACCATGCTTATGAATCTTTACTTCTTCATCGTGAAAAAAATTATGATACTTATGAATTGGAGAAGCAACAAGATGGGTTGCATAAATTGAAATTGATCGAAAGTAGGAACAACAACAAATGTAGTGTTCAAAATTTTAGCACAAATTTCAATAAAAAAATCAATAGAACCAAATGGTGGATAAATAAAACCATTAAAAGTTTGAATCCACACATTAGATGTATCATAAGGATCATCTTGTAAGCATTTCATAATTTATTTTTCTTTAGTAATAACATTGATTAAGGATGTAGTATCAACTATAAAACTAAATGTAGGTATCTTAGGAATCTAAGCATAAATATAAAGGGGACCATCAGGAGATTTAATAATTTTAGAATCATCAAAGATAATCAAGAATTCCAGAGGTCTTTTATGTTGATATTGTTTTTGAGGATTAGGCTGAGTTTTTAGTTTAAACTGAGGTTGTTGTGTGACTTGAGGTTGAGGTGGAGATATGGATTGTGATAAATAAGCATGCTCGACATGGTTGACAATATGATTAAGTTCATCTCTCTTTGAATCATAAACAATATCCATAGAAGATGGTTAGGCAATGGTATCAGTATCATGTGTAGGTAAAGGATTTGTATATTTGAAGCTTTTGATAAGGAGGAGAAACAAAAAATTTCCCACTACCATGAAAATTATTGATAGATAAGGAATTAGAATAAATCAAGTCTTGAACTTATTTATTAAAGAATATCACTTCTCAATATCATGACCATTTTGACAATAGTATTGACAAAAACCTTTAGGATCAGAATATTTAGACACAATCGTAGTAGGTAAAGAGGGAAAATAAGTGGTAAAGTAATTTTATTAGTATTTAACAACATATTCATAACTGAATGTAAAGATTCAAAGAGAGAAGTAAACATATGATTCAAACAAAAAGTAGTGGATGTAGAAGTAGCATTGTGAGAGGAAACAACAACTAGATTAGCAATTGTATTCACTTGTTTGTTTATCTTGACATAGTTGTTAGGAATTTTAAATTTGTTTGGATTAGGAATTTGAATTTTTTTTGGATTAGGAGCAGCATCACTCTTATCAACTAGAACAAGAGCCATTGGAGTGTTTCTCTCAAATTGGCTCACTTGTAATTGATAATGACAAATCATTATGCAAAGTTGTTGAAAATCGGCAAATTCAATGTGAAGAATCTTGTATCTAATATCCTTTTGCAAATTTAAAATAAACACTTGTTAAATATCAATATTAATAATAGGATAATAAATTTGCACATGTAATTGCTTAAATCTATGAATGAATTCAATCAATTTTTTTGTAGTGTTTTGTTTACAATGCATTAAAATGATTAAAGACACTTGTAGACCAATGTTATTTTGAAATTTTTGAATAAAGACATTGGTAAGTTTTGGAAAATATTCAATAGAATAAGGAGGGAAGGAATAAAACTATTTCAAGGCCTTATCACACAATTTTTGAACAAATAGCTTGGCTAAAAACATGCGTTCATGAGCATAGGCACTACAAAGGATTTGAAATGTTTTAACATGAGTAACACGGTCTCCTTTTCCATTGTAATTCTCAAGATGATGCATATCAAGATGCTAAGGAACAAGAGTGCAAATGATGTCTAAGGATAAAGAACTTACCATGTCACATGTAGGAATGCTAAACTTGTTTTGAGTTAAAGAAGAAATTTGTTGTTGTAAAGATGACACAATTTTGGCCAAACTAATAATGGTTGAATCATTAGAATAAATAATAGGCACAAAAAAATTAGAAATACTAGGTAAAGTGTAAGAAACAATAGGAATGGAAGACACAACTAGAGGAAAACTTGGAACCATAATTGGAAAAGGATTCAAATATGTAAAAGGAACATTATGTTAAGAAGGTTGTGATGTAGGGAGGAATATAGGAGGAACACTTATAGAAAGAGAAGGAACCATTGTAGTCACCATAGGAGGGTTATAAGTAGGAAGACAAGGTAAAGGAACTAAAAATTGTTTGAGACTAGTAATTGCAGGAATGAATCCCAAATCTGGAGCTTCTTGAGCTAAAGGTTTAACATTTGAATGCATGAGGTGAGAGATACCACATAGGTAATTAAAAACTTTATAAGCATTATCACAAAGGACTTTCTAAAGAGCTTCTATAGAATGAATAGAATCTTGAGTATGGTTTTCTTGAATAAGCCAATTATCTATTTTATCAAGTTTAGTTGAAATTTTTTGGACTTGTTCAAAAGGAAATCTTAAAGCATCATCCTCATCATGAGATGAGTGAGAGGATTTTTTCTCCATAATAGGGTTGGAATCATGAATTTAATCAAATTTTCATCCATGATACTAAGGAAAGGAGTGGAAGTCTTAGGATCAAAGGCACCCCTAAGTGTATGACTTCTTATAACCAGAATATTATAAGTAGAAGTAAAGATAGTAAAGATCATATACCAATGAAATGAAATTGAACTAAACTAAGAAAACACAAAGCATGAAGAAATGATTTTTTTTTATATGTACTTTATATGAGATGCAAATACATAAAATAAATCTAATACATCAAGATCTAACACCATAAAAGAAAGAGTTATCTATCACAGGTTCACCAAAATGTAAGATGAAAAATAAGTGTTCATCTAAATGTAGTGGATTGAAATGGATATAAGATCTACCTCTATATCCTAATTCCCAAAGGAGAGATCCAAAGTGATTAACCAAGAAAGGCTAATTCCTAAACCAATCAATCTATGGAGAATATGAATAGAAAAGAAAACCTTATTTTTTTAATGAAAAGTATGTATTGAAATATTAATTAAATAAAAAACAAATACTAACCTTAAAGTAGACTGAATCTAGAAAATGCTATTTTCTGATGTTTGAAAATAGTTTTGGGAAATTTTGCAACTAGATCTAAACAAGAAATGTAGAAACAAAGAAAACTTGGAAATCTTTTGTCACTCTTTCTAAAGAAAGTTGACCTTGACCCAAATCCAGTGTAAGATCTTACCCTTTTATTTCTAAACTTGATCTACACTACTCTAACAAAAATTATGTTCATGGATCCTAAAAAATTTCCAAAACGGTACTCAAATCTATAATGATATTCATTGTCTCACACCTGTTACTGCAAGAAAAAAGGGTTTTTTGTTCAATGAGGGGTTTTCCTTGGTCAAATCCCAGTTTGGAATTAACTTGGAAAAATTGAATTGAAATTGGAATATAGATAAACAAAGTAAATGGAACTATTTACCTTGCCTATGTTGAAATCCTCGTGGAGGATTCAAATTGTTGAATCCGCAAGTATGGAAGCTCCAAATAAATGTAGAATTGAATGTAGGATTTCTCAAATAAATTTCATTAGATATTTGACACCAATATTCAGATGATCTTGGAATAGAAAGAGTCTTGAATGAATGTGTATGTTACAATCCTCAACAAGAGGGCTCTTAAGAGATTGAATCCTTCAATAGCTATCAATGGATCTCCTTGGTGAACTAAATGCTTGGATACTTGAATGTTTGAATTCTTTTCTTCTCTTTTCTTGCTTAATCACTTGATTTCACTTATGCACAAATTCAATGGAAGGCAAATGCTTGATCATGGAAAGTATATCTCTCTAGATAGTGAAAATGATAGAGAAAGGCTTCCTTTTATACTAATTTAGGCCATAAACTTCTAGAGAGGCTGACATATGAGAATTAAATTCCAATTAAGTTGTAACCCCTAGAAATGGACCTAAATTAAATAAAATTTAATATTTAACCATTCTAAAATCCAATATAGTTGACAAAAAAGGAGGAAATGAAACTTTTTGAAGCCTGATATCCTAAAACCTCTAAAACTTGAAATTTGGACCTAGGGTTGGTTGAGGTTGACTTTAACCTAGGGGTAAGTGCACCAAGTTGTGGTGCCAAAAGGGGGGTATAAGTGGACACCTTTTTCCTAAAATGACAAAAACAAAAGTCATAGTCCTCTGAATCTAGTTTCTAAACTACTAATTTATTTTCAAAATGGTTTAATTTTAGGTCCTCAAAAAAAGGGGGCCTCAAAAATTGGTACTGTTTATTCTAGAAAAACATAACATCATATAAAGTGTGGCCCCCCTAAAATTTTAACTTTTTTTTTGAAAATATTTAATCACTCTAGTCAAAAGTTACCTAACACTATGTAGTTTATCCCAAAATTTTTGGGTAATTTTATAATGTGTATTTTTTTTTAATGAATTTTTTTATCAGACACAGCCCAAAAATGTGAAATATCTGTGTGCTCCCCCTAGAAATGATTGAAAACTAATCTAAAATCAAAACTTCTTTTTTTCAAAGTGTGTAGAATGGAGTCTAGTTTCTAAAAAACTAAGTTTTTGCAAAATTTGATGAATGAGGTAAAATCTACAGCCCAATTAGTACATGTTGGCTTTTGACAAAAAATGGACATACATTCAAAAGAAATTATAGATGAAAGGCTTGAAATAGTTCAAATAAAAAACAAATTATATGGTTGTGCAGCTAACACAGAGACCTACAATGTCATGTAACCTAGTTTTATCGATGCTAAACCATGAGGAAACTGGAAGGAGAGCACACAAGAAAAATCAATCATTTTTTGTATGTTTGCAGCAAAACACGTCTCAGACCAGTTTATAGACTCCAAAGCTTTGGGTTGGATCCCCAAGGCAAAGCCAAACATTAGGCTTGGTAGAATGTAAAGCTTTAAATGGCGCATGTGCCCTATAGTGCACGCACACTATAGCACGCACGCGCTATTTAAGTCCTTTTAAATTTACTTTTAAATAGCGCGTACGTGCTTTGTAAATTTTTTTTTTGAAAAGTGCGCATGCACTTTAATGCATACACACTATAGCACATATGCGCTATGGCTTGGCACACCCAAGCCATAGTGCGTGTGCACTATAGTACGTATGCACTATAGCACGTGCACGCTTTGCAAAACTAGAATGAGGAAAAAAGGTGTCATCTTTTTGGCACCACAACTTGGTGCACTTACCCCTAGGTCAAGGTCAAGGTTGTCCTTGACCTAGGTAAAATTTGAGGTTGACCTTGACATATAAGCTCTTCCTTTACCCAAAAGGTCAAAGATTTCAAATCTTTAGAAAAGGCTGCAAGAAAAGGGCTAGAAATGAGGGAGAGAAAAACAAAATAGGGGGAAAAAGCCAGATCTAATCAAATACACAATCAAGGTGTTTGACGTGACCCAAGGCCACCCTTTTGGAGGGCTAAACCAATCCTAATTGGAAGTGCATCCATTTTCCTATGATACACTAAATAGCCAAGGTAAACTAAATAAAAGACATTTAAATTGGGTAGATTTCTTAATATACATTTAAATTAAAACATAGAAGTGGAAGATCTAATAGGGTTGTACATGCATTGATTAGGAGAAAATTAGTACTAAAAAAAAGCAAGTTGAACTAATGAGGTTTAATAAACTCAAGAGTCTATACCTTAAGAATCCTACTTTTGTAAAGGCTTAGAAGGCTTGCAAGGAACCTATTACATTAGAGAGTACTTTTTGGTTGGATTACATGATCAAATATGGTATGCTATTTAGGGGTATTTATTTGTGCATTCCATTGAGTTTGATGAGGGAGAACTTGATCAAGGAGAAACATACTAGAGGGATGACGAGACACTTTGGTCGAGATAAGATTGTTGTTGTAGTTGGTGAGGATTATTTATAGACTTAATTCGCAAAGGATGTGAAGAAGTTTGTGTAGAGTTGTCAAGTGTGCAAGATAGATAAGGGAGCAGGTCAAAATATTGGATTCTATCAACCATTTCTTGTTCATTGAAGGCCTTGGAAAGATATAAGTATGAATGTTTTCTTGGGTTACAAAGGACATAGTGGGGTAATAACTCAATATTTTTTGTGGGCATTTTCAAAGATGTCTCATTTCATTCCTTTCCATAAGATGCATGATATAGTTCATATTGCAAAATATATATTAGAGTGGTGCTGAGGCTACATGGTCTCCTAATGACTATTGTTTCTAATAAGGATCCAAAGTTTTTTGACTATATATGGAGGACTTTCTAGAAGAAGTTGATGACAAATTTGAAGATAAATTATGCACATCACTCACAAAATGATGGGAAAGCTAAACTGGTGAGTAGAAGTTTGAATTATTTTTTGAGGTGTTTAGTAAGCAATAGGCCCAAGGACTTTGATTTGTTTCTACCACAAACATAATTTTCTCATAATAGTTCTATGAATGGTAGTACTAGTAGGTCATCATTCGAAATTATATATGAGATTAGTTTATGGACTATGCCATAGTTGAGGAAGATGGAGCAAGGAGAGAGGGCTATTGCTAAGGAAAAGGATTTTGTTCAATACATCAATAAACTATATGAAGAAGTATGTGAGCATATTTCCAAGATGAACATATAGTATAAGGATAGAGAAGATCAAAAGAGGAGACATAACGAGTTCAAAGTTGGGGATCTAGTTATGGTGTACTTGAGAAAAGAATGATTTCTAGTGAGCACCTACAAATAGATGAAGATAAATAAATTTTGCGCTTGTAAGATTTTAAAGTAACATAATTCAAGGAATGCATATGGGGTGGAGTTTCTAGATGGAATACATATTTCCCCTATTTTCAATATTGGAAAATTGATGGAATAACATGAAGATGGTGTAGAGGAGGAACTAATTCTTGAGAACTGGTCAAAAAGGTGTTTTTAGTGGCTAATATTCATCAATTGGATAATTTTAAAAAAAATTGGAAAGTGATTTGGCTAATAATTTAAGATTTAACACAACCTAAATCACCATATTTTTATAAATTTTAATTTTAAAATATTTAAAATCACACAATAATTTATTTTATTAAAATATTATTTTCAAGTCTTTTCCAATATTAGATATATGACTAGATTTGATTCAACTAAATATCATATATTATTGGAGAAATTAAAATTAATTCACCAATAATTATGATAATCATTAGCTACTTTAGAGATATATCACCAATATTTAGTTTTCACTATTGATTTAAAATATTATGTAATGATCCTCATAATATTCCATGAGTTTAAATATATTCAATCTCCATTTGTAATTGATGGGGACACAACCCAAGCACATAATGGACACAACAAGGAAGGGGAAAAATTTATTAACTATGTAAATATGCTAATACATTCAGTACAGATAAAATAGACTTCAAAACATGCCCTAAGGGCTTACAATAGTATAAATCTGGAGATAATTTCTCCTTTTAGTACCTCCTCTCAAACTCCACTCCGAATTGTCTTTTACAATGCCAAAAATGTTCTTAAATAGACCCCGAAGGGTTAAGGATTAGGAATACATTCTAGAAATTTCTAGTTGGCATCCACCAACCAAATAGAAGGCTCCAGAAGTCGCATTAGAAGTTGGCACAAAATTAGAAGAATCCAGAAACGGTAATCAAACTTTTGGGAGGCATAACTTTTGAATTGTAGCTTCGATTGATGAACCATTTACATTTTCAAAAAGCTCTCAAAGTGCTCTATAGCCCTATGGACATGCTTCACTCATCCCCCATTTTTTGGCCCTATACAAGGTCATTTAATGCCCCTAACCTAACTTTGAAGCATTCTTAGGAGGTCTCCAAAAATTGAAAAACTACGATAACTTTCAAACCGTGAGGCCTTTTGACCTGATTCTTTTTCTGGAATGCTCTAAATTACAATGAAAAGCATCCTACTAATTTACACCTTCTAGTTCACCAAAATGATGGCTTAATTACATACTCCTTTTTTTGGTATTTACACGTATCCCAAGGTGATTAAAAACTCTAACCTAGAACACTAATAGTGGAACTATGAGAGTTGGAACCTTTATTTGACCCAAATGGGTATCCAAAAATGAAAACACATGAAACAGAAACTAAGTCTAAGTACATTTTTTTGGGTGACACAGGATTGCCCTTATACCTCTGGATGCTCCTGCATCAGTAATATTCTATGATGATTAATAAAATTTCTATTATTATTGAAGTTTTCCAATAAGTTCTATACAAAAATTATGATTCCAAAATAATCGAAAATATAAATAATATTTAAAATAAAAAATTTGAAAGATTCATGAATAAATGTTAATCTTTTGTTGTATTCAAAATAATTAAATATTTTCCAATATTTTATATCTCATTTTGGAGGGGGATTCTTATAGATTACCCTAATGCCCAATTACTACTTCTGTAAAGTAGGAGATTAAATAATTTGTGGACAGTCATATGGAAAGGTGCACTAGAAATAAATACTATGAGAAATATCTTATGAAGTGGAAATAAGGACTTGATGAAGATTCAACATGGTTATCTAAGTTAAAGGTTGACCACATGGGTTTTCTTCATCCAACTGATAAGTGATCGGGTCACTTTTAAAATTACCCTAGGTTTCTAATGAAGAAACATCTAGTGGTGTAAGGGTAATCCTATATCACCCAGAAAATATTCTTAGTGGTATTTTTTGTTTAATGGGTTTTGTGTTCTTTTATATGCATTTGGGCTAAATTGAGATTGTATCTGTCATACTTCCATTAATACTTTTCTCAGTTAGTGTATTTGTGCACCTTGAAACATGTGTTGGCATAGAAAATGGTTTTTTAATCCATAATGATGAAGATTTAGAGTATGTAAGTTGGAGGGGATATTTTAATTGTAATTTCAAGCACTCCGAAAGAAAGAATTAGGTCAAAATGTTTCATAATTTCAGAGTTATTGCATTTTATAGTTATCTTGAGACTTACGAATGCTTTGGATCCCAGGTTGAGGCACTAAATACACTTATATAGCCCACAAAAATGGTTCATCAATTTTAGTTCCAAATAAAAAAATTATGCCTCTTAGAAGTTGGAGTACTATTTCTATAATCTTCTTATTTTACACTAACTTCTAATGTAACTAGATGTACCTTTTGTTTTTGTGGTAGCATGCAGATTAGACATGGCTGAGTGTCAGTTAGCTCAAGTGAGAAGTAAGACATCATTGATGTATTTTTTTGTAATGACACATAAATTGAGGTAAATTGGCTTTTCCAAGGTGGAGATGCTTTTATATGATTAAGGAGTTAGTTATGGAGGTGACTACATGTTCCAATAAGGATCATTAATCCCTATGTAAGTAGATCAACCAATTAGAAAATTATAAGTACTAAGTGGCAAAAGAAATGAATTTAGATCATTGATCATGATCTAGAAGCTTCACCTAATGGCTATTTAAGAAGGGTTTATGACCTAGTTCATGTATGTGGAGCATATGTGATTAAGTGCTTGGATATATGTAAAGTATAAAGATGAACCAGGAATAGAAATTGACCAATCTAGAGAGGTAGTGAAGTGTAGTTATAATGACAAATTAGATTAGAGAAGTGATCAGTAACTGTATAGAGGAGATTTGTTGTCATCGTTATTATTAATAGGAGTCACTTAGAGGTGAGGGGTGAATTAGTAATTTAAAAACTTTAGTTACCAACAGAATATTATTTATTACTTTGAACCATACATAAGAAAGTAAACAAATAATGCAAGATGAGCCCACTACCCAAACATGTACTTTCAATTACAGGAAGATCTCACTACCCAAACAATTAATTAGTCCTCTGGTATATAGGTGTTGTAACTTCTTTTTTGAATAATCTTTGATATTCAGATAAATCTACAATCACAAAAATAGCTTCTCAAAACTTCATGTATATTGCTTCACAAAACTTCACATATCAAAATACAATTGCTCAAGACAACACTTTCACAACACATTTGAATTCACAAGATGTCCTTTGCATAAATACCATGCCTTTTCACAAATTGCTACTAGGTCGGCTGAGATCATAATATACTTTCCAACTTAGAGTAAACATCTAGGATGTTTTCCCTAATTGGTCAAGTAATTATTTTGTAAACAAAATAATTCCTTTACATTAAGTTCTACTATTCTATTCTAGTGGTAAAATGCGAGTATCTCTTTTTTGCACAATTTGTACTGATGTCTGAGGTTATACACATCATCAAAAAACATGTATACTATCTCCATATAACTTTAATAATTATAATATGACATCAGTAACAAGTTACATACAAAATAATACACTGTTGTAAACCAAATTCATATTTAGACAATTTTTTGAGTACCAAAAGCTAAGTATCTTAATTTTTGAGGTTCTCTACAAGCATGTACATCATATGTTTTCATAAATGAGAATAATTACATATCTTCATTAGCTAATTGTCAACAATCTTTCCCTTTGGCATTGATGGCAACAAGATAGGAAAAATTGGCTAAGTATCAAAAATTTGTCCAAAACATTACATTAATAATCTTTTACAACTTATCCATCTTACATATGCTCCCACTTTTAATATGATTTCATACCTTACAATTTTATCTTCTCCCATTTATCTTATTTACAATTTTCTTGTTTATCAAGTCTTTGAAAAAGGTCAAAATGTACAAAACTCTCAAAAATTGTCCATCTGCTATAAAAAAATTGTAATTATCTACCTTAAATTGATAATATCTTCATACAATCATCAAAACTTTCCTTAATATTATTTAAACATTTTATCCATGTATCCTTATCTATTTTAGTAGATTTGAGCATCACACATAGGGCATATGATGCAATCTCAACTGCATTAATGTTAGAGTATAAGAAATTTTAGTAGGTGTCCTTGGCTTTCACACCCTCCTCCAACTATCTCTAAATAAGAGATATCATCAAAGCAATAGACTCTCTAAATTTTGACAATGTCTTCAAAATTTATCTTTCTAATGTTCCAATTTACTGATATCATTGTGAACACTAGCCACTCATCATCCAAAGTCATCAACATTGTTAGAAAGTTGATGTATCTCGATTGATAGAGCTTCTAGCTCACTCAATTTTCCTTCAATATTACTATTAAAATCTTTGGTCAACTTATGAGATAAGGAAAACTTGATGTACAACACATTTCCATCTTGTTGACATTTTGAAGCTCCTTGATACAAGTATTAAGACTAATCAAATCACTCTTGATGTTTTGAAAAATGGTGCTAAATAAATTAGCATCATGTGAAATTTGAGCCTTTGACTCTGCAACATTTAATATTTTTTTTAATTCTTCATCAAAATATTTCAACATTTCTTCTACCCTCTACTCAAGATTTGCTTCTATATGCTTGACTCTTAGAGTACTGTGTAATCTATCAGTTACCTCCATTAAGTCTCTTTATAGGCTCTTCACTTTTCTATTCTTCTCAATCAGTTTTGTCAAAGATGAGATCAAGTTAGTTTGATCATCATCATCACTTGTTAGGATAGCAAGAGAAAGTGGAGTAGATGATTCATATTACCTTTTCTTTTCTTTTTGCTACCTCTTTGACTCTTCTCTCTTCTTACTCTTTCTCTTCATTTTCTTTTCTTTCTTTCTCTTTCTTTTCTTCCTCCTCTATCCTCTTCTTCTTTTCTTCCTCCATTTTTCTTCTCTTTTCTTCCTTAACTCTTCTATTCTTTTCTTCTTCAATTAATTTATGCTTGGCTTCTTCTATTTCTCTCTTTTCTCCTTCTAATAACCTATTTTCCTCTTCAATTTATTTCAGTTGATCTTGGATATCCTCAGCCTAAGATTCAAGCTATTTAGAACTATCAAAAGGGTTAGTATCATCAATGTTAATAGTAAAATTGGTCTGATCATTCTGCATTGTGTCACCACTTACTAACACTTTTGAGGTTCTAGGTGCTAATGAAAGTGCTACCTTAGACTTTGTCATTATCTAACTGATGGTTGGATTTGTTTCACTCCTTATTTTGTCCTTCTCACCCATTATAAATAAAAATGGTCTCACCTTGTTTCTCAACTAACGTGCTAGATTGTTCAACAAATTCGTAACTTCTTCCTCATCATCACTCTTGCATATTGTATGTATCATAAACTTCCAAAGTAATATGTCTTCTTTTGAGCTAGTGCTTTCTTCTCTATAAATATGCCACAGACTTTTAAATTTAGTATACCTTTAATATCCTTAAGTATTAGATTGTTAGCAATTATATATCTCATAGTAGAGATATCATTCTAACCTTTCTCAATATCATTATACAAATTATAAAAAAAAATCATGTGAAAAAGGTATCCTTCATTAGCAATGGTTGAATTATCTTCTCAATCTTTGGCTTCCATGGTTGCCTTGCTTTTCCTGTTGATTGTTTAGTAACTTTCTCTACCTATTTTGCTTCTTCTTCTTCTTCATCATCATCATTGGATTCAACAATCATCAACAATGTTATCTATCTTTTACCTAGTCCAATAGCCTATTGCTTGACTCTTTTAGTCTTCATAGTCATGAATTTCACTAATCTTTCTCATTTCCTCTCTAGCTCACTTGGCTATTTAGCTACCATTATAGCATATGGAATGCTCTATTTCAAAGATTTCTCTACAATAAACACTGATAAATGTTGCATATACATTATTCCTTGTTTCATGATTTTTCTAACTGCCCATGACTCTCTTTTCATCATAGTGGCCTCAGTTAGAAATTTCTTCATTACTTTCTCAATCTTCTTGTGAGAGGCTTTCTCTAAGGATGCTTGATTGGATGATTGGGTAATTTCTTCATAAGTCCCAAATCTATACACAACTTGGTCCTTCTCAAAGTTTAGTAATAGATAGGGATATCAAATTACTACATCATGACTTAACTCATAACGTAAGGGATCAAGGAATGTTTCCCTAGGCTCTACTACTTGAATATGAATTAAATCTATATTAACCATAACACATATGTCATCTTTAAATCTTTCTACAATTGTAGGTTCAATTTTGAATCTTTGTCTCATCTCATTCTAAAACGTTTTCATTATCAAATTTCCACTATCCAAGGTTTTATCTATCAGATGTCTTCTACATACATCTTTAATCTTCTCGACAATACACTTCACACTACTCATAATCTTTGTGACTAATAAGTATGCAAATCTCTTAAATACATGAAAGTATATATAATTGATCAATGATTGAAATCTAAACACACCATTCTTGGTCCTCTTGACATTCTCCAAGTTTTTACGAAGTTGCATTCTTAGAATTTGACTAATGTTAACTTATTCCTTCTCAACACAAATATTATAGGCTGCATAGATGAATCCTACTAACAATTCATCAATCTTAGAACTCATACAAATAGAGTAGGTAATGATTTTGTGTAGGAATCTTACATCATATTATTTAATGGTGTCAATCACCATGGCCTCCCCATTACAAACTACTTTTGTGTAGCTCTCAAACTTCTTCTTAACAAGTTTCTCACCTATAGGTACATTGCCTTGTTTTCTAAGACTAGTTACTTCATGAATAAGGTCGGCTGAAATTTCAACTGCATTATTTTCCATCCAAAACTTTTCATCATGAATTCTTCTTAGTATGATCTTAGTTCATTCATCAGTGTCCAATTCAGGGTAGAAATGATATTTGAAAAGTTCTAGTTCTTGTAAATGTTCAAATCTGGGCTTTAAAGTCATATCATGGCTGAAGACTAATTTCATATCTTTATTCACATATTCACTCCCAATAGTTTCAAACTTTTTTCTTAAGATAACTTCCTACATCTTCCAAATACACTACATTGTTCAAAATAATGGAGAACTTTGAATTAGGATTTCTTTCTATGAGTTTCATGGAAACAACCTTCAATTTCATTCTCTCCTCATTCTCAACATTATGAACTACCAACATATCCATGATTCTATCAAATATAAAATTTATTGAAGAAATTTAGTAGAGAAATGATAAAAGACCTCTTTCCAAAAATAGGCTTTTCTTCAAAATCACTTTGTCATGTCACTTCTAAGTGCTCTACACTCTTGATGTTATCACAATAAAGTGGTAATTAGGTTTGTACTCCATTTTATTCATTCAATTTGAACTTGCATTAATTGCATACTTTGCATACACAAAAAAGTTATCAATTACATTTTGAAATCAAATATCTACTCCATAATCTTTGATCGATATTCAAATGCTACCCAAAGTTTACCATAGCTTCCTTGCATCATGACAATGCTCCAAGAATTTTTGCTCCCATAAATCCTCTAAAAAACATAGTTTTAATCTTCTACTACATAATTAACTTTCTTTGTAATAATAGTAACTCTTAATTCCTTTGTAACAAGTCTTGATAAGCTCCAAAATGAAATCCATCTTAGATGCCATCTAAATTTATCTTGATACACCTTTTCCCAACTTCACTATCCATGGTTTGATCTCTAAATGAAGTTTCAAATTATGATGTTGTGAACAACATTAATTCAACTTAGTTGAATCAAACTTGATTACTGAATTTGATCTTCCTATCTCACCTTCTTCGAACTTTTCTTCTAAGATGCCTAATCATTTTATAAATGCCTTATTGAGTTCTTCTCAAGGTTCACTAATTACATTTCTTTTTTCCTCATTTTTGTTCTTAGTTCCAGAGTTCCTTTCATGATTCCTTCTATCATTTTTGATGTTTCTTGCATTGTTCCTTCTATTTCCAAAGTTTCTTTCATTGTTCCTTCTATCACAATTTTTTTTTCTCCATTCTAGAATACTTTTTTGTATGTCCAAAGTTTTTGCCTAACTGACATACTAGAGTTTTGCTTCTAGGATTCTATTGATCAATAGGTGCATGAAAATTCTAAGCTATGTCCAAAGTTGTTACACTTGTAACACATAATCTATCTTCTTTCTGCATAAGGTCTTCCTTCTCTCGATGTCCTCTCATTAGATCTTCCTCTATATTCAAGGTTAGTATTTCCTAACATTCTACCATTCCTTCTTTCATTACCATATTTTTGTTTCCTAGAATCAATTTCTTTATGATTCATAAAATGAAAATTATGACAATTAAAATCCTTAACATTATTAAATGACTTATTTGTACAATCTCTTTTCATATGACCTATTTCATTACATGGAAACCACTTACCTCTAAATTCATACCTAGTTCCTTTAGGAGATTCTACTTTCTTTGGTTCATCCAATATGTCAACTTCCTTGTCTTGTGCAACTTCTTTAGGTTTATTAAAAGGTTGATTGGATTCAATCTTATCATCAGATTTATCTTTTTCTTTAAGATCTAATCTATCTTTTAGGTTTCTTTGAAGATGTATTAAATAGATAACCAAGACTAATCTTATCATTGGTAGGTCTATACATGTACATTGAATCATTAAAAAAATTTCTACTAGAGTAATTCTTTTCAAGTTGTTGCTTGCTTTACGTTACTTCACCATTCAAAATAGTGTTGTACTTATGAATTTTTTCATGATCTTCTTTCAATGTTTCAAATTCATATGTCTTCTTCACCAGACTCGCTCTAAGATCTATATTCTCAGTTTTCAAATTAGATTCAACTTTCGTAGGATCATTCTTCAAATTCAACTTTATATTATTAATCTTCAATTCATGGTTCAAGATATTGTACTCTATCTTTTGCTTTGAATAATCAACATTATTAGTTTTAGATTCAGTAGATTCAGGCTTGCATTTGTTGTGTTCAATCTTGTCCTTCAATTGTCCAATATATACTTTGGAGTCTTCATATTTATCCTTCAACTTATCTCTTTCTTCAGTAAGGAGATCAATTTGTTCAAGTGCCTCTTCAAGGTTCTTCATCAACTATTCCATATCCATAGGGATCTTAGTCAAGATGTTAAGCCTCTTTTGAGTAATTGTACTCTGATACCAATTGTTAGAAATAAGAATTACTAAGGGGGTGGGTGAATCAATAATTTACAAACTTTAGTAACCAACAGAATATTATTTATTACTTTGAACCATATATAAGAAAGTAAACCAATAATTCTAAACAATAATGTAACCATGCACAAAGATAACTCATAACACCATATTTTATTAACTAATCTCTAATCTTTAGATCAATATTGGATCACAACAATAGCTTCTCAGAACTTCACATATATCACTTCAAAAAAGTTCACATATCACAATACAATTTTAGAAAACAACACTTGCACAACACATTTGAATTTGCGAGATGTCCTTTGCATAAATACCATGCCCTTTCACAAATTTCTGCTAGGTCAACTAAGACCATAATATACTTTTCCAACTTAGAGTAAACATCTAGGATGTCAGCCCTAATTGGTCAAGTAGTTATTTTGTAAACAAAATAATTCCTTTACCTTTAATTATGTTGTTTTATAAATCACTAAACTAAAATGTGAATATCTCTTTTCTGTATCATTTGTACTGATGTCCAAGGTTATACACATCATTATAAACATGTATACTATCTCCATCTAACTTTTCCAATCATAGTATGATGTAAGTAATAAGTTAAATACAAAACAATACACTATTGTAAACCAAATTCATACTTAGACAATTTTTTGAGTAGCAAAAGCTAAGTATCTTTAATTCTCAAGTTTTATACAAGCATGTACATCACATTTTTTCCATGAATGACAATAATTATATATCTTCATTAGCCAATTGTCAATAATCATTACAGTGCAAAATAAAGAATCAGTACTTATATGTATTCTCAAAAGTGTTCCAGGGTGTAAATCTCACAACATACTTGTTTTAAAAGAACTTTGTAAATATCCTAACAAAGTAATCAATCATTTGTAAGCTAAAATACTTTAATCAAGGTATATTGAATAATTCTTGTAAAGATCTTAGGGAAGACCCTCCATAGGATAGGTCATCGAAAGTAATCAAAATTATAGCCCTAATAGGAAAAATTGGTGTTCTAATAGTGAAGACTTTGCAAGTGCCATCTCTAATATAGTTTTATTATCACCATGGAGGGTTTTCATGTAACAAAATCTTTGTATAATCTGTTATGAGTTATTTATGTGTTGTGAGTGTTATTAATAGAAGTAAATATTAGATCTAATATTTCATTGTGGTAATTATTGTTTTGGTTTATAGTAATATTGAGATATGCATTAATGATGAATTTATCAAATATAATTTATTGTTTAAAATGTTAAACTATTAAATAGATCCTACTTCACCCATCCCCCCGTCTCCCCTTCCTCTAGTTATCTTACTTTCACATTAAATTTCCAATAATTGGTATCAAAGCCTAGTTCTCTTATCAAAAGTCTATCCACTTAAGATACACAATCTTGAATATAGAGACCTATAAGTTGAGAAAGACAATTGAGAATAAGATTGATTTGTATATTTCCTTGGAGCAAGTCAAGGTTGCTAAAGATGAAATAAGGAAGATCTTGAAACAAAGGAAGGATATTGAAATTAAGAAAAATGACATACAGTATTGGGAAGAAAGTTTTGAGGACATATGCAATGAAAGTAGATTATGTCACACTGATGTAGGAATAAAAGATCTACTAGAAAGGAACAAAAATCTGATTGAAGAATACAAGAGGTACATGACTACAAGTTTGGATGAAAAGATAACTAAAGTGAAAACTTTGACACATAATCAATTTGACATGGTTAATTAGCTATTGGGAGTTACTCAAGAGAATACTAGCAAGGAACATGAGATCATAAATATGAAATATGAGAATGAAAGGTTGAAGAATGAATTTAAATTTGAGAAGGAGTTCATTGAAATAATGAACAAACCCAAAGAAGCAATCATGATGTTTAATGAGTAGATGAAAGCATAGATAAGACCTCATGATACTTCTGGACTAGGTTATACCAAGCAAGGAGATTTATCTAAGAAATGAGAAAAAGGGAATGAAAATCCAAAGAACAAGAATCCTAGGCATGTTATCACTATGGAAAAATAGGCCACACAACAAATGTTTTTCAGAGAAAGTTTGGTAAGTCAAATCCCATGCCTAAATTGAATGGTTATTTTTTTTAATGCAATAAATAAGCTCATAAAGTACATGATTATAGAGAAAAGGTTATTAAGACACCAATTGCTTCTAGATTTGAATGATACAATTATTCATGTCAGAAGTATGGTAATAGGGCACAAGATTGCAAATCTAATGCTAAGCTGAATTGGACACCTAAGATTTAAGGAAATGTACCTGTCAAAGGTAACAAGATCAATTAGGATTATAATACATTGTACAATTGTCATTCTTTTAGAGAGTATGGTCATGTTGTATTAAATTGAATAAGTACATCTTTTATAGGAAAATCCAAAAGGTAGATGAATAGTGGTATAGTCTATTACCATTGTCATAAGATTGGTAACTTAAGCATAAAGTGTGTGACCCTATTAAAAGTAATGTCCACCAAGATAATTAAGGTTGGGGGGGGGGGGGGGGGGGTGTTGTTGAATCAATTATCCAAATATTAAAAAATTTATTAACCTTTTTTAATCCTTAAACATGTGAATAATATAATTAGAAACCATAATAAGATGCTCATACATAATAACACTAGACATGCTAACTAGGGAAACCCTTGATCAGAGGGAAAACCCCAGTGGAGATGGTACCCACAAAATAATGTCCTAATATAAAATTTCCCTATTAGAGGATAGACTCTATTAGGAGCTAATGAAATATATTTAGTACATATTAGTCCCTATTAGGAGACTTTGATTCCATGTTAGGAAATTCTGATCCTATTAGGAGTTATGTCAAACCTATTAGGATTTATAGAAAGTAGATGGACCCACTACCTAAACAACTTTAGGGAAATGACCACTAAACTCACTATACAACTGAACCCTATGTTATTATTTGTAGAGTAATAGGAATTTATAACTCCTTCTCTATTCTTTGACTAGACCTATCCTCCTCTGATCTCGATACCAGATTGCCAACTTTGTATCAAATAATCCCTTGGATCATTTACTCCCATTTACTAAATAATTCACATGAATTTTCAAAATCACACTTCAACAAAAGGAAAATAACCTTCCTTTAAACCTTATCCTCAAAATAATTCCTTGAGTCAACATTGCAGTTTTCCCAATTAATTATAATAGGACCTCATTGAGATATTACAAAAATTTACATCTCTCTTCAATTACAAATTACTATCAGTTCACAAACTTGATAAGTTTCTACATGTGTGACCTCTAACCCTACACAGTCACAAATTCCATCATCAGGTTGTCTACTATGATTGTATTCTATCTTTGTTAGGATTTACAATCCAAATATCAAAAGCTACTTATCAGATACTCTATCTTCTTACTAACATATGTAAATAAAACATACCTTTTGCACATCTTTGAATCTATGTATGCACACTTGTCCACATCATCATGATGAAATTTACAACATGTCCTTAACTATGCTTGACTTGATCATCATTATATAATCTGTATAGACTCACTCTCTATTTTGTTGTTCTTGTAGTCTTCATAGAAATAGTACTATGTTGACATCATCAAATATATACACAATCATGAATGAAACATGGAAATCCTACTAACAAACTTCCAAGTGTTCTACAAAGTCTTAGGATACTCCCACAAAGAAATACCATCAATATTCATGCTAATAATCTCCCCATTTTGCATTGATGCCAACATAGATAAAAAAAAATCTAAGTTCCAAGGATACCAACTCAAACTCTATTGCTATTGCTATTTTTCTCTTCTTCACAAATCCTCTTCATTAATCAATTATGAAATCCATAGAAAAATATCTCTACTTGTGCTTCCTCTTTCTTAGGATCGAGATTAGTTATATTGGCTCTTTATTTAACAAGATTTAAACAACCCAACGATAAGAAAAAATATGACTAGGGTTTAGCTACTTCCCATACTCAACACACATGCATACATTAGAACCAACTATAAGGCTAAACTCCTTCACTTCAAGATTTGCAAAACCTAGGCGGGTAGACCTCAAATTCAACTATATGGAAGCAATTAATAAATACATAAATCTAAGTCTATATTAAGGATACTAAAACTCCAAATCCTTCTATGCCCATGATATAAAAATGGCATGAAATAGATAATGGTATGACCTATGAGATTCACAAGCTAAGTGTGGATATTCTTTTTAGTCTACAACATTAAAGAAAAAATGATTTTGATTATAAGTTGATTATCAACATAACCCATATATGAAACAACTAGATAGATGTATATCACATGACTGATCAATGCCATATTTATTATGTATTGCACAAATTACCACATACATTAATATATTAGTGATCTACCTATTCACTTTGTGAATCAGATATCTATGTTTAAACTGAACCTCATTCTCATCAGATCCTTCCATGAAATCTACAACTCTATCAAGATACATCAAGCATTAACTTGATTCTTTAAATAAATAGAAAAATCTATCAAAACACACAACTCTAAACCAAGTGCAACTTTGATCTACAATATTTGATTATAAACCAAAGAAAACTACAAACAATAGAGATAGGAGACAAGAATAAGATTAAAATTGATTTCTTTTTCTTCTTGTGTATTAATTTCTTTGAAGAAAATACATTCAAGATGAACAAAAACAACTCATAAAACTCATAAAAAACCTAATAGATTAGAACAAAACCATATAATTTCAATACTATTGTTCATACTAGAGAGAATAATAAAGAAAATGGTGGAATCATTGCTATGGAACTTGTCCAAAAGTTTGAAACCAACCATTTACAAAGAAAGGGAAAGAGAAGTTATAGGTGAATAAAAATCTCAAATTGGATATCAAACTAACACTTGTCCACTTGAATCTCCATCCTTTTCTGAAACAAAAATTCTCTTGTCTCTCTAGACTTGAAAATTGGATCAAATCTCATCATTGTGCATACCAAACTTAAAAATATCTCTTCCAAAATGATGAGAAACCCCTTCTTGACAAAAAAAAATGAGCTATTCTAATAAAATATTTCCAAAACCTTCACCAAACTAGTTAGGAGGTAAAATAACATCACTAAAATGGCCTTCACTAAGTTTGGTAGATACCCACTTCACTATTTTGTCACAAACTGAATCTAAACTGCCATACTAGAATACAGTTGAAATTGAAGAACCTCAAACAAATCTACAAATATCTCTTACCCACTGAATCATGTGCAAAATATGATAGAAAAATTGGAAAGTAGACTTTGAGATATTTTAGATGATATAATATAGTCCTATATTTTCTTCCTAGACATGCTCTAGGCATCCATTTGAAGTTCGTAGTCCAAAACTAGTTAATAGATCCCTAAAATATGCAAATATTTCACCCTTTATAAAGTTTACACTCTTTATTATAAAAGTAGTTTAATTTAAAAATTTGATGCACATTCATAAGAAGGAAGCAATAAGATTTTTTTTTTTTGGAAACTAGAATCTTTCCCTCCTTTTTTCAATTTTGGGTCAAATCTAGGTTGACTAGCATAACACATAGTGGCTTATAATTAGTTGTTAATTGCATCATCATTGCCATGTTAGCACCAGCTAGGTCTTGCTACCCCTTAAACACCACATAGCACATCACAATTACTCCAACAACCTACCACATCTTCTCGAGCCTAGTGACACATGTTAGCACATCACTATGTCAAATTTCCTAAAAATTGTGCATCTTCCATGATGACTAAGCCATGACAGTCGATCTAATGACACATAGAAAAATCTAGTGCAGTGACCTAAAACTACTCATATACAACATGTCAGCACATTTCTTTGTCACATGCCTAATCTACACCTCACCATGTCATCATGACTATGCGATGACCTGAAATTGTACACCACATACAACCTTATTCCCTTGATTTGCACACAAGTTATCATTGTGCGACATCATCGTCTCAAACACGTGTCACCCTATTGCATTTTCACATGCCTAGTCACTCGCCTACCATATCATCATGACATCACAATGGCTTGCCAAGTGTTAGGTATGCTATGTCATCTACCTTAAAATGTATGATGCCATTTGTCACGTATTCATTTTCTTGTTTGGTCCATGTCACTACCATATCATCTTTCTATGTCTACATGCTTAGTCAAAATATATTATTGGTCAACATTCAACTGGCACAAGGCCTTACTTGTGCACTTTATGCCTCAAAAGCCTTCTATCTTTAAGACACTATGGATTCTAATTCTTTGATATAAAAATGTCAATGAAAATTCCTACACAAGAAATGTGCAATAAAAGCCCTTATCTCTTTCCTCCATTTTTATTATGCCACTACCTTGAATTAGTTTTTTCTAAACAATGATTCCCATTACCTTTGAAATTCATATTAAGATGGATGTGATCCATGACAATAACTCAAGGTACATCTTTAAGTGTCCACAAATTCTTTCATTGTGAGCTTATTCTATATTGGGCAGTAAAAAATGTTACATTCTTGAGTCACGATAATCCAAAATCTCCAATATTCATAGTCCAACTTTTGTCCATGACAGGGTTGGAAAGTTTCAAGCCATGCTGAACTATTGGAGAATTTGAATGATGAAGATAGTTCATTCCACATGCTATGTCAAATGCCATGCATTCCCTTCATTTCCAATCTATCCCAGATGAATTTCTTTCGAGAAAATGAAATAAGATCCCTCTTGGAAGAAATTATGTGACTATGCAAAGCCATTCAAAAGATGTAACTACCCCCATAAAAAATTTATTTGGATCCCTAGCTCCTTCATAAGTGCCACCTCCTTCCAAAATGTATTAATGAGTTCATTTGAATATTCCCACTCAGTAAAAACCTTTATTACCACATCTAAACCATATCAAAGGCCATCATAGACGAATCTACAAGAACCTACATAGGCATAAGATATCCCCATGTAATCTTCTTAGTAGCCAACTACCACAATACAACATTAAACTTTTTATTTGAAGGTTCATCTTGAAGGACTTTAGAACTCATCCATTGAGGCATGTCTACATAGATCTGAGTGATGGAAACACTTTTTGAATGTAGAGATCGCAAAGAAAAATTCATTTCTTCAATTTATGTAAAACCCCACTTTCTAAATCTAGTTCATTAAGGTCATCACTTGATGTGTTTTGAAAACTATTATCACAAATAGTTGTCATTAAACCTCCATAACCTTTGTGAAAAAAATTACAAAGTAAAAATACTTTCTTTATCAACATTGTTAACCTCCCAATGCATCTTACAATGAACATGCTACTTCCTCTACCTTGGAAAATAGTTCTCTCTACCTTAAAAGAAATTATGATCAACTCCAAAAAAGTATATGTCTCTAATTTTCCTACATCCACTCCCTATGACCTTATCAAAATGAAAAATAACTTCAAATATTGTCTTTCTCTAATTGAACATTTAAACTCATCTTTTCCTTTTCTAACATGTGTCAATTTTATGCTAGGAGGGTTCAAGACTGGTCTTAAAAACTAATTGAATCAAACAACTAGAGTCTTACACTTGGCATATATATTCTTTGTTCTATATAATCTCACCCTATTAGATTTTGTCCCATGAATACATTAGGGTCAAAATTTATTAATTTTCAAAGTTGCCTCCAAATTTTTCTACAAGTAAACATGATAGAAACAATAAATTACATTCAGATTTGGCTTGGAAATTCAATCAGATGAACACTTAAGGAGATGAAACTAGGGGAATTTTTAGATTATCATATGGAGAGTATGAATATGCATTTTGGGATCATCACAAATAAGTGTGCAGATTTGGTAGGTGTACAAAGTTGAGTTCAAGGAATTGTAGAACTAGGAACATTGTTAAATGGTGACATTTTCTAAATGGAATGAGCCTGGGAAAGTACATAAATGGATTTGTCAAAAACTTCAAATTGGCTCACGTGAAATATTTTTAGTCTAAAAAAAAATTTAATAATTAGTTTGGTCTCATCTATCATGGTTTCAGAGTTATAACATCCCAAATAGGGCTACCAATAAAAACTGCACACTTTCCTACCAATAAAACTTTAGAAATTGCATTCCGAATTATGTTTGAAATATAGTCAAATGGATTCTTTATAAGATTAAATCTTAAACATTGCCTATTTTTGACCCCTAGAATGTAATGGTTAAGAAATATCCATATTCTTGTCAACTAGGTCAAAGCTATTATTAGTCAAATAGGGCTTCTGGTAAATTATCATAAAGGACAACTGGGAAATTTTAACATTTTGCAAATAGAATCAATTTGGGAAACTCATCAAATGGATTCATCTAGCAATAAAATTACAAACATAGGATTTAATTTATGACTAGAATGCAATGGCATGACCATTTGTTCAAGATTCTTTATAGGTCATGAGATATACATTGTAAAATAGGGCTTTTAAGAGTTATAAATAATATGCATTGACATGACAACAATAAATAACAAACTTTGTAGAACTGAAATCCTTTTAAAAAAAAATTAAAACAACTTAAAATATGAAACATAGCTTATCAGATATGCATAATTCATAATCCCAAAGTGGGGAACCATAAAACTTTACTAGGTGTAAGATATTCAATTGGAAACTAGGCTTCATGTTGATATTTCACACTTAGGAAAAAAATGCAACTTACTCAAATGCTCAAAATGGCACTTCATGAAATGACTCAAAACTTCTAAAAGACATCTTGAGATGGATGAACATACTAAATGAAAGTTAATGAGCACTTGTAGCATATCTTATGCCTCAAAATGATGGTTGGATACACATACATGAAAAGTTCTTGTAGGGGCTTGATTAAACTTATTTTTAGAATGGTACTCAAAATCGATGTTTCAATTTTGAGTCTCAATAGTAGCCATGTCTTGGGATGCATGTTCTTTGTTGGTATGGAAAGGATTCATATATCTAGGTGAAGTAGACCACTCCATAATTTTCTCTCAAGCTACTTTACTAAAAGCTACAAATCTACTCCTAAACTGTACAAGTGATGGCCCAAGGCCACCGAACTTCAACATAACTTCTTACCTCTATCATAGACCCAAATTTCATTTTTATTTTCATGAGGTAATCTACAGATATCATTTCCATCAATTTCAACAACAACATCAACATTGTTAATTAATTCACTTGTAAAAAAAACTCTATCCCTTCACTTTCATAGTGCATGGAAAAACTAGAATGAAAGGCATCATAGTGCTCACTGTGAAAGGATAGATCAACATGTTCTTCGAATTCAAATTTATACTAAATTTTTTTTTTTCATAAAATGACTTATGCATGTTATCCAATTGAATCACAAAGGATTCATACTCCACTTTATTTAATGAGTTACACAATGTTGGAAATATAAGAGGAGTAGCTGAAAGGGGAGGGGTGAGTCAATTACTAATAAAATAAATCCCAGATCCCTTAGATGTCAGTACAAAAATACAATCTAAAAATTAAATACTACTGATGGTTGGTAAACACACATAAAATGTTGTAACTCAGTATTTACTAATTATGTAAATCTTAGATGTTATCTATGATTACCCTTACTTAAATTTAGCTACAAACACATGAAAGAAAACAACATGAACAAATTTGACACTAGGATTTAACATGAAAACCCAATTTGGGAAAAATCACCAATTGCAACTAGTTACTATTTTCACTCTTCTAAAGTGAGCCTTGTTAGGAGCCAACCCTATTAAAGGTTATAAAACATACTATTAGGTGTTACCTTATTAAATGATTTAATCACCCTATTAGGAGTGGCCTTGTCAGATGTCTTAAGACAATTCAATAGAACTACCACCTTGTTAGAGGATTTACAAATAGTTGTTAATCCAAATCTATTAGGAGATTTAGATCACTCCTATAATGGTTAGACAGTAAAAATGAGATTACTTGATTTGAATGAACTAAATTGATTACAAATCTCTATTTTGGCTCGTACTTGATCTTTCCTAATTGAGTATAGCTTTTCTACTCCACAAGCATATTCTACTTACCTTTCAAATTTTCTTCCTCTCTTCATCATTAAATCTTCAAATATATTCATCACATCTTCATACTCTTGCAAACTTTGAAACCACAACTTGACCTTATACTTATATCTTTCATATTCTCAAGTTAGCTCAAATACAACTTAGAATAATTAATATGCATCACCTTAGTTAGCTAGAACCATTAGCTAAATCAATTAAGTTTAATATGCCAAAATAAGAAAATCCTTTGTTAGTCAACTCAACTCAATAGACACTAACTTAGAAGTGATTTCCTATGTTAACCAACACAAGCTCAGTTAATACTACAAAGTTACAAAGATCCATTGGCAATTGAGTGAGTTCGGTTAGCACTGATTCCATCCATCTTTTTTTCATTAAGCAAGTGAACTCAATTAAAACTCATCTTTTGCATACTTTCCTTCAATTCTTGAGTGAAATTAGTAGACATTTTCTTTTGAACTAGGAAATTATAGAAGTGCTTGGTAGACACAAAATTGTCTTCATTACCTAAGTGAGCTTGACATATACTAAATGATAATGATATGACATTTGTGTAACATAAAATAATTAATTAGTTGTATCCAATAATCTCTCTCTTTGGAACTAATGGTAACACAACATGTCATAACATAATTTTGGATTTATTCTTGAGAACTCCCTCTATCAAAATGTGCTCTTCCTTTTACTAGATTCTTCCTCTATCTACAAGAACTTCTACCAAGTTCATTCACATAACTTTCACCCTCTTATAGAAAACTTCTCCTTCTTAAATTTTTTTTCTTAAAGATATGATAGTAAACTTCTCCCTCTTTGACAACACATGCCAAAGACAAAAACTATGTTAATATCAATGTACCTTAAGTATTGATTCATTTGCAATAGGACCTTGTCAATTCTACACCAACCAATTGATCTTCAGCTTAGCTCTTGTTGATGCATCACTAAACTTTATTTAATAAGCTTCAAATAGGGGAATGTCTCATAGCTTACCTCTTAGATATAGAAATGCATCCTTACATAATGGATTGGTGAATATGTCTACAATTTGTTCTTTTGTATTCACATATTTCAATCTTACTTCTTTATCCTACACCAATTCTCTTAAGAAGTAATATTTTATAGCTATGTGCTTTGTTTTGGTATGCATTAGTAGATTCTTTGATATGTTGATTGCACTGGTGTTATCATAGTATATGACTATTAGATCCTTGATCTCTATCTCCATTCCTTCCAAAAATTGTTTGAACCAAACAATGTTAACACAATTAATTATTGTTGCTACATATTCTACCTCTAGTATGGATTGAGAGATGTAATTTTGTTTCTTGCTTGTCCAAGACATTAATCTTTTACCAAGAAAGAATGCTCCACCACTAGTGATTGATTTATCATCAAGAATTCTTACCTAATCAGCATCAGTAAATACTTTCAAGTCCAAATTGCCTCCAAGTTTATACCATAAGCCATAGTCTTCAGTACCTTTTAGATATCTCATGATTCTCTTGATTTATAACATGTGATTTTTTCTAGGATTTACTGAGAATCTTCCCACCATTCCAATTACTAGAGCAATATCAGGCCTTGTATGTACTACATACTACAATTTTCCAATCATTGATCTATATGTGGTCTGATCTACTTCTTTTGAATCATCATTCTTAGAAAGCTTATGTCTAGTATACATAAAGATTCCAACTAGTCTTAAATCTTCCATTCCAAAAATTTTAGTATCTCCTTGATATACTTAGATTGAGTGATGTAGATACCATTTTTGTTTTGTTATATGTACAACCCAGCAAAGAATTTTTTTTCACCAAACATGGACATCTCAAATTCTTTACTCATTTCTTCTGAAAATACTTTAGATAAGTCATCATTTCTTGTAAATAGAGTATCATCAACAAATATTTCTACCAACACAATCTTCTTGTCTAGTCTTTCTTTGATATACAGACTACTCGTTATTATTTGTTCTTTGAAAGCTAATTTGTACCAAGTAATTATAAATTCTTTCATACCAAGCTCTGGGAGCTTGCTTCAGACAATACAATGTTTTGTGTAACTTGCAAACCATGTCTCTTTTTCTAGGATCTAAAAAACCTTCTGGTTGTTTAATGTATACTTCCTAATCAAGAATTCCATTCAAGAATGTAGATTTAACATCCATTTGATATACTTTAAATCCTTTATGTGTCTCATATACTAATAAATTTCTAACATTTTCTAATCTTGATATAAGAGAAAAAGTCTCACCATAATCAATACTTTCTTGAGAATAACCTTTACATGCTAGTCTTGCCTTGTTTCTTGAAACTTTTCCATCTTCATTTAGCTTATTTCCAAATACCCACTTTTGAGCCAATTATATTTTTATCTTTGGGTTTATGAACAAGAGTCCAAGTTTTGTTATTTTTTATCTATTCTATCCCTTCACTAATTTTTTCAATCCAACTTTCATTTTCCAAAGCATCTTCAACATTTCTAGGTTCAAATTTAGCAAGTAAATATGTACCTTTTAATTTTTTTCTTGTCATTGTTCCATCTAATTTGTCTCCAATGATCTGATCAGGTACATGATGCCTTCTAACATAACTTGCTAACATATGATCTTTGGGCTTTGAATGAGTTCCATTATCTTCATTATTAACTTTGGTATCAAGCTTGGATTACATTGCCTATGACTCAGGTCCATTAGACTCAGTTTGAACTAGCTTGGTAGCCGCAGACTGTGACTCAGGTTGCATTCTCTACAACTTGATAATTGTTGGAGATTTTGGGAACTTAGGAGATAATGCCTCCTTTCTTTCAAATAGATTAGGTAGGGTATCAAGTTCATAGTAAACAAATCCTCTATAATCCTCTAGCTCATTGTTTCTTTCTTCTTCACTCTTTTCTACAAACTCATCAATTCTAACATGTGCACTTTCTATGATTTTATGAGTATTGAAATTCAAACATTTGCATGCTTTACTTTTGTAAGAGTATCCTAGGAATATGCCTTCATCACCTTTTACATGAAATTTTCCTTTTCTAGATTTTATCAAGATTTAACATTTTCTACAAAATACTTTTAAGTAACTTACATTAGGTTTGTAACCATACCATAGTTGATAAGGATTTTTTGTTTGAATCTTTCTTTTACTATACTTTATTCAAGGTATGAACTACAATGCTGATAGCCTCATTCTAGTATTTGAGAGCAATAATTTTTTTCAATCATCAGGGTTCTTGCACAATTCATGATAGATCTATTTCTCCTTTTAGCTATACCATTCTACTATGGTGTACCAAGGGCTAATAATTGTCTTTTAATTCCTCTTTCAATGCAAAAATTATTGAATTCATTAGAGATGAATTCACCACCTCTATCAAATATTAAACATTTCAATCTCTTTCTAATTTATTTTTCAACTCTTTCCAGATACCACTTGAACCTTTGTAAGGCTTCTAATTTTTCTTTTAGATACAATAAAATCATCACTCTAGAATAGTCATCAACAAAAATAATGGAAAAATTTTCTCCACTGTAACTCTCTATTTCAATAGGTCCACATAAGTTTGTATGAACAATTTCTTAGACTTCTTCTCACTGATAGTTTTTGTTTTTGAAACTAGTCTTTCCCATCTTACCAAAAACTTTTCTCCACTGTAACTCTCTATTTGAATAGGTCCACATAATTTTGTATGAACAATTTCTTAGACTTCTTCTCACTGATAGCTTTTGTTTTTGAAACTAGTCTTTCCCATCTTACCAATTTGGCAATTCTTGCATGAACCCATATCAGGCTTCTCCAACTAGGAATACCTCTTACTCTTCTATGTTTTCTTATCTTAACTAGATTATCAAAGTTTACATGAAATAGCATTTTGTGCCATAACTAGATTTCTTCTACTTGAGCAATAAAACATGAACAATCACTAATATCAAGATAAAATAGATTACCATTTGTTTGTTTGCAAAATCCAACTAGATTTCCTTTTCCATCTAGCAGTTTAGCCTATTCATTCATGAATTCTACCTTGAATCCAATGTTATTCAACTATGCAACACTCAATAGATTATGCTTAAGTCCTTCAACCCATTAAGCATTATCACATACAAGTTCTTTAGTCAATGAAATACATCCTTTTCCTTTTATGTTAGAAGGTTCATTGTTTAGAAATCTCACACTACCTCCATCATAATATTCCATGTGCTCAAATTTTTTTTTATCTCCAATCATATGATGTGAATAGCCACTATAATAATCCATATCTCATTTTCTCTAACATGAGAGATAAGTTCCATCTTATCTCCATCATCAGATTCATCTTTTATAGCAATATATACCATTTCATCTTCATTGTTATCAAAATCTACTACCAGAAAAAAAGATTTCTTACCTTTGTCCTCATAGTTCTTTTAGTTCTTGGAATCCTTCTTACCTTTATGCTTATCAATTTTCTTTTTATCTTTGACTGCTTCATTTGGACACCTTGCAACAATGTAACTAATTTCTTCCCAAGAAAAGTAAATCAGAGGAACTTTACCTTTTTAATTTCCTTTGCCTTTGGAATATTTTGTTGCAAGTAGGGCTTCAACAAATTCAAGATCACTATCTGAACTTTGTTCTAATTATTCTTCTTCACTTCCTAATTGACTAGACTTTGATTTCTTACCCTTTTCTTTGAGTGAGAGTTTAGCTGTAAAAGTAGACTCGATAACTTTTGAACTAGGAACATAGTTATCAAAGTTATCTAACTCAAAAGCTATCAATCATCCAACTCAAGCATCCAAATATATCTTATTATTTAGATCACATCTCATTTCTTGAATAAAAGACACTCCAATTGCATAAATAGGAATAATAGTTCTAAGTACCTTACTTACAACTATTTTCTCTTCAATGTCTCCTTCAAATGCTTTGATTACAATTACACTTGCTTTTGATTCTTTCCACATTTTGCAATATCCTCATCTTCTCTCATTTTCATCTGATCAAAATGACCCCTAAGACTTTCAGCCTTAGCTCTTCTTACATTGTCATCTCCTCCATATATGTCCTTTACTTTGATCCACATCTTGTAAGCTATCTTACAATCTTTGACTTCATCAAATTCAACATAACCAAGAGCAGATGCAATATCAATCATCATGATGTATGATTCCTCTTTTCAACAATGTCTTCAATTAATAATGTTCCAGTGGAAGTTTTTTATTTAATATCAAGATATTTTTACCCTAAATCACTGATGGTGGCTAGATTTAACCACATAAGTCCTTGCTATGTTGCAAAATTATCTCTATTCAACTTGGGGATCTCTCTTCTATAAGACATCCTGATCTTTAGCTTAGGTCGTTGAAACCTTCTTTGCAAGCACCAAAAGCTTTGATACCAATTGTTGGAAATATAAGAGGGGTAACTGAGAGGGGAGGGTTGAATTATTTACTACTAAAACAAATTCTAGATCCCTTAGATATTAGTACAAAAATACAATCTAAAGATTAAATACTATTGATGCTTGGTAAACACACATTAAATGTTGTAACTTGGTAATTACAGATTATGCAAATATTAGATGTTATCTATGATTAGCCTTACTTTAACTTAGTTTCAAGAACATGAAATAAAATATCATGAACAAATTTGACACTAGGATTTAATGTGGAAACCCAATTTGGAAAGTTCTACCAATTGCAACTAGTTACTATTTTCACTCTTCTGAAGTGAGACATATTAGGAGCCAAACCTAATAAAGATTACAAAACACACTGTTAGGTGTGACCCTATTAAAGGATTTAATCATCTAGTTAGGAGTGGCCTTTTTAGAGGTCTTAAGACAATTGAATAGAACTACCACCTTGTTAGAGGATTTAGAAATAGTTGTTAAGCCAACTCTGTTAGGAGATTTAGATCACTGCTAAAATGGTTAAAGAGTAACAACAAGATGGCCTAATTTGAATGCAACTAAATTTTTTATTACAAATATCTATTCTAGCTTGTACTTGATCATTCATAATTGAATATAGCTTTTCTAAGTCCCACAAGGATATTTCGTTTATCCTTAAAATTTGTTTCCTCTTTTCATCATTAAATCTTCAAATATATTCATCACATCTTTATACTCTTGCACACTTTCAAACCACAACTTGACCTTATACTTATATTTTTCATATTGTTAACTCATCTCCAATACAACTTAGAATAATTAATATTCATCACCTTAGTGAGCTAGAACAATTAGATAAATCAATTAAGCTTAAAATTGCAAAATAATAAAATCCTTCGTTATCCAACCCAACTTGGTAGACACTAACTCAGACATGATTTCCTATGATAACCAATAAAAGCTCACTTAATGGCTAAAAACTTGCAAAGATCCTTTGGCAACTGGGTGAGCTTGATTAGCACTAGTTCCATCCAAATTTTCTTCATTAACTGAGTGAACTTGGTCAACACTCATCTTTTGCATATTTTCCTTCAACACCCAAGTGAACTTAGTAAACACTTCCTTTTGAACTAGGGAATTAGAGGAGTGCTCGATAGGCATAAAAAAATGTCTTCAATGCTCAAGTGAGCTTGGCATATGTTGGCTTATAATGATATGACATTTGTGAAACATCAAAGACAATACACATTTAACCAATTGTATCCAACAACACACATCATGGATTTGCAACTCACCATGTGTACTTTTTCATGAAGGGTGTATCAAATCTGATTTCTCATCATTTAAAACCTTGTTACTTATCCAATTAGATTCAAAGAGTACCTCAAATCCTTCATATTCCTCAAAAAATGGATTAGTCTCCAAGTATCTTCAGATGGATCTACTATTAACTTACATGATCAAGACAATGTTGATGATGATATATATATTTCTAATTTTGATGTCCTTCATGTTGACCATACCTCAGTGATGTGCAATGATCAAGATCATGAAGAAATTGTTTCTTTATCAAAATTGGGGAAAGTTGTTGACAATGGTTTTCATTCACATGTAATTAAGTTTCATAGTCCATGTGAAGAAGTCAATGATACTGAACATTTTGATTCAGATTATGAATTGTCCTCTTCTACTAATAAATATTAGGATAATGAATTTGATATATTGAAGGCTCATTCCAATGAGTTGGTTGAGAAAGAAAATGATAGTAACCATCATATACATGTGAACACTTTCATGGTAACTCTTATAAGTCACTATATTCCATGTTACTATCAAATACTTCATGTTTATGCTTAGTCTTTTCACAACATGTATGTTGATCATGGAAGGAAGAAAGATGTGGATATGTGTCATACCTTAAAGTTCTACTGTTACTTTCATCTTCATTGAAGATCACATGTGTTGGTAATAACAACATTGAATGGTCATTAGATGCATACCTTTCAAAATCATGAGATAATAGTGCTAAAACTTCATCAAAATTTAGTGTGACTTCATCACAAGTCTTTTCTTCTTGGTTGTGGTTGTTATCCAAATAATATGACAAAATTATAATATAAATATCATTAAAAGCATAGCTTGAGAAATTGGGAGCCTTATCACAATGTCTTTTGTCCTCTCTAGATAATACATCAACACTATGTACATTATCACATTCATTTTCATCACAAGAAGAGTAATCCTTACTATTTTTATAACTTTCCTCCTCATTATGCATACTACAATAGAAAGGATAATCAATGTCTTCAAATTTATGATTACATTCATCTGATTCACTAAGCTAAGAATCTTTATGTTCACAATCATGAGATGTATCATATTCATAAGGGTCCTTATCATTTTCATTATCATCATCACATGAATTCATATATCCATCTTCTCCATACTCAAGATCATCAATCATTTGCATCAATTCATGGATGGGGTTAATCTTTTCCATTCTCATTCCAGCTAACCAATTAATTGAACCAGGCCTATATGTGCACAAAAGTAGACTAGGCCATGATTTCTATTGAGGTCTTACTTGAATAGGGAAACATCATCATGGCTGAGTTAAACTTCTTATAAAACTAAAAATCATCCTTACCCATCACATCTCCTATCTTAATTTTTATGACTGCAATTATCCTCTGATGGATTTCTCTTTTTAGTATAGCAATTCCTTCACAAACATTCTCACAACTTGGAAAACTATTTTTAGACTTAGGTTCCAAGTCGATTTTAGCTTATACCTCTTTCTCCTAGTGTTGAATACACCAAAGAGATGCACTACTTTTACCACTTAATTCTCACAGAAATAAAACTTTGAAAATTTAGAGTACCTTAAGTGCTTATGTTAAAACATCATCTGTTGATTGGGCACTATTGTAGGCATGAAACTCCCTCATGACATACATGAAAATTGTGTAGAGACACCACCTCTTTCGAAACATGACTACAAAATCACCATTGTAATTTATTTTTTTAACATTTCAACTACCATGATATCAGAAAGAGAAAATAACACTCGAAATTATAAATCAAGAACTTATAACTTTTCTTTTCAAGAATTACTCACAAAAGCTTTAGATTTTCTCAAAAAAATGTTGAAAGTCCTTTAAATATTTTATATGAAATCAATTGTAACTAGTACAAAGATCTTTGAGTTTCCACTCACAGTTTTGAGAAAGAAATTAAAGTATATTTTTTTTAACTTGACAAATTTGAACCAAACCTTCAACTTGTGAGAAACTTACATATTATCAAACCAATTTTCAATATTTATACACTTGAAAATGAGGAAAATACATCTTATCATTCTTGACTCTGAACTTTAGAACAACACTCTGCACATAGCTAAACTAGTTAATGATGAATTCACTTGTAACAATGCAATTCACACCAAACTCTCAAAGCCGCTACTTTAATTGAATAAAGAATTACTGGGAGTTTCAAAGGTTATCTACAATGAACATACAAAATTATATATATATATATTTCATCCTTGTCCCTAGCAGAGTTGTCATTGTGTTAGCTCCTAATTTAACAAGAATTGAGTTCAACCCAATGATAAGAACAAATATTCCTAGGGTGTAGATACTTCCCATATTCAACACACCTATTTAGACATTGAGGCCAACTATAAGGTTGAACTCTTTCACTTTAGGCTCTACAAGACCTAGGTGGGTAGACCTTAGATTCATCCATATAGAACTAGTTGCTAGAAATATAAATATAAATATATAGTAAGCACATTAAAACCCTAAATCATTCTATGCTCATGCAATGAAAAACCCATGAAATAGCTAATAACATGACCTATGAGATTCATAAGCTAGGTGTTGATATCCTTTTCATCTCAACAATATGAAAGGAAAAATAATTTTGATTATAAGTTGATTATCAACATAACCCATATATGAAACAACAAGAGACATGTCGATCCTATTGGAAATATAAGGTAACTAAGAAGGGAGGGGTGGATTAGGAACCAATAAAACTTTATCTTACTTCACCAATTAATCCTTCATATAATATTCTGCAGTGAAAGTACAAAGCTATGTCACCTTTCGGCTGACTTATTAGAACAAAAAAATTTGAGTATTTCTATCTAAAACTTAATTTTTTTCAAACATATGATTTTGATCAATTTATTCTAGCTAAGTTATATGTGGTATTACACTTTTCCTATTGGAAATGTCTATTAAGTGCATGTTTTATAATAGTTAATATCTGATGACTAAAGAAATAAACTATTTGAAAAAAACTAACATTTCAATAACTCTTGCTAATTTTTATGATTTTTTTTAATAATATATAAACAACATTTTATAGAGATCAAAGTCAAGAATATTATCATATATATTTCATATTGTTTAAATTCAATATAGTATATTATAATTAAAAAAATCTACAAGTATGTATTTTAACGCTCAAGAAGATGTTGATTTTGAAAAAGAAGAAAAAGTATTAAATCATACCAAAAAAATTTAAGAACTATATGATGTTCTAGAGGAGAGATTCCTCTTCAAGAATACAATAATTTTCTTTTGGTTGGAATAGATTTATTTTGAAAAATGTGGTGGGAGATGAAAACCTTTGATTTGAATAAGTTGAAATTTGAATCGTTATAAAAAAGAAAATATAGATCTAAAACCAAGTTTTTGTTTTGATTCTTCTAGCTACATATGTTATCTATAGCATAATCTAATATCAAAGAGAAATAAGTTTATTTCCATGTAGTTTTGCGATGGGAACTAGACCCCAAATTTCCAATGTTTTTCAACAACTAAAATGTTATCTTTAAAAAATAGTAAATTATATCAATTCTTTTCCAAATAATTATTAAAAATTATAATCAAAAACTTCATTTTTACACATTTCATTAGTTTACTTCAATTTCAAATTCTAAATAATAATACAAGATTTGTGTCATTGAAGGTGAACAACTATACTTTTGTTAAGCCTTTTGCTTTGTAAAAGGGTGACATAGGTTTGTGCTTTTACCCTCTAATCTAATTGTATGCATGAAAGAAAATAGACATTCATAAAAATTTGATACAAGATATGGTTACCTAGAAACCTTCCAAATAGAAAGTAAAACTGGGGTAGGGATTTTACCCACAAGCTTTAGTACTACAATATAAATTTAACTTGTTAAGTCTTACAATTGAACACTTCTTGTGAACTACCCTATTAGGAGAAATAACACCTATGAGCTCCACCTTGTTAAATGATTTACAAACATGCAATAATTTATGCACTTAGTTAGGAGATTAAGCAAAGATTATTAAGTTTTCCTTATTAAAGGATTTAACTGATGCACCTATTATGATGAACCAGTGGCTTATCTTTGATCCACAACTTTGATTTACCAATTGAGATTCCTAGCATTTTAATGATCACCTTACTGTGATAGATAAATCTTTGTTGTCCCCTATACTACTTTTAGCCTTTAATTCACACTCCTTCTCATCATGTACTTTTTATATACATACTTGGATATGATATAATGTATGACATATATACTAATCCAAATCAGAACTTATTGGAGTTGGCTACAATACCAATTTCATAACAATTCACAAAGACAACCCAGCTATTGTAACTTAGGTTCTAAAAGAAAACTCAGTGATGTTCTAATACTTGACAAACACTATCAACACTCGAAAATATTTGGCACTTAGTTGAACTTGAAGCTTGATCCATACTAATCACTTCCAAGTATCTTGAACTCGATCAACACTGTGTGACTTGGTGAATAATAGGAAACTTTGTAACAATTGGATCACCGAGTTGACATTGCATGGAACGGTCAACACTAGATCCACTTCATTAACCTTGTGATCTTGGTAGATGTTGTTGGACTTGGTTAACACTATAGAGCTTAGTTAACACTATGATATTATTTACTTCCACCAAATAGCTTAGTAGCCCTCGCTACACTTGGTTTTCTCTCTACATTGTTTACAAAGCTTGGTAAACATTGTGTAGCTCAATAAACACTATAAACTGACTTAGGTTGTTGGTAGATACTATATCATGACTACTTGGCTTGGGAGCAACTGAATGATAAGCTTGGTAGTAATTTTAAATCTCAATAGCAATGTAAACATTTGACTAAGTGTTGAGTCAATGATAGAGAAATTGACCTTTATGTGACAAATCTCTCCCTTTGGAATTAGTAACAAGAAAGACTTATCAAACCAAAAGTATGATCATTAAAAAATATAAGTAGAAACTTCCTTTTCCATAATTCTATTTTCTCAACTTAGTTTGACTTTCTAAATCTATAGCTTAGTAACATACTCTATTTTTTTGATTTTTCAAAATTGCTTTTGCAAAGATATTTTATGTTTAACTATACAAGTATCTTCATGATAATATACTGCTCCCCCATACATATATCTCTCCTATATACATACAAATGGAGTATATTATATTTCTTTTTCTTTACAATATTTTTTCCCTCTTTACATATTACTATGTATATATACTTCTCCCCCATTTTGACATAAATTCCAAAGGTGTATAATATCTATATGATAATACAAAAATGTGACAAGAATTTAGGATAAGTACCATTATCTTGTTCTAATTCTCTTGTAATAGCTTTCTTGAAAAGTTGATAGCATATGAAGAATTAGGAGACAAAATAAAAGAGCCCAGATAATTCATTGTATATCCCCTTTTGCATTCATCCTTGAAAGACTGAATACATTCAACTAGTAATATTAAAGGAAACTCAAGATATTTCATATGATCTATCATCAATTTCCATTATCTTAGAGAAACAAGAAATGAAAAGAAATGAAATTTGCACAAGAGTGGATGTGTAGCCTTCATAGCTAGAGATTTTTTCAATTAGATAGGAAGTAAAACCAACAACAATCTGGTATCACAACAATGAGAAAACTTCTCCAAAAATTGGAACCCTTACAATGAATGAGAGGAAGAAATATATAGAAGATAAATTCTGGGATCTGTTCTATATCTGACATGTGTCCACTTGGAAAGCCTCCTCAAGAATTTAAAAGCATCTATCTAATCTCTCCCATCAATTGGTAAACCTAATCCTCACTCATTTTTCCTCCCAAAAGAATAAAATATCATATCTACTTGATGGAACAATAACTACTTTTGACATTAGATCTAAAATCAAGGCAAAGGAAAAACATTAGTTAAAATAACCTCTAGACGTAAGAAAACTTTTTAGAATTCATTTGGGCTTCAACAAACTTCCATATTTTCCCTTCAACTAATTTTGGTGCTCATTGATAAATTGTACCTATTCTATTGAGAATGTCTCAAAAAATAAAAATCTACTTATAGACCGAACTGTTGAACATTTGTGCAAATTCTAACCTTAGATTTAGAAAATTCATCTCCTCACAGTTCTAACAGTCTATTGGAGTGCATATTTTGGGCGAAAAATGCCCCCTTGGTAGTCATTTGAAAAACTAGCTCCAAATCTAGACAAAGTAATTAAAAGGATGAATTTGAAAAATATTTAAAATCTTTATAGTTTAAACTATACAAAATCACCATTTAAAACAAAAATTTTCAAATCTAGATTACACATTCAAATTGAAAAAGATATTTATTTTAAATTTTTTTTCCCTTATATCTCCCTTGGCCATGTCAATAGTGCTACTTGTTATCATGTTATTGGACCTCCTAACCACCGCCAGGTCCCTCCACAACCTCATGGGGTTTTACATTTTTTTTGAGGTTTCCATGTCGCTACTAGTAGAACTTCTCTTTTTTTGGTGCTAACATGGTGATCACCAAAGTCTAGCATGTTTTTTCGGCCAAAACAATTACCATTTCACTAGCTAGCCAAGTGGGCCCCTCTTCATGCTTTACTACCTTTTAGAAAAGCTCATGCCTTAAGACACCATATTGTGTGGAGAAGTATTTAAACACTCTAATTCATCTTCTCCTAGCTAATGTGGGATTAAGGATCCATCTATTTTCTTTTTGAAATCTGCCTTCCACCGTGACCTTTCATAAAACTTTCAGAGTGAGCAGCTATATCTCTCAACTCTAAAGGTACTTTTTGATTAGCACCTTCCAAAACCTTGATTAGTTTAGGTGCATATTTTCATCTTGATCAAAAAAAGTATATGATTGTCATGTGGCACCAACTCAACCTGTTCACCCTATTCTATGGACATAATCTTCAACACCAGAAGGAAAATCATATTTTACCACAACCCTTATATCTTTGATATCAAGACCTCTTGCATCTACATCAGTTGTAACCAACAATGGGGATTTCTCACTTTTGTACTATGCTAAAACCCAATCTCGCTCCCCTAGAGCTTTTCTTTCCTCAATCATAGTTCACTGGTGGATGTTGCCTCTTCAAAACAATGGTTCCTTTTACATAGATCCCCTCCAACATTGTGCACATGATCAACTCCCCTCTTTGAAGATGTTTTTTCTTATACACATGAGTGCTCCATTCTATGTTGTGGTTTTTTTCCCCTCCCCTACATGTGGATCTCTCTATTACCTTCCAATGGCTTCCTCCTACTTTTATGTTTGTGCTCTCTCCCATTTTCAGCATGGGGGCTCTTTTACATTGTCATTGTCATTAACTCCCCTATAGTGGGCATCTCTCCTATTCTTAATTAGTATAGAATATCACTCACCTATTCTATTACTTGCACTAAAGATGCCTCTTTTATTCCTTGTTGTGGGTGCTCTCTTGTATGTTGTCTTTCTAAAACCTATGACTCTCTTTCTCAGCGTATTTTTTCCTTTTTCATTTTGGAAAAGCATGGTATCATAAAAATGCTTGGGCTCTTTGAAGAGGAAAACTCAGGCCACTGAAAACTTTCATCATGATGGAAAAGTAATTGGATTCCATAGTTTTAAATGAGGATTGAATCTCTACTGCTCCCTTCAGCTAATTCAATTGATTATATATTTATTAAATGCCTCCAATTGAGATTTTTTTACTTGAATTATTGTGTTTGCCAACTATCATAGTATTTATATCAGACACTCTAGCAACTCCTTTACTATTCTCTTTACTACCATAAGCTACTTCATCATATGTTTTGATTGATATGCAAAGAAGGCAGTTTTTTTAAAACAAAAATGATACATTTTAGTTGGGTTGAGCACAAATCAGCATTATAATATTTGAGATAAAGAATTATTTTTTGTCATTTTCTTTCAAATTATAAACTCCAAAAAAATGTCTTGGCATAGCTTATTGGAAAGTAAGAAAATGTCATTCCTTCCTCAAAAAGGTCAAGATCACCCTTGATTTCAATTCTTTGCATCAACCACCATTTACTCCTTGCCTTTGAGATCCAACTCCCATGGATGAATCATTACACATGGGATTATATGCATTTTGTCCAAAGTCTTCATCATGTAGAACAACCCATGTATCAACTCAACTTTGCATGACAATATGCATACATCAAGATCTTATAAAATCAATGTCATTATCATTATTCCATTTAAAACATCCTCCATCCTCACAAATGTGATAAATTTGAAGAAATTAGTTGGGCCCCAAAGTGGGTCCAACTAAAAAAAATTATCTTACAAATATTTGATATTATGAAATGATCCATTGAACCCATCATACTGATTAGAATCAAGTTCGACCACTGAACAATCCATTATAACTCATTTCACATTTTATCCATGAACTATGATTTTTTGCTAATAGGGCTTGTAGGTTGGCTTTAAAAATTGATCAAAAAACCTAGCTGAGTTCTAAAATTGAACATACTGATTTTTTGCTTTGCATACCCTTTCCCTACGAAATCTCATCTCATCACAAATTCCTAGTCAAAAGATATTGACTATAAAAGTAGCCATGTTAGAACTACCTACAAGAAAACATGTCAAAAAACCATAAAACACTTTGGATTTGGCTTTGAAAACTAGGCAAATAGAGACTTGAGTAGACAAAAACTAGGGTACTTATTCACTATCATGGGGAGAATATGAATCTATGATTAGGGCTCATGAAAACTGATAGGATGCAAATGGAAAGCAGTCAAGGTAGGCTACTCAAATTTATAGATTGGAAGAAATGTTAGAAAAGTGATTTTTATAAATGGAATGAACCTAGGAAAGTGTACAGACGGATTCATCAAGATTCAAAAATTGTCATACCTGAAGTATTTTTAGAGTAGAACACAATCATAAAATCAATTCAATCTCATCTGTCATGGATTCAGAGATATTCCATCATGAACAAGGGTATTGACCAATCTATATTTCTTAATACCAGTAAAAAGTTACAAATTGCATTTGGACTTGCATTTGAAAATTGATCCAACAGATTCATTAGAACCTCAAATCAGATAAATGCCAAGTCTCTTACCTCTAGAATGCAGTACAAAATGATTTTTTTTCATTTTTTTCAATAAGGTCAAAATTATAACAAGTCAAATAGGGCCTCCCCGAATTCTAAAAAATTCACATCAGCATGACAACAATAAATGACCAACTTTGAGTCAATAAAAAACCTAGTCAAAAAGATTCAAAATAACTTGAAATCTGAAACATAGGCTCTTTAGTATAGACACTAAGAACTCCCAAAGTAGTGAGTCATGAAACATTACCAAGTGTGAGATATTCACATGCAAACAAAGCCTCCTATGATTGTTTGACACTCTGGAAAAAGTGTAGATTTGGACATTTCTCAAAACAAGACTTCACAAAATGGGTTGGAATGGAAATTTATCATCATGGAACACATAGATGCACTGAATGCAAGGTTTTAGAAACACTAAACACCTCTTAAGCCTCACAAGGATAGACAAGTACACTTCAATAAAAAAAGTGCTTATAGAGCTTAATTATTCAATGGTACTCAAAATTAGGGCTTCAATTTTGAGTCCCAATAGGCTCATTCAATAGAACCTCTATGAAATCCTTAGTTTCATTAATGTTAACCTCATACTTTGGAGGCTTAACCCATGTCTCTATATGTCTGACTACCTAGATATATACTTTTTCATTGTCCACCATGAAATAAAAATCATCCTTGTAATCTTCTACAAGTCTCTTAGGGATTTTGAATCTATTCTACAACTTCTCTTTGAATAATTCAAAATACTTGTCAATGATACTTCATTGATCTGATATAAAACAAGAACATCTTTCCTCCATACTATTGTACCTTTGGAAGGGAAAATTTTCTAAACGAAGAAGAATAAACATGTCAAGAGAGCTTTTAAATTACACGGATTATTCTTGGATCCTCTGATGCTCTCCATGTTCTTGTTGAACTAATTCTATAGAAACTCAAAAAGGTAGAATGATAGGTTATTCTTCACAAGCTTGTATGCAAGATCAAAAACTTCACATAATACATTTTTCAACTAACTAAAATAGTAAATCTTGTGTATAATTACATGTAAGTCCAACTTTAGCTCCATGTTTGTTACCCCTTTAAGCTTCATTCTTCTTTTGTCCCACTTGATAAGAGTCCTCTTAGCCAGTTCAACTTGACCTAGGGTTTTTGTTGTCTTAGCTTTGTTTAGCATTGGAAGCCTAGTGATTCTATCAATCATTTTCTTCATAATATGAATGGGTTGGTCCAAGCATAACTAACAATTGTATAAATAGCTTAGTATATATCTAATCCATTTGACCTTAAAGTCCCTTAGAATATGTCAAATGTGGGTTAAACCCTTCATTTCTAAATGTTGATGTTTGACCTTCAATGCACCATCCACACACAATTTATTGAATGCTTCATTCATCTCTAGGGTTCTCAGTTCCTAAATAGAAAAGTGGTAAAAGGAATGAATGTCATGCACAAGTAATACCTTAGGTAGAATTTGAGACTATGCACTAGCTAGATCGAGTGACTCTATAATTGTTGGACTCATTTTGAAATTAGGTGCCTTGCAGTTGACTCCATGAATGAACATTTCACACCATTTCTTCACTTTTCTACTTGAAGATTCCATGCTCGGTAGGGTTTTTACAAAATTCAATAATTCTTCAACAATAAATACTCAAATTACTTGGGGATCTAAAATTGCTCTACATAAATAGCTCTAGAAATTTGTGATGAAACTAGGCCTTTGATTTCTTCCTTTTAATTAATTTCCTTTATTTTTTATCACCATTAATTCTTCATACTTCATACTCTATTGGTGATAGGTTTTCCTCCAGTCAGCTTATTCTTTCATGCTCAAGAGATATCTATAGCTTGATAGAGTCACCATCACATGGTAAGAACCACTAATTTTGTGTCTACAACAATATGTAACCCAACCTTGCTTGGTAAGGTCTTGTGACCTAACCTTACTTGGTAATGTCTCCTTCTTTCATCATTCTTGATTATCCCTGTGCATCTTGAATTCTAATGTGGATCTTTGTTCTTGCTTGCCAGAACTAATGTTAAATTTCTTGTCCTAGATCACAATTCCAATGATCTTCAAAAGGAACTAAGTTGAAATGTTTGAGCTACCTAGCTCATTGGCTTAAGTTTCATTCACTTCATGATATTTTTTTGTATTCTCTAGAGATTTTGGCACCCATTGCTACCTCATTTCTAATTTTATGATATTGTCATCTTTGGCTTTTTTCTAATCATTAATTCTACTTGTGTTCATATAGTTCTTGGCAAGATGTTCAAGTTTCGTACAAATAAAACATCATTTTATAGTATCTCTTTTCCTTTTATAATGTTTCACATAATTTTCTCCAATGTATCCAAATTCACTACATTAGTGACATCTATACCTTGTATTTTAATCCCATCCAAATATTGCTTTTACAATTTGTTCTATTAGGGTTCACTTCTTGGTATTTTGCTCTCAAGATTTGTGTCCTTGTTTCTTGCAACTATGAAATTTAACTTTAAGATTAGGTTTCTCTTTACATTCACTTGCATTATGAGCATGCTCATTGAAATTGTAACACTTTCCATTGAATTTTAATTTACCACTACTCTAACATTTATTTGATGTATTACCTATCTTATGAAAACAACTACAAGTAGGCCTTTTACTTTTTTTAGCTCCTTGTTGAGATGATTCACCTTCTTCTAGGTATTGTATTCCATCTTTGCCTTTGTGTCTAAATTGACTCTATTCATTCAATTGATTCATGATTTCATGAGATTTGATCATTCTTTCATAGGTTTTCTTTTTAATGTTGAGATCATTCTGAATTCTTTCATTCTCTAATCTAAGATTTATAAGCTCTCCATTTGCATTGGTGAGTTGATCAATGAAGTCTACTTATTGAAGGGATAGTTGTTGAATTTCATTGTTCTTTCATTCTATCTCTTCTTTAGCTTTGTCTTTTTCTTCCATAACTTCACATAATCTCACTAAAACGATTCCTTGCTCTCCTTCTAGCTTTCTAATTTCTTCTTGAAGATTGGAATTCTTTTCTAATAGGTTTATGATTTATTCATCAGTTTCATCTAAATTTATTTCTAGATAAATGTCTTCAGCTATTTCTATAGTGTAGAGATTGTCATTCATTTGTATCTCAAGATCTTTCCTTCTTTTCTTTCTTCAATTGTCCAATAGCCAAGTCAAGATCTAAGTTTTCACTATCAATAGCCTTACCTAGCGTATATGCCTCCATTGCCTTTGATTTTTTCTCAAGATATTAAACTTTTGATGTAAGAACCTAAGAGCTCTAATACCAATTGTTTGAAATATAAGGTAGGCAAGGTTTCTAAGAGGGGAGGGGTGAATAAAGAACCAATAAAACTTCATCTTGCTTCACCAATTAATCATTCATATAATATTCTAATATAATTATATGCATGAAAAAAATGAACATTCATAAAACTTTTACACAAGATATGGTCACCCAAAAACCTTCCAAATAGAAAGTAAAACTGGGGTAGGATGATTCCCACAAGATTTAGTACTGTAGTATAAATTTTGTTACAAACAATACTCCACCAAGATAACTAAGAAGGGGTGGGGGTGGGCGGGTGAATTAGTTATTCAATAAATAAATCATTTATCCATCTTAAATAATCGTAACCATTCAATAAAGATAGACAAAAACCATAACAAGATGCATATATAAAATTACATCAGATATGTTAACTAGGGAAACCCTTGATCAATTGGAAAGCCTTGGTGGGAATGATGTCCACAAGATGATGTAGTAATATAAATATTCATTGTTAGAGGATGGACCCTATTATGAGTCTATTACAAAAATTAGTACATACAAGTCCCTATTAGGAGACTTTGAGTCCTTGTTAGAAGATTCCAACCATATTCAAAGTTGTAGAAGATAGAAGGAGCCATAGCCCAAATAGCTTTTGGGGCAAGATCACAGAACTCACTATCCATCTAATCTTTCAACTATTCTAGAATAATTATATGTACCATACTTTAAATTCTTTCCTCTATCCTAACAACTTGATCAACCACTATCAGACCTTGTAGACTAGATCACAAATATTGAATCCAAGTATCAAAATTTGGATCACACAATAAAACCTCAGCAATGAAGTTTCCTTTACTTTTTCTCTGCTCTGCTTAACTTTGCATTCGACTCTTTGTATTTCTTACAATAATTCACATTCATACATAGATGATAAAGGAAAATTTAATTCCTTTATACTAAATCCATAAAATAATTTTGTAAGTTGATTTTTACACCTTCTAAGGTAGATATTATAGGACCACATTAAGAACACCTTACACTTAGCAATAACATTAATCTTTCACCTTGTAACTTGAATAACATTTAATACATGTAATATTATGATGAGTGAGATTATAATTGTTACACCTTCTCAATTAGATATTATAGGACCGCATTAAGAACACCTTTCACATAGCAATAACATTAATCTTTCACGTTGTAACTTGAATAAATTTCCATACATGTAATATTATGATGAGTAAGCTTAATCATGTCATCACCAAAATTTCTTCTTCACATTTTAAACTTCAGATTCTTAGAATAATAACTCTAGTAAGTTATATAACAAGTTTACCAGAGCATGCCAATGTAAACTCAATCTTAGAATAGTTTTCACTAAAAATTCTTTAACTTCTTCCAAACTTAATATCTTATACTTCTGAGGTTAATTACATATGCTAGACACTTAGTAGTATCTTCGTTTAACCTTTCTTAGTGAAAGTACTCAACTTTATATTTGTACCAACTTGATCCTTCTACTATTCTTTTGTCAAATACCACATAAAATTGCTATGTTCACATCAATAACAAACACAGTCATGAATGTAACATATCATCATGAAAATGACCTAATCATGTTTCTACAATACTCCTCCATAGAAATAGCATCCACATTCATGCTTCTAACAATTTCCCCCTTTGGCATTGATGGAAACATAGATGAAATACATCTAGTTCCAAAATTACCAATAGCAAAAGATTGTTAACCTTTCTTTTAAAATCTTCTTCATCAATTATTTTCCCCATTGACATACTTCAATTTTTTTACATCAAACTCTTTTTCCATGTTGTAATTTTCTTTTAATTATATACTTCTGCCCCATTGACATTAATTCCAAAGGTTTTAGCAACCATCAAACTCTGCATCAATTGTTTCTGACTTGCTAAAGTTTCCAAAGGCACTATTCAAAAACAACATCTAGCAAGAGTCCTAAATGACTCTGTCCATCTTAGATACTCTCATATATAGGAAGCATCAACATTAAGTACCTAATAAAAAAATATTAATATGTTACACTAGATTGATGCACTCTTGCATCATCTACTCCGATGTAGGAAGGGACATAACTCCTAGCATACCTCACAAATACTCAAAAGTCTCTTTGGAAAGATGCTTAGTAAAAATATCTATAATTTTCTCTTTGCTGTTTAAATACTCCAATCTAATTTCCTTTCCTACAATTTTCTATCCCAACATGTGATACTTGATAGAAATTTTCTTAGTCTTAGAGTGCAACTCTAGATTCTCAGACATATTTACTGTGCATGTGTTGTCACACTACTTGATAACAAGTTCACTAAATTCTATCCTTATACTTCAGCATCTACTTCATCCAAACAACTTGATCACAATTTTTTGTTGCTCCAACATATTCTTCTTTCATTGTACTTTGTGAGATATATTCTTTCTTCTTTCTTAGTCAAGACACTAATCTTCCTCCAACAAAGAAGGCTCCACCACTAGTGCTCATTCTGTCATCCATATTTCCTACAGAATCAACATCTGTATAAGAATATGAATTAAAATCAGTAGATTTGTTAAAACACAATATGAACTTTAGTGCTCCTTTCTAATATCTAAATATCATTTTGAATATTACATATTTTGCTTCTCTGGGATCAGTTTGATATCTTGCAATAATTCTAGTTCTACATTTAGTATATCCAGCCTTGTGTGAGTTAGATATTGCAATCCTTGAATCATAGATTTGTACTTATTCCTCTCAATAGTAGTTGTCTCATCCTTTGTAGATAACTTGTGTCTAGTTACCATAGGTGTTCAAACTAGTGTCAGTAAATCTTTCAAATACTTAGTCTAAGAAATAAATATTCTTTCTTTATCATGCACAATCTATAATCTTAGGAAATATTTCATTTCTCCTATCATGCTCATTTCAAATTACTTCTTCATTTTTTCTGCAAACTTGTCACTTTCATCATCAGATCCTCCAAATATGATATCATCAACAAATATTACCAAAATCATCAATCCATCATCAATTTCTTTCCAATAGAGATAACTACCTACCATACCTTTGCTATATCCAAGATTTTTTGAATGCTTGTTGAACCTTGCATTTTGAGTTATAGATGCTTGCTTCAAGCCAAACAATGTGCTCCTCAATCTACATACTATGTCATTTTCATTTGTTAAAGGTAAACATTTAGGTTGTTCTATGTATATCTCTTCTTCAAGTTCTCCATTAAAAAATGTTGACTTGACATCCATTTGATACACTTTGAATTTATTATATGCTACATATGCTAAGAATTTAACCTTACTACTTCTATTCTTTCCATGAGAGCATAGGTTTCATCATAGTCTATTCCTTCTTGTTATGAGTAACCTTTACATATCAAAATTGGCTTGTTTCTTACAACTTCAACTTGTTCATTCATCTTGTTCTTGAATACCCATTTTGTTCCTATCACATTCTTGTCTATTGGTTTGGAGACCAATTCCCATGTCTCATTCTCTACTAACTAATATAATTTTTCTTTCATATCTTTCCTCCAATAATCATCTTTACAATGCTCATCTACATTCTTTCATTCAAATTGAGATAAAAAACATAGTTCTTCATTGATTCTTCTTCTTGTCATCACACCTTTATCTTTTCTTCTAGTGATCTACTTGGGTGGATGATTCTTTGTCATATTCTTACCCAAAGTAGGAGTTGTTATCTCAACTCTTAGCTCTATTGAAGGTTTCAAGATTTTTTCCTTCCTCAACTCTCCTTAATTATATAAATCATTAATATTCTCAAAGAATGCTTCATCATTCCTTGGTTTAGTAACAAAATTCTCATCATCTAAATTGTTGTCAAATATTCTTTCTTGTATCCCAGATTTATCATCAACTCTTACATTTACACTTTTTGTTATAGTATTAGTTCTCATATTATAACATCTATAAGCCATAATTTTCAATCAATAACAAAGAAATTTACCTTCATCACTTCTAGCATGAAAATTTCTAATATCATCATCTCTTCTAGTATAACAATTACTACCAAAAATTTTGAAATACTTAACTATAGGTGATTGACCAAACAACAGTCCATAAGGGGTCATGTTTGTGTCTTTCCTAACTTGCACTTTGTTCATAGTGTAGACTATTGTATTCACAACATCTCTCCAAAACATCTTAGATACATCACTCTCATCTAACATAGCTCTTGTTTCCTCTATTACTTACCTGTTTATTCTCTCTACTATGTCATCTTGTTCAAGGCTTCTCAAAGATGATAATTGTCTTTTGATTTCATTAGCTTCACAAAATATGTTAAACTCATTTGAATTAAAATCTCCTCCTCTATTTGATCATAAAGAATTAGTATTCATACCTACTTCATTCTCAACTCTATTCTTGAATATTTTGAGCTTATCAAATGCCTCAGATTTTTCTTTAAGAAATGCAACCCACATCATTCTAGAAAAGTCATCAAATAAAATCATGAAATACCTTTCACCATAGAATCCTTTATTCTTTATAGGACCATTAATATTTGTATGTACTATCTCAAATTTTTTTGTAGTAGTAAACTTCTTGCTAGGAAAATATGTTATGTTATACTTTGCCAATACACATTCCTTGCACATTGTGTTAGTAGGTTTAACAATCTTAGATAAATCTCTAACTACAAACATACTACTAGTCTTCAAAATGCTATCAAATTTTATATGAAAAAATCCCTTATGTCATAACCAACTATCATCTAATTTTACAAAAAAACATGTCATTTCAGTAGGATTCAACTTAAATGTATTACCTCTAGACCTAGTTCCTATTCTACTTACCTTTCCATCTTTATCTCTGATCATCCATGTCTTATCTGTGAATTGCAACTAATAACCTTTATCCACTAATTATCCAACTTTAAATAGATTATGCTTCAAACCATCAAAAAAATATACATCCTTAGTGTTAGTTTTACCATCAATAGTTATAGATCCAATACCTCTAACATGACATGTTGCATAGTTTCCAACTTTGTCAATGCCTCCATCTTGACTTTTGAAGTCAACAAAGTTTTTCATATCACCAATTATGTGATGTGAACAACCAATGTCAATTATCAAATCAAATTTATTTTCAACCTATGATACCAAAGCTATTTTTTCTGGACTTTCTTCTTTAATTGCTACAAATCCTATTGCATCATCACTAGCACTTATTTCTTGTTCATTAGAATTATCTTCTTTATTTGCATATAGACACTCTCTATATTTTCTAGGTTTGAAATTTCCTTTATACTTTTCTCTCTTTTATGATACTTAGATGCATAATGACCAAAATCATTATAAGTCCAACATTTAATGATTTTCTTCCCATCCTTTTCTATCCTTACTAGAAGGGCTAATTCTTCTCCAATCTTTTTGTCCTCATTAGATCTATTGCTGCTAGCAAAGTCTCCTCTACCAATTGTGCTTCTTGATAAATTGGGTCGAATATTCAAGGAACTAAAAACTATTTATGATCTAGTCAATTCTTTGGACTATCTTAGCTCATTCTAAACTGCTTCAAGTCTTGCAAGCAATGTCTCCTTTCTGAAATCTTCAGTACAAGAAATCAAACAACTCTATCATTTGAGCTCCTAACTTAAATGGTCTAGTTAACCTCTTCAATATCTTCCATATTACCTCATCATCTTATTTTCTTGCTCCTTGAGATCTAATACCTAAATAAATTTATGATATCCTACCTTTATATGCTCTTATAGATTTATCTTCCATCATTTTAGCATCTTGAAATGCACAAATCCAACTTTCTAGCCTCAATTTCTTAGAAAGTTCATCACCTTCAAAACTATTTTTTAAAACTTTCCAAATCAAATGAGAAGTATTAAGTGACTTTACCTAGTTGTACTCTAATTTAGGAAGTACAAACAATAGTGCTTCTCTAGCTCTCGTGCAGCACATGAAAAGATATCTCTCTTCCTTAGTACAACTTTTCAAGTCACTTTCAAAAATGATTGTGTTTTTTGATTTTGGCAAGATCTAATATCATGGAACCATACAAAAAATATCTATCTTTATCTTTTCCTTCTAGCTATCATAATTTGTTCCATCGAACTTTGGACTACTTCTCCTAAATAGATTTTCCACGGATCTCCCAAAGTTGTTAAACTTTATCTTCAAGGAGCTTATGCTCTTATACCAATTGTTAGAAATAATAGTCCACCAAGGTAACTGAGATGGGGGAGGGGGTTAAACTAGAACTATCCAATAATTAAAAAAAAATTTCACCTTAAATAATCTTAACAATTCAACCATAGTAAACATCAACCACAACAAGATGCATGTAGACAATGACATGAGATATGTTAAATAAGGAAACCCTTGATTAGAGGGAAAACCTTGGTGGGAATGATGGCCAAAAGATGATGTATTAATATAAAAATTCCTTGTTAGAGGATGGACCCTATTAGGAGTCTATTACAACATTTATTATATATGAGTTCATGTTAGGATACTTTGAATCCTTGTTAGAAAATTCCAAGCCTGTAAGGAGTTGTAGAAGACAGAAGGATCACCTATCCAAAAAGCTTCTGGGGTAAGATCACTAAACTCACTATCCAACTAATATCTTAACTATTCCTTGCAGAATAATTATATGTACTATAATTTAACATCTTTCCTCTATCCTATCAACTGGACCAACCACTCTCAAATATTGTAGACCAGGCCATCAAACTTGGATCCAAGTATCAAACTTTAGATCAAACAGTAAAACCTTGGCAATGAAGTTTCCTTCACCTTTTCTTTACTCTTCTTATCTTCATATTCTTCTTTTTTTCTTCTTACAATAATCCACATTCATCCACACAAGATAAAGGAAAATTTCCTTCCTTTATACCAAATCCATAAAAAAATTCCATGAGTAAGTTGTTACACCTTCTCATTAATTATTATAGGACCACTTTAAGAACACATTATAATTAGCAATAACATTAATCTTTTACCTTGCAACTTTAATAATTTTCCATACATTTAATATTATGTTGAGTGAGCTTAGCCAGATCATCACCAACATGTCTTCTTCACATCTTTAACTTCACCTTCTTAGAATAATAACTCTGCTAAGAGATATAACAATTTTACCAAAAGATGCCCCTGTAAACTCAATCTCATAATAGTCTTCACCAAAACTTGTATAACTTCTTCCAAACTTATATCTTATGCTTTTGTGGTTAGCTATGTATTCTAGAGACTTATTAGTATCCTTCTTTAACCTTGCTTAGTGAAAGTACTCAACTATTTATCCATACCAACTTGATCTTTCCATTATTCTTATGTCAGATACCACATAAAACTGTTATATTGATTAATGAAAAACATAGTCATCTTTGTAACATATCCTCATGATAATGATCTAATCCTATTTCTACAATAATCCCCCATAGGAATATCATCACCATTCATTCGTCCAACAAATTTAACCTATTGAGGCTTATAATTGACAATTTCTAGTGATCTTCCCTATTAGGAGAAATAAGGACTACAAGGTCCACCTTGTTAAAGGATTTACAAATATGCAATGAAGTATGCACTCAATTACAATATTTAGCAAAGACAGTTAAGTATGCCCTATTAAAGGATTTGACTGATGCACCTATTATGATGAACCAATGGTGGATATTTGATCTATAACTCTGATTTGATGGTTGGGATTCCTTGCGGTTTAATGATCGCCTTAGTATGATAGATAAATCTTTCATATTGCTTATACTTATTGTAGCCTTTAATTCACACTTCTAGTCATTGTGTAATTTTTACATACATAATTGGATATGATATAATGCATTACTTATATACCAATCTAAATCATAACTTATTGGAGTCAACTACAATAGCAATTTCATCATAATTCACAAAGTTGGCCCAACTACAACAACTTGGGTTCTAAAGAAAAACTTAGTGGCATTATGATACTCAGAAAGCATTATCAATTCTCAAAAATCTTTGGCACTTAGTTGAACCTGAAGTTCAGTCCATACTCATCACTTCTAAGTAGCTTAAACTCAATCAACACTGTGTGACTCAGTGAACATTGAGAAACTTGGTAACAACTAGGTCAGTTGGTTGACATATTTTGACTCAATCAACACTACATCCACTTCATTAACCATATGAGCTCAGTAGATACTATTGGACTTGGTTAACACTATAGAGCTCAGTCAAGACTATGATCTTCTTTACTTCCAGTGAATAGCTCAGTAGCCTTTGCTATGCTTGGTTTGCACTGTAAATTGTTTATGAAGCTTGGAAAACATTATGTAGCTTGGTAAAAATTGTAAACTAGGTTAAGTGCTCACTAGACATTGCATCTTAACTACTTGGCTTGGGAGAACCTGAATCATTTGGTTAACACTGCAAGTTAAATAATAATTTTGGTAGTTTTTGTAGAGCTTGGTAGAAATATAACCATTTGACTAAGTGTTGAGTCACTAATAGAAAAATTAACCTTTATGTCAATAGATCAATTACCAATCAATTACCTATCCACTGGATATTCCACAAATTACCACATATATTAGGATATTGGTGATTTATCCATTCACTTTGCGAATTAGAAAACTATGTTCAATCTGAACCTCATACTCATCAAATCCTTCCATAAAATCTACAACCCTATCAAGAAACATCAAGTGTTTACTTGATTCTTTGAATCAATGGCAAAACATATCAAAAAACAAAACTATAAAATAGTTGGAAATGAGATCTACAATATTTCATCCTAAACCACAAAAGATTACAAACAACAAAGATAGGCAGCAAGAATCAAACAAAAACTAATTTCATTTGTTGGTTTTGTATTCATTTATTAGAAGCATATACATTCAAGATTTATCAAAATAACTTTTAAAACACATAATATATTAGAACTAAACCATATAATTTCATTACTATTTTTCATACAAGATAGAATACTAAAGAAAATGTTAGAAGCATAGCTATGGAACCTACCCAAAAGTCTAGAAGAAACCCTATACAAATAAAGTGAAAGAGAAGATATAAGAGAATGAAAATATTTGATCTAATATAAAGTTGACACTTGTTCACTTGAATCTCCATCCTTTTTTGAAATAAAGCCTCTATCCTCTCTCTAGTACTTAAAATTAGATTGAATCTCATCATTGTGCATAATAAACTTGAAAATATCTCTTCTAGAATGATGCGAAACCCCTTCTTGAAAAAATACCATATCTTCTAATAAAATGTTGCCAAAACCTTCACCAAAATAGTTAGGAGGCAAAACAACATCACTAAAAGAACCATCACTAAGTTTGGCAAATTCCTACTTCACCATTTTGTCACACACTAAATTTGAACTATCATACTAGAATAGAGTTGAAATTAGAGCACCTCAAGAAAATCTCAAAATATCTCTTACCCATTCATACTTATGCAAAATTTTATAGAAAAAACATAATGTAGAATATGATACCTTTCCAATGATATATGATAGTCCTATATTTTCCTTCTAGTTATGCCCTAGGCATCCATTTGAAATTCTAAGTCCAAAAATGGTTTAAAAACCCTTAAAATATGTAAATATTTTTCCCTTTATAAAGTTTAGACTTTATAATATAAAACTATTTTAATTTAAAAATTGGATGCACATTCATCAGAAGGAAATAATAATAAATTATTATTTTGGAACTTGGAATTTTCCATCCTTTTTCCATTTTAGGTCAAACCTAGGTTGACCAGAATGACACGTAGTGACTTTTGATTGGTTTCTCACTACAAAATCACTGCCACGTCAACACCAAACACATTGTGTTGTTAAATAAACACCATGTGGCACCTCCTTATTCATCAATGACCTTCCTTATCTACCAAGGCCCAATAACATGTGATAGCAAATCATTATGTTGTATTTCTTAACCTTTTTACATATTTGCATGACAACTAAGCAATGATTTTCGATATGATGACACATGGTGAAATATGGCATGTTGATCTATAACTGGTCATCTTCCATGTTCCAAAATATCTCTTTTTCGCATGACTGATTAGCACCTCACCATGTCATCATGGCTATGCAACAACCTGACACATGTCCTTTATCCACCTCATTGTCTATATTTGCATGCCAATTATCATTGCCCCACATCACTGCCTCAAAGACATGTCACCTTATCACTTTTGGCATGCCTAGTCATCCACCTACCACATCATCATGACATCATGATGAATCACCAAATGTTAGTCCCACCATGCCATCTTCCATGAAATATGTGCTACTAGCCTCCTGTTCATTGGCTTGTTTGTTCTGCATCACCACCATGTCATCCTTCCACATCTACATGCTTGGTAAAAATATATCACTGGTCACTATTTGATTTGCCTAGAGCCCCATGAGCATGCACTTTGTACCTCAAATGGCTTTCATCTTTAAGACTATAAATTCTAGTGATTCAATACAAAAGCATGTATGAAAGTTCCTACATGAGCAATGTGGTATAGAATCCTTGTGCTCTTTCCTCTATTTTTAATTCACCCACTACCTTGAATCAAATTTTTGTAGAGAATAGTGTCCATCACCTCTGCAATTTGCATAAAGCTTGATGTAATCACTCATAATGATATAAGGTACATCTTCAACTATCTACAAATGATTTTATTGTAGGTGTTTTCTAAATTTGGCAATTAAAAATGTTACATTCTTCTGTCATGATAACCCAAAATCTCCAACTTTCATAGTCCATTTTTTGTCAACAAGAGGGTTGGAAGATCTCATGTCATGCCAAACCATTAGATAATTTGAATGATGAAGATAGTTCATTCCATGTGCTATGTCAAATTCCATGCATGCCCTTCATTTCTAGTCCACCATAGGAGTATTTCTTTGAAGCGAATGAAATAAGCTCCCTCTTAGAAGAAATTATGTGACTATGCAAACTCTTTCATAAGATGTAAGTAGCCCCATTAGAAGAAGTATATTTAGATGAATTAGCTTCTTCATAAGTTCCATCTCTTCTGAAGTACATAGATGAGTTCTTTAGAATATTCCTTCTTAGTAAAAACCTTTACTACCACATCCAAACTATACCAAAGGCCATGGTAGAAAATCCCATGAGAACCTACATAGGATTAAGATCACCCCATAGAATCTTCTAAGTACCCAACTCCCATAATACACACCAAAGCTATAAACATTAGACTTCTCGTTTGAAGGTTCATCTCAAAGGACTTCAAGAGCCTTCCACTAAGGTGTGCCTAAATGAATCTAAGTGAAAGAAACACTTACTGAATGTGGAGATCTCAAAGAAAAATTGACCTCTTCAATTTATTTAAAACCTGACTTAACAAATCAAGGTTATTACGGCCATCACTTGCTGAATTTTTCCAACTATCATCACAAAAAGTTGTCAAGAAACCTCTATAAGCTTTGTGAAAAAATTACAAAGTAAAAATACTTTGTTTATCAACATCATTAACCTCCCAATACATTTTACAATGAACATGCTTCTTCCTCTACCTTGGATGATAGTTTTCTCTACCTTAGATGAAAATATGATCAACTCCCTTACACCCACTCCCTATGACCTTGTCAAAATGGAAACTCACTTCAAATATTGGCTTGCTCTAATTCAAAATTTAAGCTCATCTTTTCCTTTTCTAACATGTGTGAATTTTGTGTCAGAAGGGTTCAAGACTAGTCTTAAAAATTAAATGAATCAAACAATTAGAGCCCAACACTAAGAAAATCTATTGTTCATTCCGCATCCTCTCACCTTGTTAGATTCTAACTCATCACAACTTTAGTGTTAGATGTTATTAACTATCAAAGTTTTTCCCAAACTTCTTTGCAAGTAAAGATGTCAAAAATAATTAATTGCATTTGTATTTGGCTTGGAAAATTACTCAAACAACCACTTAAGGAGATCAAAATTGGGCCATTATTTGATTATCATATGGAGAGTATGAATATGCATTTTAGGCTCATGAAGAACAACTAGGCAGATTTGACAGGAGTGCAAAGTTCAATTTTGGGAATTGTAGAATTGGGAATGCTATTAAATAGTGACTTTTTGTAAACAAAATTATCCTCAAAAAGTATGCAAATAGATTTGTCAAAACTTGCAAACTACCACACTTAAAATATTATTATTCTATAATAGAATTGTATAATCACTTCGGTCTCATCTATCATGGTTTTAGAGTTATAGCATCCCGAACAAGGCTACCAAAGAAAACCACACGCTACAATGGAATTTTAGAAATTGCTTTTGGAATCACATTTGAAAACTAGTCAAATAGATTCTTCATAGGCTCAAACCTAAAAGATAGCATATCTATGACCCATAGAATATAGAGATGAAAGGATATCTAGGTTTTAGTTAACTAGATCAAAGCTATGAAAGGTCAAATAGGGCTTCTAATAAACTATCATAAAAGACAACTAGGAAATTTTAACTTTTTGCAAATAGAATCAGTTTGGAAAAATTGCCAAATGAATTCATCAGGCCTTCCAATTTGAAAACATAGGATTTTAGTTATGAATACAATTCTATTGTATGACCATTTATTCAAGATTCTGAATGGTTCATGAGATATTCAGTGACAAATAGGGCTTCCTAGAATTATGAACAATAAGTATCAACATGACAACATTAAATAACTAACTTTAAGGAACTCAAAAACTTATCAAACAAAATCTAAATGACTTGAAATATGGAATATAGGTTCATTTATATGCATACTAGATACTCACTCCCAAAGTGATGAGCCATGAAACTTTAGTGGATACAAGATATTCAATTGCAAACTAGGCTTCATGTCGCTATTTGACACTTTGACAAAAAATGGAGATTTCTCAAATGCTCCAAATGAAACTTTGAAAATCCAACCAAAAACATGAGATGCATAAAAATAGTAAACTAATGGTAATGAGAACTTGGAACATATTATAGACTTCAAAATGAAGATCAGGTAAACATACATGAAAACCTCTTGTAGGGGCTTGATTAAACTTAATTTTACAATAGTACTCAAAATTAGTGTTTCAATTTTTTGTCCAACAAGTTGTTCACACTATAAATCTCAAGAACAAGTTACATTAATGAAAACTAATCATTCACAACTTCTCCCCTATTATAACATATCTCTCTCATACATGCATCTCCCACATATTACCAAAAGATGTACTCATGTTCTCTCTCTCCCATTGCACTAGAGCATTTTTTTCATGCAATCTCTGCCCCATTGACATCAATGACAAAGGATTCAATATATCTATCATCTATTCAAATTATTCAATCATCTTAGGTGTTCAAAGAAACTATTCTAAACTAACTATCAAGAGTCCTTGATGACAATGCTCATCATACATACTTCCCCATATAGGAAGCATCAAGATTCAATTGAGATAATTGATAGTGCTCTATACCATTGGACTGATGCACTCTCTACATAATTTACTCATAAGTAGGTAGGGGCATAGCCCCAAGCATACCTCACAAGTACTCAAATGTATCTTTAGGAAAAGGCTTTCTTAATATATCTACAATCTTCTCTTTTGTACATACATACTCTAGTCTGATTTATTTCTCTATAAATTTATCTCAAAAAAAATTATACTTAATAGATATATTCTTAATATTATAATTCAGTACAATATTTTTAGACATACTCATTGCGCTGATTTTATCACAATTTATGATAATAGGTTTTTGAAATTCTATCCCAATGTCCTTCAAAATTTGTTCTTAGAAATAACAGTTCACCAAGATGACTAGGAGTGGGCGGGGGGTGGGTCAGGGAGTTGAATCAGTTATCCAATAATTACAACATTTATCAACCTTAAAAAATATTATTCCTTCAACCAAATAAATAGCAACCATAACAAGATGCACATAGACATTTACACTAGATATGTTAACTAGGGAAACCCTTGATTAGAGAGAAAACCCAAGTAAGAATGATGCCCACAAGGTGATCCACTAATATAAATATTCCTTTTTAGAGAATGGACCCTATTAGGAGTCTATTACAACATTTAGTTCATGTAAGTCCCTATTAGAAGAATTTGAATATTTGTTAGAAGATTCCAACTCTATTAGGAGTTCTGCCAACCCTATTAGGAGTTATAGTAGATAAAAGGACCCACTATCCAAACAACTTCTGGGGCAAGACCAATGAACTCTCTATCCAACTAATCTCTCAACTTTTCCTTGTAGAATAATTGTGTGTACTATATTTTAACTTCTTTCCTCGATCCTATCAATTATACTAGTCATTGTCAGACCCTGTAGACTAGGTCACAAACCTTGGATCCAAGTATCAAACTTTGGATCACACAATAAAACCTTATTAATGAAGTCTCCTTTAGTTCCAATTTTCTCTTCTTATCTTTGCATTCTACTCTTTGTGTTGCTTACAATTATTCATATTCTTGCATACATACTCATTATGATAAAAGAAAACATCCTTCCTTTATACTGAATACATAAAATAATTCCCTAAGTTGATTGTTGCACTTTCTTAACTAGTTATTAGAGAACCACATTAAGAACACATTACACTTAGTGATAACATTAAACTTTCACCTTGCAATTTAAATAACTTTTTGTACAAATAACATTATCATGAGAGAGCTTGGTTGTATCATCACAAACATGTCTTCTTCATATCTTTAACTTTGACATCTCAGAATAACAAATCTGCTAAGAGATATAACAAGTTTACCAAAACATGCCTCTATAAACTCTCTCTTAGAAAAATCTTCAGTAAAACTTGCATAACTTCTTCCTAACTTAATATCTTATGCTTTTGAGGTTAGTTGGATATACTACACACATAGTATAATCTCCCTTTAACCTCACTAGTAAAAGTATTCAATGATCTATTCATATCAACTTGATCTTTATCATTGTCCTTCTGTCAAATACCAAAAAAAATTGCTATGTTGACATCAATGACAAACATAGTGATGAACGTAACATATCATCATGAGACTGATCTAATCATGTTTCTACAATACTCCCCACTATGAATATCATCAAAATTAATGCTTCCAACAATTTCCCCCTTTGGAATTGATACCAACATTGATGAAAAACATCTAGTTCCAAGAATACCAACAACAAAAGACTGTTAATATTTCTTTAAAAATCCTCTTCATCAATCATCTTCCCATTGATATACCTCAATGTGCTTTACATCAAATTGCTTTTTCATATTTAATTTTTCCTACTATACTTCTTTCCAATTGATTTTTTGAGCATTTTGTACTTGTTTTCTATGCTTTTTGAGCTATTTTTCCATGTTATACTAGTTTTTCATGTTGTACTTCTCCCCCATTGACATCAATGTCAACGGTTTAAGCAATCATCAAATGATGCAACAACTAATTCTAACTAGATCATGTGTCCAAAGACACTATTCAAAAAAAACATCAAACAAGAGTCCTAGATAACTCTATCCATCATAGATACTCCCTCATACATGAAGCATCAACACTCAGTCTAGAAAAACAATAGTGCTCTATTACACTACATTGATGCACTCTTGCATCATCTACTATGATGTAGAAAGGGGCATAACCCCTACTATACATTACAAATACTCAAAAGTCTCTTTCGGAAGAGGCTTAATGAAAATATTTGCAATCTACTCTTTAGTGCTCACATGCTCCAATATAAAAAAACATTTCTCTGAATTTCTCTCTCAACATATGATACTTGATAGAAGTGTGCTTGGTCTTAGAATGCAACACTAGATTCTTAGATATATTTACTGTGCTTCTGTTGTGCCAATGTATGACAATAGGTTCACTGAATTATATCCTTATATCCTTTAGTATTTTCTTAATATAAACAACTTGATTAAAAAAAATTTTTGCTGAATAATATTCTTCTTTTTTCGTACTTTGTGAGGTACAATCATGCTACTTGCTTATGTTGGCGCTCAAAATACCAGCCCTAATTTTGAGCACCATTGAAGTGTTGGAGATAATCAAGACTAACAAGGTTACTGAGAGGGGAGGGGTGAATCAGTAAATCTAAAACTTTAATTCAATTTCTACATACTAATATTTTTACCATTTATCCATCTAATCTACTGTATGCATGAAAAGATAAACATTTGTAACATATGAACATACAGATTTGGTGACCCAGAAACCTTCCATATAGAATGTAAAACTCGGGTGGGGATGATACCCACAAAACTTCAATACTACAGTATAAAGTTAGCTGGTTAAGGCTTACAATGATCACTTCTGATGATCTGCCCTATTAGGAGCAAGTAGGATTGCTAGATCCACCTTGTTAAAGGATTTACAAACATACAATGAAGTATGTACTCTGTTAGGAGATTTACAAAAGACTGTTAAGTCTACCTTGTTAAAGGATTTAGAAAATTGATTCACCTGTTAGGATGAAGTAGTGGATCTGATTGCAACTAATTTTTGATAAGATCCTTGTGCTTTGATCACTTGATGTGACAAATATATCCTTTTTGCATCAATGTTGACCTTGTTGCATTCCTCTATTCTACTAATGATTTTCTTTCCCTTTTCTTAAAAAAAAAATTGCAACACATCACACCCAACTATATTCAACATCTCATCATTTCAAATGATATATACCATTCCAATATTTACACTGGCAAGGTTGGCTGAACACAAGTGAAAAAACATTACTGAGTCGGCCAGGTTATAAAAAACTTGGGTTCCACAAGCTGACTCGGTGACCTTCTAACACTCGGCATCCACTACAATACACTACATCGTCATGCACTCGGTAAGAGTAGAGGCATGGTCCATACTAATAATTCTAAGTAGGTTGGAACTCGGTTACCATTGGTGACTCAATGAATATTGTGTCACTCGGTAAAAATTGAATCCATTGATAACCTTCTTCACTTGGTAAATACAGATTCCTTCATTTACCTTATTTACACGGTAATCACTGATTCCTTTGTTTACCTTGTTCACTCGGTAAACACTAACTGCTTTATTTACCTTGATCACTCGGTAAACACTAACTGCTTTGTTTACCTTGATCACTCAGTAAAGACTAACTACTCGGTAACCACTAACTACTCAGTAACCACTAACTGCTCGGTATCAACTGTTTACCTACGGATTTTATAAGGTAACCGTTGAATGCTTGGTGTGAATTGTAGACTCGGTGATGAGCTTGGTAAGCATTCAAAATTGAATAAGTGTTATGACTAATGACAAATGTATCATAATTCCAACAATCTCCCCCTTTGGCATTAGTGACAAAAACACTTATGAGCCAGAACTTATGTACAATATCTGACATACTGATAACTGATTCTGCTGAATATACATGACTTCCTTACATATGAATCCCCCATACAATATACACAAGGTATTTACATGAGTTATATGATTTTTATTAAGAGTATCTCTTTGTCTATTTTGTACATTTATCTCACCAATAACTCTTTCTAAGTATTTCTTTCTCCCCCTTTTTGACAATAATGCCAAAGAATTAAAAAAATGTATTTACATAGAAGCACCAAAATTTGAGATAAACTCTGAATGTACCAAAAGAATGAGTTGCAAAGTCTTGTCCAAATTCTCTTGCAGGATTTTGCATGTGGATAGAGCTATCTAAACTTCTGCAAAGATTTCAATCACATGGTCTGCAATGGAAAAATTGTTGTCATGCATCAATGTTTTTGAATGGGAAATGTGCTTTTGCATTGTGTCCATGATGGGAAGGATCATATTTTGAATATCTAACAATGTAGATCGGATCCTTGACTCTTCTCTCAGAAATTCTACTTATTTTTCTGACAAAAATTTGATTCTAAGGTGATGAGATGAGGTTGAACTGGGGTCAAGCTTCAGGTTTTGTGTGCTTGCCTTCAGATCCTCATCTATCTTATTCAATTGTTCTCTTATCTCCTTAGTATACTCAGTAACATCACAAAGCTTAGAAAAAAGAGATGTTACATTATTAAAATAATTTTCAATGTTTTCCAAAACTATGGTTAATTCAACCTATTTTATTCCTATGTGCTGAGCAATATGCTCAAGAACCTTATTATCAAATTTCTTTTTTGCCTTCTCCATCAATTTTTCTTGACCAGAGGTGTCCTCATTGAATTTATTGACTGCCTCTTCTAATTGTAGCAAAATGTGTTGAGAAGTATCAACATCAATACCTATAGCCTCTGTAATTATATTTTTTGCTTCATTAATAATTTTAAACTCGCTATCTCCCTCATTCCTTAGTTGTTTCTGCTTTGCATTCAGTTCAATGCGCTGACTGAGCAGTCTTAGTTCATCAACTGAAGTACTATCCATATCTATCTTTGGAATGAAATTTTTAGTATCCAAGTCTACATCCTCATCAATTGCCTTGCCTATAAGAAGAAGTTTTAATGGAGTCTTTGGTTTTTCTGTTGTACTAACATCTTTGTCTTTGATGACAAAGACAATGGTTGATGAGGTTGGACTGGCTATCAAAACTGGAATAGGACCAATTAAAGGAAGACTGAGAGAGGGGCTAAATGTATCCAAAATTGATATACTTCCTAGAATTGATGTGCATACCAAAATATTTACAATTGAAGAGCTTACTGGTGCAAAAATTGGTGCTAATGTAGCTGAAGTTGACAAAATTGGAGAGCAAACTGGAAAACTTACTGTACATACTGCAGGAGTAATCGATACTTCTAATGTGGTGACTACTATAGTGGATGACTCGGTAACTAAAGAAGTTTCTTGTAGCCTAGTAGATGAAGTGGAGGTATGGAGCTCGGTAGATGAATTAGTAGATACTTCCATTGATGATACCTAGAGCTGAGATGTGGCAGGTGAAGATGATATATCTAATGAAGTTGTGACCAAATCTGCCGAAGCTAACTCCAACCTTGATGATATCACAATTTTAGGTGGAGAGTGAGGAAGGAATGCAATAACTGCTATTGCAATTTTCTTAGGGTTATCTGCCTCTTCAACTTCTTCCTCCTTATCTTCTTCCTCCTTATCTTCCATCAGTGCATGCAGCTCTCCTGGTGAGACTGTGACGGATGGAGTGCTATCAAGCTCATCATCACTTCATGTTTTTTTATTTCAGCTTTTACTTCTACTCTAGTGAGACTTGGTTGGAGATTCTTCAGAGATTTCTCATAAATGTCTTTTACCATTTGGGTGGCTAACTCCCATCTTAGTTGCAATCTCTCTAGTAGTTCTTTTGATATTTGAGGGGCAATTTGGTCTAGGGAGTATTTCCATTTACCCATCTTGCTGAGTATCAGTTCCTCAATCTACATTTTCTTAGCATCAGTTCTAGTTTCAAATTTCAATGCTTTGAAATTTGTGATGCCGGATCCTTCCTCCAATTGTTTGAGCCTTTGCTAAAATTTAGGTGTAGGCCTAACTAGTATAGGCTCCTACTTACCTTTCCTGGTTCTTCTGGTGAATACTGCAGTAGGCTTCTTTCTAGGTTTGGTAATGATTACCTTACCTTTCTTCTTTGGCTATTCCTCTGCAAATTCTTCTTCTCCTTCTTCTTCACCTTCTTCTTCTTCTCCTCTTTCTTCTTCTTCTCCTTCTTCATCTTCACCTTTTCTCTCGGTGAGCATAAGAGAACTGGTAGAAGTTTTCAATTTGGCTATTTTCCTCTTGCCCTTACTTATGGCCTGTGGTAGCTTGATTTCAAGCTCAATTCTAGCCTTAGCTTCTTCATAGGTTCCAAAAATTTGTTTCCTTAGGTCTACTGGCTCATTTACCAGTGCCTCTATGATGTCTCTGGTTTCATCAATATTTACCTCATAAGGAAGAGGTTTTACCCATGCAACTCAGGGTTTGACTGCCTGAATGTATACCTTGTCACAGTCAACCATGAAGCACACATCATCTTTATAGTCCTCAACAACCTTAGGAGGGATTCTAAATTTTTTATTCATTATTTTCTTGAAGTCTTCAAAATAATTATCCATAATACTATCAAAATTTTCACCCATCTCTTCTACAAACTCATTTATTTGATACAAAACTGGAATATCTTTCCTCCATACAACTGTACCTTTTGAAGGGAAAAACTTCTATACATAGAAAAATAAACAAACTAACAAAGAACCAAATTTAGAAGAGTTGACTTTTGAGTTCCTTATGCTGTCCATGTTTTTATTAAGTTGTTTTAGTAGCACATCTACTAGGTCAAACTCCATGTTTTTCTTCACAACCTTATAGGCTAAATCTACAGCCTCACATGGCACGCTATTCAATTTGCTGGAACTATACATCTTATATGCAATTAAATAGAGTCAAAATCTTAACTCTGTATTAGATACATTGTTAGGTTTTAATCCTCTGCCATCCCATTTGGCTAAGGTTAACTTCTGAAGTTCATCCCGACTTAGGGTTTTAGTTGTTTTTGATTTGCTTAACATTGGCAAACCTGTGATCTTATGAATCATTTTCTTCGTTATCAGGATGAGTTGCTCTAACCAAAACTGACCATTATGCACAAGGCTTAAAATGTATCTAATCCATTTCATTTGGAAGTTCCTTGGAAGATGCAGGATATGGGTCAAACCTTTGGTTTCTAGATGTTTGAATTCAGGTTTGAGGGTTCCATCCACACACAACTCCGCTAGGGCATTATCCATTTCTAGTGTCCCTATTTCTTGCACAGTGCATTTGAAATGAGTACGAATGTCATTTATAAGAAGTACCTTTGGTGGAATTTTTGATTGAGCTCCATGAGGGTCGAGCGATTCAACTATGGTGGGAACGAGCTTCAAACTAGGTGCTTTCCATTCTACTCCCTTCAGAAGCATTTTAGAGCCTCTTTTTGCCTTGCTGCTGCTAGTGCTTATAGATGCCATTGTTGCTCAGTGAGTGAATGATTTTTTTAGACAGATTCTTCACTGGAAAATCACTTCAAATCACTTGAACTCACTTTCACACACTTGGAAACTCTTCGCTCTGTATATTCTGAATTCGTGGTGAAAAATGAGATCAAACTCTGCCTTTTTGATGAAAAATCTGCCATTAATGTTTGAGTATGAAGGTAGCTGAGATGACCTAGGGTTTGTTAGATAGTCACCGACTTACTCAGTAAACCTTGCAACTCGATAAATAAACAAAATCTTTCATATTACCGACCTAGCTCAGTTAAGTCTAAAACCAACCTTGCTTGGTAAAATGCATCACAGTGAACTATGTCTTGTATCTGAAATACTAATTTGTCATTTGCACTTCTACATTTTGGAACTACTTAGGATGTTGCTTGAAGATGCAGTCCCTAGTCCTTCTTGATGAGTCTAATTAGAAATGGTGGAGTCACCCACTTCTTGAGTGACATAGTCATTATTTGAATCTTTTGGCTTGGTAGATTTTGGAATCCACTGTTGTCTCATCTCTTTTTTAATGTTGTTAGCTCTGGCTTTCTTTTCATCTTCAATTCTTCCTATATTCATCCAATTCTTGGATATATGACCAAGTTTGGTACATGTATAAAATATTATAGTAGTATCCTTTTTTCTTAGGTGATGCCTTGCACAGTTTATTCCAATGTGTCCATATTCTCGACAATAGTGACATCTGCACCAAGTATTGTAGTCCTAACCAAATAATGCATTGACAATTTGTTCTGCTGGATTGAATGATTTAGATCTACATTTAGGTCCCTTGTGACCTTGTTTCTTGCATTTGTGACATTTGCCCTCAAAATTTGGTTTCACTTTGCCTTCATTTGCTTTGTGACCATGTTGATTGCAATTGTAGCATTTACCATTGAATTTTCTTTTATCATTGCTCCAACATCTATTAGATTTATGACCTATCTTTCCATAGTGATTACAAGTAGGTTTTTTATTCTTTTGGGTACCCTGTTTGGAAGATTCACCTTCTTCATTGTATCCAAGGCTTGCTTTACCTTTTTGTCTATGAAGATTTTTCTCATTTTGCAAATTCAATTGATCCATATCTGCTTGAGATTTTATCATCCTTTCATTGACTTGTTTTTCAAAATTTAAGTCATTTTTCAAACTTTCATTGATTTTTCTTTCAGATTTCAGATCACTTTGCAAACTTACAATGATTTGTCTTTCGGTGATTAAATCATTTCTCAAACTTTCATTCTCAGATCTTAGATTCATAATTTCTTCATTTGTATTAGATAGTTTTCCTATAAGATCTTCATGCTGAAGGGATAGATTATTTCTTACCTCTAATTCTTCATTTTCCTTGTTTCTTTGTTCCAAAACTTCACATAACTTGATGGATTGAACTTCTTGTTCTTTTTTGAGCTTTCTTACTTCTTCCTGCAGAGAACCATTCTTTGCTAGGAGTTCCTTGATTGCTTCATTAGCTTCATTTGAACTGCATGATGGGAAAAGATCTTCAATCCTTTCTTCAATATATTGATAATCATTCATTTGTCTTGCAAGTTCCTTCCTTCTTTTCAGGGATTGAGAAAGATGCTCCTTTGCTTCAATGAATTGAGTCATGGCCATTTCTAGATCTAGTTTTTTATTCTCAATAGATTTGTCAAGTCTGAATATCTCCATTGTCCATGATCTTTGCTCAAGCTATCAAACTATTATCCTGAGAACCACAAAGCTCTGATACCAATTGTTGGAGATAATCAAGACTAACAAGGTTACTGAGAGGGGAGGGGTGAATTAGTAACTCTAAAACTTTAATTCAATTTTTCCATACTAATATTTTTACCATTTATGCATCTAATCTACTGTATGCAAGAAAAGATAAACATTTGTAACATATGAACATACATATTTGGTGACCCAGAAACCTTCCAATTAGAAAGTAAAAATGGGGTGGGGATGATACCCACAAAACTTCAATATTGCAGTATAAAGTTGGCCGATTAAGGCTTGCAATGATCACTTTTGATGATCTTTCCTATTAGGAGCAAGTAGGATTGCTAGATCCACCTTGTTAAAGGATTTGCAAACATACAATGAAGTATCTACTCTGTTAGGAGATTTACAAAAGACTGTTAAGTCTACCTTGTTAAAGGATTTAGAAAACTGATTCACCTATTAGAATGAAGCAGTGGATCTGATTGCAACTGATTTGTGATAAGATCCTTGTGCTTTGATCACCTGATGTGACAAATATATCCTTTTTGCATCAATGTTGACCTTGCTGTATTCCTCTGTTCTGCTAGTGATTTCCTTTCCCTCTTCTTAAAAAAAATTTTGCAACACATCACACCCAACTATATTCAACATCTCATAATTTCAAATGATATATACCATTCCAATATTTACACTGGCAAGGTCAGCCAAACACAAGTGAACAAACATTACTGAGTCGACCAAGTTATAGAAAACTCGGGTTCCACAAGCTGACTCGGTGACCTTCTGACACTCGGTATCCACTACAATACACTACATCATCATGCACTCAGTAAGAGTAGAGGCACGGTCCATACTAATCATTCTAAGTAGGTTGGAACTCAGTAACCATTGGTGACTCGATGAATATTGTGTCACTCGGTAAAAACTAAATCCATTGATAACCTTCTTCACTTGGTAAATGTTGATTCCTTCATTTTCCTTGTTTACACAGTAATCACTGATTCCTTTGTTTTCCTTGTTCACTTGGTAAAAACTAACTACTTTTTTTACCTTGATCACTTGGTAAACACTAACTGCTAGTTAACCACTAACTGTTGGGTAACCACTAACTGCTTGGTAAGCACTAACTGCTGGATATCAACTATTTACCTGTAGATTTTATATGCTCGATGTGAACTGTAGACTAGGTGATGAGCTCGGTAAGCATTCAAAATTGAATAAGTGTTGTGACTAATGACAAATATATCATATTTCCAACATGAAGAAATTAGGTCTTATAAATTTTTTTTGATGTATGCATGCCTGGCTATAATTTTGAGCCCTGTGAGGTGTTTAATGCTTCTAGCTCCTTTCATTCAGTGCATCTTTGTGTTTCTTGAAGATAAGTTGTCATTCCAAGCCATTTCGTGAAATCCTATTTTGAACATTTTTCAAATTCTACATTTTCACCTTCAAACAACAATAGGAGGCCTTATTTGCAACTGAATATCTCACACCCAGTAATGTTTCATGACTCACCACATTGGGAGTTTCTAGTGTCCATATTTGAGAGCCTATGTTTTAGATTTTGATTTTTTTTTTAATCCATTTGACTAGGTTTTGAATTCCTCAAAATTTGGTTGTTTAATAATGTCATGCTGATGCAGTTTGTTCTAAATTTTGGGAGGCCCTATTTGATGAGTTATACCTTTTGAACCAGTTGATCCAAATGATTAAATTCCTTTTGTTTTAAATTTTTGAGGTCAAAGACATATTATGTTTCAAGTTTGAGCTTATTAAAATCCATTTGATCAGTTTTCAAATGCAATTCCAAATGCAATTTCTAACTTTTTACTGGTGTCAGCACATGTAAATTTATGAGTACCCCTATTTGGGATGTTATAACTTGAAATATGTGATAGGTGAGATCAAATAGACTATACCACTATGTTGTGTTCCAAAAATACTTTAAGTGTGCCAATTTTCAAGTCTTGAAAAATTTGTCTACACACCTTCCCAGGTCCATTCCATTTGCAAAAATCACTTTTCTATTATTGTTTCAATCTGCAAAATCTAACTATCCTAATTTGACCACTCACCATTCATGTCCAATTATTCATCATTAACCCAAATTATAGATTCATACTCTCCTCATGATAGAGAACCAATGCCCCTATTTTTGTCCTCCCAAGTGTCAATTTACTCAATTTTTGAAGCCAAATCTGAAAACATTTTATGGTTTTTTGACATGTTTTCTTACAGGCAGTTCTAAGAGGTCAACTTTCATGGTTAGTATCTTTTGACCCTAATGTCTTCATGCAATTAGATTCAATAGGGTGTAAGTTTATAGAACAAAGAATCAATCAGTCTGATTTCAAAGCCAATTAGTTGTTCGGGTCAGTTTTTAAAGCTAGTCAAAGGACCTCTTGGCATGAAATTAACAATTGGCAAAAAAGGGGTACAATGATTTTCAAAAGTTGAATTAATAATGAAGATTGATCCCAATTATAATCATGCATTCAATAGATTAGTTTGAAGGATTAGGCGTTTGAAAACAAAAAAAATTAGTAGGACCCACTTTTGGGCCCGACTGATTACATTAGATTATGAAATTTTACTCACAGAATAAAGTTTGCCTTGATAAGACAATATGATCCTCATCATTTTTTATAATCCTTTCTGTTGATAATATGGCTTTCCTTTATGTTTTATACTTTCACATGGGGAGTAAATGATTTTGGCTTTTTGGTGTAAGCTAACACAAATCTTTTGAAGTTTCATCAAAAGATGAAGAAAGACATAAGGGACATAACACCATGAAGGAAATATGACTTAAGGAAGGAAAAAAATCCTTGATAAATTTTACTAAATTATGAATGATAAGAGGCAATTGATTGGAAAGCTCATGCTAAACATGGAAGAGGAACAAATCAAAAAGAGAAAAGGAAATAAATACCAAGATTAAAGAATCTTGAAAGAAGTATATTTGGGCCTAGCATGTAATGGATTTTCCTTCCTTTATATGAAAAAGGAAAATCAAAACATACATAGCTACTCTTTTTCTTATGCTTGAACAATAGGTGGAGTGTTAGATCTTTAAATCAAGGTGAATGTGCTTCCTTTGGAGGAAACTGGTGATTTTGATCTGGGTCTATATTTGACTGCATATTTTCTTGAGCTATATACATCTACTTCTCCACCTATCATAGAATTAGATACTCCATGGCTATAAGAGAGCACTTGATAATGGTTGAACATTGAGCTTGGAAATTTTTTTAATGAAAGTAAAGGAGACATCATTTTGTTTTGATGGATTGAATGGCTAAAGGATCTTGCATGTTTATGGGAGCAAGCAAAACATTGAAAGAAAGATGCCTGGCAAGAAGAAGGCAGTGCCAAATAGGTCTATATGGGGCAAAAAAGGAAAGGCATTAAAAAATTATTCACCAAGCTCAAGATGAAATGTTGACTCTCTAATGACTAGCAACTATGCAAAGTGAGAGATTTACTTTATGACATAACCATGCATGAAAGGTCTCAATCATGTACGCACATAGCTTTTCATTTAGCAATGTTGAAGACTCCCAAGTGGAAGTAGTCCTATATTTGGATCCATGGAAAATGGAAAAGGGATCTTGTGGTCTCTCTTCTTGTGGTTGCTACTCTATTTTTGTTTATTTTTGTAGTTAGATCATGTATAAGAGCTAGAAAAGATCATTATTTCTTTGTGTTGATGAGAAGAACCAATCCAATGTAGCAAGGTAATAGTGAATTTGAAGAATTAGAATGAAGTTGAAGAAAGGGACAGCTTGGAAGCAACCGCAAACAAACATAAGAGTAAAAAGGACCAACTAGAAAAACACTAGAAGATTTGTAGCTCTTAAAGCTTGCTAAAGACTGCAAGTGGAACATTGTGGAAATTGCAAAGGAATGATTGAGTTATTATATGACTTCATTCACAAAACATGCAGGTTAACAAGCCTCTAAACACTTCTTGTTAGCTTGATTTTGTAGACTTTGTTTAACATAAAATTTACTCTTTACTTGGTGTGTTGGTTCAAATAAACACATAATCCCACATTCACCAAACTAGGAGATTTTAAAAGGTTTATATACTATTCCTTGCACAATGCTTGGTGTCTTAAAGATAAGAACTTTTGAAGCGCAAGCATTCAAGGTGGGCCCCATGCATCAGGTGGATGCTAGCTAGAGGTGATGAGGTCACAAATTTTAATGGAAAAAGTGAGTGTGATGATGTGGCAAGAAGTGTTCAGATCGTGCCACGTAGTTGCATCAAAGGGTTGGTGCATGCCCACAAAAGAAAGATGCTCGATGATAAGATAATGTAGGTATGTGGGTGTGCACCACTAGGTAGTGGGTCCCAGCTAGTGGTGACATGGCAATCAATGGTAGGATCAGATGTGAAGCACAGGATTGTGACACGTGTCCTCATCCAACGGTTTGTGCATCACCACAAAAGAAAGATGCTCACTGGGTTACTAGTGCCAGTAATTGGGAAGATGACATGTGGAATTGGGCTCGCCCAATGATGACATGGAAAAGATGTGCAGGTGTTATCTGGGCAATGATGTGGCAACTTGGCAAGCCAATTAGAGGCTGTCTCATGGAAAAAAATGTCAAGAAGGTGGTTGACCCAAGATGCAAGGAAAAGTTCAGATGTGTCAAAGAAATATTTTTTTGTCATTTTTAAAAAAGAATATGCATTTTCAAAGTTTTTAAACTCAAAAAGATATTTATTCTAAACTTCAAACTTTAGAATATTTTAAATTTTTGAAAAATTCAAAAGCAAGTCAAACTTCCATACTAGGGGAGTGTTTTTCAAATGAACTTTCAGGGGGTTCCTGTTAAGAAAATATGGCAATATTATATATTGCCAAAATTGAGATAAGAAATTTTTTTTGATTCTAATGTTCGTTTTCACATCGGAGGTAGTCTATTCAAGAAACAAGAGGTTTTGTCCTAGATTCCTAATTTGCAATTGTATTTTGGTTTTTAAGTTCAAAACTGATTTCTAGCATGAAAATCACCTGAATGTGGGTAAAAGATAGTGAAAATGTAGTCAGGGTTGAATTTTCTCACATTCAAATTAGTTAACCCAAAGTTTTACTAGCATTTCATAATGCAGTTCAGATTTTTTGTGACACAAAATTTTTCATCATTTTAGTAGAGATATTTTCAAATTAGTTATAGGATGATGATGAAAACCATATCAGATTAGATGGGTAGAAAGAAGAGAGAGGTTATTCAATTGTAGAAGATGGAATTCCAAGTGTGCACTTGTCATTTTGAGATCAAATCCAGGAATTCATCTTGGTCTATATATTTCTTTCTTTAATCCATTGTAAGGGTTGGCAGTTTTCTCTATGATACCAGTAGGGCTCTAGTGTTCTACTATGAAACAATGGTTGTTGATGGTTTTACTTCCTATAATGGAGTTGAGCTCTAGCAGTGAATGTCACACACCCACAACTCTATAGATTTCTTTTCATTTTCATTTGTTGTTATTCTAATATAAATGGAATTTGATGCTAGATCATGTGAATTATTTAGAGTTTCATTTAGTGTTACCATTTTTTGTATGTAGTCTTTGCAAGGATGAATAAAAAGGGGATTTACAATGAGTTATCTGAGTTATCTTATTTTGTCTCCTGATTCTTCATATGTTATTGGCTTTATAATTGAATGAATAAGTCTTATTCAATTTAAGGAAGCTTAGATTAGTTTTATGCTAGATCTATTGTTGCTTTTTATTCAAGGAGTTAAGTAAATGCTTCAGTGTTTTGATAAGGTTTCTAGTTGTATGAAGGGTGTATTTCATAAGAATGGGATTTTGGGATTTCATTTGACAAACTTAATTTCAAGGCAAATAAGTTGGGTTATCCTACTGGTAATAACTCTATGTTGCAATGGATAAGGCATTGATCACTAAATTAGATGCAAGCTGATATGAAGGTTATTTGTACAAAATATTTTAATCAAATTTAATTCAATATTTCATGTTTTGTAGTGGGCTAAAAGGAATTAACCCTCACTTAGCTTATGGTTTCATACATTATGATACGTAGCTATTTCATTCCTATGTCATTACATAACTATTAGAAGATAAAAGGGTTTTCATCTCCTATTATTAGGTTCAAATTTATGTTTTAATTGCACTGGTACCATATATTAGAACCTCAAGGTTTACCTGCCTAGGTCTCATAGAGCCTAAAGTGAAGAATGGTAAAGCCTTATAGTTGGCTTCGTGTCTAAAATGATGTGTTAAAGATGGGAGTTAGCTACCCCTAGATGTGTCATATTCTCATCGAGGTAATTGGAAACTGGTAACATTTTCAAACACCAATAAAATGGTGACACTGTTGAGGATTGTATTGAATCTAAATAATAGACAAACCTTGAGAATTTAAAGAGGAGATTCAATACACCAGGAGAAACACAAGGAAAGTAGTACAAAAGTGAGGTAATTTTGATGTTCTTTTCATATCCTTGCTGAATTTTGTGTTCCCTAGTTAAGCTTTTTTCATGGACAATAGTAGGTTGTAGGATTGGATCTAAATTGTGTTCTATTACTATTATAAGTCCATCTTCAATTAGTTCAATCTTTGCAAGTGCTATTAAGAAAGTATTAGAGTCAAGAATCAATTTATGAAGTGTATTCTCTTTTCAAGGTGTTAGTGATTTGCAAGTTTTTCCATATTGAAAGTCTAATTCAAAATTTATAAGTGGTAAATTGTTTCAAATCTTTTCTCACTAAGTTTGAGTGGTGATTCTAGTCTAAATATTTGTGCCAATGCATGGTTTATTTTAATATCAGAGGCTTTAAATATTTGTGGATAGATCTAGTTTGTTCAAAAAGAGGAAGTAGAAGTTCTTGATTAATAGTTTATGTGGTTGTGTTTATCTACTGAAATAATTGATTTCAAAGGGTGAATCACTACTGTGATTTCATTTTCCTCTTCAAGGAGGTGGCAACTCTACAAAGGTTTCTATCTATGGTATGAAGGATTTCATTTTTGCACCTACGCCAATCAGTAGATCAGAGGTTTCATACAACAACACATAAAAGTTATTTCAATTTTCATGTATTTTCCTTTCATGAATGTTGAATGAACAAAATGGTTGCCTCCATCTAGTGGTTTCAGCACTAAGAAAACATAGGTAGGAATTTTAAAATTTGAAGTGATGGATTCTGAGTCTAGGTCTAAAAATGATGTACCAATTCTTCAAAGTATTCATGCAAATATTGCTTGGCTGAAAAGAGAAATTCATAATAAGACCGTCATTGGTATAAGAAATACAATTGGTAATATTAAAGATCTTAATGGATTTCAAACTTACATGAATTTTAAATTAGTAGTTATGAATCTTGATGAATCCTTCAGACCTAAGGAGTCTTCATGGCCAATGGTACTCTTAGAAGTTTTTATGCTACACTCAATTGATTGGTTAGACAAATCAAGGTCATAAATATTATCAAATTCCAAGATTTTATCATAGAAATTGAAAGTGCTTTGAATGCTAATGAATCTAACGATAGTAGAAATGAATATGTTGCAAATGATAGTGAATGCAATGAGTTTGTTGAAAGTAATATTGAATATGATGTCTCAATTTTATGAATCAGATGATAGTAATCAGTAATTTGATGACATGCATAATGTTGATTTATATTTTTATGATGATGACTATAAAGAAGAGGAAAAGTGTGATACCAGTAATAATCTTTCTTGTAGTGATGAATGTGAAGGTTTTACAATACTAGTTGTTGAGGTATTGTCTAAAGAAGAAGATCTATGGGATGATCAAAATTCTAATTTTTCACCATGTATTACTAATGAGTTTGTTATTGTAAATGCATCAAGCTATCCAGATAATAATCATAGCCAAGGAAAATAAACTACTAATGAAGTCTCGTTAAGTGTTGATGAGATTTCAGATTTGTTGGCTCATGATTTTGAAAGGTATGCTATTCTATCCAAGGATATTTGTATTTTTCCACATTTGGAAATTTCATATAGTGAAGTCATTTGCCATAAATTTGATGCTGAAGAGGATATAGTTTTAGAATATGCTATGTCGAGTTCGGGAGGTGTATGTGATGGCAATCTATATATAAATGCACATGATGACTTCTATGTTGAGAATGAAAATATAGAGATAATGTCTATTGTTGGTTCATGGTTCTCTTGTTTTCATGAGGCTGAGATACATGTAAATTGTTCATGTGACAAAGAAAGAAATAGTAATGAATTAGTTCATTCTAGTGAGTTATTTTAGGAAGAAATTGATATGGATCAACATATTGTGAACATGCAATTTCATGATGATTATTTTGATTTGGTATCTAATAATTTGTTGCAATGTGAAGAAAATTTAGTGTATGTTCAATCTAATTTAAGGAGTACTGATATTTCAAATGAGGAGAAATCAGATTTTACATTTTTTTCCTATCTGGATGTACAAGGTGAGTTAGCATCTAATTCATGCAACTTGTTTAATGAAGTAGAATACCAAGATTTTTTGTTTTTGGTTGAAGGTGTTCATGATACAACTGGTGATGATCAGTTTTAGTTAGATATCAGTAGTTATGATCATGCTAATTCATATTTTTATAGTGAGCAAGATGAAGAAGTTAATGCTGATTTGTACATGCACTATGAAGATGATGATAATAGTTTTGTTTTGCCTAATGAGGTTATTGAAAGTGTTGATGTATTGGGTGAAAGAAAGGAGAAAGATAATTTTAGTTTACCTCAAGAAAATGTAAATGAAAATCAAGTATATGATAGAGGTAAAATATTTTTTTGAAGTTTGTTGGCTCAGGGCCATCATTTGTACATAGTAGGGGTAGTTGGTTTTTCTTCCAATAAAGTTTTTTGAAAGAATTTTTTCTATTTCATGAGTGGCCTACATATACCAGAGATTTGAATCCTTGCCATTCCCACAAGGGAGATGCATCCCTAGAAAAAGTCATTATTGGCACTCAAAATCACAGCCCTGATTTTGAGCACCATTGAAGAAGTTAAGTCCTATAAATGCTTTTTGATGCATGTGTACCTGACTATACTTTTGAACCCTATGAGGTGTTTAAATGTTCTAGCACCTTTCATTCAGTGTGTCTATGTGTTTCATGAAGATAGATTTTCATTCTAAGCCACTTCGTGAAGTCCCATTTTGAGCATTTGTCAAATTCTACATTTTCACCTAAGTATCAAATAGTGATAGGAGGCCTTGTTTAGAACTAAATATCTTTCACCCAGTAATGTTTCATGACTCATCACTTTGGAAGTGTCTAGTGTCCATATCTAGGAGCCTATGTTTCAAATTTTGAGTTGTTTCAAATCCATTTGACTAGGTTTTGAATCACTCAAATTTGGTTGTTTATCAATGTCATGCTGATACAATTTGTTCTAAATTTTGGGAGGCCTTGTTTGATGAGTTATAAATTTTGACTAGTTGACCCAAATGATGAAATTCCTTTTGTGTTGCATTTTAGAGGTTAGAGACATGTTTTTTTCAAGTTTGACTTATGACAAATCCATTTAGTCAATTTCCAAACACAATTATAAATGTAATTTCTAACTTTTAACTGGTGTTAGCACATGCAAATTTGTTAGTATCCTTGTTCAAGATGTTATAACTTGAAATTCATGATAGGTGAGATTGAATGGATTGTACCACTATTTTTCGTTTTGAAAATACTTTAAGTGTGCTAATTTTCAAGTCTTGATGAATCTGTCTACACACTTTCCTAGGTCCATTCCATTTGTGAAAATCTCTTTTCTATCATTATTTCGATCTACTAAATTTGAGTGGCCTACTTTGACCACTCGTCATTCATGACCAATTATTCATCATGGACCTAAATCCTAGATTCATACTCTCCTCATGATAGTGAATGAATGTGCTAATTTTTGTTCTCCTAAGTGTCTGTTCACCCAGTTTTTGAAGCCAAATCTAGAAGCATTTTATGGTTTCCTGACATGTTTTCTTCCAAGCAGTTTTGAGAGGTCAACATTGACAAGTAATATCTTTTGACCTTGATGTCATCATGGGACTAGATTCAACAAGGTGTAAGCTTGCAGAATAGAGAATCAGTGTATTTGATTTCAGATCCCGGTCAATTATTCGGGTCAATTTTTAAGGATAGTCAAAGGACCTCTTGGCTTGAAATTGATAGTTGGCAAAAAAGGGGTAAATTGATTTTCAAAAGTTCAATTAATGAAAATTATTGATCCCAATTATAATTAGGCATTCAGTAGATCATTTTGAAAGATTAGGCATTTGAAAATAGAAATTTTTTAGTTAGACAAACCTTGGGCCTGACTAATTAGGTCAGATTATGAAATTTTACTCACAAAATAAAGATTGTCTTGATAAGACATTATGATCCTCATCACTTTTAATAATCCTTTCTTTTGAGAATATGGATTTCCTTTATGTCAAATTCCTAATTAGTAAGCCACATTCTTGTTTTACTTTGAAGGATGTATTATACGTTCACATGGGGAGTAAATGATTTTGGCTTTTTGGTGTAAGCTAACACAAAGCTTCTAAAGTTACTTTGAATGATGAAGAAAGCCATAAGGGACATAACACCATGAAGGAAATATGACTTAAGGAAGGGGAAACATCCTTGATAAATTTTATTGAAATACAAATGATAAGAGACAATTGATTGGAAAGCTCATGCTAAAGATTGAAGATAAACAAATAAATAAGGGGAAAGGAAATAAATACCAAGATTAAAGAATCCTAAAAGAAGTATATTTGGACCTAGCATGTAATGGATTTTTCTTACTTTATATGAAAAAGGAAAATCAAAGCATATAAAGCTACTCTTCTTCTTATGCTTGAAAAATAGGTAGAGTGTTAGATCTTTAAATCAAGGTCAATGTGCTTCCTTTGGAGGAAACTAGTGATTTTGATGTGGGTCTATATTTGACTGCATATTTTCTTGAGTTGTATCCATCTACTTCTCTACCTATCATAGAATAAGATGTTGCATGGTTGTGAGAGAGCACTAGATAATGGTTGAACGTTGAGCTTGGAAATTTGTTTAGCGAAAGTAAAGGAGACATCATTGTGTTTTGATGGATTGAATGGCTAAAGCATCTTGCGTGTTTATGGAAAAAAGAAAAACATTGAATGAAAGCCACCTAGTAGGAAGAAGGTAGCACCAAAGAAGTCTACATGGGGTAGAAAAGGAAAGGCATTAAAATATTATTCACTAAGCTCAAGATGCAATGTTGACTCTATAATGACCAATAGCTATGCAAAGGGAGAGACTTAATTTACCACATAACCACACATGAACGGTCTTAGCCATGTACACACATAGGTTTACATTAACAAATATTGAAGACTAACAAGTGGAAGTAGTCTTGTATCTAGATCCTTGGAAAATGGAAAAAGGATCTCATGGTCTATCTTCTTGTGGTTGCTAGTCTATGTTTGTTTGTTTTTGTAGTTAGATTAGGTATAAGAGCTAGTACAAGATCATTATTCCTTTGTATTCATGAGAAGAACCAATCAATGCAGCAAGGTAATAGTGAATTTGAATAATTAGAATGAAGTTGAAGAAAGCAACAGCTTAGAAGTAGCTACAAACCAACATAAGTGTAAAAAGGACCAACCTGACAAAGATTGGAAGACTTGTAGCTCTTAAAACTTGTTGAAAACTACAAGTAGAAATGTTGTGGAAATTGCAAAGGAATGATTGAGTTATTATATAGCTGCATTCACATGACATGTAAGTTAACAAGCCTCTACACACTTTTTGTTAGCTTCATTTTGTAGACTTTGTTTAATGTCAAATTTACTCTTTACTTGATGTGTTGGTTCAAATAAACACATAATCCCACATTGGTGTGTTGGCACAATGCTTGGCATCTTAAAGACAAGTGCTCTTGAAGTGGTGGCATCGAAGGTTAGCCCCATCCATCATGTGGATGCCAACTGGAGGTGATGATGTCACAAATTTTAAACAAAAAAGTGAGAGTGATGATATTGTGAGAAGTGCTCAAATCATGCCACATGGCTTCATTGAAGGGCTAGTACATGCCCACAAAAGAAGGATGCTTGATGGTTAGATAATATGGGTATGCGAGCATGTGCCATGTGACAGCGAGTCCTAGTTGGTTGTGATGTAGCAATCAATAGTAGGTTCAAATGCAAAGCATAGGATTGTGACACTTGTCCTCATCCAATGGTCTATGCATCCTCGCAAAAGAAAGATGCTCACTGGATAAGTAGTGTGGGTAAGTGGGAAGATGACACGTAGTATAGGGCCCACCCATTGATCACATGTCAAAGATGTATAAGTGCTATCTAGGTGATGATGTGGCAACTTGGTAGGCCAATTAGAGGTTGCCACCTGACAAAAAGGTCAAAATAGGTTGTTGACCTAAGATGCAAGGAAAAATTGAGATGTGTCAAAGAAATCATTTTAAATTATTTTTAAAACAAGATATGCACATTCAAAAATTTTTAACTCAAAAACACATTTATTCTAAAGTTCAAACTTTAGAATATTTATAATTTTTGAAAAATTTAGTTGCAAGTCAGAGTTTCATACCAGGGGAGTATTTTTCAAATGGACTTTTAGGAGGTTCTTGTTAAGAAAATATAGTGATATTATATATGGCCAAAATTGGGAGAAAATGAACTTTTTGATTCTGAGGTTGGTTTTTGCATAGCAAGTAGTATATTCAAGATAGGGGAGGTTTTATCCTAGATTCCTAATTTGTAACTGTATTCTAGTTTTGAAGTTCAAATCTAATTTTTGGCATGAAAATGACCTGAATGTGGGTAAAAGATGGTGAAAATGTAGTTGGGGTCAAATTTGCTCACATTTAAATTAGTTAACCAAAAGTTTTACCAGCATTTCATGATGCAGTTTAGATTTTTTGTGACACAAAAGTTTTCATCATTTCAGTAGAGATATTTTCAAATCATTTATAGGATGATGATGAAATCCATATCAGATCTGATGGGTTGAAGAAGAGAGAGTTTATTTAGTTGTAGAAGATGGAATTTCAAGTGGACACTTGTCATTCTGAGATCAGATCTAAGAATTCAGGTTGGTCTATATCTTTCTTTCTTTCATCCATTGTAGGGGTTGGTAGTTTTCTTTGTGATACCAATAGGGTTCTAGTGTTCTACTATGAAACCATGGTTGTTGATGGTTTTACTTCCTTTCTATGGAGTTGAGCTATAGCAGTGAAGGCTACATGCTCACACCTATGTAGATTTCTTTTCATTTTCATGTTTTTTTATTCTAAGATAAATGGAATTCGATGCTAGATCATGTAAATTATTTAGAGTTTCATTTAGTGTTACCAATTTGTGTATTTAGTCTTTGTAAGGATGAATACAAATGGGATTTATAATGAATTATCTCAGCTTTCTTATTCTATCTCCTAATTCTTCATATGCTATTGACTTTGTGATTGAATGAATAATGTTTATTCAATTTAAAGTAGCTTGGATGAGTTGTATGTTAGATCTATTGTTGCTTTTGACTCAAGGAGTTAAGTAAATGCTCTAGTGTTCTGATATGTTTTTTGGGTTTATGAAGGGGATATTTCATAAGAGTGGGATTTGTAAATTTTAGTTGACAAACTTAATTGTAAGGTGAATAAGTTAGGTCATCCTACTAGTAATGACTCTATGTTGTAATAGATAAGGCACTCATCACTAAATCAAATGCAAGCTTATATGAAGGGTATTTGCACAAAATCTTTCAATCAAATTTAATTTAGTATTTCATGTTTTGTAGTAAGTTGAAAGGAATTAACCCTCACTTACCTTATGGATTCATAGGTTATGATCTATAGCTATTTCATTCCTATGTCACTGCATAACTATTAGAAGATAAAAGGGGTTTCATCTCCTACTATTTGGTTTAGATTTATGTTTTAATTGCATTGGTACCATATATCTGAACTTCAAGGTTAACTTGCCTAGGTCTCGCAGAGCCTAAAGTGAAGAAGGGTCAAGCCTTATAGTTGGCTTCATGTCTAAAGTGATGTGTTAAAGATGGGAGTTAGCTACCCCTAGATGTGTCATATTCTCATTAGGGAAATTGGAAACTAGTAATGTTTTCAAACACCAACAAAATGGAAACTCTACTAGATATTGTATTGAATCTGAATAATAGAAAAACCTTGAGAGTTTAAAGAGGAGATTCAATACACCAGGAGAAACACAAGGAAAGTAGTACAATAAAGAGGTAATTGTGATTTTCTTTTCATATCCTTGCTGAATTTTGAGTTCCCCGATTATGCTTTTTTGATGGATAGCAATAGGTTGTAAGATTGGATGTCAATTGTGTTCTATAACTATTATAAGTCCATATTTAATTAGTTTAGTCTTTGCAAATTCTATTGAGAAAGTTTTAGAGTCAAGAATCAATTTATGAAGTGTATTCTCTTTTCAAGGTGTTAGTGATCTGAAAGTTTTTCCATATTGAAAGTCTGGTTCAAAATTATAAGTGGTAAATTGTTTGAAATCTTTTCTTACTAACTATGAGTGGTGACTCTAGTCTAAGTCTCTATGCCAATGCATGGTTTATTTTAATATCAAAGGCTTTCAATATTTGTGGGAAAATCTAGTTTGTGTGAAAAGAGGAAGTAGAAATTCTTGATTAATAGTTTATGTGGTTGTGTGTATTTGCTGAAATAATTGATTTGAAAGGGTGAATCACTTCTATGATTTCATTTTCCTCTTCAAGGAGGTGGCAGCTCTAGAAAGCTTTCTATCTATAGTGTGAAGGATTTCATGTTTGCACCTATGCCAATCAATAGATCAGAGGTTTCATATAGCAACACATAAAAGGTATTTTAATTTTCATGTATTTTCCTTTCATGAAAGTTGAATGAAAAAAATGGATGCCTCCATCTAGTGGTTATAGCACGAATAAAACAGAGGTTAGGAATTCTAAAATTTCAAGAGATGGATTCTGAGTCTAGGTCTAAAAATGATGTACCAACTCTTGAAAGTATTTGTGCAAATATTGCTTGGCTGAAAAGAGAAATTTATAATAAGACTATCATTGGCATAAGAAATACAATTGGTAATATTAAAGGTCTTAATGGATCTCAAACTTACATGAAGTTTAATTTAGTAGTTATCTATCTTGATGAATCCTTTAGATCTGAGAAGTCTTCATGGCCAATGCTACTCTTAGAAGTTTTTATGCTGCATTCAATTGATTGGTTAGCCAAATCAAGGTTAGAAAGGATTATTTAATTCCAAGATTTTATCATAGAAATTGAAAGTGCTTTGAATGATGATGAATCTAATGATAGTAGAAATGAATATGCTGAAAATGATAGTGAATGCAATCAGTCTATTGAAAGTGATATTGAATATGAAGAGTCAAATTTACGAATCCAATTATAGTAATCAGCATTTTGATGACATGTATAGTGTGGATTCATCTTTTTTTGATGATGAGTATAAAGAAGAGAAAAAGTGTGATAGTAGTAATAGTCTTTCTTCTAGTAATTAATGTGAAGGTGTTATGATACTAGTTGTCGACGTATTGTCTAAAGAAGAATATCTATGGGATGATTCGAATTATAATTTTTCATACTGTATTACTAATAATTCTTCTATTGTATATGTGTCAAGCTATCTAGATAATAATCATAGCCAAGGAAAAGAAACTAATAATGAAGTCTCATTAAGTGTTGATGAGATTCCAGATTTTTTGGCTCATGATTTTGAAAGGTATTTTACTCTATCCAAGGATGCTTATTCTTTTTCATGTTTGGAAATTTCATATAGTGAAGTCAATTCCCCTAAATTTTATGCTAAAGAGGATATAGTTTCAGAATATGCCATGTCAAGTTTGGGAGCTATATGTGATGGTAATCTATATATCAATGCACATGATGACTTCTATGTTGAGAATGAAAATTTAGAGATAAGGTCTATTGTTAGTTCATGGTTCTCTTGTTTTTGTAAGGCTTCGATACATTGAGATTGCCCATATGATGAAGAAAGAAATAGTAATGAATTAGTTCATTCTAGTGAGTTATTTTAGGAAGAAACTTATATGGATTAGCGTATTGTGAACATGCAATTTCATGATGATTCTTGTGATCTAGTATCTAATCATTTTTTGGAATGTGAAGAAAAAGTAGTGTATGTTCAATCTAATTTATGGAGTACTATTATTGAAAATGACGAGAAATCAAATTTTACATTTTCTTCCTATCCAGATGTATAAGGTGAGTTACCATCTTATTCATGTAACTCATTAAATGAAGTAGAATACCAAGCTTTTGTGTTTCTGGTTGAAGGTGTTCATGAGTTAGCTAGTGATGATCAGTTTTAGTTAGATATCAGTAGTTATGATCACACCAATTCATATTTTTATAGTGAGCAAGATGAAGAAGTTAATTTTGATTTGTACATGCACTATGAAGATGATGATAATAGTTTTGTTTTACCTAACAAGGTTATTGAAAGTGCTGATATATTGGGTGAAACAAAGGAGAAATATAATTTTAGTTTAGCTCAAGAAAATTTAAATGAAAATTAGGTATATGATAGAGTAAAAGATTTCGTTGAAGCTCAGTGGCTTGGGGCCACTATTTGTACATAGTAGGGGTAGTTGTGTTTGCTTTCAATAAAGTTGTTCAAGAGAAATTTTACTCTTTTAGGAGTGGCCTACTTCTACCAGATATCTAAATCCTTGCTATGACCTCAAGGGACATGCATCCCCAGAGAGAGCAATTGTTGGCACTCAAAATCGTAGCCTTTATTTTGAGCACCATCAAAGAAATTAAATCCTATAAATGCTTTTTGATGCATGCATACCTGAGTGTACTTTTGAGCCCTATGAGGTGTTTAATTCTTCTAGAACATTTCATTTAGTGCATCTATGTGTTTCATGAAGATAAATTGTAATTCTGAGCCATTTCGTGAAGTCCTATTTTGAGCATTTGTCAAATTTTGCATTTTCACCCAAGTATTAAATAGCGATAGGAGGCCTTGTTTACAACTGAATATCTTGCACCTAGTAATGTTTCATGACTCACCACTTTGGGAGTGTCTAGTTCCATATTTGAGAGCTTATGTTTTAGATTTTGAGTTGTTTGGAATCTGTTTGACTAGGTTTTGAATCCCTCAAAGTTGGTTGTTTATCAATGTCATGCTGATACAATTTGTTCTAAATTTTGGGAGGCCTTGTTTGATGAGTTATAACTTTTGACCAGTTCAACCAAATGATGAAATTCCTTTTGTATTGGATTTTAGAGGTCAGAGAAATGTTATGTTTCAAGTTTGACTTTATGAAGAGTCAATTTGATCAATTTTCAAACATGATTCCAAATGCAATTTCTAACTTTTTACTAGTGTCAGCACATGCAAATTTGTCAATATCCCAGTTCGGGATGTTATAAATTGACATTAATGATAGGTGTGATTGAATGGATTGTACCACTTTTTTATGTTCTAAAAATACTTTAAGTGTGCCAATTTTCAAGTCTTGACAAAGTCGTTTGCACACTTGCTTAGGTCCATTCCATTCAAAAAAATCGATTTTCTATCATTATTTCAATTGGCAAAATCTGAATAGCCTACTTTGACCATTCACCATTCGCACCCAATTATTTTTAATGAACCCAAATTAGAAATTAATACTCCCCTCATGATAGTGAACCAATGCCCAAGTTTTTGTTCTCCCAAGTGTCAGTTTACCCAATTTTTGAAGCCAAATCTACAAGCATTTTATGGTTTTCTAACATATTTTCTTTCATGCAATTCTGAGAGGTCAACTTTGAAAAGCAATAACTTTTGACCCTAATGTCATCATGGGATGAGGTTCAAAAGGGTGTAAGTTTGTAGAATAGAGAATCAATGTGTCTAATTTTAGAGCTTGGTCAATTGTTTGAGTCAGTTTTTAAGGCTAGTCAAAGGACCTCGTGGCATGAAACTGACAGTTGGCAAAAAAAGGGGTAAAATGATTTTCAAAAGTTGAATTAATGATGAAGATCGATCCCAATTATAATAAATCATTTCGTATATCATTTTGAAGGATTAGGTGTTTGAAAACAAAAAAATTTAGTCAGACCCACCTTGGGGCCCGACTGATTATGTTAGATTATGAAATTTTACTCATGGAATAAAGATTCTCTTGATAAGACATTATTATCCTCATCATTTTCAATAATCCTTTAATTTGAGAATATGGCTTTCCTTTATGTCAAATACCTAATCACAAAGCTGCACTCTTGTTTTACTTTGAAGGATGTTTTATACTTTCACATGGGGAGTAAATGATTTTGGCTTTTTGGTGTAAGCCAACATGAATCTTCTGAAGTTTCTTTGAAAGATGAAGAAAGACATAAGGGACATAACACCATGAAGGAAATATGACTTAAGGAAGGCAAAACATCCTTGATAAATGTTATTGAATTATGAATTATTAGAGGCAATTGATTGGAAAGCTCATGCTAAACATGGAAGAGGAACAAATCAAAATGGGGAAAAGAAATAAATATCAAGATTAAAGAATCATGAGAGAAGTATATTTGGACTTGGCATGCAATGGATTTTCCTTCCTTTATATGAAAAAGGAAAATCAAAGCATACAAAACTACTCTTTTTCTTATGCTTAAACAATAGGTAGAGTATTAGATCTTTAAATCAAGGTAAATGTGCTTCCTTTGGAGGAAATTGGTGATTTTGATCTGGGTCTATATTTGACTACATATTTTCCTAAGTTGTATCCATCTACTTCTCCACCTATCAAAAAATTAGATGCTCCATGGCTAAAAAAGAGAACTACATAATGGCTGAATGCTAAGCTTAGAAAATTGTTTAATGAAAGTAAAGGAGACATCATTATGTTTTGATGGATTGAATGGCTAAATGATCTTGCATGTTTATGGGAACAAGCAAAACATTGAAAGAAAGCCACCTGGTAGGAAGAAGGCAATGCCAAGCTTGGAAGGCAAAAAAGGAAAGGCATTAAAAAATTATTCACCAAGGTCAAGATGCAACATTGACTCTCTAATAACCAGTAGCTATGCAAAGTGAGTGAATTAATTTACCACATAACCATGCATGAAATTTCTCAGCCACATATGCACATAGCTTTTCATTTACCAATGCTAAAGACTCCCAAGTGGAAGTAGACCTATGTTTGGATTCTTGGAAAATGGAAAAGAGATATCATGGCCTGTCTTCTTATGGTCATTGCCCTGTGTTTGTTTGTTTTTGTAATCAAACTAGGTATAAGAGCTAGCAAAGATCATTATTCCTTTGTTTTCATGAGAAGAACCAATCCAATTCATCAAGTTAATAGTGAATTTGAAGAATTAGAATGAAGTTGAAGAAAGGGATGGATTACAAGCAACTGTAGACCAACATAAGAGTAAAATGGACCAGCCGAACGAACACTGGAAGATTGCTAAATAGTGCAAGTAGAAACATTGTGGAAATTGCAAAGGAACAATTGAGTTATTATACGACTACATTCACATGACATGAAAGTTAACAAGCCTCTACATACTTCTAGTTAGCTTTGTTTTGTAGACTTTGTTTAGCATCAAATTTACTCTTTACCTGTTTGTTGGTTCAAATAAACACATAATCCCACATTTGCCAAACCAGGATATTTTAAAAGGTTTATATACTATTCCTTGCATAATGCTTGGTGTCTTAAAGTCAAGTGCTTTTGAAGCACAAGCATTCAAGGTGGGCCTTGTGTATTAGGTGGATACCAGTTGGAGGTGATGACATAACAAATTTTAAATGAAAAAGTGAGTGTGATGATGTGGTAGGAAGTGCTCAAATTTTTCCATGTGGCTACATTAAAGGGCTGGTGCATACTCACAAAAGAAAGATGCTCGATGCTTAGATAATGTGGGTATCTAAGCATGCACCATGTGGTAGTGGGTCCCGACTAGAAATGACATGGAAATCAATGGTAGGTTAGATGTGAAGCATAGGATTGTGACTCATGTCCTCATGCAATGGTCTATGCATCCTTGTAAAAGAAAGATGCTCACTGGATAACTAGTGCAGGTAACCAAGAAGATGACATGTTGCATTGGGCTCACCTAATGATAATATGCAAATGACCTGTAGATGCTATCTGGGTAATCATGTGGTGACTTGGTGGGCCAATCAGAGGCCACCGTGTGGCAAAAAAAATAGAGCAGTTGGTTGACCCAATATGCAAGGAAAATTAAGATGTGTCAAAGAAATAATTTTTAATTATTTTTAAAAAAGAATATGCATGTTCAAAGTTTTTAAACTCAAAAAGACATTTATTCTTAACTTCAAACTTTAGTATATTTTAAATTTTCAAAAAATTCAGTTGCAAGTAAGAGTTTTATACTAGAGGAGTATTTTTGAAGCAGACTTTCAGGGGGTTCCTGGTAAGAAAATATAGCAATATTATATATCATTGGAATCGAGAGAAGACAAACTTTATGATTCTAAGGTTAATTTTTGCATAGGAAGTAGTATGTTCAAGATATATGAGGTTTTGTCACTAATTCCTAATTTGCAATTGTTTTTTGTTTTGAATTTCAAAACTGATTTCTAGCATGGAAATGACCTGAATGTGGGTAAAAGATAGTGAAAATGTGGTTGGGGTCAAATTTTCTCACATTCAAATTAGTTAACCCAAAGTTTTACCAGCATTTCATGATGCAGTTCAAATATTTTGTGACACAAAAGTTTTCATCATTTCAGTAGAGATATTTTTAAATTAGTTACAGGATGATGATGAAAACCATAGCAGATCAAATGGGTATAAAGAAGATAGAGGCTATTTAGTTGTAGAAGATGGAATTCCAAGTGGACACTTGTCATTTTGAGATTAGATCTAAGAATTCATCTTGGTCTATATCTTTCTTTCTTTCATCCATTGTAGGAGTTGGCAATTTTCTTTGTGATACTAGTAGGGTTCCAGTGCTCTACTATGAAACCATGGTTGTTGATGGTTTTACTTCCTATCTATGGAGTTGAGCTCTAGTAGTAAAGGCCACACACATGCACTTGTGCAGATTTCTTTTCATTTTCATGTCTTTTTATTATGAGATAAATGGAATTTGATGCTAGATCATGCGAACTATTTAGAGTTTCATTTAGTGTTGCCAGTTTGTGTATTCAGTCTTTACAAGGATGAATACGAAGTTGATTTACAATAAATTACCTGAGTTTTCTTATTTTGTCCCCTGATTCTTCATATGCTATTAAATTTTTGATTTAATGAATAAGGTTTATTCAATTCAAGGAAGCTTGGATGAGTTGTATGTCATGACTCTATGTTAAAAATGGATAAGGCACTAATCACTAAATTATATGCAAGTTGATATGAAGATTATTTGCACAAAATCTTTTAATCAAATTTAATTTAGTATTTCATATTTTGTAGTGGGCTCAAAGGAATTAACCCTCACTTAGCTTATGGTTTCATAGGTTATGATCTGTAGCTATTTCATTCTTATTTCATTGCATAAGTATTAGAAGATAAAAGGGGTTTCATCTGTTGTTATTAGGTTCATATTTATGTTTTAATTGCACTGGTACCATATATCAGAACCTCAACATTAACCTATCTAGGTCTCATAGAGCCTAAAGTGAAGAAGGGTCAAGCCTTATAGTTGGTCCAGCATCTGAAATGATGTGTTAAAGATGGGAGTTAGCTACCCCTAGATGTGCCATATTCTCATCGAGGTAATTGGAAACTAGTATCATTTTCAAACACCAACAACTTAGCCAAGAAACTAATCTTACTCCGAGAAAGAAGGCTCCACCATTGATGCTAATTTTGTCATCCATAATACCTACCCAATCACCATTAATATAAGCATATAGAGTAAAATCATTAGAATCATAACATAATTTGAACTCAAGTGTTCCTTTCATGTATCTAAATATCCTTTTGACTACTACATAATGTGCTTCTTTGCAATCAACTTGGAATCTTGCTATATGATGATGGGCCACACCACCCGTACCAACTCACAAAAAAAAAATGCAATAATATGGAGACAAGAGAGATGAAAAAATGCTTCATAAAGCATCATCCATTAATACTTGAAATTCACTAAAAGAGCTTACACTTGAAGAGCTTGTCCTGAAGAGCTTCTATTTCTCCAACTTCCATTAGAAGAGCTTCCATTTCTTGAACTTGATTACAAATGATACTAGGCCTTTCTTAAATAGGCACTTCTAACCCAAGACATTACAAACACAACCAATGTGGGATAAAAGGTAAATACAACTACCTTTAAATAAATATTAAATTCCCACCCAAATACAACTAAGCACCCAACAAATATTAAATACATGATTTAAGGATCTTTCCACAAACTTCTAAATCGCCACCTATACACCTCGATTAATGGAATGACAACTATTTTTATTATTTTTCTTTTTATGCCACCTATGTGCCTCGAAAATAGAAATCTCCTTTTCCTTTCTTTTCTCCTTTTTATTTTTTTATTATTTCTCCTCTAATTTTCGTCACTTTCTCTCTCCTCCACAACTTTTTTTTTTTTTTTTTCCTCTTTTTTTTTTTTCTAATAATTTAATTTTCCCATGTAAGATGCTCCTGCATCAGACTCCCTTGGTAGATAGAAAAGTGTGTCCCACACTTTGATGCTAAAAGAAAGATATACATCCATCTTCATCTTCACTAAAGGCTTCCACATTTTTTTTTTTGCTCATGCATGATGCTCCTACATCCGACTCCCATGGTAGGAAAAATTTTGTGAATATGGATTCACAAAATGAAGTAGGCACTGTTGACATTTTTTTTCTTTCTCTTCCTCCAACACATAGCTGGAACAAGTATCCGATGCCAATATATTTCCTTCTTTCTTCTTTTCCAACACCTGGCTGGAACAACTATTTGCTGCTGAAAATACTCCTTTGCAATGAACTCTATCCAAGTATAAATCTCATCCTTATTCAATCTTGTTGAATTAATTACACCTGTAATAAATCCAGCAACACCATACCAATCTTCCTTTGCATACCACACGTGACTAACAAGATCATCATGCAAACCATCATCAATATCTTTTAAACTCATATCAAAGACAATATCCCATAATTCATAAGAATTTACCTGTTTGACATCTTCATTTTCGCTTGCCTCTTTTATGTCGTCAACAATGCATGTAACTACTCCACCTGCTTGATCTCCAACGAAGGCACTATATTCTTCCTCCATTGTTGCAATCTTCAAATCATCTTGCTCTATTTCAGGTTCATAAATCTTGCCATCTTCATGCTCTTCCTCTTCTCTTTCACCTTCTTCAACTTTAGGTTCGCAAATAATATCCTCTACATCCTCTTGCTCTTCTTTTGTACCACATGTCTCATACTCCACTGGATCCTCTTTCTTTTCTACATCCAAGGAATTATCAACATCTCTTTTCTGGTGACATGCTTTTCTCTTCTGCAACTCAGCTTCTAATTCATTCACTTGCTTCTGCAAATCAACTAGCAATAATTGTTGATTTCTTGCTCTAAATTTCTCAAGTCGAGGAATCCTCAGAATCCATCCAATCACAAAAGTCATCTTCTTCTTTCTCTTCTCCATAATCAAGTCTTTAGAAGACAAATCTCGTCCAAAACAAGAACCTCGTGCAAACTGCCTCACAGTCGGCACTCTGTCTACACAATCAAGAACTTCTTCACAAACTTCACCCAACTCAAGGTCTTGGTGCAAACTGCCTCACGTTCGGCGATCTATCCGCACTCTCAGGAACTCCTGCTCTGATACCACTGATGACGGGCCACACCACCCGTACCAACTCACAAAAAAAAAATGCAACAAGATGGAGATAGAGAGATGACAAAAAAAATGCTTCATAAAGCATCCATTAATACTTGAAATCCATTAGAAGAGATTACATTTGAAGATCTTACAATTCCAATTGCATTTTCTATACCTAGCCATGTGTCTTATTCTTTTGTGCAATAATAGGTGTCTCATTCTTTGTAGATAACTTGTGTCTAGTTACCATAGGTGTTCCAACAACTTTACATGTTTCAAAAGAAAAAAAAATTAGCAAATCTTTGAAATACTTAGTTTAATAAATGAAGATTCCTTCTTTGTCCTACATAATCTACAATCCTAGAAAATATTTCATTTCCCCTATCATGCTCATTTCAAATTCCTTCCTCATTTCATTTGCAAACTTGTCACTTTCATCATCATTTCCTCCAAATATGATATCATCAACAAATATTACCAAAATCATTAATCCATTATCTATTTCTTTATAATAGAGAATACTATCTACCATACCTTTTCTATGTCCAAGCTTTGTCAAATGCTTGTCTAACCTTGCATACTAAGTTTTGTGTGCTTGCTTCAACCCATACAATGCTTTCTTTAATCTTCATACTATGTCATTATCATCTGTTAAAGGACAACCTTTAGGTTCTTCTATGTATACCTCTTCTTGAAGTTCTCCATTCAAAAATGCTAACTTGCCATCTATCTTATATACTTTGAATTTCTTATATTCTACATATGCTAAGAATAACCTTACTACCTCTATTCTTTCCACAGGAGAATAGGTTTCACCATAGTCTATTCATTCTTATTTTGAGTGACCTTTACATACCAATCTTGTCTTGTTCCTTACAACCTTTCCTTGTTCATTCATCTTGTTCCTGAATACCCATTCAGTTACTATCACATTCTTGTCTACTGGTCTAGGGACCAATTCCCAAGTCTTATTCTTTACTTTCTAATCCAATTCCTCTTTCATGGCTTCCCTCCAATCGTCATTTTTACATGCTTCATCTACAATCATAGGTTCAATTTGTGATATCAAACTTAGTTCTTCATTGATTCTACTTCTTGTTATCACACTTTTATCTCTGCTTTTGATGATCTTCTTGGGTGGATGATTCTTTTTCATTTTCTTTCTCAAAGTAGGAGTTGTTATCTCAACTCTTGGCTCTACTAAACTTTTTGAGCTTTTTTCCTATCTTAGCTCTCTTTCATTCTATAAATCATTGTTAGTCTCTAAGAATACTTCATTATTCATCGGTTTAGTAACAACATCATAATTTGATTTGTAATCAACTACTCTTTCTTATGTCCTGAGTTTCTTATCACTTCTAGCATCAAACTTACCAATATCATCATCTCTTTTGATATAACACCTATTGCCAAAAATTTTGCAATACTTAACTATAGGTGAGTGAGAAAGCAAAAATTCATAAGGTGTTTTTTTTTGTATTTCCTAATTTATACTTTGTTCATAGTGTAGACTTATGTATTCATAGCTTCTCTCCAAAACATGTTTGATACATCATTCTTGACTAACATAGCTCTTGTTGCTTCTGTTACTGATCTATTTCTTCTCTCTACTATACCATTCTTTTTAGGGGTTCTCAATGTAGATAATTGTCTTTCGATTCCATTATCTTCATAAAAGATGTTAAACTCATTTGATGTAAACTCTAACTCCTCTATCTAATATTAAAAATTTAATTTTCATGCTTGATTCATTCTCAAATATATTCTTGAATATCTTGACCTTATCAAATGCCTCCAATTTTTCTTTAAGAAATGCAACCCACATCTTTCTAGAAAATTCATTAACTGAAATAATGAAATATCTTTCACCATAGAATCCTTTGGTCTTTGTAGAACCATTGAAATTTTTATGTACAAAATCCAATTTTGTCGTACTAGTAAAATTCTTGTTGGGAAAAGAAGTTTTGTTATGGTTTACCAAACCAAACTCCTTGCAAATTGTGTTATTAGGCTTTATAATCTTGGGTAAATCTTTAACTGTAAACATACTACTAGTCTTCACAATGTTGTCAAATTTTATATGACAAAATATCTTATTCCATAGCCAACTTTCATCTACCTTTGCAACCAAACATTTCATTTTAGTAGGATTCAACTGAAATCCATTACCTCTAGATTTGGTTCCTATTCTAATTAGATTCCCATCTTTATCTCTGATCATGCATCTATTTTCTATGAACTACAATTGATAACCTTTATCCACTAGTTTTCCAACACTCAGAAGATTGTACTTCAAACCATCAAAAAAATATACATCCTTAGTGTAAGTCTTGTCATTAAGAGTTATAGATCCAATACCTTTAACATGGCATGTTGCATTGTTTCCAACTCTGACAATGCCTCCATGATGAATTTTGAAGTCAACAAACTTGTTCATATCACCAGTCATATGATGTGAATAACCACTATCAATTATCCATTCAGACTTCTTTTCAACCTATGATACCAAAGCTATTTTCTTTGAACTTTCTTATTTAATTTCTACAAATCCTATTTCAACATCACTAGCACTTGCTACTTGTTCATTAGAATCATCTTCTTCATTTCCATACATACACTATCTATCTCTTCTAGGTTTGAAATTCCCTCTATACTTTTTCTCTCTTTTAAGAGACATTAGATGCATAATGACAAAATTCATTGCAACTCCAATATTTAAATTTTTTTTACCATCCTTTTCTCATCTTACTAAAAGGGCTACTCCTCCAATCATTCTATCAACATCACATCTATTGTTGCTATAAAAGTCTCCTCTAGCACTTGCACTCCTTGATAAACTAGGTTGAATACTCAACGTACTAGATGTTGTTTCTATTTTGGTCAATTATCTAGACTATCTAAGTTCATTATCAACTACTTTGAGTCTTCCAAGCAATGTCTCCTTTGTGAAATCTTTGGTACAAGATATCAACAACTGTATCATTTGAACTACTAACTTAAATGGTTGTGTTAAGTTCTTTAGTATCTTCCATATCACCTCATTATCTTCTTTGGTTCCTCCTTGAGATCTAATACCTGCAGTAATTTCTAATATTTTGTCTACATATGTTCTTATAGATTCATGTTCCATCATTTTAGCATCTTGAAATGCACAAATCCTACTTTGTAACCTCAATTTCTTAGAATTTCTATCACCTTCAAAACTATATTTCAAAGCCTTCCAAATCAAGTGAGAAGTAACAAGTGACTTTACCTAGTTATATTCAATTTTTAGGAGTGCATACAATAGTGCTTCTCTAGCTCTCATGTCACACATGAAAAGATCTCTTTCTTCCTCAGTACAATTTTCCAAATCACTTTCAACAATGAATTTCCTTTTTTATTTTGTTAAAATCCAATATCCTAGACCCATACAGAGTAGATGTGTCTTCATCTTTTCCTTCCAACTCTCATAATTTGTTCCATCAAACTTTGAACTATCTTTCCTAAACATGTTTTCCATGGATCTCTTAAAGTTATTAAACTTTATCTTCAAGGACTTGATGCTCTAATACCAATTGTTAGAAACAATAGTCCACCAAGATAACTGAGAGGAGGGGGGTGAATCAATTATCCAAAAATTAAAACTTTTATCAACCTTAAACAATCTTATCCATTCAACCAAAGTAAACAAAAACTATAACAAGATGCACATAGATAGTTACACTAGATATGTTAACAAGGGAAACCCTTGATCAAAGGGAAAACCTTGGTGGAAATGATGCCCACAAGATGATGTACTAATATAATTTTTTCTTGTTAGAGGATGGACCTTGTTAGGAGTCTATTACAAAATTTAGTACATATGAGTCCCTGTTAGGAGACTTTGAATGCTTGTTAAAATATTCCAACCCTATTAGAAGTTGTGCCAACCTTGTTAGGAGTTGTAGAAGATAGAAAGACCCACTATCCAAACAACTTATGTGGATAGACCATGTAATTTACTGTTCGACTAATCTCTCAACTATTCCTTATAGAATAATTATGTGTAATGTACTTTAACTTCTTTCCTCTATCTTATCAATTAGACCAATCACTATCAAGCCTTGTAGACTAGTTCACAAATCTTAGATCCAAGTATCCAACATTGGATCACACAATAAAACCTTGGAAATGAAGTTTCCTTCACTTCCACTCTGCTTTGCTTATCTTCACATTCTACTCTTTGTGTTTTGTACAATCATTCACTTTCTTACATACATCCTTGTCATGATAAAAGTAAAATTTCCTTCCTTTATACCAAATCCATAAAAAAAATTAGTGAGTTGTCTATTACACCTTCTCAATTAATTATTATAGGACCACATTAAGAACATGTTACACTTAGTGATTACATGAATCTTTTTCCTTGAAACTTAAATAACTTTCCATAGATGTAATATTATGATGAGTGAGCTAGGCCATGCCATCACCAATATGTCTTCTAAACATCTTTAACTTTGGCTTGTTAGAGTAAAAAATCTACTAAGAGATATAATAGGCTAACCAGAACATGCTTTTGTAAACCTTGTCTCAGAATAGTCTTCACCAAAACTTGTATAACTTCTTCCTGGATTAATATATTATGCTTTTGAGGTTAGTTGTATATACCAAACACATAGTATAATGTATCATTAACCTTTCTATTGAAATTATTCAATGATCTATTCATACCAACTTGATCTTTACCATTTTTCTTCTATCAGATACCATAGAAAACTACTATGTTGACATCAATGAAAAATATATTCATGAATGTAACATATCATCATGATAATGGTCTAATCATGTTTCAACAATACTCCCCCATAGGAATATCATCAGCATTCATTCTTCCAACATCTACTTCATTGACATAATCTGATTGTAATTATTTTTTATTGCTACATACTCTAGTTCTATTGTACTCTATGAAATACAATAATGTTTCTTTCTTAGTGAAGAAACCAATCTTCCTTCAAAGAAAAATTCTCCACCACTAGTGATTTTCTATCATTCATACTAGCTTCCTAATCCACATTAATATAAGAACACAAAGTAAAATAACTTGATCTTTCATACCACAGTCCAAAATTAGGTTTACCCTCAAAATATTTGAATATCCTCTTTACTATTACGTAATGTGATTCATTTGGATAAACTTGAAATCTTGCTACTATCCCAACTACATTTTCTATATCTAGTTTGGTGTGAGTCATATATCACAAATCTTTAATCATAGATCTATACTTCTTCTGCTCTATTAGAGGTGTTTCATCTTTTCTAGATAACTTATAGTGACTAGTTATCATTGGTGTACTAATAGAATTACAACTTTCCAAACCAAATCTTTTCACTAAGCCTTTCAAGTACTTTTTTTGTGATAGGAAAATACCATCACTATTCATAAAAAAATCATCTCACCAATCATATTCATCTTAAACTCATTCTTCATTTCGTTACCAAACTTATTACTTGCTTCAACATTGCCTCCGAAGATTATGCCATCAATAAATATCACAATGATCAAAAATCCATTCTCAATTTTTCTCAAATATAAGTTACTATCTGTCATACCTTTAGGAAATCCCAATTTTTCCAAATACTTGTGTAATCTATCATAATAGGTTTTAGGCTCTTTCTTTAGACCATACAATAGTTTCTTCAATCTACATACCATGTCATTTTCTTCTATCAAAGGAAATCCTTTAGGATTCTCAATGTAGACGTCTTCTTTAAGTTCTCCATTAAAAAATGTTGATTTTACATCTTTCTAATACACTTTGAACTTCTCACTTGTTGCATAAGCCAAGAATATTCTTACTAATTTCATTCTAGCAACAAGGGAAAATGCCTCTTTGTAATCTATGGGTATGTGCAGGATCATGGTGTGCCAAAAAGTGCCGATGTGAAGAAAAAAGAGTTTGAAGATGCCTAAAAGCGCTTCAAAATCCGCTCTAACTTTTTTTGACCTATCCAGGAACCAAACTTGGAAGGTTAAGCCGAGCCTTATCAGATATCCGATATCATATCGGATATCCAATTTTAAATCCAATATCCAACTAATAATTAAAATCATATAATAGTATGATATATTATTTAATATTATTATTATTGATATAAAATAATAATAATATTATTAAATAATATATCATACTATTATATTATAATAATATTATTATTATTTAATATTATTATTATAATAATTATTATACTATAATATAATAATATTATTATAATTATTATTATACTAAAATATAATAATATTATTATTATAATAATTATTATACTATACTATAATAATAATATTATTATTATATCATAATCGTATAATATTATACTATAATAATAATATTATAATAACATATTATATTATAATAATATAATCTAATATTTCATATATTATAATAATAATATTTTATATTATAATATATAGTAAATTAATATAATAAATATAAAATATAATATATAAATATATAAAATGTAATATATATGTTATATTATATATATTATAATATTGGATATCCGATATAATATCGGATATTCGATACCTATGCATGGATTAAACACAAAATCACAGACTCGCGGCCCTTATTTTCATGCGAATTTGAGCCAGTCAAATCGGATATCAGATAATAAATCGGATATCAGATAACAAATCGGATATCAGATATCAGGTATGTTTCCCCCCCCTGACTCATTTTTAACCTAAATTTAATAGATTTTAACAAGATTTTGTTTGTTTTAGTTGAATCTAGGGTTTTTTTGACAAAAATGGTTAAAATTTAGATTTTTTTTTAATATATATTACGTTTTGCAATTCAATAGGAATGGCTGATCAAAATGATGACACTGAGGCGGGGAATAATATTCCTCGCAACTCACCACCAAACGATCCAGTATCCCCACAAAACCGTCCACCAAATGATCCTCTACCTCCTCAAAACCCTCCTCGAATCGAGGATTTGATAAATGAAAATCTCACTGAGTTGAGAGGTTTGCATAGAACATACAATAATGTACCTGCACTGGCTCCTATGTTATCCACGTTAAACACCATAGTGGATAACATTGAAACTCTTACAAACCAACAAAATGCCGCTCTTCATTGGCGTGATGAAATGCACCAGATGTTTGATGATGGTTTGGATTATGATGAGGTCGCAGCCCTCAACATAACCAAAGACGATTTGGCAAGCCTTTTTGCTAACCCAAAAACGGGTATACCAGTTGACCCAAAAAAAACCAAACTATCGATTAAATGGTACACAAATGACGCCATACGTGCAAATTTTTGGGACCGTTGGTGGATGGTCTTTGATATCCCTCCACATGGAAATTTAGACATACCATTTTATTTCCTTAAAAAATTATATGCAGAATTTGTGTTGAAACTTAAAGTGAACTATTGGAGCATGAAGCCCAACATGGGCTTAGGACTAGGAGCTCCTCAGGATAGACCCTCTTCCCAGCGGAAGAAACTTGGCACTTTTGTCCCCCCCCCCTGATATCTCCCCCCCTCCTCGAGTGCAGCATCTAGATATTATGGCAGAGGCTAGCTCTCAGACCATCAGAGCCATTCATAGGCTGAGTAGCCTAATGATATCTCAGGCTAGGTCAGTCTTGCCTCCTCATGTTGATGATGTTGCTGCCAGTTCATCATCGGCTAGCTCATCACACATTTGTGTGCCTCAAACTTGCATTACATGCAAGAATATTTGCCTGGGTCCCATAGGTGATCTTCCTGAGTATCATTTTGTATTAGACGAGGATACACCAGACGCACGTGCAGAGGCTACAGACCCTGATGCGAGAGAGGAGGGGAATGTAGAGGCATGGACTCCTTTGGTGTCGGTACGTGTATACATTTTTTTGTTATGACATATGTGATTTAAAGTTAATTTTTATAATAGAGTAATTTTAATTTTTAAGCCATACTGACTTTTACATGTATGTGATCTTCATTCATGTTTAGTTGATGACCGAGGAGGAGCTCAGACAGATAGATGATGCTACACTCTTGACCATTTCATTTGGCCTCGAGACATCTATGGTACATTATGTTGTGTTCGCATTTCTTTTTTCTATTTGATATTGTAGCATATATGGTTTCTAATCTTTCTTTTATCTTGCAGATACCACCTGCCCCAGGGGGACAAAGTGCGGGGGGTGAGCCAGCATGCATTGACAAAGGAAAGGTAATTAGATGTTTTCTAATTGATTAAATATTGATGCATTCTTGTAAAATGTTTGTGGTAATCTCATTTAATTACATTATTTATTGTATATAGGGTGTGGCTACTGGCAATGAGCCTGTACAGATTCAGCATCCTAGATCATCAGGGATTTTCATTCGCACAGAGAGCCCCATTGTATGTATAAGTATCATTTATTTTTTATTTTTTTAATTGATGCAGAGGAAAGTATGATTGTTGTTCTATACAATTTCTATGATTTTTTCTGTACCAATAATGATTCATGTCTTGCATATGTTCATTACAACTTAAATACGCTTATATGCACCTGTCCAACCGACCAAGTTGGTTACAAAGGTTTATTTAATCAAACAAATACCAAATTACTACTTTCCCTCCAAAACTAATATGACCGTTTGAATTTGAAATTCAAATTTCAAACTATAGTTTTTATGCATTCCCTAACTTTCTAAACTATTCCATTGACTCAAAATTGGTCATATGGATTTATTAAATGCAACTAAGTAAATTTCCAGAAAATTGAAGTTTTTATTATTTTTTCTCCAAACCACCGTACACTTTGATCTCCCCCTTTCAACTGAGATCACATATGACATATATAAAGGTCTACATGACCATAGGAACAACCATATAGGCATTCCCAACCATAAAAAAAACAAACAACCACTTTTTGCTAATACTGTTTAGACTCTAAATACCCTATTCTAAGGCCTTTTGGTCCCATGGAGTCACTTGGTTTATAACCACACCAAAATGTTTGTGGGTCTTACATGTTCCTTTATTACAAAACATAGACCAAATTGTAAAATATGGACCAAACCTTTATTCCGACTTCCTAATCTACTTGAATCCTCGCTTTCATGGAGTGGCAAGGTGTTCGGCAACAAAGATACTTGTTCCCCCCTGCCACATAGGTTAGGTGCCCTGCACCACCTTTCCTCTCTCTCATTCTGAACACTAGTCCATCAAGTGAGTGATGTTCCTCTCAGTCTTTTTGTTGCTACTTTTACCTTCTTATCTGCCTCTATTTCTTCAAGATCAAAGTAGTTCTCAAGGGCCTCTATCTACCCTAGCACTTATGCACTATCCATTTTACCCTAGTATATTGGAAAATCAATATGGTTCTTCCCACCATTACCTTGTACTGCCTTAATGATTCTCATAAATCTCCTTTCTTCAGGATCATCTATTGTCTCATGCTCTTGCCTTGCATTACCAACCTCTTCTTCTTCATGGTTCTCTCCATTATTTCTTCCTCTAACCTCTTCTCCTCTAGGTTCTTGCCTTTCCTTTTCTAAGGATTCTATCCTTGCAATAAGCTTCAACCTCTCTCTTCTCATTTGTCTTTCTTCCCTCACTCTAGATGCTTCAAGTACTCTTCTCTCAATTCTTCAAGTTCTCTAGCCATTTGATTTTTAGGAGGCATTTTCACAACAAGTTTTCTTCCTTCCCAAGGGCCAACTCACTGATTCTCTTTCTTTCCTCACCAAGAAATCTCTAGACACCACTTATGTACCTTTCAACTCTGGGACACACAAGGAGGAATTAGACACACCAAGGCTACAACAAAGGGACCAACACACTAAGGATTTTCAAGATTATAGGTCTTGGTCACACTCCTAAACACAAAAACCTTCAAAACCCTCCTTAAAATGGCTTAAAAACTATGGCCTGCTTGTTCAAACCCCAAAACTCAATTCTAGAATGTTTTGACTTGTCTAATGACAAGATATGATCATGACAACCTACATGAACCTATCAAATGACACATCTACCATATGAAATCCTAAAATCCTATCTCATGCCCAATTACAACTTTCTTCCACATATGAGTCCAACATTATAACTTTGTATGCTTCCATGAGCCATAATTGGTGCAAGGATTGCCCAATTGACTTCAAGAGATGTTCCATGACCTCTGTAATGCCTTGGATCTTCAATGTTCCCCTGATGAGCATGGGATGCTCTTGCATCACTTATCTTCATAAATAAATTCAAAACTAATTTCTGTGATATTAACAACTACTATTTTGTATCTCATAGGAGACTCCTAGTGCACATGAGGTTCGACGGGATAGTTATGTAGATTTGATGACACAGCCACTCACTCCTGAGGAGGAGCCTACAATAGTAAGTTGTAGTTTGAATTCATGATTAAATATGTTATAAATTTAGCATGCTATGAATTATAATGTTATAGTTTAAATTGTAGATTCATCTGACAAAGGTATTTGAACATATACAGCCCACAATCACAGAGGCACCAGCATTGCCGACAGCATACGAGAGGACTCCTGACCGGCGCAAGAGTTCGACGAGAGAGGTATTTATTATGAAATTTTGATAGTATTAATCTCCAATACATAAAAGATCATTATGCATTTGAGTAATTCAATGTTAGATACATAGAATAATATAAATTTAGTAGTCTAACTTTGGGTTTTCCTTTTTTGTTTATGTAGGAGGCATCCAATCCACCTAGTACAGCGAAGAGGCTGCATTTTGATCATCCACCAGCATCTGAGGATAGTATAGTTTTCGTAGGATGCATCATGAGACATTTTGAGATGGCATATGCCACATTGTATATAGAAACATTGATATTATACACATTCTGATGGCAGGATCAGCCACATTTTGTATATGGATCTATGTATTTTGATATATATATATATTTGAGTACTTTGTCTATGGATACATGATCTTTGATATATATTTGTGTAAAATTATTTCTATGGATACATGTATTTTGATATATATTTTTATCATTTACGTGCACAATGATATACATATTAATTTAGTATCTAGTATTGTTCAATTTATCGTGGATCATGTGTCATGCCCTAAATTTTACTAGTAAAAACACAACAAATTTTTTATTTTTTATTTAGCTTATGGCTCAACCGCCCATCCAGAGCTAATGGCACTGACGATTCGATGCCAAGATCAGCGGTTTCAAAGTTACGCTATGGTGCACCTATGAACTGAGGCACACTGCAAGTTTTGGCATCGAGCGAGATCGCTGTGCTGAATCCAAACAGAATGTGATCTCTTGAAAATGAGATAGGTTATTTTAGGTCTTAGGATCACCGTCCTGTAACATTTGATAGTTCATCGATAGCCCTCACAAGCTCTGAGTTATGACCCTCGAAAGATCGACCTCAAAATGCACTTAGAGCACCTTGGAGACTCCTCGGTACGAGGTGGCCGCAAATGATGGATGGTCTTCATGGCCAGAAAAAGGGTGTGACTAGGCTTCACCCGCCCATACGGAGCTAATGGCACTGACGATTTGATGCCAAGATCAGCGGTTTCAAAGTTACGTTGTGGTGCACCTATGAACTGAGGCACACTGCAAGTTTTGGCATCGAGCGAGATCGATGTGCTGAATCCAAACGGAATGTGATCTCTCAAAAATGAGATAGGTTATTTTAGGCCTTAGGGTCATCATCCTGTAGCATTTGATAGTTCATCAATAGCCCTCACGAGCTCTGAGTTATGACCCTCGAAAGATCGACCTCCAAATGCACTTAGAGCACCTTGGAGACTCCTCGGTATGGGGTGGCTGCAAATGATGGATGATTGTTTGAAGACTACTCCATGTGTCACTATCTTTCTTGGAAAAAAAATTGCTTTTGAACATCAAGCTTGCAATATTATCAATTATTGTCAAACTTTTTCAACCAAGTCAAAATGTCAAATGCAAATATTTGTTTGCATTTTTTGCTAAGGGGAGTTTCATAAATTGACTTTGCTTTTCTATGTCTCTAGTGCTTGAACATACTTAAAATGGCTCTTTGGTCTTAGAGCTATTGGTATTTTCTAACTTCATGGTCTATGATATGCATACTAAGAATTTCTTTCACTAAATGGTTTCCTTGATCTATTGACTACACTTAAATTTGTTCACTTGTCATCTCTCTTTCTATATGTTCAATACAAAGAGCTAGAAGAGACAAATAATCTTTCTTACCTTCATCTCTCTAAGAACATGATAGAAATCAATTCTAAACTTGAGAAAAGGTTAGAGGAGAATATTGCATTCTTAAATTAATCTCCCTTAAGACCTTTACATACACATGGGGCATTCTTAAATTAATCTCCATGGAAGAAAATTTCACAAAACTAAAGATTCCATAGTGTTGAAACATAAAATCCAAGATCTCATTTATGATGGGATTGTTGATACCTCTAATGACTCATCCACTCATAACCTTCATATCCAACTTCATATCATGTCAGTATGCATGTGCTATCTTGCTTATTGGCTTTAATTGCTTATCCTACATGCTATCTTCTTTCATGGATTTTATGGCTTATCCCAAATGTGCTTCATACAACTTTTCAATATGAAAGTCTTTCAAAACATTATACAATATTATGACTCTTTATGCTTTCAAATGCTATGATTGGTTGTAAAATGGAAGAAATCAAGTATTCTAATTTTTCATCCGTACTTTATGGATTTTTCTTATTTGATTAGTTTGATAAAAATAGTTTTAATAATCATAATGTCAGCTTTATGTCAAATAAGGAAAAAACCAAATTTGTAATAAGATATCCGCATGCAATTATCTTTCATATAGTTATAAATGCTCTTAAAATTGTCATTATAGCCTTGTATCACATGCAAATATGATTTGGAAGAACTTGTTCAATATCTTCCTGTTATAATTCCTTACAAAGAACCTACCAAAATACAAAAACCATATACAAAAAACTACACATTTTACATCATAAATTTTAGAAATTCTCCGCAATACCACCCCCCTCCAACTCTTCATGATGTACCTACATTCAAATATCATAAAAGAATTAGTAACTTATTGTATTAAACAAGATAATCATCAATTCATTAAATCATTATGAAGAAAATAACATAAGAAGTATATATACCTAGTTAAGTATTCCAATAGGGTCCTCTCTCTATTTTAGGGTCTCCAACAAGGCTTCATGATCAGCATTAGCAATAGTAAAAAGTTCTTTTACTTTTGGTCTTCCTTGATGCTTCAATAATTTTACATTTTTTGCTATAATAAGATGCGAATATATGAGAATTACTTTGTGCTTCTGATAGTCTTCGAATGCAGGAATTCTGTTCCTTCTAAGCATGTATGTCCACAGCCATGTTCTAGCAACAACCACTGAACCAGTAGGATACGTGAATCCATCATCATCTGTGATCGGTTGTGCAAGTTTTTGTTTTCCTCTTACACAATGTGCTAACCAATAATCAGATTTCTCATCATTCCCCTATGGTGCAACCAATGCAAAGACATGTCCTGGCTGAAGTAGATCTAATAGATGATTATGCTCAAGTGAACTTTCCATGTCATCATTTTTTATAGAGGGTATGATAGACAATGGAGTAAGATAATGTGGAGCCCATGTGTCCACCCACTCACTTGACTCACAGTGATCCCAATTACACTGAAAACAAGTACGACAAAAACAAGCTAGTTGTCGTGTCCAAATGGTCCATGTACTAGAATTAGAGCTCTGAAATGAATGCATTTTTTATGAGTTTGTCACTGTAGCACAATCTGATCTATCACCTATGGACCCTTCCTCAACTAACCAAAAGAACCTGTGTACCACTAAATTAAGAGTCCCCCCCTGTGATAATGCTAAACTACACCAATCAACAATGCTACGAGCATCAAGAAGCTCTGTTGTTGAAATCTTCAGTTGCTCCTTAACTAGAGCTCTCTTCACACATGCCCGTCCTCCATCATGTTCCCCTTTTCCATGGCCGGACTCAAAAAAACTCCAAATATGAGGCACCCCTCTCTCTACATGCATCCTACACAACCAATAAAACATGCAAGCATTCTTGAATTGACCTGTATAGTTATCTGACCAAATGATATGTCTATCCATAGCGATTGCATGCTCGTGTAAGAAATAAAAAAAATTCTTGAAACAATGTTGCACAAACTCGTGAGAGTGAGATCTATCATCACTCATATAAAAATGATACTCTCTAATAATATTTCGATTATCTTCCGCACTATCAGGGGCATGTCTATATGTTATGTGAACAAAAATTGCAATCTAAATAGAGTTGTAATACTGAGATTGTGTCTCATTTTGAGGTTGCATTGTGTAGTTCTCAGCAAAATCAACAACTGATATAATAGTGCCAATGGGAAAAGTCTCCTTACACGTTCTAAATTGTTGATCCAATCACTGAGACCTGTGACTATGTCTTGCATACTTGTAAAAAAGATTTGCCTTGAAATCTAAAATAAAATTAGCCACATTGATATCTTTTCCAACCAATTCACATCTAGAGCTCTCACTCCCACTCTTCAATGTGTATTTCACCATTTCATAGACCCTTTTTTTCAGTATTGTCTTTCTAAGATCTTGTTCACACCCCTAATGGAAACATGTGTCAAACTTGGATAAGCCACCACATTCTGAACACTTCTCATTTAAGCAAGCATTTTTATAAAAGGAACAACCATCAAGTCTATGACATAAGAGTTGATCTAACAAGTCTCTTGATGATTTTGGAAGCCCACTAGCCCCACAATCCTCCAACATTTCTTTGCTATGCAAAGTAGAACGGATGGAGCATAATAGTTCATGGTGTATAGAAAACTCAACATGATTCAATAAAATGGTTTCAAAGATTCAAAAGCCCTTTGTGATATATGAACACTTGGATGACTCTCTCTAAATTGTTTGAACAACATAGTTTGACTTACCTCCAAATAGTGTTTAGGATGTGGCATGCGGTCTCTGATGCCAATTCTCAACTTTAAGACATCTTTAGCATTGGGTGATACTCGTGAGTTAGAGTGCCAAAATTGTATAATTTCTTCCTTCACATCATCGGATAGCTTCTTATCAAAACGTGGAAGTCTCCCACCAAATGCCCATGTTTCATTTTGAAGAGGATCATCAATTTTCTCTTGTCGACTAAGTTCTCTTCTCAAAGTAGTACGATTTAGATTCAAATCAATACAAGTTTGTCTCATATATCTACCCTTTCTCAAATGACGACTTACCAAAGAGGTTGTAATAACCCTTCAAGCAGCTCTATTATCCTTCTCTCTGCTATTTTTTCCAACGCTATTGAGAGCACTGAAAAGATTCTTCACAATAATGGCATTTCTTTCCAACTTTTTATTGACATGAATTTTCAATTTGGAAAGCATAGGTCTCATCTTTTGCATCTTTAATAATTGCATGAAAAGCTGATATTGCTCTACCACTGTCTTGTTGCCGAAAAACATCTAATATAGTCTTGAAGCCCATAACCGAATGGTTCTTTCTGATTTTTTTCCTTCCAAACTAGTCATAATCGTTTCATCAATTTCAATTATCCATTTTGGTGTTTTAGAACCTTCATGTCGATTATAATTAGGAGATATGTAAGGTTCTTGTGCATTAAGTTCCTGTCCATTGTCATCTTCGACATGTTTCATTTTGTCCTTTTCCCTATATGCTGCAATGTCTTCATTGGATATCTTCCTTTTACATTTATTCTTTCGACGACTGCTTCTCCCCATTTAGATGACAAATTCAAACACATAAGGTTATATTTTCGAATTCTTTTCGATTGGTTGGGCCCCAAAACACGACTTTTTACAAATCTCATAAAAAAAGAGGTAAAAAAGAAATGTTGTCAGGTCTGTAGGGACAGTCAAATATTTCAAATTGATGCCAGTATAATCGGATATCCGATCCAGGATCGGATATCCGATATAGGAAAAGGACTTTTGGGGGGAAAACTTGCTAAGGTTTCCCTCCTTTGCCACAATAATATTAATATTATGAAAATATTTGGAGGCAAACGACTTTAATTTATAACTAAGTTAATAGTATATTAGTATTAGTATAAAATATCAATAATATTAATATAAAATAGTATTAATATACCTATAGTATCAATATTATTATTATACCTATAATAGTATTAATATTATTAATATAGATATAATAGTGTAAATATATAGTGTTTACTTATATTAAGCTACAATATATAGTATTAATATATATTATTATTATAGCTATAATAGTATTATTATTATTACTATACATATAATAGTATTAATATTTAGTGTTTATTTATATTATAATTATTATCCTAAAATAGTATAAATAGTATATTCTAAAATATTACGTTATATATACTAAAATATTACATTATTATATAGATATATTAATAACATATATATTAATATAATAATATTTATAATATATATTATATTTAATAAAAATATTACGTTGTTATATATATATTATATTATTATACATATTAATATAATAATATATAATACAAAGAGAGTCGTCATTTAATGGGTCAAAGGGGGTCATAGGTCACCCTATGACCCCCTTTGACCCATATGAACGACTCGACTATGTCCCTAGGGGTCCTAGGACCCCTAGGGACATACGTCATCGTTTAATGGATCAAAGGGGGTCATAGGTCACCCTATGACCCCCTTTGACTCATATGAACGATTCAAATATGTCCCTAGGGGTCCTAGGACCCCTAAGGACATATGTCATCATTTAATGGGTCAAAGAGGGTCATAAGTCACCCTATGACCCCCTTTGACCCATATTACCCATTCAAATATGTCCCTTGTGGTCCAAGAACCCCTAGGGACATATGTCGTCGTTTAATGGGTCAAAGAGGGTCATAGGTCACCCTATGACCCCCTTTGACCCATAATACCCATTCGAATATGTCCTTAGGGGTCCTAGGACCCCTAGAGACATATGTCATCATTTAATGGGTCAAAGGGGGTCATAGGGTGACCTATGACCCCCTTTGACCCATATTACCCATTCAAATATGTCCCTAGGGCTCCTAGGACCCCTAGCGACATATCTCATCGTTTAATGGGTCAGAGAGGGTCATAGGTCACCCTATGCCCCCTTTGACCCATATTACCCATTCGAATATGTCTCTAGGGGTCCTAGGACCCCTAGAGACATATATCGTTGTTTAATGGGTCGAAGAGGGTCATAGGTCACCCTATGACCCCCTTTGACCCATATTACCCATTCGAATATGTCCCTAGGGGTCCTAGGACCCCTAGAGACATATATCATTGTTTAATGGGTCGAAGAGGGTCATAGGGTGACCTATGACCCCCTTTGACCCATATTACCCATTCGAATATGTCCCTAGGGGTCCTAGCACTTCTAGAGACATATATCGTAGTTTAATGGGTCAAGAGGGTCATAGGTCACCTTATGACCCCCTTTGACCCATATGTACGATTTGAATATGTCCCTAGGGGTCCTAGGACCCCTAGAGACATATGTCATCATTTAAAGGGTCAAAGAGGGTCATAGGTTACCCTATGACCCCATTTGACCCATATTATCCATTCGAATATGTCCCTAAGGGTCCTAGGACTACTAGGAACATATGTCATTGTTTAATGCATCAAAGACGGTCATAGGTCACCCTATGACCCCATTTGACTCATATGAACGATTCAAATATGTCCCTAGAGGTCATAGGACCTCTAGGGACATATGTTGTCATTTAATGGGTCAAAGGGGATCATAGGTCACCCTATGAACCCCTTTGACCCATATGAACGATTGGAATATGTCCCTAGGGTCCTAGGACACCTAGGGACATATGTCATCATTTAATGGGTCAAAGAGGGTCATAGATCACCCTATGACCCCATTTGACTCATATTACCCATTCGAATATGTACCTTGGGGTCCGAGGACCCCTAGGAACATATGTCGTCGTTTAATGGGTCAAAGCGGGTCATAGGTCACCCTATGACCCCCTTTGACACATAATACCCATTCGAATATGTCCCTAGGGGTCCTAGGACCCCTAGAGACATATGTCATCGTTTAAAGGGTCAAAGGGAGTCACAGGTCAACCTATGACCCCATTTGACCCATATTACCCATTCGAATATGTCCCTAGGGGTCCTAGGACCCCTAGCGACATATCTCGTCGTTTAATGGGTCAGAGAGGGTCATAGGTCACCATATGACCCCCTTTGACCCATATTACCCATTCGAATATGTCCCTATGGGTCCTAGGACCCCTCAAGACATATATCATCATTTAATGGGTCAAAGAGGGTCATAGGTCACCCTATGACCCCCTTTGACTCATATGTACGATTCGAATATGTCCCTAGGGGTCCTAGGACCCCTAGAGACATATGTCATCATTTAAAGGGTCAAAGAGACCTATGACCCCATTTGACCCATATTACCCATTCGAATATGTCCCTAGGGGTCCTAGGACCCCTAGGGACATATTTCGTCATTTAATGCATCAAAGGGGGTCATAGGTCACCCTATGACCCCCTTTGACTCATATGAACGATTCAAATATGTCCCTAGGGGTCCTAGGACTCCTAGGGACATATGTTGTCATTTAATGGGTCAAAAGGGGTCATAGGTCACCCTATGACCCCCTTTGACCCATATGAATGATTGGAATATGTCCCTAGGGTCCTAGGACCCCTAAGGACATATGTCATCGTTTAATGGGTTAAAGAGGGTCATAGGTCACCCTATGACAACATTTGACCCATATTACCCATTCGAATATGTCCCTTGGGGTCCGAGGACCCCTAGGGACATATGTCATCGTTTAATGGGTCAAAGAGGGTCATAGGTCACCCTATAACCCCCTTTGACCCATAATACCCATTCGAATATGTCGCTAGGGGTCTTAGGACCCCTAGAGACATATGTCATCGTTTAATGGGTCAAAGGGGGTCATAGGTCATAGGTCACCCTATGACCCCCTTTGACCCATATTACCCATTTGAATATGTCCCTAGGGTTCCTAGGACCCATAGCGACATATCTCGTCGTTTAATGGGTCAGAGAGGGTCATAGGGTGACCTATGACCCCCATTGCCCATATTACTCATTTGAATATGTCCCTAGGGGTCCTAGAGACATATATCATCATTTAATGGGTCAAAGAGGGTCATAGGTCACCCTATGACACCCTTTGACCCATATGTACGATTCGAATATGTCCCTAGGGGTCCTAGGACCCATAGAGAGACATATATCGTCAATTAAAGGGTCAAAGAGGGTCATAAGTTACCCTATGACCCCATTTGACCCATATTACCCATTTGAATATGTTCTTAGGGGTCCTATGACCCCTAGGGACATATGTCATCGTTTAATGCATCAAAGGGGGTCATAGGTCACCCTATGACCCCCTTTGACTCATATGAACGAGTCAAATATGTCCCTAGGGGTCCTTGGACCCCTAGGGACATATGTTGTCGTTTAATGGGTCAAAGGGGGTCATAGGTCACCCTATGACCCCCTTTGACCCATATGAACGATTGGAATATGTCCTTAGGGTCCTAGGACCCCTAGGGATATATGTCATCATTTAATGCGTCAAAGAGGATCATAGGTCACCTTATGACCCCATTTGACCCATATTAGCCATTTGAATATGTCCCTTGGGGTCCGAGGACCCCTAGGGACATATGTCATCGTTTAATGAGTCAAAAAGGGTCATAGGTCACCCTATGACCCCCTTTGACCCATATTACCCATTCGAATATGTCCCTAGGGGTACTAGGACCCCTAGAGACATTTATTGTCGTTTAATGCGTCAAGAGGGTCATAGGTCACCCTATGACCCCCTTTGACCCATATGAACGATTCGAATATGTCCCTAGGGGTCCTAGGACCCTTAGAGACATATGTCATCGTTTAATGGGTCAAAGAGGGTCATAGGTTACGCTATGACCCCATTTGACCCATATTACCCATTCGAATATGTCCCTAGGGGTCCTAGGAGCCTTAGGGACATATGTCGTCATTTAATGGGTCAAAGAGGGTCATAGGTCACCCTATGATCCCCTTTGACCCATATTACCTATTCGAATATGTCCCTAGGGGTCCATGGACCCCTAGAGACTTACATGATCGTTTAATGGGTCAAGAGGGTCATAGGTCACCCTATGACCCCCTTTGACCCATATGAACGATTCGAATATGTCCCTAGGGGTCCTAGGACCCCTAGAGACATATGTCGTCATTTAATGGGTCAAAGAGGGTCATAGGTTACCCTATGACCCCATTTGACCCATATTACCCATTCGAGTATGTCCCTAGGGGTCCTAGGACCCCTAGGGACATATGTTGTCGTTTAATAGGTCAAAGGGGGTCATAGGTCACCCTATGACCCCCTTTGACTCGTATGAACAATTCAAATATGTCTCTAGGGGTCCTAGGACCCGTAGGGATATATGTCATCATTTAATGGGTCAAAGGGGGTCATAGGTCACCCTATGACCCCCTTTGACCCATATGAACTATTCGAATATGTCCCTAGGGTCTTAGGACCCCTAGGGACATATGTCGTCATTTAATGGGTCAAAGGGGGTCATAGGTCACCCTATGACCCCCTTTGACTCATATGAACGATTCAAATATGTCCCTAGGGGTCCTAGGACCCCTAGGGACATATGTCATCATTTAATGGGTCAAAGGGGGTCATAGGTCACCCTATGACCCCCTTTGACCCATATGAACAATTTTAATATGTTCGTAGGGGTCCAAGGACCCCCAGAGAAATATGTCATCGTTTAATGAGTCAGAGAGGGTCATAGGTCACCCTATGACCCCCTTTGACCCATATTACCCATTCGAATATGTCCCTAGGGGTCCTAGGACCCCTAGTGACATATCTCATCGTTTAATGGGTCAGAGAGGGTCATAGGTCACCATATGACCCCCTTTGACCCATATTACCCATTTGAATATGTCCCTAGGGGTCCTAGGACCCCTCAAGACATATATCATCGTTTAATGGGTCAAAGAGGGTCATAGGTCACCCTATGACCCCCTTTGACCCATATTACCCATTCGAATTTGTCCCTAGAGGTCCTAGGTCTCCTAGGGACATATGTCATTGTTTAATGTGTCAAAGGGGGTCATAGGTCACCCTATGACCCCCTTTGACTCATATGAATGATTTGACTATGTCCCTGGGGGTCCTAGGACCCCTAGGATCATATGTCATCATTTAATGGGTCAAAGGGGGTCATAAGTCACCCTATGACCCCCTTTTACCCATATGAACGATTCGACTATGTCCCTAGGGTTCCCAGGACCCCTAGGGACATATGTCATCGTTTAATGTGTCAAAGAGGGTCATAGGTCACCCTATGACCCTCTTTGACCCATAATACCCATTCTAATATGTCCCTAAGTGTCCTAGGACCCGTAGAGACATATGTCATCATTTAATGGGTCAAAGGGGGTCATAGGTCACCCTATGACCCCCTTTGACCGATATGAACGAGTCGGCTATGTCCCTGGGGGTCCTAGGGACATATGTCATCATTTAATGGGTCAAAGGGACCCCCTTTGACCCATTAAAGGATGACATATGTTCCTAGGGGTCCTAGGACCCCTAGAGACATATATCGTTGTTTAATGGGTCAAAGAGGGTTATAGGTCACCCTATGAGCCCCTTCGACTCTTATATATTAATAATATACATATATATTAATAATATAAATATCAATATAATAATATATATATATATATATATATACATATACATATTACATTATTATATTTAATGAAAATATTACGTTATTATATAAATATATTAATAACATACATATTAATATAGTAATATTTATAATATATATTATATTTAATAAAAATATTAAGTTGTTATATAAATATTATATTAATATACATATTAATATAATAATATATAATACATATTACATTTAATGAAAATATTACGTTATTGTATATATTAATATCATACATATTAATATAATAATATATAATATGTATTTTATATATATATATAAATTACGTTATTATATTTAGTAAAAATAATAATAATATATATTATATTTATAGATTGTAATAAGATTAACATAAGATATTATTATATATTACTAGATTATATCTTGTATGTTTACATTACGTTATTATATATATATAATATATTAAAATATGCCTTTACATATTAATATAAGTGAAATAATTTAAAAATAAAAAACTAGAACGTTTAAATCAAATTTCTCTCCAAAATTTGAAGATTTTTGGAATTTGACTACCGAGCCATATCAGATATCTGATGTCAAATCGGATATCCGATCAGGCTTGGTATTTACCAAGCCTGCCCGGTCAACCCCAAAGACGTGTTTATAGAGAGTTTTAGTGATACTCAGACTTCAGGTAGCCGTCTAACAATGTTATTTTGATCGAAATTGAATGAAACAAAATAAGTTTTTTAATATCGCTCTCTAGATTCCATCAATATAATTTCTGTCAAATTCTGAGTTCAATAAGTATTTATTAGTTAATTATCAATGAAGATTATTATAAAGTGCTGATTGACATACTGAATGAAAAATAGCTATAACTTTCAAACGGTATAACATTTTTTAAATCTAAAAGTTGCGTCACATTCTATACTTTTCCTAGTATAAGAAAAAAACAAAAAAAGAAAAATTTGATCAAATTTTCTATTAGTTAGGGTGGTCAGACACGAGACTTTTTTTAATCCGAAAAAGTTTTGGTATAAAATTCATATTTAATTATTTATTTGGAATAAAAATATCAAAAAATATGCATCACATCCGGGCATGAGTCTAGTTTTCATATCTATAATTATATTAAAAAAATATTATGATTTGATTTTGATTAAGGTGGTCAGACATACACCTACTTTTTATTTTTCCCCTGAAATTTTTTTAGTACTGCATTAAAATTCAAACTTTTGACCAATCAATTATTTTTTTCTCCTGATAAGGCCTAGTAGTTTAGAAACTACATTCAATTTTCTACAAATTATTTTCTTACAACTTTGTTATATAAATTCCATAACCACTTCAAAATTATGTGTCAAGTTGACATAAACCTGATTTGCTGATTTTTCACTGCCACTTAAGGCCATAGTTTGGTACACCATGATCTTGCACATACCCCTATACCTTCTTTCTGTGAATATCCTTTCCATACAAAACTTTCATTATTCCTCACAACTTCATCTTGTTCATTTACCATATTTTGAAATACCCATTTAGTTCATTCCAAATTCTTGTCTTTAGGTCTAGGAACCAATTCCCATGTCTCATTCTTCACAATATAGTCTAATCCATCATTCATTACTTGAATCCAATGATCATCCTTGTATGCCTCATCTGTGCTTTTTTCTTCAATTTGAGAAATCAAAGATGATTCCTTATATACTATGTTTCTTGTCATCACTCATTTGTCTTTAATTCCAATAATTTGGTTCTTATGGTGTTTGTTTGTTAAATTCATCTTTGGTGTGGGAGTTACTATTTCAAATCTCACTTCTCTTGGTTCTGATCTCTATTTTTTGAGTTTTTTTCAATAATGTAGACATCATTTTTCATGTCATTGTTAGTCTCAAATAAAACTTCAATATTTTCTCTAGCATGTTTAAGATTATCCTCTTCTTCATTAGAAATATAATTAAGCATTCTCTCTTTAACTACAAACTTTTCATCCACTTTCACATTTGCACATTCAACAATTATCTTAGTTCTATGATTGACACATCTATAAGCTTTGATTTCTAATAATTAACCAAGGAACATACCCTCGTCACTTCTTGCAAAAAGCTTACCAATATCACCATCTCTCTTTATGTAACACTTACTTTCAAAGATTCTAAAATATGTTACTAATGGTGCATTTCTAAACCATTGTTGGTAAGTCTTGTTTATACCTTTTTGATCTGTAATCTTTTCATGGTATATACTAATGTGCTAACTCCTTCCCTCCAAATTTTTTTAGATACAACATTTTCAAACATCATTTCTCTTATTGCTTTAGTTACAGACCTATTCCTTCTTTCTACTATCCCATTTTCCTTAGGAATCTTAGGTATTGATAGTTATCTTTTAATGCCATTTTCTTCACAAATGATGGTAAAATATCTAAAAGTAAACTCTCTACCTCTACTTGGTTTTAAACATTGTATCTTTACACTTGATTTAGTCTTAGCTCTATTTTTGAACAACTTGAAGTTTTCAAATGCTTCAAACTTTTCTTTAAGAAATTCTACCCACATCACTCTAGTGAAGTCGTCAAAAAATATCATAAAGTACCTTTCTCAATATAATATTTTTGTTCCGATAGGACCACTCAAATCTATATGAATAATCTTTGATTTCACTATGGTAGTGAACTTCTTTCTGGGAAAAGAAGCTTTCTTCTTCTTACCCATAATACATTCTTTGTAAATAAAATTAGTAGGCTTCATGGTTCTAAGTAAATCTCTGACTAAAAATATACTACTAACCTTTACAATATTATCAAAGTTTATATGACAAAACCTTCTATACCATAGTCAAGTATTATTAACTTTTCAACCAAACAAGTCATCTATGTAGGGTTTAATTGAAACACATTACCTTTGGATCTTTTACCTATTCCAATGAACTTACCATACTTACCTTTGATAATGCATGTCTTCTCTATAAGTTACAACTGATAACCTTTATCAATCCACTGTCAAAAACTCAACAAGTTATGCTTTAATCCATCAACAAAATAAACATCATTAGTGTTAATATATCAATCAAGAGTAATAGACCATATTCCCATGATATGAAAAATGCATTGTTACCAATTCTAACAATTCCTCCATCATGAATTATAATATTAACAAACTTATTCATATCTCCATTCATATGATGTGAATATCAACTATGTATAATCCAAGAAAATTTCTTTTCAACTTTTAAAACTATGATTTTTTCTTCTCTAACTTCCTTTTCATGATTTTCTTATTTTATAGCCAAAAATCCTAATTTATCACCACTTTTACTCTGAACTCTTTCCTAAAGCTCATAATTTTCTTTTGCATACAAACAATCTATAGGTTTTATAAGCTTGAAATTATTCTTATACCTTTTATCTCTTTTAGGACACTTAGAAGAATAATGAACAAATTCATTGCAAGTCCAACATTTCAAAACTCTCTTACCATCTGATTTATAGGATAATTCCTTCTTTGATTCTTCTATCCTCCTTTGATCTAGATTTATTTTCTACTAGCATGGTCTCCACTGGTGCTTGCACTTCTTGATAAAGAAGGATGAACACTAAGTGCACTAAAGGTCATTTCAGCTCTAGAATATTCTCCATATTGTTTTAAGCTCACTTTTGTTGCTTCCAATCTTCCAAGTAAATTTTCTCTAGTAAAATTCTTAGTGCAAGACATCACATGATCAATCATCTTCATTGTCTATCTAAATCGTTGGGTTAATGTCTTTAAAATCTTCAAAATAATCTCATCTTTATCTTTAGGTCCCGGACAAGATTTAATTCCCACAACAATATATGGTATTCTACCAATATAACTTGTCACAGATTCATCTTCCATTATTTTAGCATTTTGAAATAAAAAAATTCAATTATTTAGTTTGACTCTTTTAGCATGATTATCACCTTCAAAAGTAGATTTTAATACTATCCAAATTTTAGAAGATGTCAATAAGGATTTGACCTAGTAGTATTCACTCTTGGGAAGACCAGACAATAATGCTTTTTTGGCAAGCATATCACATGTAAATAGTTCTTTTTCAGGTTCACTACATTCTTCAAGTTTAATTTCTTCTATAATATCCTTAAACATGTGAATAAAATAATCAACAACCATAATAAGACATGCATACACAATAACACTAGATGTGTTAACTTGGTAAAGCCTTGATCAGAGGAAAAAACTTGGTGGGGATGGTACCCAAAAAATAATGTACTAATATAAATTTTCCTTATTAGAGGATGGACTCTATTACAAGTCTATGAAATACATTTAGTAAATATCATTCCTTGTTAGGATACTTTGAATCCCTATTAGGAGATTCTAACACTATTAGGAGTTGTGCCAACCCTATTATAATATATAGAAGGTAGAGGGACCCACTGTCCAAACAACTTTAGAGGCAAGCATACTGTACTTATTCTCTAACTAATCTCTATATTATTTCTTTCAAAATAATAGAAATATATAGCTCCTTTTCTATCCTCTAACTAGATTTTATTCTCTTTTGATCTCAATACCAGATCACCAATCTCACATCCAATAATCCCTTGGATCTCTTACTCGAGTTTACCAAATAATTCACATATGAATTTTCAAATTCATTGTTAAAAAATAGGAAAATAACTTTCCATTATATCATTTCCTGAAAATAATTCCTTGATTGATCCTTGAGGTTTTCTCAATTAATTATAATAGAACCTTAATAAGATATTACAAAACTTTACATCTTTTCATAATTACAAATCACTATAAGCTTATAGTCTTTACAACTTTCCACACATGAAACCTCTAATCTTGCATACTCTTTGAGATCATCATCAGTCTATCTACTATCATTATCTAACTTTGCATATAAATATTATATCTCTATTAGGAGAAACAATCCAAATATTAGAAACTACTTATCAGGCATGTTGTATTCTTATTGTCTTGTGTAATTAAGCATAACTTATGTATGTCTTTGACTCTAGTTTTTATGAAAACTTATCCACATAATCATGATATAGTCTCAAACATATCCTTTACTATGTTTGACCTAATCATCAATACACAGCTTGTATGACCTCATTCTTTGTGTGCTATTCTTCTAGTCCTCATAGAAATAATGCTATGTTGACATCAATGACAAACATAGTCATGAATGCAACATGCCAATCTAGCTAACAACCTCCCCAAGTGTTCTAGCAATTCTTAAGATACTCCCACAAAATAATATCATCACCATTCATGCTAACAAAACCAACTAACAATATTAAACCATGAAAAAGACAAGGGGAAAGTTAATGTTGGACTTGAATGAGTAAGAAGTTGAGTGAAGAAAACATTAACAAAGAAGAAAGAAAGAAGAAGAAAGAAGTAGTACAAATGATGTTGAGATCACCCAATCCAATAGATCTAGTGATCCTACTACAAAAAACTAAGTAAAGAAGTATGAGTTGAATTCTATTTCAGCTTGTAAAATCTTACATTAGTTCTCAAGATTTAATGCATTGTGTAAGAAGTTTCCTTAGGAAAAAATTCAGCTAAAACCAAGGAACTCAAGCACAAGCACAACACTAGACCAAAAAGAGTATGATCAAAATGATGATATGATATTCACTCAATATCGATGTGTAAGTACACTAGGAGTGCCTATATATAAAGGCCTCTAGAATGCTTCTAGAATGCATAGGAATCAGCAACATAGATATGGGTTATCCTCTATTAAGCACATGAGTAAGTCCAATGATGAGAGGATAAGCATACAAAAGTGCAGAATGAAAAAGAATGTTGTAGACACCATGTGCTTAATTAGAGTTGCATACTTCTGTTTTGTCAACATGACAACTCATAAAAGTACACAAACTCCTAAGTATCAACCTAATAAATATTAAAATAATGCATTAACCTAAGTAAACTTAAGTAAAGTGTAAATAATAAATATCCATTTACACCAACATCCCCCCTTAAGTGAAACTTAGGGGAATGCACTCAAGCTTATGAAAGTGAGGATGAAATGCATGATGGGTCTCGGCTACTAGGCCATGTTAGCTACCCATTAAAAAAATGAAATAAAATCTCTCATAAAGTGTCATGCTTGACCACTACTCTAGGTTTTTCTGCAAATTAGGACTTTGTTGTTTTAAGATTTCTTTTTGATGTTATGATTGAATTTCTCTAGAACTTGGTTATAATACTATTATTGAATGATGAGACTGATGCTGAGCATATTTTCTGTGAAGAACTATATTTTAGCAATAAATGTGATTTAGGATTTTATGTATTGAATTTGGCATATCATTTATTTCAAGTTGATAGATTATCGATTATGTTATTATGTTTTGACTCTTTTTTTACTGCATTCTATTTCATGTTGTATGTTGACGTGATGTTGTAGATATTTATAAATGGTTATATGTTGTATTTAATCAAAATCCTTTATTGTACTTTCATTCATGTAACTATACAAGGATTTAATGTTTAGATCATGTTAACCCTTAAGATGGTTTTGTTTCTTGACTCATATTGGATTGCTAATTGAGGGAACCATGGTTTGCATGTGTGTGTGTGTGTGTGTGTGTGTGTGTGTGTGTGTGTGTGTGTGTGCGTGTGTGTGTGTGTGTGTGTGTGTGTGTGTGTGTGTGTGTGTGTGTTTTCTTATGATTAAGGTTTAACACCTTAGTGGAGCTTGCCATACACTTGTATTTGTTAAAAAAAAAAAGAGTTAAATCACCTCATAAGCAATTAGCAATGATGTAACCCTAAATGGATATTGATTGCTATGAAGGAGGGTAACATTGTTATTTTTTTTGAGCCATATTCATGGTGATGGACTTGGAACTGTTGAACTTATGGCACTGAAGTTGCAGTCAACCATACCTTGATGTGAGTCAGGTTTTTGCTGGTTACGGGCTGGGTTTTGAGCCACATTGCTCTGTTGATTTTACATCTATGGTTTCATGCTAAGATATCGACATTTTAATGGGAGTTGGTTGGAAGGTTAACATGCATATTTGGTTTAACTCCATGGAGTTATTTTTCAGAGTTTGGTTGTTGTTGTTTATGGAGTTTCTGCTTCACTCTATTGTGAAGTCTTCTGCGAATTGTGTGAGTCAACATTGTAGAGTTTTCTCACCTGTGTTGGATTTTGTTTTTGGTGTTTTGGCATCAATTTTGTTTGAGGAACAATCTTCCATATTCAGTTGTTTAGGTAGGGGGCAATTTCTTACCCTACTCTTTCACTCTGTTTGCAAATGCCATGTTACTTTCATTTTGCATAATGTAAAAGTTATCAGATTTTCATATTGTGAAATTTTACATTCAAAGATGAATTTCACATTCAAAGATGAGTATGTTCATTGCGTGCTATGCAAAGCTCTGCATGTATTCACCTTTGAATGTGGAAGTTGTGGAGAGATATGTATGGAAGTTTCTTCATTTATGTTTTTATAGCTTTACCCCAAACATATGTTTCCCACCAAGTTGAGTTTTGTGAGAAACATATGGTTGTGGAAGTGAGCATTTTGGTTGTTTTGTAATAGCGAGCAAGTTTGTGCTTTCATTAGTATGAGCTTGTGAGAACCCATACCTCTAGCTTACTTGGTTATATATAGAAAATTTCGAAAGGCTCGGCCTCAGACTTGAGAATGTTTTAAACGTGCTCGTGTCTACTGTTGAAGGCAGAGACATTTTGTCAAATGGTTTGCGTGAAACCATAGCAATGTTAAAATTGTCATGTTAACTTGCATAGCATTTTATGGGTAATGAAATGTTTGAAATTTCTTCATGAATCATGGTTGATTATACAGTCTGAACATTGTTAGTTCGAATTTCTTATGACAGTTATCTTGTATTATGATATTGATGAGTAATTCGAGGGTTTTGTCATTATTTTTCTTTAGAAGTATGTTGAATCTGATAATATGATTAAATTATATATTGAAAATAGTAACTTAGTTAACATTTGATAATGGTTTTGGAAATGACATTTTGTCAAATGTTTTAAAAAGAAAACTTGTTTTGAACTGGAAACTCTGTGATGACATAAATTATTTCATAATTTATAATGGAAATTGAGTGTTAAATATCTATTGTTGAGGAATTATTTGCAAATGAATAAGGCATTCTTTTCAAAAGAAACATAGATATAGATAGGTGCTATTATATCAACAGGATCATTATGAGAAGAGATTTTCTGCTTCTGTTAGCTGAGGAATTTACATCCTAATTACTTCTGGCTATTAGTATGATGTAAATTAATTTGCATATTGGTGAAGTGTATTTTGAATTAATCTCAGATATTATATTTTATTTTCTGATAATTGCTGATTGTAGTTAAAACTAGGTGGAATTTTATTATTAAACAACAATAAAATTTCTATAGACATTTGAATATCCTAAGATATTGCAAGGATCTTTTGGCTGCATTTGGATTCAATTGTGTTTAGTTTAGGCTATGAAGTACCTTATAGAATTTAGGGATTTTTTAGAGATTAAGTGCTTGAAATAGAATTCTTTACATACTGATATATTTTAGTTTGTGATTGGAATGTAAGTTAGTTCATTTTGTGAAGCAGATTTATGATATACGTTTGAAGATATGTCAATTGAAGTAAAATTATCATAGGTGTATTATTTATTATCTTGGTAAATTCAAAGGATACACTTAGCTTGTTATAATAGTAGAGATAAGTAGTACATTACTACGACTGGTAAATATCATTCAATTGATATAGCAGTTTAGTGATATTTACGAGATTGTAATATTGTAGTATTTACTTCTGTTATTATAATAACTTAAGTTTACTTTCAAATTGACAGTAGAAGATGAGAGTTTTAAAATATGAAGAATGTAATATCATGAGAAAACTAACTTGTTATTAGTTACATGTACATTCTTAGAATATCTATATGATGTGTATGTTAAGGATAGCTATAGTGAACGTATATTGAGGTGGTTGAATATTGATTTATTCTATTCAGTTAATTAAATTTAGTGATAATTTTAAAATGAATTTGGAGGGTTAACTATAAATAAAAGATAATTGGCCTTACCTATGACTTTAACCAATAAGGTTAAGTACGGAGAACAAGGCAGGTCTCTATTGCGTCATTTCACGAGTATTATAGAGAACCCCACTATGTGTTATCTAAGGGCGTACCATATACGGATGCAGTATCTTAGCACCATAGTGATGAAACCTCAGTACATATATGTTTCATTAACTGGTTATTCTTAGTGCAAGTTTAATTTTGCATTGTTTAGAAGGTGTTACTTCTTGCATAGTAATATTAGAATTTCACTATGTTATGTAGTTGGATATCTGCTTTAAGGTTATATATATATATATATATATATATATATATATATATATATATATATATATATATATATATATATATATATATATATATATATATATATATATATATATATATATATATATATATATATATATATATATATATATATATATATATATATATATATATATATATATATATATATATATATATATATATATATATATATATATATATATATATATATATATGTTAATTCTAACATGTATGCAGGTGGACTACACTTTTTAACTCAGTGTGTACTGAGCCCTCTGTTCGTTGTGTTGTATGTTTGTGTTATTTTCAGGTGTTCAAGTTGAATATCTAGTTTGATGGAAGACTATTGAAGTTACTTCATGAAACTGAATTTGATACTTGTAAAATTTCATGTGTTGGACCTAGGCATCTTTGAACGATACTGTTCATCTATATTGTACTAAACTCATTAAGTATAGACATCTTTATGGAAATATATATTGTTGATATATTCTTTTATGTTGAGGTTTATATTTCTGAGAATGATTCAATCTTTGTACTAGATCTTGGAATTTGAGGATTAAATAAATAAAAATTGCATGGTTCTTTATGTTTTTTCATAGCTTAGTTTTTTTTTTTCTTGTGGTGTGTTACATAAAGCAAAGAAAGAGTGAAAACCTCATGGGAAAAATCCTCCTCCAAAAAGAGAGATGAAAAATCAAGATGCATGGATGGATAGAGTAACCAAGACCCCCCCATTATGACATACATCAAGTATATACAATAGATAAGTATGAGAAGAACAAAACCCCATAAGAGGAAAAAGTCCCCCCATAAAAAAGGAGACAAGGTACTCCCCCCAAATGTAGTGTGTTAATCAGTAATAGTTGCTCCAATGTAGAAGCTGATCCATGAGCATTGAATAATGTTCCTCCCCTTTGGAAAAAATAATGGTAGAGGTATAGATGAGATGTTTCTTATATGTGTAGAAGGAATCTCGATGATGAATGGTGTCTTTGAAACCTTCTCAACTATCCTTGTGTTGATGTTGATGGTCACTCCTTCCAATACTACTAAAAAGAACATGTGTAGATCTAGCAGGGAAGTATGCAGAACATGTCCTAAAGAACCATCTATCTCCTCAAATGATATAGATAACTCCTACAACTATTGTACATAAGAATCCACAATCACATCAAGCTATGAAGACTTATCATGTAGAGAATGGACTTGAGGGCTAGAGTGAGCCCTCACAACAACTAAAGAAGGATCTTCTTCATCAAAGAGAAGATGTTTATCATCAATGAAATCTACCAAATCTACTATATATAACTCCATAAAAAACTTGAAATATCTATTATGTAGTCATCTACTGATGCTAGAGCTAGAAGACTAGGTTTACCTTGTTGTGCTTAAGTACATGAACTAATAACTGTGGTGATGGATGAAGTATTTGCCTCAACAAAGAGAAGATGGATATCATCAATGATGTCAGCCACATTTTCAATGTGAGACTCCATGAAAAATCTTGCAATATCTAGAAGGAAGTCATCCCATGAAGCTAAAGTAGGAAGACATGGTGTTTCCTTCTGCATTGAGTCAGGAGCATCTACAGCTAGAACTAGATCAGTAGCAGCAACAAGAGCATAAGGAGGTGTGATCTCATATATAGTTGAAGGAACCAAAGCTGAAGTTACTAATGATAGAATGTCCTTTGGAAATGGAGAAACTCGTGGATCTCCATATGCTTCCCAAAGAGCAATCCAAAAAACACAAGGAAAACTTGCCATAAGAATAGGAGCAAAAGATTCCTTACTCTTACTTCTATACATAAAGTGAATAGGAAGATGAAGATATTCAAATGAAGTTGGTATCCTGAAATATAGAGAAGGAAACACTTTCTTATGTCCTCTTAGGTGATCAAGCATCAAAGAACTCTATTTTTGATAGTTCCTCAATGTTAACTTTGGTCTTATACCAGACTGACATATGTGACAAGACTCCATGAGATATACATACATACATACATACATACATACATACATACATACATACATACATACATACATACATACATACATACATACATACATACATACATACATACATACATATATATATATATATATATATATATATATATATATATATATATGCACCCCCAAAAATGAAGAAATAAGAAATTAACCCCCCTAATCTATGATTTGGGCATCGTATAGTAGTATTTCTATCCAAAAAACCTATAATCTAATTGTAAATTTGGAAATTAAACAAAAAAAACTTGAATTAAAAAAATAGAACCTAATTATGTGTCTAGATGAGCTGGTACTAAGCATTTGAAGTGGCAAAAATTGAGATTTGTGAGTTCCAAAAAAATTCAAGAATAAAGATGTCAAATCACCTACACCAGTGTTTAGGCCATGAAATTCTACCCCAAAACAAAAAAAAAATTGCTTGCAAAAAGGAGCCTGTATGTGGGAGATATCACTATTTAAAAATCGTTGGTGTAATTATTTTTCCTAAATTGTCGTTATCACACCTCCAAAAAACAAATCACTACTAGCATACCTCCAAAAAACAAATTGCTCTAGATTTGGCCTTAGATGTCTAATTTGGATGAAACAAAATCCAACCTGGGGGTTTTTTGACCTTCTAAAAGTGATGCAAATATCTTATTTGCACCAGGAAGCTTCAATATTCACTTGCAAAAATCTCTCCTATAGGCCTGATGGTTGAAAATTTCTAAGAAAATAATGTAAATCTTAAAAAAATTGTAGAGATGCAGATGAAATTAATGTAGATCTAAAAATTAAATGTACAAGTATGAAATGATCATATCAATTCTACAAATTGGGCCTTTGGATTGCTGGTTTGTAAAAAAAATGTTGCCTCAATTTTGACTATTTCTAGATAGACAAATTTATAGTCAAATTTCATCAAATTGATGTTTTAGATGAAATGGTGAGGTCTTCTTTAGCTCTAGATGCTCCTAATTTCTGTGGATTCTCTAGATCTGGATCAAGGTGTAGAAGCAATAATGGTCTCGAATGGTTATGTGAAGAGAATCTCTCTTAGCTTTGATACCATGTAAGAATTTTCTTTAGAGAAAGATTCACCCTCAACTAAGGAACTCAAGCACAAGTACAATAGTGGATCAAAAAGAGTATGATCAGAATTATGATATGATATTCATTCAATATCAATGTATAAGTACACTAGGAGTGCCTATATATAAAGGCCTCTAGAATGCTTCTACAATGCATAAGAATCAGAAAGATGATAAGTCATACAACTAGGCACATGTCCACCAAATATGAGTTATCCTCCATTAAGCATGGGAGTAAGTGCAATGATGAGAGGATAAGCCTAGAAAGGTGTAGTATGAAAAATAATGTTGTAGACACCATGTGTTGAATTAGAGTTGTGTACTTCTATGTTGTCAACATGACAACTCATAAAAGTACACAAACTCCTAAGTGTCAACCTAATAAATATTAAACTAATGCATTAACCTAAGTAAACTTAAGTAAAGTGTAAATAGTAAATATCTATTTACACCAACACATTGGATTCAATATTAGCATGTTAAAGGATGCAAAAGGATAAATTTGATGATTGAGAAAAGTTATACTATTAGTATTGACCACATATTAGTATTAAAAGTTTTGTAAGTGTTAAGAGACTGAGATGGAAGAAGGAAGATGGAAGATGGAAGAAGTATGCAGAATGAAGAAAGAAGGAAGAAGAAAGAAGTAGCACAAATCAACTAAGACCACCTAATCCAATGGATCTAGTGATCCTACTACTAAAAATTAAGTAAAGAGGTATGAGTGGAACTGTATTTCAGCTTGTAAAATCTTACATTAGTTCTCAATATTTAATGCATTGAATTCCATATTAGCATTTTAAAGGATGCAAAAGGATAAATTTGATGATTGAGAAAAGTTATATTGTTAGTATTGACCACATTTTAGTATTTAAAGTTTTGTAAGTGTTAGGAGGCTAAGATGGAATGGTAGTTGTCACCATGTTGTGGCATTGGCCGAATTGGAGTCATGCACAAGTATTATAACTAATTTACCCTATATTAACCAAGACCATTGTATATCACAAACTATGAGTAAAAATATAAAAATAAATTCCTACAATTACATTTCTAAGGTATATAGAATATTTTTGGAGTCATTTCATGCACCAAAATTTCAAGATTTTAGTAAGAAGGGCTAGTTGAAGCATTTGGAGAGCATTTTAAAAAATATTGAAAGGGGATTCAAACTATGTAGGTGGAAGTTATTGTGAATTGTGAAGAGGTTGTGATTTCTATGTTTCATAGAAGCTCATGATAAAAACCCTAATTTGACAAAATGGAAATTATTTTATCAACAAGTGAGAAGAAGAAACAACTAGGGGTTATTAATTCCCAATTAGTTTAAAATGATGTATGTCCCCTCCTAAGTATAAGGCAATCCTTAAAATTTTGATGAAGGGAAATTCCTGAGGTACCTTGTCATCGATTCCACCAAGAGTGACTATGATTCATGACATAAAGTCATGCTATATGTGTAAGGTTAGAGAAATTGGTGATTATGAGGTGAGATTGGTGTATGAAAAGTTGTTTGATGAAGGAGTTATGAAGGAATAGCATAAGCATATCACTAAGAAAGGGTTGAATCATGCCCTCAATTTCCCTAGGAACTTCAAGGTTGAATGGATTAAGATAGTGTTGAGAAGGATTCATTACATACAATCATGGAAGAAAATAGGCCAGTGAAGATCAACAAGGAAATCATCCACAATGTGAATGGTTACCCTATGATAGATAAAAAGAAGATAATGTGATTCCAATGCCAAGATGTAATTGAAGAAAATACTCTAGTAGTCTAGAACAAGATGGGATTGATAATTTCTACAATCACTAATCCATAAATTGAACTTATAGTAAGAGTCATTTTGTAAAATAAATATTAGTTGAGGCGATCTAATAGCATCCCATGCATTGTAATTGAACAAATGTGGAAGATTGCAAGGAATGGTCATTCTTATGTTCTTGCCAAGCTTTAATGGACCTAGCTAGTAAAGAATTTGTTAACTATTGGGAAAGCCAAAAAAATAATTTGCAAGTTTGGATTGTTAATTTTTTAAATATTTTTTTATAATTAGAATTCCTTTCCAATAATTGGAAATATTTCTTGTGAACAAGGTATAAAAATTACACAATAGATAGATAAGTTTATTGCTCAATTAGGATAAAACTTTGATAATGTGAAGGATGGATATTTTAAATAATTTACACAAAAGATGAAGAAGAGAACATGGATTCCCAAATCATTGGTTGATTAGCATTATGATGATATTTTTTCCTAGTAGAAACTAATTATACATATGTACAAGGTAGTATTACTAGGATAGCATATTAATAACCTTTACCTATGAATTTAACATAGATGAAATATATACAATAATTATTACACTACTAGCAAAGAAGGTTGATAAGGATGTTGCACCTTTTGGAAAATATAAGGTTACAAAGTCCAAAATTATAGTTCAATTGAAAAATACCACCATGAATAAAATGAGGTAGAGGATGATTAAGGACATGGAGAAGACAATAGGTGAAGGATTTGAACAAGAAATACCTCTACAAATCACACAAGGAAAAAGTGAAGATAGGAATAACACTGAAGATGATAATGATGAAGAAAGTAAAGAGGAGGAGGATGACAATATAGAAAAGTAGACTAAGGAGATAGTAGTGTTTGAGCCAAAGGAAAAGAAAGGAAAATAGATTATAATTTCCAACCCAAAATTCAAGCAAAGATTGAAGAAGGAAGTGAATAAACCTACCCTTATTGCTCCTAGACAGACAATACCAAGAACAAGGGAAGTTACCACTTCAGCAAAGACTAAGACACAAAATAAGGGAGGTAATAATTTTTAAATTAGGTGAAGGTTCTAGTTCAATATAGAGAAAGCCTACTACAACCAAAGAAGAGCTGAGAAAACAAGTGAAGAAACCAAGAAGAAGGTTCATAGTTGAAAGAGAAGAAGAAGATGATGATAATAAGACTGGGTCTGATAATGTTAATCATTACAAAGTAGTTGTACATAAGCCTCCCAAAAAAATTGATGAGTTATCTGAAAATATAAGAAATAGTGCTAGATTATCAGGTTTTCAATTTATTAAGTATGAGAAGTTAAATAAAATTGATAAAGCCAAGATAGAAGAATCCCTAGTTGATATGATGGAATACTTAAATATACACCATTTGAGATAGGGAATAATTTTCCTAATGAATTGTATTAAAAAAAATGATGTGAATTTGAAGTATATCATAATGAAAAAGTGGAATATTAGGGAAGCTACATTAGTTCAAATCATGCCTAAAATGACAATGAAGAAAATTACACAATTTATGGACAAGTATAGAAATATATTTGTGCCTAAATCAAGGGAGTTCTTAGTTATGAAAAAAATTGAAGATATTGTGTAGAAAAGTAGGTTCATATGGAAGATGATCTTTGGATTAATACCTAAGGAGGACAAGAAAGATGAAGTTGAGGAGAATAAACTTGAACTAGTTGAGTTAGATAATCAAGAGGATTACTATGCTGAGACTAAGAATCTTGAAGAGGGTATACAAAGAGAGTTTCAAGAAAGTGAACAATAGGAAACTATCACTATCAAAAATGAACATGTAGACAATCCTAAGAACGAGGATGTATTGGTTAAGAAAGAACAAAAGGATGAGACCCTTATTTGAATTCCTACTACAAAGGTATTGCTCAATCCTAATCCTATGTTGGTTCAAATAAAAAAGTATCCAAAGATAGACACATAGGTATATACACAAATCATAGACAAAAAATTAGATGCCTCTTCCTTTCCTGCATTTTTAGTTGAATGGAAGGTTAGTAAAGGTGAGAATACAAACCAATAGGGAAAGCCAACCAATACTATAGAAAATTTTCCATTTGAGAAAGTAAAGCTAGATAAGTCCACAAAGGGCACATACAATACATAAGAAGAGAAAGGAGAGAAGATCTCTAATGAATAAGTAGATCAGTCTACTACAATCAAGAATACAATTTCCTTAGTACCTTAGCTAGAGAGATAATAAGAGGCTAGTAAATGAGTTCCACAAGTGAACTTCAAATCACTATAAATAATCAATTAGGTGTGACAACACCACATGCAAGTAAAGAGAAAATAATAGAGGAGAATAAAATGTTAGAAGCATGAATACTAACGATGTTATTATGGGGAAGTATTATAGAAGCATTATTTTGATGATATGTTACATTCATGACTATGTTTGTCATTGTTGTCAAAATAGCAATTTTCTATGGTATCTGCTAGAAGAATAGCGATAAAGATCAAGTTGGTACAGCTAAATCATTGAGTATTTTTACCAGTGAGGTTAAAGGGAGACAATACTAAATGTTTGGTCTGTCAAGAAAAAAAGATATTAAGTTAGGAAAAAGTTATGTAAGTTCTCATAAAAATATTTCTAATATAGATTTTATAGAAGCATGTTCTATTAAACTTGTTATATCTCTTAGTAGAGATGTTATTCTAAGAAGCAAGGTTAAAGACATGTAGAAGAAATATTGGGGATGACATGGCTAATCTTTCTTGTTATAATATTACATGTACAAAAATCTATTCATGTTACAAGGAGACTAATTGATGTTATCATTAAGTATAACTTATTCTTAATAAGGTCCTATAATAATTAATTAAGAAGGTGTAATAGCCAACTGAGGCAATTATTTTATGAATAAAGTATAGAGGAAGGATATTTTTCTTTGTTATGTTTGAATGAGTGTAAGAAGTAAGAAGAGCAAAAAGGAGAAGAAATGATGCAAGCAAGAGATGAATAACTAGGGCCAAAGGCACACCCAGCTATCCAAACCACCCTGCAAGAGTTAACACAATAGAAGAAAACACAAGGAATAGTGCCAAGGAAAGAGAGAACAAGGATATATTTATTGATTCATCAAATATATAGCATACATGCCCAACTGTAAGGCCTTCTGGGTTACGGCCAATTACAAATGTACAACTTCTAGATCTCCAAATCAGCTTTTTAAATCCACATATCTCTTTTCTTTTGAACTTTCCTCAAAAATCTACCCTAACCCTAAACCTCAACACCCTACTTATACTTGCCAAAATGGCTTACGAATAATTCTAGAACATAGAGAAACCACAAGTCGACCCTCATCAAATATAATTAACTATACCAAAATAAAATGTGAGAAAAGTTGGCCCAATTGGAACTAGGCAGAATGAACTAATGTGCAAGATTACAAAGAAACCCAAGATGCTCTTGCATCAGACAACAAGGTTGGAAAAAAAAAAAGATTCTCTTGAATCATGCAAGTGTCACACCCTGAGCTAAATCCAACTCAGACTGAGAGATCCATGTAGCATCTTCAACTAGTCTATTCTTCCACTTCACTAAATATTCCTAGTAATCTCTTCCTCCTATGCTCTTACCAACTCTTTGATTTGCTTCTTAGGATAATCATCAGGTATAATAATTTCATCCTCTGACTCATGATACTTATAGAAATCAAAAATATTAAATATAGGAGATATATCGATGTCATGAGGTAACTCAACTTCATAAGCATTACCACTATCAAACTTCTTCAAGATCTTACAAGGTCCAAATTTCTTCATCTTCAGCTTACTGTATGTTCTAGCTAGGAATCTTCCTTTCTTTAGATGAACCATCACCTCATCACCAACCTGAAAATCATGGTGTCTTCTAGACTGATCAACATTCTCTTTATACTTCTGATTACTTTGTTCCAATCTCAGCTTCACTTCCTTATTCAAAGACTCCATAAAATCAGCAAATTCTTCTCCTACAACGCTTCTCTTTTCTTCCCCGACAACATCTCTCAAATCTGATATGCCTCTAGGATGCATTCCAGTAACAATCTCAAAAGGTGTCTTCCCTGTACTCCTATTCACAGAATTGTTATATATGCAAATTTAGCTTGTGCCAATACCATCTCCCAATTACTTGGCTTATTCCCAACCAAACATCTTAGCAAATTACCCAAGCTTCTATTCACAACCTCTATCTATCCATCTATTTGTGGATGGAATGTAAAACTAAACTTCAACTCAGTACCCATCTTCTTCCACAAAGTTTTCCAAAAATATCCAACAAACTTACTGTCTCTGTCAGAAATAATACTTCTTGGTAATCCATTCAATCTCACAATCTCTTAAAAAAAAGTTTAGTAACATGCTCAGCATCTGATGTCTTCTTACATGGTATAAAATGAGCCATCTTAGAAAATCTTTCCACTACCACAAATATGGAATCATACCCTTTCATTGTCTTAGGCAATCCAAGAACAAAATCCATACTAATGTCAGTCCAAGGTTTCTCAGGAACAGTAATAGGTGTATGCAAACCAGTATTTTGACTCACTTCTTTTGCAACTTGAGAAACTCCACAACTCTTTACAAATTTTTGAACATCCTTATACATTTGTGGCCAATAATATTTTTCTTTCAGCAAACCCAATGTCTTATCAATTCCAAATTGTCTAGCTAATCCACCACTATGCTTTTCCTTAATTAGATTCAGCCTCATAGAACTTCTAGGAATACACAACAGAATGCCTTTGAACAACATACCTTCTTGAATGAAATATTCATCATACCTACTTATGTGATCTATCAGATTTGGTGCTCTACACTCTCTCTATGCCTCAGAAAAATTAGGATCAACATCATATAACTCTTTCATCTCATCAAAACCAAGAACTTCAACCTTCATTTCAATCAACAAAGAACATCTTCTACTCAATGCATCAACAAATTTTTTAGTAACTCCACTCTTATGCTTGATCAAAAATGTAAAACTCTACAAATATTCAACCCACTTCATATGTCTTTGATTCAATTTATGTTGACTTCCCAAGTATTGTAAAGCTTTATGATTGGTATACAACACAAACTCCTTAGGCATAAAATAATGTCTCCACTTCTTCAATGCTTGAACAATAGCATAAAACTCTTGATTATACACAAAATATTTCCTTCTAGCATCATTCAACTTTTCACTGAAGAAAGCAACAGGCTTACCTTCTTGACTTAATATAGCTCCTATTGCATTACCACTTGCATCACATTCAACTTGAAATACTTTGTTAAAATCAGGCAAAGCCAATATCGGTAATTTTGCAACCTTTTGTTTCACAGTCTCAAAACTCTTATCAGCTCCATGTGTACACTTGAATTCCTTTTTATCTCCCCTCATTGTCTCAGTCATAGCATTGCAAACAGCACTGAAATTTTTTATAAACTTTCTATAAAAACTAGCTAAACCATGAAATGATCTTACCTCACTCACATTCTCAAGTGTAGGCCATTCCAAAATTGCTTTAACCTTCTCAGGATCCATCTTCAAACCATCAACTAAAATCAAAAATCCCAAATACACAATCTCCTCTTGCATAAAAGAACACTTTTTTAGATTAATCAGCAACTTTTCCTCTTTCAACCTCTATAATACTTGTCTAATATGCTCAAGATGTTCTTCCTTAGTCTTACTTAATATCAGAATATCATCCAAATAAATAATCACAAACTTACCCAAAAATCTTTTCAAAACTTCATTCATTAACCTGATGAAAGTACTAGGTGCATTAGTCAAGCCAAAAGGCATAACCAACCATTCATACAAACCATATTTTATCTTGAAAGCAATATTCCATTCATCACCTTCTCTGATTCTAATCTAATGATAGCCACTCTTCAAATCAATCTTGGTAAAATACTTTTCTCGTCTTAAAAAATCCATTATGTCATCCATCCTTGGCATAGGAAATCTATATTTCACGATTATCTTGTTAATGGCTCTGGAATCAGTACACATTCTCCAGTCTCCATTCTTTTTAGGTGCTAATACAATAGGTATTACACATGGACTCAAGCTTTCTCTAATCAAACCTTTCTGTAACAACTCATGCACTTATCTATTAAGTTCTTTATTCTCTGTAGGTGTCAATCTATATGGTGCTTTATATGGAAAACTTGCTCTAGGAATCAAATCCATACAATGACTTATACTTCTTACTAGAGGTAATCCATCAGGAAGGTCATCAGCAATAATGTCTTTATATTCATTGAGAAATTCTGCAATTTCTTCTGGCACTTGCTCAATACTACCATCTATCACTCGGTCACCACTATTTCACACTCAGTTAGCATTATTCTCTTGTACTTGGCCTTCATTGACAAAACTTGGTTTTCTTCAAATTATGGCAAAACAAACCTAATTCTTCTTCACTTCCTTTTCAAATTGTTTCCCATTAACCGTCCAAATCTTTACAGTAGTATAATTAACCTCATCTGGAACTTCAATCAAAGGAAACAATGTTTGTTTCTTCCCATTCACTAAAAGAGTATATTGATTCAATCTTCCATCATGTATAGCATGTCTATCATATTTCCAAGGTCTACCCAAAAAAATATGACAACAATCCATGGTCATAATATCACACAAAACTTTATTAACATAATGTCCAATTTTAAATTTCACAAGGCATTGCTCACTTACCAATATCTTATGCTCATCTTTGATCCATGAAACATGATAAGGTTTGGGATGCTTCGGCCTCTCTAACTGTAACTTGGTAACAAACTCTTCTAATGCAAGATTTGTAGAACTCCCACTATCAATGATCACTTTGCAACATTTTTTGGCCATCTTACATCTTGTCTTGAAAAGACTTCTCCTTAAAATAGGTTCTTCATCACTTCTTTTATTACATAAGTTTCTTCTCACCATCATATTTTCTCCAACCTCAAGTCCACTTGGTGAAATTTCAATGTCTTCTTGAATCACAACATTTCTATTATTCTGTTCACTTTCAAAGTATCTACATTCAAAAGATCTATGCCCTTCTTTGCGACATCTAAAACAATTACCATGAAATCCACTTCTAGAATAGGAATTACCTCTTCCCCAGTAAGAAGTAGTGCCTCCTTGGTAAGAATTACCACCTTTCCATTTGGTCTTGCCTTTATCATCACTCTTCCATTTAGATTTGCCTTTATCTTGCATAGAATTGTCAGATCTACTACTTTCTCCATAAGATCTACCTCTACCTCTTTGGAATCTACCACCTCTGCCTCTTTGTCTTTGTTCATGCTTCTTTGTCAAGATCTCCTCAGCCTTCAAGGTGTACTAGTATGCTTCTTCGACACTTTCCAACTTCACAAAACTTATCTCATCTTGAATTCTAGATCTCAATCCATTAATGTACCTTACAATTTTCTCAACATCATAATCCACATGTCCATATCTGATGTCCAAACTATAGAATTCCTCAGTATATTCTTTCACAGTCATGTCCCTTTGTTTCAAATTTTGCATCTTTCTCAATAAGCTAACTTGGTAATCACCATGAAGGAATTTGTTCTTTACCTTGTTCACCATCTTTGGCCAAGTTCTTATCTTCTCCTTTCCTTTCCTTTGTCTATCAATTTGCAAGTGCTCCCACCATAATGATGCATGACCTTTTAGCCTAGTGACTGCAATCTTCACCTTTCTATTATCAGGAGTTTTTTCATGCTCAAAGAACTTCTCCATATCAGAGATCCAATCTAGCACAGTATTTGTATCCAATTTCCCATCATAAGGAACAACTTCTACAATAGGCTTTGAATTTTCCCTAGACAATAATCGCAATAATTTTTCCTCATCTTGATCTTCTTCAGGTTCTGGATTATGGTTTGGTGCTACTGCTTCATCATCACTTACATCTTCAAGATGCACTCCTCTCCTCTGGGATGTCTCCACAGCATCTAATCTAACTACAATTTGTCTTAACTGATCCAATATAGAATTATCAACATTATTTCCTCTACCACAAACCATCTTTACGAATTAGGTTCCTGCAAGATTGTAACCCTCTGAAAGTTATAGGTCAAATCCACAAATCTGCCACCCTACAACTAGATCCAAATCAGGATTCTACATGATCCAATCTCCACAAGGATGAACTTTGGGCTATTATACCAACTAATGCAGGTAAGAGATGAATAACTAGAGCCAAAGGCACACCCAGGTATAAAAAACCACCCTGCAAGAGTTAACACAATAGAAGCAAACATGAGAAACAGTTGCAAGGAAAGAGAGAACAAGGATATATTTATTGATTCATCAAATATTCAGCATACATGCCCAGTTGTAGGCCTTCTGGGTTATGGCCAATTACAAATGTACAACTTCCAGATCTCCAAATTAGCTTTTTAAATCCACATATCTCTTTTCTTTTGAACTCTCCCCAAAAATCTTCCCTAACCCTAAACCTCAACACCCTACTTATAATTGCCAAAATGGCTTATGGATAATTCTAGAACATAGAGAAACCACAAGTCAGCCCTCGTCAAATATAATTAACTATACCAAAATTAAATGTGAGCAAAGCCAGGCCAATTGGAACTAGGCAGAATGAACTAATGTGCAGGATTACAAAGAAACCCAGGATGCTCCTGCATCAAGAAAAGATATAATTGTGAATATAAGAAGAGTAGAGAAAACTTTGAGAAAAATTCATTGTTGATGTTTTATTTTTAGATCCCAGGTTTTATATTTGGATCTGAGGTTCATGATCTAGTCTTCAAGATCTAATAGTGATTGGTCTAGTTGACAAGATAGAGGAAAGAAGATAAAGCACAATGAAGAGGAATAGTTGAGGGATTAATTAGATAGTGAAGTTTAGTAGTCTTTCCCTAGAAGCTTTTTTGACAATGGGTCCTTCTTCCTTTCACAACTCCTAACAAGGTTCATATAACTCCCAATAGGGTTGGAATCTCCTAACAACTTTTATGCACTAAATATTTTTATAGACTCCTAACAAGATACATCCTCTAACAAGGTGTGTGTGTGTGTGTGTGTGTGTGTGTGTGTGTGTGTGTGTGTGTGTGTGTGTGTGTGTGAGTATATCTTTGTGGTCATCATTCCCACTAGGGTTTTCTTAGTTAACAAATCTAGTGTAATTGTGTATGTACAACTTATTGTGGTTGATATTTACTTTGAGTGAATGGTTAATATTAATTAAGATTGATAAAAATTTTAATTGGATAATTGATTCTCACCCTCCTGCCCCCCCCCCCCCCCCCACTTGACTATCATTTCTAACAATTGGTATTTGAGAATCAAATCCTTGAAGAATAAGCTTAACAACTTTGGAAGATTAATTGTGAGTTATTTTAGAAAACATAGTCTCAAGTCTGATGGAGGAAACTACAACACCCAGAAGATGGATCTTCTTGGTAAGAAACCATAATTGTGGATAATTTGAGCATTGAGTTTAATTGATAGAGGAATAAGTAAAGATAGATTGAGATCTAAAGAAGACATGAATATCAAGGGTGGTATTGATCTCCTCATGAAAATAGAGTTAGAAGGTATGGAAGTTTTTTCTTGTTGGACATGTAATGGGTTTGGTCATTTTTTATCTACATGCCCTAAGAGGGTAAGGAAAACTCAAAATAGTTCACTTTTTGATAAAGATGAAGAATTTAAAGCAAGTATGGAAAGATTCTTGAATGATTGTGATAGATATAATGAGATAAAATTGGTTAAGGAAAATGAAGTAGTAGACAAGATAGCTTTGGTAACTACTATGGATCCAAAGGCTAACCATGAAAATGTGGAAGTTATAATTAGAAACTATTTGCAGAATGAGAATCAAATTGAAGAGAAAGGATTCAATCCTAAAGAAGAATAAAGAGTTAATTTGAAGGCTCTTGAATGGAATGGCATTGTAGAGAGAGAAAATAGGTTAGTAATAGAAGCATCAAGAGCTATGTTAACTGATAATGATGTATCCAAAATATTTTGGAAAGAATATCCAAATACAATAGTTTACACTATGAACACAGTGTAGGTCAGGAAAGACACAAACAAGACCCCTTATGAACTATGGTTTGGTCACTCACCTATAGTTAAGTATTTTAGAATATTTGGTAGAAAATTTTATAAGAAAATAAATGATGATGTTGGTAAATTTGATGCTAGAAGTCATGAAGGTATGTTTCTTGGTTATTCATTGAAAATAAGAGCTTATAGATGTTATAATCTAAGAGTTGACTAAAATTTTGATGATGAGAATGGTGTTACTAAAAGGAATGATGAAGTGTTCTTTGAGACTAACATTTGCAGAATGAAGGAGACAAAAGATAGGAAAAAAAGTTCAAAACCTAGAATTGAGCTAAGAGTTGAGATAAAAGCTCCTACTTTTCATAATAATATGACAAAAAATCATTCACCAGAGCATATCATTGGCAATAGAGATAAAGCTATGATGAGAAGAAGGAAATTCAATGAAGAACTATGTCTGATATCTCAAGTAGAACCAAAGAATATAGATGAGGCATGCAAAGATTACTATTGAAAGCATTCTATGAAAGAAGAATTTGATTAGATAGTGAAGAATGAGACATGGGTATTGGTCCCTAGACAAGTCAACAAGAATGTGAGAGGAACAAAATGGGTATTTAGGAATAAGATGAATTAATAAGGTGAAGTTGTAAAGAACAAAGAAAGATTGGTATGTAAAGTGTTGGAAATATAAGAGGAGTAACTAAGAAGGTGGGGTGGTGGTGGGTGGGGTGTGTGAATCAATTACTAGTAAAATAAATCCTAAATCCCATAGATGTTAATTCAAAATACAAATAGATAACTAAATACTATTGAAGCACGGTAAACACATACATAATTTTGTAACTTAGTAATAATTGAATGAGATCGGTAAATGGTTAGCATATAAAATTTAGATGTTATTTGTGATTACCATTAATTTAAGTTAGTTGCAAACACATAAAATAAAGTAACATGAACACATTTGACACCACAATATAATGTGGAAACCCAATTTCAAAAAAACCACCAATAGAAACTAGTTACTGATTTTCACTCTTCTAAAGTGAGCCCTATTAGGAGTAAACCCTATTAAAGGTTACAAAACACACTGTTAGGTGTAACCCTGTTAAAGGATTTAATCACCCTATTAGGAGTGGCTTAGTTAGAGGTCTTGAGAACAATTCAATGAAATTGCCACCTCGTTAGATGATTTGCAAATAGCTATTAAGCCAACTTTGTTAAGAGATTTAGATCACTAATACAATGGTTAGAGAGTAAAAATGAGATGACCTAATTTGATTGCAACTAATTTGAGGATTGCAAATCTCTATTCTAGCTTGTACTTGATCCATTTTTATTGAATATAGCTTTGTTGTATCACAAGGATATTCTACTTATCCTTCAGGTTCACTTCCTCTGCTAATCAATAGATCTTAAATAGAATCATCATAATTTACACATTATCTTGCACTTTTTCATACACTTTGAAATCACAACTTGACATTATGCTTATACCTTCCAATTTTTCAAGTCGACTCAAATATAACTTACAATAATCAATATTCATCACCTTAGTTGGTTGGAATCAATAGATAAATCAACTAAGCTTAATAAAATAAAATAAGAAAATCCTTTATTAGCCAATCCTACTTGGTAGAAACTAACTTTGAAAATATTTCCTTTGTTAACCAATAAAAGCTTGGTTAATACTGCAAACTTACAAAAATCCTTTAGCAACTAAGTGAGCTTAGTTAGCACTGGTTCCATCCAACTTTCCTTCATTACCTTAGTGAGCTCAATTAACATTTTCTTTTTCCAACTTTTCCTTCAATGCCCGAATGAACTTGGTAGACACTACCTCTTGAACTAGGAAAACATAGGAAGGCTTGGTAGACACTAACAACTGTCTTCACTACCCAAGTGAGCTTGGCATATACCAACTGATAATTGTTGTGACATGTGTGTAACATCAAAGACAACACACATTTAATCAATTGTATCCAACAATATCCCTCTTTGGCATTGATGGCAACACAACATGTCATAGCACAATTAAATTTTATATTTTATATTTGAGAACTCCCTCTATTAGTATGAGTTTTTCTTTAGAAGATTTCTTCCTCTCTAGATTCTCACTTTATTATGGTTCCAAAATTTCTCAAAGATATGACACTAAACTTCTCCCTCTTTGACAACTCATGCCAAAGATAATAACTCTATAAATACTAATATACCTTAAGTACTAATTCATCTATAATATGTTCTTTTTCAATTCTACATCAACTGATTAATCTTCAATAGGTTCTAGTTGATGCATTCACTAAACTTTATTTAGTGAATTTTAGATAGGGGAATAACCCCTAGCCTACCTCTTAGATACAAAAATGCATCCTTAGGCAATGGCATGGTGAATATGTCTGCAATTTGTTCCTTTGTATTCACATATTCCAACCTAACTTCTTTATCTTGCACCAACTCTCTGAAGAAGTGATACTTTATAGAAATATGCTTTGTTTTGGAATGCATTACTAGATTCTTTGATATGTTTATTACACCAGTGGTATCACAATATATGACAACTGGATCTTTGATTTCTACCTTCATTCCTTCCAACAGTTGTTTGAACCAAACAATGTTAGAACAATTGACTACTACTAATACATATATCTACCTATGCTGTGGATTGAGATGTACAATTTTCCTTCTTGCTTGTCCAAGATACTTATCTTTTACCAAGAAAGAATGCTCCACAACTAGTGCTTTTTCTATCATCAAGACTTCTTGCCCAATCAGCATTGGAAAATACTTTCAAGTCCAAGTTGCCTCCAAGTTCATACCATAAACCATAGGCTTCAGCACCTTTTAGATACCTCATTTTTTTTTTATTGTCATCATGAGATTTTCCTTGAGATTTTCTAAGAATCTTGCCACTATTCCAACTTCTAGAGAAATATTAGGCCTTGTGTGAGCTACATACTATAATTTTCTAATCATTGATCTATAATTGGTCTTATCTACTTCTTTGGAATCATCATTTTTGGAAAGCTTATGTCCAGTAGACATAGGTGTTCCAACCAGTCTTGAATCTTCCATTCCAAATTTTTTTAATATCTCCTTGATATACTTAGATTGACTTTCTTGTTCTATTTTATTTGCAATCCAAAAAAGAATTTTATTTCAATAAACATGGAAATCTCAAATTCTTTACTCATTTCTTCTAAGAATTCTTTGCATAGATCATAATTTCCTATAAATAGAGTATCATCAACAAATATTTTTGATAAAACAATCTTCTTATCTGGTCCTTCCTTGATATATAGACTATTGTTATCATTAGTCCTTTGAAAACAATTCTCTACAAAGTAATTATGGAGTCTTTCATATTAAGCTCTGGGAGCTTGTTTGAGACCATATAATGCTTTGTGTAGTTTTTAAACCATGTCTCTTTGCTACAATCTACAAAACCTTCTAGTTGTTCAATATAGACTTCCTCATCAAGAATTCTATTCAAGAATGCAGATTTAACATCCATGTGATATACTTTAAATCCTCTATTTGCTGCATATGCTAGTGAAGTTCTAACACCTTGAAGCCTTGCTACAAGAGCAAAAGTCTCACCATAGTCAATACCTTCTTCTTGAAAAGAACCATTTCACAACAATCTTGCTTTGTTTCTTGATACTTTTCCATTTTCATTCAGCTTATTTCTAAATACCCATTTTGTAGCGATTACATTTTTTATCCTTGGGTCTAGGAACAAGAGTCCAAGTTTTGTTCTTTTCTATACGTTCTATCTCTTCATTCATTTCTTTAATCCAACTTTCATTTTCTAGAGCATCTTTAACACTTCTAGGTTCAAATTAAACAAGTAAACATGTACCTTTTAATTTTTTTTGTCATTGTTCCATCTAATTTGTCTCCAATGATCTGATTAGGTGCATGATGTCTTTTGACATATCTTTCTACTATAGGCTCCTTCTTCTTTGAATGAGTTCCACCATCTACTTCTTGAATGTCAATTTCAAGCGTGGGTCCTTTTTTCTAACTTGGGTCCATCAGGCTTAGTTTGAAGTAGATTAGTAGCTTTTGATTGTGACTCGGATTCTTGTAGCTTAAGTTGCACTACCTATAACTTGGTAACTATTGGAGTTTCTAGGGACTTAGGAGTTGAAGCTTCTAGATTTGGAAGACTATAAGGTTCATAAAAAACAAATCTTCTATAGTCTTCAGGTTCCTTGTTGCTTTGTTCTTCACTCCTTTTTGCAAATTGATCAATTCTAACATGTGCACTTTCTATAATTTTGTGAGTAGATAAATTCAAACATCTATATGCTTTACTTCTATAGGAGTATCCTATAAATATTCCTTCATCACCTTTTACATCAACTTTTCGTATTCTATATTCTTTCAATATGTAACATTTGTTGCAAAATACTTTCAAGTAGATTACATTAGGTTTGTAGCCATACCATAGTTGATAAGGTGTCTTGTTTGAATCTTTCTTCAACTAAAATCTATTCAAGGTATGAACTATAGTGTTGATAGCTTCCTTCTAGTATTTGAGTGCAACATTCTTTTCAATCATTAGGGTTCTTGCACAATCCATGATATATCTATTTCTTCTTTCTACTATACCATTCTACTATGGTGTACCAAGGGTTGATACATATCTTTTGATTCCTCTTTCAATTCAAAAATCACTAAATTCATAGGAGATGAATTCACCAACTCTCTTTTTTCTCAAGCATTTCAACCTTTTTCCAATTTTCTTTTCTACTCTTGCCCAATACCACTTGAATTTTTGAAAGGCTTGTGATTTTTCTTTTAAATACATTATTTTCATCATTATAGAGTAGCCATCAAAAAAAAGAATGAAAAACTTTTCTCCACTATAACTTTCTATTCCAATAGGTCCACATAAGTATGTATGAACAATTTCCAAAACTTCTTCTAACTGATAGTCTTTGCTCTTGAAGCTTGTCTTTCCCATCTTACCAATTTGGAAATTCTTGATTAGACCCATGTCATGTTTCTTCAAACTAGGAATACCTCTTACTCTTCTATGTTTTCTTATCTTAACTAGGTTATCAAATTTCACATTAGATAGCCTTTTGTTCCATAACCAACTTTCCTCTACTTGAGCAATAAAACATGAACAACCACTAAGATCAAGATAAAATAGACTACCTTTTGTTTGCTTGCCAGAACCAACTAAATTTCCTTTCCCATCCAATAGTTTGGCCTATCCATTCTTGAATTATACCTTGAATCCAATGTTATTCAGCTATGCCACACTTAGTAGATTATGCTTTATCCCTTTTATCCAATAAACATTATCACACACAAGTTCTTTAGTAAAAAAGATACATTCTTTTCCTTTTATGTTATAGAGTTCATTTTTTCCAAATCTTACACCAATCATATGATGTGAGCAGCCACTATCAATAATCCATCTATCATTTTTGCTAGCATGAGAGATAAGTGCCATCTTATCTCCTTCATCATCAGATTCATCTTTCACAATAATTTATACCATTTCATATTCACTTTTACCAAAATATTTAGCTATGAAATGAGATTTCTTACCTTTGTCATTGAAGTTCTTGTAGTTCTTGGAGACCTTATTACCTTTATGCTTATTTCTTTTCTTCTCATCCTTACTTTTCTTGTTTTGATACCTAGTAGCAATGTGACCAATTTCTTTAGAAGAAAAAAATTTAGCGGAAATTTACCTTTGTACTTTCCTCTTCTTTTGGAATACTTCCTAGCAAGCAGGGCTTCAACAACTTCAAGATCCCTATCTAAACTTTCTTCTGATGATCCATCTTCTTCACTTCTTGATTGACTAGATTTTTACTTTTTACCTTTTTTCGTTGAGTGAGAGCTGAGCTTTAAATGTAGATTCAATATTCATTGAAGCAAGAACATTGTTATCATAATTGTCTAACTCAAAACCTGTTAATATTTCAACTAGAGCATCCAAACCTATCTTATTATTTGGATCACATCTCATTTTTTGAATACCAGATACTCAAATTGTATAAATTAAAAAAATAGTTATGAGTACTTTACTTACAAAAATTTCCTCCTTGATGTCTCCTCCAGATGCTTTGATTGCACTTACACTAGCCTTGATCCTTGATGTAGGAGCATCTAGAGGTATAACGATAATCATGTGTCACCCAAAAAAATGTACTCAGACTTAGTTTTTGTTTCATGTGTTTTCATTTTTGGATACCTATTTGGGTCAAATAAAGGTTCCAACTCTCATAGTTCCACTATTAGTGTTTTGGGTTAGAGTTTTTAATCACCTTGGGATACGTGTAAATGCCAAAAAAATAGGAGTATGTAATTGAGCCATCATTTTGGTGAACGAGAAGGTGTAAATTGGTCGAATGATTATAATTTTAATGTAGAGAATTCCAGAAAAAGAAATAGGTCAAAAGGCCCCACGGTTTGAAAATTTTTCAGCTTCTGGGGGCCATCCTAATAATGCTTTAGAGTTAGGTTAGGGGCATAAAATGACCTTGAACAAAAAATGGGGGATGAGAAAAGCTGGTATATATGGCTATAGAGTGCTTTGAGAGCTTTTTGAAAATGTAAACGGTTCATTAATCAGAGCTACGGTTCAAAAGTTATGCCTCTTGGAAGTTCAGTTACCATTTTTGGATTCTTCTAGTTTTGCGCCAACTTCTAACGTGACTTCTAGAGACTTCTATTTGGTTGGTGGATTCCAACTAGCACTTTCTAGAATGTATTCCTAACCCTTAACCCTTTGGGGTCTATTTAAGGACATTTCTAGCATTATAAAAGGTTGTTCGGAGTGGAGTTTGAGAGAAGGTATTGGGAGAAGAATTTATCTCTAGATTTATGCTATTGTAAGCCCATATGGCATGTTTTGGAGTCTATTTATCTACACTAAGTGTACTAGCATATTTTCATTGTTAATAAAATTTTCCCTTTCCTGTTGTGTCCATTTTTTTATTTGGCTTGACCTCATCAATCCTTTTCACATATATTTCAATGTTTTCATCCTCTCTCATTTTCATTTGATCAAATTCTCCTTTGAGGCTTTCTGCTTTGGCTCTTTTTACATTGTCATCTCCTCCATAGATATATTTCATTTTTTTCCACATTGAAAAAGTTGTTTCGCAATCTTTTACCTTGTCAAATTTAGCATAATTAAGAGCATATGCAATATCAATCATCATGATATTATAATTCTTCTTTTCAACAATGTCTTCAATTGATAATGTTTCTATGAGAGTCTTATATTTAACATCAAGTTACTTGCAACTTGAAACACTGATGGTGGCTAGATGTAATCTCATAAGTCCTTGCCATGCTGAAAAATTTGTCTGTTTTCAACTTGGGAATTTCTCTTTTGCAAGACATCCTAATCTTTAGCTTAGGTCCTTGAAACCTTCTCTACAAGCTGCAAAAGCTCTAATACCAATTGTTGGAAATATAAGAAGAGTAACTAAGAGGGGAGGGGTGAACCAATTACTACTAAAATAAATCCTAGATCCTTTAGATGTTAATACAAAATGTAGACAAATAACTAAATGCTGCTAAAGCTCAATAAACACATACAAAATATTGTAACTTGGGAATAACTGAATGAGCTTGGTCAATGCTTAATATATAAATTTTATATGTTATTTGTGATTACCATTACTTTAACTTAGTTTTAAACACATAAAAGAAAATACCATGAACACATTTGACACCAAGATTTAATGTGAAAACCCAATTTGGGAAAAACCACCAATAGCAACTAGTTACTAATTTTCACTCTTTCGAAGTGAGCCCTATTAGGAGCCAACATTGTTAAAGGTTACAAAACACACTACTAGGTGTGACCCTATTAAAGATTTAATCACCTATCAAGAGTGGCTTGGTTAGAGGTGTTGAGAACAATTCAATGGAATTGCTACCTTGTTAGATGATTTGCAAATAGTTGTTAAGCTAACTCTATTATGAGATTTAGATCACTACTACAATGGTTAGGGTGTAAAAATGAGATGACCTGATTTGATTGTAACTAATTTTATAATTTTAGATCTTTATTTTTCCTTGTACTTGATCCTTTCTGATCAAATATGAGTTGCTACACCACAAGGATATTCTTCTTATCCTTCAGATTCACTTCCTCTACTCATCAATAGATCTTTAATCACATCATCATAATTTGCACATTCTCTTGTACTTTTTCACACACTTTGAAATTGTAACTTGACCTTATACTTATACCTTCCACTTTGTCAAGTCAGCTTAAATAGAACTTACAATAATCAATATTCATCAGCTTAGTTGGCTAGAAATAATTGATAAGTCAATTAAGCTAAATACAACAAAATAAGAAAATCCTTTATTAGTTGACCCTACTCAATAGAATCTAACTCTAAAATGATTTCCTTTTTTAACCAATATATGTTTGTTTAATACTACAAACTTACAAAAATCCTTTGGCAACCAAGTGAGCTCATTTAGCACTGGTTCCATCCAACTTTCATTCATTACACAAGTGAGCTCGGTTAACACTTGCTTTTTGCAACTTTTCCTTCAATGCCTGAGTGAACTTGGTAGACACTACCTTCTAAACTGGGCAAACACAAGAATGCTTGGTAGACATTGAGAACTATCTACACTGCCTGAGTGAGCTCAACATATACTAACTAATAATTATTATGACATATGTGTAATGTCAAAGACAACACATAATTAGTCAATTGTATCCAACATTAAAGGTTACTCGTGGAAAGAATGAATATAATATGATGAAACTTATGCTCTTGTGGAAATAATTGAAGTGGTAAGGTTATTCTTAGCCTATGCAGCACATAAGAATTTCAAAGTGTATCAGATGGATCAAAAGTCAACATTTATGAATGGAGAACTTGAAGAAAAGGTATACATAGAACAACCTAAAGGTTCTCCTTTAACATATGGAAAGGACATGGTATAGAAATTGAAGAAATCATGTATGACTTAAAGAAACCACCCAAAACCTAGTATGCAAGGTTGGACAAGTATTTGAAGAAACCTATATTTAGCAAAGGTATGGCAGACAATAAGCTATATTGGAAATAAATAGATGACAGATTGATGATTTTGGTAATTGTTGATATTATTTTATTTGGAGGAGATGCTAATGAAAGTGACAATTTTGTAGAATAAATGAAGGAATTTGAAATAAGTATGATAGGGGAAATGAAATACTTCCTAGTTTTATAGATTATGTAGTATAAAGAAGGAATCTTTATTTCTTAGACTAAGTATTTGAAATATCTATTGAAAATATTTGGCTTGGAAACATGTAAACCGATTGGAACACCTATGATAATAGGACACAAGTGATCTACAAAGGATGAGACACCCACTATTGAGCAGGAGAAGTACATATCTATGATTGTAGGATTGCAATATCTGACTCACACAAGGCTGAATATAGCAATTGTAGTTAGAATTGTTGCAAGATTTCAAGCTAATCCTAGAGAAGTATATTATGGAGTAGTTAAAAGAATATTTAGATATCTGAAGGGAACATTAAAGGTTGGATTGTGGTATGATAGATCTAATGATTTCACTTTATATACTTATATTGATGTTGATTGGGAAGGCAACATGGATGACAGAAAGAGCACCATTGGTGAAGCATTTTTTCTTGAAGGATGATTGGTTTCTTGGTTAAGAAAGAAATAAGATTAGATCTCATAGAGTATAGTAGAGGAAAAATATGTTGCAGTAACAAAAAAATGTAATCCAGTTGTTTGGATGAAGCAAATATTGATGCATATAAGGATAGAATTCAATGAACCTATTGTCATACATTGTGATAACACAAGCATAATGGATATGTCTATGAATCTAGTATTACATTTTGTGACTAAGCACATTTCTATCCAATATCACATGTTGAGAGAGAAATTTGTAGAAAAGAAAATCAGATATGAGTATGTAAGTACCAAACAGGAGATTGCCAATATTTTCACCAAGCCTCTTCCCAAAGAGACTTATGAGTATTGGTGAGGTATGATAGGGGTTATGCCCCTACCTACATTAGAATAGATGATGCAAGAGTGCATAAGTCTAGTGATATAGAGCCTATGGTTTTTTTGGACTAAATGTTGATGCTTCCTATATGGGAGAGTATTTATGATGGATAGAGTCATCTAGGACTCCTAATAGATGTTTTTCTTGAGTAGTGTCTTTGGATACTTGAGCAAGTTAGAGACAGTTGCATAGAGATTGATGGATATTGAAACCTTTGACATTGATGTCAATGTGGGAGAGATTACAACATGAAAACCATTTTTATACATGTAGAAGTTACAAAGCACATTGAGGTCTATCAAATGATTGACAAAGAGGATTTGAAAAGAAAGGATAAAAATCTTTAACAGTTGGTATTCTTGGAACTAAATGTTTTTCATCTATGTTGCCATTAATGCCAAAGAGGCAGATTGTTAGAAGCACAAATGTTGATGATATTTCTATGGGGGAGTATTCTAGAAAAATTATTTTGATAATATGTTAAATTGATGACTGTGTTTTTTATTGACATCAACATAGCAATTTCTTGTGGTATCTGATAGAAGAACAATGATAAAGATCAAGTTGTTATGTATAGATCATTGAATATTTTCACTGGCAAGGTTAAATGGAGATACTAATGAGTGGCTAGTGTATGTAGACAACATTGGGAGCAAAAGATATTAAGTCTAGAAGAAGTTATGCAAGTTTTTGAAAAAATTGTTTTGAGAAATAATTTATAGAACTGTGCTGTGGTGAAATTGTTGTATCTCTTAGCAGGCTTTTTTATTCTAAAAAGAAAGGTTAAAGGCATCTAGAAGACATGTAAGAGGTGATGTGGCTAAGTTTTCTCATCATAATATTACACATACAAAAATGTATTCAAGTTACAAGGTGACTAATTGATGTTATTGTTAAGTATAACATGTTCTTAATGAGTTCCTATAATAATTAATTGAGAAGGTGTAATAGCTTACTCAAGAAATTGTTTTATGGATTTAGTATAAAGGAAGGAAATTTTCTTTTGTTATATATGGATGAAAATAGCTAGAAGGTAGAGTGAAAAGGAGAAGAAAAGATATAATTGCAAAGATAAGTAGAGAAGAGTGAATTTGGAGAAATCTTTGTTGCCAAGGTTCTATTTTGAGATCTAAGGTTTGATATTTGGATCCAACGTTCATGACTTAGTGTACAAGGTCTGACAGTGATTAGTCTAGTTGATAGGATAGAGGAAAGAGGATAAAACATATTAAATATATTTATTCTTCAAGGAATAGTTTAGAGATTAGTTAGATAGTGAGGTTCAGTGATCTTGCCCTGGAAGCTATTTGGATAGTGGGTCCTTCTACCTTCCACAAATCTTAACACAACCAGAATCTCCTAATATGGATTAAAAGTATCCTAATAGGGACTCTTATGTACTAAATGTTTTTATAGACTCCTAAAAATTTCCATCCTCTAAAAAGGAATACTCAAACACACACACACACACACACACACACACACACACACCTTTGTGGGTAACAATCCCACTAGAGTTTTCTCTCAGATCAAGGGTTTCCCTAGTTACCAAATTTGGAGTAATTGTGTATGTGTATATTGTTATGGTTTCTATTTACTTTGGTTGAATGGTTAAGATTAATTAAGTTTAATATGTTTTAATTGGATAATGATTCACCTCCCTCCCTTTCAATTATCTTGGTGGACTATTATTTCTAATAGAAAATAGAAGAAGAAAAGAAGCAAGGTGATGTGATCTAAGAATCACACAAGATGAATCTAGCATTTAAAATGATAGGTTTGCATCTAACTATGTTGATCTCAAGCACACCAGATTCTAAGGGTAAGAAGTTGAAGAAGAAGCTTAGACACTCACCCCAAGTCATAAAAGGTAAATTTTTTAACTTAGATGCAAAAAATCCTATACCTAACTGGGATAATTCTAAATTGAGTGAAGAGAAAATGAAAATATTAAGTGAACTGTATGCTAGAAAGGCTAAGCAAGCTGGAGAGAATCAACAAAATAAATTTTTGTATTATATCAAGAATATTTTCCTTAACAACATAGTTTTTAATGATTTAGATGAGAAGGACCCCATCCTTGAATTATAAGATCAAGGAGTATGACATTGATGTTCAACATAAGATGATGGAAATGTTAGAAATAGTAGTCCACCAAGATAACTAGAGGGGGTTTTGAATTATTTATCCCATAATTAAAATACTTATTTTTTTAAAAAAAACTTAACCATTCAACCAAGGTAAACAACAACCAAACAAAGATGCACATAGAAAATTGCACCAAATATATTGACTAAAGAAAACCTTGATTAGAGGGAAAACCCTAGTGGGAATGATTACCATAGGATAATGTACTAATATAAATATTCTTTGTTAGAGAATGGACCCTATTAGGATTCTATTACAACATTAGTACAATGAGTCCCTATTAGGAAACTTTGAATCCCTATAAGGAGTTGTAGTAGAATGTATGCAAGAAGAGCCCACTATCCAAACATGCAATTTGTACTATGAGAAGAGATCACTGCTCAAAAAATTAATTTATTGGTTTCTTCTTCTTTAATTTTTCCTTTCCTTTGTCCTATCAACCAAACCAATCACTATCAAACATTGTAGACTAGGTCATGAACCTCAGATCAGTTAGAAAAACCTTGGGAATGAAGTTTCCTTCACTTCTACACTACTTTTCTCAACTTCACATTCTCTTTTTTTTCATCGATCATTCAATGATATCAACACATCTCATGATAAAGGAAAATGTCCTTCCTTTTATATTGAGTCCATAAAACAATTCTTCTAGTTGACTGTTAGTCCTTCTTAATTAATTATTATAGGACCTCACTAAGAACAAATTACACTTAGTGATAACCTTAATCTTCCACCTTGAAACTTGAATAAATGTGTGTACATAGAATATTATGAAAAGCAATCTTATTCATGCATCATCCTCAACATGTCTTCTTCATGTCCTTAAGATACCAACTCTGCTAGGAGATATTGTTATCTAATTTTCCCCTTGTAGGTTCAATCAGGATGAATGCTATAGGAGGTTGCATTCAATGTGAAATATAAATGAATTATATGAAGAAAAAATAGATAAACCAAAAACAAATGTTGAGGGATATGCAACTTGAAGAATGAAAAAATATGAAGTTATCTATTGCTATAGGAAGTGTATAAGTTTTACTAGTGACTATTGCAATACTTTGCACAAATGGTACAGTTATATATGAATATTTGATAATGAAAAATCATGTGCAATTGAAAGGTGTCTAATTTTTCTTTTATTTAAATAAAGTTTGAGGCATTTTCATGAATAAATGAAAGAGTTATGCTCTTTTTAGTGACAATACCTTTGCCAAGAATTTTTTTCTTCTAAGCTTGCAGTCAAGAATTAAAAATTTCATACGGCCACATATGGATTCATATGATCCTATAAATAGGTGAGGAGGTAGATATCAATGTTAGAAACATTTTTTTTTTCTTTCTAGAAAAACTTTTATTGATTTTCAGGGTGTCATATAATACATTTTCTAAAATTTGTCCTATTAAAAAGAATGCTGAAACATTTTTTTAAATGACTGGGTAATTGAATTGTAAAAGCCCAAATCTCAAGAAGTTTTAATGGACTGAATATTATTGTAAAACATTAAATACAATTATTTTTATAAATCATTTTATTTAAATGTTATCTTCAAATGAAAATTGGGGAAGTTGGCAAAATAAACCATTCAAGTGTAGAAGGTGGGCATTTTATTTTTGCATTTGCATTTAATGTAAATATTTAAGTGGATGATATTTTTATAAATCATTCCATTTAAATGTATTTTTGAAATGCAAAAATTGAGGGACTAATTTTATTTGATTATGCACAAGTCATGAAAGCTTGGTCATTAGTTTCCTTTGTTGTATTCACCTACTAACTGATTTGAGGGAGATTTCAAACTTCAGATTTCAGCATGATCCATCAAGATGACAAATTACACCTACTAGCTAATTTGAGGGAAATCATGGATATGCTTCCATTTCAACAAGATGATGAATTTGTGGTGTTGAAATCTATTTATCCCCCATTCTTGAGCATTGTTTCAGGGAGCTCCTATATTGTACCTCCTTGTGAGTGCTTGAATTCTACCTCCTTGGAGAGATAGTCTTTTGTAGCTCAAGTCCTTTTGTAATGCAATTTTGAGCATTTTGGCTCCTTCCAAAAAATATACAGTAATGATCATCTTTGGTCCTATATATAATTTTCAATTTGTATTTTAACTCTTGTTAGCTTTAAGTAAGTGTGATTTTTTATATCCTTGGCTTAAAAGTTAAGTATTTATGAGGCATGTGAGAGATACTTTTCAAAAAATAGGTGTAATTTTTGTGTAATCTTGGTTTGAAAGTTGTACACAAGTTCACTTCTTTAAAATTCTATACCTTTTTGCATCCCATGCACTTAATGTTGGTAGGGTCTTTCTGTGATCAAGCTTTTATATTCACTTCAGTTGTGAGTTTTCCCTTCAAAGTTGCATTACCTTCATAAAATTGGTGAATCACCTAATTTTATTTTATTTTCATCTTCTCTACCCTTTTCCTACAAATTTAAAGTCATTTTTAAGAGGTGATTCAAGGGAAGCCAACCTGTTGCACTAGAGGTTGATTCTTAACATGGCATACCCACGGGCCAAGGATCATCCCATGTTTCACTAGATTGCTAAAAGTTAATATTCAGCATAAAGATGCAATCTAGGTGACAAAATCTTTTGGCATGCCTAGTGGGATGATTTGGATTATTTTAGTCCAAATTTTTCTATAGAATACTAGTTTTTGGTGTGGAAATCAATTTATCACATTTGGAGGCAAGAAAGAAACACACTTGGTAACTCTAGAATGACTATTCATTGGTTTCAAAAGATTTGGTTGCTATTATAAAAGTGAAATCTTATTTTTCTAATGTATTTCCATGTCCCTATAGTTTATGTAAATATTGATTGTGTTTATTCCTATGCATAAGACCATGGTCTATCTTTCCCCATTTTATAAAAATCATATCTTTCAGTCCCATACCAACATCATTGGCAAGTTTCATTTGTTGAACAACTCTCCAACCCTACTCAAGCTACTAGCATAACTGGCTGATTTTTAGACCAGTCCCAAGGGTTGAAGGAAATTAAGTAAGAAAACCAAAACATTCAAAAATATTCCATGCCTTGGTCAATGAGCTAGATATTATTAAAAGGCAACATTTTCAACAACCCTATGAGAGCTCATTCATCCCTAGTTATCACAATGATTTCCAAAATCATCCTTCCCATGCTTATCAACAACCACAAAAAAATTCACAATTTTTTTCCAGTATGTCCCAAGTGAAACTAAAATCCTTACAAATTTTCAAGAACAAATGAGGAATGTAGAAAGATAGCATGAGTATAATATGTGGCAGGAGGAGCTTGCTTATCAGGATGACATTTGTAGTAGTTAGCAACACAAAGGGAACAATATGATGTGCCTTTTTCTAGAATGCAACAATAGTATAACATACAAAAACAATAATATGAGGCACTTCTTGCTGAATGAGAGCAACATTATGAGATGCAAAAGTGGAAGTATAAAGAAGAATTTTAAAGGGAGTCAAGAGCTTGTGAAGAATTTTATGACAGAGATCGAAGATCAAAATGTGATTATTAGAAAATTGGATACTACATATAAAAACCTAAAAGAAATTCAAGTGGACAATGATATTTCAAATCATCCTATAATGCAAGAGGTTTCTAAGCCTATGATTCCTAGTTTTCTATGTTACAATCTTGCACAGGATGAAGGCCAAAGTACAATGACAAATGAGAATCCAATCTAGTGACATATGTTCATTCATGAAGAAAATGAGCTTGTACTTCATGATATACTTCCATATGCAAAGCTCATTCTAGAAGATTAGTCATCTCCAGATATTCCAATGCGGCATGAGAAGGAGGTTTGTAATTTTGATTTTCCAATTTTTAAAAATTTCCTTCCTAAGCAAAAAGCTAAATTTAAAGAGTATGAATCTTTACAAGAAGACTCTCATAGTGGAAAATGTGACATTTTTCAAAGATCATTTGATTTGTTTGATGAACTTCATGGTTTTGTAAGTGACGAAAAAGATGAAGTTCATGATGAAAAATAAGAACACCAAGATCTTCTCACATTGAATTTATGACAATAGGAAGTGGGTGATGATTTGGTTGCTTTGGTTATTCAAGATAATCATCAAGAGGTATGTAAGACTTCTATGTCTATCAAAATTGAAAATGATAATGATGAAGATATTTTTTGGGATTATTTGGAAACATTCATTATGGAATTAGACACCCCTCATAGATCAGCAAAAGGGATAAATGAAATTCAAGAGGTTATTGATGAGGAGACTGTTATGAAATTTTAAGTTCAAGAGAATTCAATGCATGAAAATTATTTTATTTGTAATGATGATGGTATGAGTAGACTAATAGATTTTTCAAGCTTTGATCACAAACATGAGGGACATGAAATAATCTCCACACATCTTAATTCTCTTGAAATTAATATTCCAAATCAGCTTGATGTGATGGTTGACAAGATAATTAATAGAGTTCAAAAGCGAAAATTCTTCCATACAAGGGACTACCCAATTAGACATTTGGTGAGGATGGATATTAAGCAGAAAGTTTTAGACATTGAATTACAAATTTTATTTCTATATGCAACCCATATTGGTAATGATTTTGACCAATTTCAAGAGGTATGCAAGCTAATCCATTATTTTCATGTCATACTTCAAGTGAAAATGACTATTTAAATCATATGGTATATCATTTTAGTTTTTTTGAGGTATGAAATCTACCCTATGTTGGTGAGAAAAAGGAAGCTATTTCAATCAATCATTAAATGGATGTATTTGAGGAATTTTGATGATTGATTAGCTTAGGATAGGGTAGAGTGTTTCAATTTTTATTTTCCATAAGTGCTGAGAGCATAATTTTAGTTTTAGTTTTGGAATTTTTCCATTGTTATTACTTAAAGGAAACTCTATTCCCAATAGATATCTAAGAAAACTAGTCACATGTCTAGAAGGAAGACATCCATCAGAGGTTGCCAAAATGTTATCTAATTTTCACCTTGTACGCTCAATCAGGATGAATGCTACAGGAGGTTGCATTTAATGTGAAATCTAACTAAATTACATGAAGAAAAAATGGATAAACAAGAGAAAATATATGTTGTGAGGAATATGCAACTTGAAGAATGAAAAAATATGAAGTTATTAGTTCCTATGGGAAGTGTACAAGTTTTATTGGTTGCTGATTTTGACTATTGCAGCACTTTGTACAAATGGTACAGTTATATATGAATATTTGATAATGAAAATAATTCTCAACTAAAATATATCTAATTTTTCTTTCATTTAAATCAAGTTTTAGGAATTTTCATGAAGAAATGAAAGAATTATACTCTTTTTAGTGACAATAACTTTGCCTAGAATTTTTTTTCTGAGCCTGCAATCAATAATTAAAAATTTGGTACAACCACATATGGATTCTTATGATAGTATAAATAGGTGAGGGGTTAGATATCAATGTTACAAACAAATTTTGTTTATTCTAGAAAATTTTTTATTGATGTATAGGGGGTTATATAATCCATTTTTTAAAATCTATTGTTTTAAAAAGAATGCTAAAACTTTTTTTTTTAAAAAAATTGCTAGGTAATTGAATTGTAAAAGCCCAAATATGAAGAGGTTTTAATGGATTAAATATTATTGTAAAACATTAAATAAAATTATGTTTTATAAATAATTTTATTTAAATGTTATCTTTAAATGTAAATTGGGGAAGTTGGGAAGATAAAGCATGCACTTGAATTTGCATTTAATGGAAATATTTAACTAGATGATATTTTTATGAATCATTCCATTTAAATTTATTTTTGAAATGCAAAAATTGAGGGAGTAATTTTATTTTATTATGCACAAGTCATGGAAGATTGGTGATTAGTTTCATTTGTTGTATTCACCTACCAAATAATTTGAGGAAAATTATGGATATGCTTCCATTTTGAGGAGATGATGAATTTGTGGGATTCAAATCTATTTATCCCCTATTCTTGAGCATTGTTTCAATGAGTTCTTACACTCTACCTCCTTTTGGGTTCTTGAATTTTACCTCCATGTAGAGATAGTGTTTTGTAGCTTAAGTCCTTTTGTAATGTAATTTTGAGCATTTTGGCTCCTTCCAAATAAATATGTAGCAAATATCCTCTTTGGTTTTATATATAATTTTTCATTTGTATTCTATGTCTTGTTAGCTTTAAGTTAGTGTGATTCTTTACAAATCCTTGCCTTAAAAGTTAAGTATTTATGAGACATGCAAGATATATTTTTCAAAGAATAAGTTTAATTTGTGTGTAATCTTGGTTTAAAATTTGTGAACAAGTTTCTTTCTTTTAAATTCTACATATTTTTGCATTACATGCACTTAATGTTAGTAGGGTCTTTCTATGATCAAGTTATATTCATTTCAGTTGTGAGTTTTCCCTTCAAAGTTGCATTACCTTCATAACATTGGTGAATCACCTAAGTTTATTTTATTTTTACTCTCTTTGCCCTTTTCCTACAAAGTTAAAGTTAGTTTTTAGAGGTGATTTAAGGGAAGTTGGCCCTTTGTACTAGAGTTTGATCCTTAACATGGCATACCCATAGGCCAAGGATCATCTCATGTTTCACTAGATTGTTGAAAGTTAATATTCAACATAAAGGCACAATCTAGGTGACAACAGATATAACAAGTTTGCTAGAACATGCCTCTATAAACTCTATCTTAGAACATACATCACCAAATCTTAAATAATTTTTTCTAGACCTATCCTTTCTACTTTCTATGTTAACTACATATACTAGATAGTAAAAAGTTTCTCCCATAACATGCTCAAATAGCCATTTGTACCATCTTAATCTTTTTGTTGTTCTTCTATTAGATATCATAGGAGACATCAAACATGCTATGTTGACATCAATGACAAAATCAGTCATGAATGGAACATATCATCATCAAACCAATCTACCAATCTTTCTAATCTTCCAAAAATCTCCCCCTTTGGCATTGATGGCAAGATAGAAGAAAAAATTGTAGTTCCAAGAATACCAACAAAAGACAGATAGTCTTCAAATCATCTACATCAACCATACTCCCCCATTGATATATCTCAATGTGCTCAATACTAAACTTGTTATTAAAAATTCATATCAAAATTATTGTTTAGTATAATACTTTTGTACAATGCTTCTCCCCCATAGTATAATTTTTTTCATGCCACACTTCTCCTGCATCAACATCAATGTCAAAGTTTTTTGAAACCAACATCTCTACATCAAACTCTGCAACAATTGATACTTAAATGGTCAACAAGAGTCCTAAATGACTTTGTCCTTCACATATACTCCCCCATATAGGAAGCATTAGCACCTAATCTAGATAAACAATGGTGCCCTATTACCCTAGAATGATGCACTCTTACATCTTCTACTCTGATGTAAGAAGGGGCATAACCCCAAGCACACCTCACAAATGCTCAAAAGTCTCTTTGGGAAGAGGCTTAGTGAAAATATCTGCAATCTTCTCTTTAGTGCTTACATACTCCAATCTGATTTCCTTTTTTGCAACTTTTTTTCTCAAAATATGATACTTAATAGAAATTTTCTTCATCCTTGAATGCAATACTATATTCTTAGACATATTAATCATGCTTGTGTTGTTATAATTATAACAATAGGCTCACTAATTTTTATCCTTATATCCTTTAGTATTTGCTTCATCCAAATAACTTGATTGCTTCTTGCTTAACCAAGAACCCAATCTTCCTCCAATAAAGAAAGCTCCTCCACTAGTGCTCTTTCTATCATCCATACTACTTGCCTAATCTAGATTAGTATAAGCACTGATAGTAAAATCATTAGATCTGTCATACCATAATCCAAATTCTAAAGTTAATTTTAGATATCTAAATATCATTTTAACTACTACATAATGCGCTTCTCTAGGATCAACCTAGAATCTTGCAACAATTCCAACTTGTTTTTGTATATCTAGCCTTGTGTGAGTTAGATATTTCAAACCTCCAATCATAGATTTGTACTTCTTCTACTCACTAGTAGGTGTCTCATCCTTAGTAGACAACTTGTGTCTAGTTACCATAGGTTTTCCAAGAGGGTTTACATGTTTCCAAATGAAACCTTTTTAGTAAATCCTTCAATTACTTTGTTTGAGAAATAAAGATTCCTTCTCTATTCTATACTATTTGCAATCCTAGGAAATATTTCATCTCTCCTATCATGTATGCTAGAATTCTTTTAGAACAACTGAGAGGAGGGGGGAGGGGGAGTTGTGGGGTGGTGGGGGGTGGGGTGAAATAGTTATTCAAGGTCCAAATGTACAAAATAAAACTTTTCACAATTCAATGAACCCATATATTATTCTTAACCATGCATGCATTCATTGTGTGTTAACTAAAATTTATATGTTAATGTAACATTAACATGAAAAAATATAAAATATAAAACATAACACATCCATCAGTACACTTAACACGATGATTGAATGTTGAAACCCAATTTGGGAGAAACCACGAGTAACATGCTACTCCTTTTTCACTCTTCTGAAGTGATGCCCTATTAAAGGCCAACACTATTAAAGGTTACAATACACACTGTTCAATGTGAACTAGTTAAGGGATTTTAATCAAACTATTAAAAATGAGCCTTGTTAGAGGACTTTAGGCCATTCACTTAGATTGCTACCCTATTAAAGGATTTTCCAATGACTGTTAGTCAACCTTTCTCCAAAGGATTTACCATAATCTGATACAATTGTTAGAAAGTAATAGGAGAGCTCTAATTTGATACAACTTACAACCTTACTTGTAGGTTATAGATCACTATTCAGTCCTCAACTCTACTTGGCTTCCAATTGTTTTAGCTTTGAGAACCTATTTACCCTCCAAGAATTCATCATCTTTAAGCCTTCTTGCTTAGTTTGCCATTGTAGACTTCTTCTCTCGGTTCTCTTGATGAAGCAAACCCTCTTCTTTCTCATTGTCAAATTTTTGCATCTAAAAACTCGCCAACTTCTTTTGCTTTATGACCAAATATCCCTACATATATGGATTTTAGAACTCTTTTTCCCACTCATTATTCATATCAAAATTAGGGTTATTGATGGATTAGGTAAGATACAATGTATCTACCCCATATCTTGTCTTCTCTAGAAAATTCTCCTAGAATCCATTTGAATTCACCTCCAAAATGGTTTACATAAGATTATGTGCCTTCAACTCATCAATTTTATCTTCCTATTGATTCACAAGTTCCAAGAAAATAAACTTGTCAACTTTTATTTGGTGAATCTTTGATCTTTTTCATAATGCAATAGCTTGGCATTATCAATTTACAGATGCTTGGCACATACCATGTTACTTAGCATCAACTATTTTGCTCCATACCTATTAACTTGCTTGACATCCACTAGAAATTGATTTCACTTGACTCTAGCTAGCTCTTTTCTTGACTTGCACTAACTTTGCTTAGCACCTTCTATTAGCTTGGTCAAGCTTAGCAAATGAACTTTGTCTTACCTTATTCTTCTAAAAATTTTAAGTGTAGCCAATCATTTTGTCACCTCAAGTAGATCATCAATACAATATTTCATCACTATATTAACTAATTCTTGCACTTCAATTTATAATCATAACTCAACCTTTCCTCTAGGTACTTTTGTTTCATCTTGTTGATCAAATCCTCCTCATCAATGAACTAAGTGATAGTGCTTGAATCATATAAGAAATTGTCTTACTAGCATGTAGCAAGTTTGACGTCAATGCTAAAACAATGATTGAAAACACATGGTCTTCTTACAATAATCTTTCCATTCAAATGATGTTCCTAATCATATATAAACAATCTCCCTCTTTGGGATTGATGACAAACCAAACTGATCAACCAATCAAACAAATGATGAATGCCTTGTTCTATCAAACTAATTACGTTAAACTAGTAAGGCAATATCAAAAAGAAAGCTTGTGAATAAAACTTCTCCCTCTATCAGGAACTCCTTCTTAGGTTACAAAATATCCTTCTTATCTAATTTTTCTCTATCATAGATCAGAAAAATATCTAAATATCTCCCTCAATTGTTATGATCCTTCCTCTTTATTTCTTTCAGTCTTCTAACCTCTTATGAACTTTTGATGATGTACTCTTCTTTCATTGTTCCTCCTATACATTATACTTTCTATTTACTTTCTCCCTTGATAGTTTGCTTTGATCATCTCCCTCTTGATTAGTATGCACTTGATTAGTTTACTATACATTTTCCCTCTTTGACAACAATGCCAAAGACAAATATTCAACACTTGGCATCTTGATATATGCAGACATAAGATTTTGTGGGCTCTTCAATTTTCTCTGTCTATCACCTTGCTTGTGATTGATTTGAAATCCCACCTTTGTGATTACTTTAGGTAATTTCCTAAAGTAAGATCCACTGCATCAATTTCAATGAAAGTAATGTCAACTTGTTTGATGAGGATATTCCCTCTTCCTTTTACATAGCCTTTGATAGGGGTATAACCCCTAATTTACATCTCATATACTCATAAGCATCCTTAGGTAATGCTTTGGTGAAGATATGAACAATTTTTTCCTTTGTGTTAATATATTCCATCTTCACCTCTTTGTCTTGAACCAACTCTCTTACATTATGATACTTATTGCAATTTGCTTTGTCTTTGTATGCATTATAGGATTATTTGATATATTTATAGCACTTGTATTATCACAATAAAGTGTCACTGGTTTAATGATCTCTTCATGCATTCCCTTAAGTAGTTGTTTGATCCATACAATGTTTGTGCAATTGATAGCAACAACAACATACTCTACTTCAACAGTAGATTGGGAAGTACAACTCTGCTTCTTGCTTCTCCATGTAACAAGTCTTCTACCTAAGAAAAATTCTCCTCTATTAGTGCTTTTCCTATGATCAATATTTCCAACCCAATCAGCATCAATGTAGGCTTTTAGTTTAAAATTTTCATCCTTCTTATAATATAAACCATACTCTTCTATTCCTTTCAAGTATCTCATTATTCTTTTCATATCCATCAAATGATTTCCTCTAGGATTAGAAAAGAATCTAGCAACTATCCCCATAGCTACTGCAATATTAGGTTTGTTGTGTACAACATATTACAATTTTAAAATCATAGATCTATATAATATTTGATTGAGCTAAGTTGAATCATCATTCTTTGATAGCTTGAGTGTTGTTACCATATGTTTACTTATTGGTTTTGAATCCTCAAGTCCAAATTTCTTTAATATCTGCTTGACATATTTTGACTGAGTGATATAAACACCATACTGCATTTGATAGACTTGTAATCCCACAAAGAATTTGATCCCACTAAACATTGACATTTCAAACTCTTGCTTCATCTGATTTGCAAAATTTTTACACAAAGCATCTTGTCCTCCAAATATGATGTCATCAACAAATATTTCAGATAATAGTATACATTTTTCTTTATCTATGTTCATATACAAATTACTCTTATCATCTATTCTTTCAAATCCAATCTTAACAAGATAAGTATGAAGTCCCCATACCATTATCTTAGTGCTTATTTCAATCCATATAGGGCTTTGTTGAGTTTGCATACCATGTTCTTATTTTTTTTATCCACAAATCTTTCTAGTTTTTCTATGTAGACTTCTTCTTCTAATATTCCATTAAAAAATGTAGACTTAAAATCCATTTGATAAACTTTAAAACTTTTGTATGTAGCATAAGCAAGCATAATTCTTACTCCTTCCATTCTTGCAATAGGAGAAAATGTTTCACCATAGTCAATTCCTTCTTCTTATTCATATCCTTTGTAGAGTAGTCCTTTTTTATTTCTTGTCACTTCACCATTATCATCTAGCTTGTTCCTAAATACCAATTTTGTGTCAATCACATTCTTGTCTTCTGGTCTAAGAACTAGGCTCCAAGTCTTGTTCTTTTCTATTTCCTGAATTTCCACTTCCATAGCCTTGTACCAATCATCATCTTCCAATGCATCTCTCACTATCTTAGGTTCCTTCATGCTTACAAAACATGATTCACTTCTCAACCTATTTCTTTTCATTGGCCTTATATCTTTGCCTCTAATGATTTGATATGTAGGATGGTGTTTTTTGACATATTTGGACAATCTTGGTTCAGTTCTTATGGTTTCATACTGTCTCTCAACTTTAGTATCACTATGTAAATTGTTGTTAAGTGTTTTAGCATCTCTTTCATGTGTGCTAATCTCAAAGTCAGATTTTGCATTCTCCTTATTCTACAACTTAGCATCTGAATGTAACTCGGCAATCTCATGATGTAACTCAGTAGTTGTTGACACTTGTTGTTGGCTTCCTACATGATTTATAACATCTTCTTTAGTAGGCATTCCTTCATAACAATATGCAAATGTCTTGTAATCTTTTGGTTCTTTTGTAGCTTCAGCCTCATGTGCTTCTATAAAATCATCAAAATTCACATTTTCACTTTTCACAATTTTGTTAGTGTTAGTAATTAAACACTTATAAGCTTTACTTATTATGGAGTAACCAAAGAATATACCTTCTTTATTTTTTTTGTTAGAGTAATTATTTGTTCACTCTTATTAATTAAATCCCTTTGATTTAATTAAATAATTTCCCTATTACTCTAGTTTTCTTAAGCTATCTTGTAGGTGCATATAATTAATATTTTATTAAATATATTGTGCAACCTAGTTTTTTTACGCTTTAGGTTACCCTTTTTGGGTTTCGATCTCCTTTTATAAAGATTGATCTCTTTGTATTTTTCATTATCATGAAGATCCATTGAATAATATTTTTCTTCTTCATCTAATTTTTTCAGATCAAACCCTTGCCTCTTCTTGTCTTTTTCTTCTCCATGACAGGTTTTATGCATGTAGGTTTTCTTGGGCTTGATGGATTTGGTATGTGGTTTTGCTCAAATCCTACATGGTATTAGAGCCAGATCTATTGCAGCTTGTTCGATGTTTCAAGAAAGAGGGAGAACAAGGGTTTGGTGGATCAGATCTAGTGTTTTTTTGAGAAAATAGGGGGGTCACAAATTTTTTGGATCAGTTTGAGGCAAAACTGACATCATGGATGGATTCAAAAGGTGTCAAAATCCCCATTTCCATATAAAATTTGTCTAATTTGAACAATGTTGATGTGGGAGGCAAAAAAAAATTGTCGTACAGGGCTGTACAGCCTCTACACGCAATTTGAGGCATTGTGAAATCCAAAATATTGCAAAAAAAAAATTTAGTGGCATTTTTTTGCCGTAGCGATTTAAAAAACTGCCTACAATCACCAAGATAGCTAGCGGTTAGTGGTAACCGCTTGGGGTCAGTGCTTGTGACGACTGCTGCTTAGCAGCCTCACAGCCGGTGGTGACTCTCGCCCACCACCGCGGCCACCAGTGGTTCTATCACCTTCCTCAACTCTGCCTCCACCCCAGTGGCAGCAATTTTTTTTGGTGGAGTTTTTTTTTTTTTTTAATTATTATTATTAAAAGAAATAATTTTTCTTGCATTTCATAGGGCCCGGTGGTTTTTTCTCCATAACTTGAGCATAGGGATGTATTTTTTTTATCCAAAAAATGTGTTGAAAAGTGAGTTCTGAGACAAATATGATGGTATAGGTGTTTTTGGGTTTTGATATAGTTTGGTTGCCTATTTTGGTAGTCAAATCTAGATGTTCTATTTTGCACTCTTAGAGGCATATCTTGACCATCTAATCTCCATTTTTTGACTTCTTTATATCACTGGAAAGCTCTTTTTGCACTCTTTCTAGTGATACTAGTTGTTGTTGAATATTTAGTTCCAAGAACATCTTATTTGATCTTTTTCATTTTAGCATTCTGGTGGATATCCTGATTGTTTGAGGTCCAGAGATCAATTTTGTTTCTTTAGATGCTTTGTTTTGGGTTCTACCTTTTGTTGTTTCAGCCTTATGTTTTTTCTAAGAAATTAAGAGAAGGTTATATTGTTGGTTCTAATGCTTCCTTAGTTCAATGGTTCATTAGTGTGAGCTATGTATTTAGTACCTAATCCTACATACTAGGCGATTGCAGTGGCTAGCTACCTATGCATTTCAGTAAAATGGATCATCTACTATATAGACACACTTGGTTCATGCTTTCTATTTTCATGGAGGTTCTTTAGATCAACACCTTTTGACAGAGTTTTGTGGCTTTTCATGCTTCAGTGGTTATCTTCATGATCTCTCTTTGTTCCTATCTTCTCAAACATTCTTTGCTATCTCTTTTTAGAGAGGGGTTTTTCCCACTGGCTTTTCTCCTTTGTCTCCAATTTACAAAGATTTCCTTGTATTGGGTACCTGATTAGGCCTTGTTGTTGGGACCCATTTTTTTGCTTTCATAGCTGTGCTAGGTTAGCTTACCTCCTAAGCTTCATTTAAAAGAGGGTGTTAGAGTAATTATTTGTTTACACTTATTAATTAAATCACTTTGATTTAATTAAATAAGTTGCCTATTACTCTAGTTTGCTTAAGCTATCTTGTAGGTGCATATAATTAATATTTTATTAATTATATTGTGCAACTTAGATTTTTTAGGCTTTAGGTACTTTTCAAGTTTCGATCTCCTTTTATAAGGATTGATCTCTTTGTATTTTTCATTATCTTGAAGATTCGTTGAATAATATTTTTCTTCTTCATCTAAGTTTTTCAAATGAAACCCTTACATCTTCTTGTCTTTTTCTTCTCCACAATAGGTTTTCTACATGCAGGTTTTCTTTGTCTTCGTGGATTTGTTATGTGCTTTTTCTCAAATCCTACACTTTCATCAAACTTTCCACCCCTAACATGTTTAAGAATATAGCATTTTCTTCCAAATACCTTAAAATATTTCACATTAGGTGGATGACAATACCATAGTTCAAAAGGTTTTGAGTGAATACCTTTCTTTACTCGCACATGGTTCAAAATGTATATGGTAGTACTTACAATTTCTCTCCAATATTTTAGAGCAACGATTTTCTCCATCATGATTGTTTTGGCATAGTCCATTATAGACTTATTTCTTCTTTTAGCAATTCCATTTTATGGAGGGGGTCCTAGGTGCTGATGTCTATCTTTTGATTCCTTTGTCATTGCAAAACATCTCAAACTCATGTGAAGTGAATTTACCTCCTTTTTCTATTCTCAAACATTTCAAGCTCTTACCTATTTCTTTCTCAAATCTTGCCAAGTACTAGTTAAACATTTGAAAAGCAACTTAATTTTTCTTAGAAACATGACCATCATCATTCTAGAGTAATCATCAATAAGAAACATTATATACTTATCTCCTTTGTAGCTTTGAACCTCAATAGGTCCACACAATTCTATATGAATAATTTCAAGTATTTTCTTATAGGTATAAGCTTTACTTTTAAAGCTTGACTTTTTCATCTTGCCTAGCTGGCATTGTTTGCACGTTATATTTTCTAGTTTCTTCAAATTTTCTAAACCTCTAACTCTTTTAATGTTATGGATACTAATCAAATTATCAAACTTAACATGACATAATATTTTGTGCCAAAGCCATACATCATTAAATTTTTCAATAAGACAAGTAGTATCTTCTATATCCAAATAAAATAGATTAGTCCTAGTTTGATCACCTTTTCCAATTAAGTTTCCATTTGTATCATATATCTTGGCTGATTTATTTTCAAACTCAACTTTACATGCCAAATTATTCAACTTTGACACACATAATAGGTTAAAATTCAATCCTTCAACATAATAAGTATTATCACATAAAATCTTGTCTATGAGTTTGATAGACCCTTTTCATTTTATCAAACATGGTGCATCATTTCCAAATCTTACATTATTTCCATCATAATAGGTTAAGGTAATGAACTTACTTTTGTCTGCAGTCATGTGATGTGAGCATCCACTATCAATGATCCATTTTTCATTCTTGTTCACACAAGTCATAAGTGTAGTAGGATCATCCTCATCTAATTCATCCTTAATTGCAACATATAGCACTTCATCATCATTTTCATCAAAGTCATGTTCATCAGCAATGTGGCATGACTTCTTGCCTTTATCTCTATAGTATCTTCCATCATCTTCTTTTCTATTTTTCTCCTTTTTTCCTTCTCTAAAGTTCTTATGTGTACATTTTACTACAATATAGACAACTTCATTGCAATTACAACAAATGATAGGTAGGTTACTTTTGAATTTACCTTTTCCTTTATGGAATCTTCTAGCCAACAATGCTTCCAACTATTCAATGTCTTCCTCAGCTATACTACTATCACTAGATGCATACATTATCTTTATTTTCTTCTTCTTTGGCTTTACCTCCTCAAAATCCTTTAGTAACAATTTGGATTTGAACATTGAATCAATACTCTTTGGTTTGTAGTTGTTCAAATTTGATAACTCAAAAATAGTGAGTCTTCCTACCAGTCCTTCAAGGGTTAGATCATTTCCTAGCTTACATCTTAACTCTTGGATTATATACACTCTAATAGCATACACAGACAAAAATGTTCTCAATACTTTACTTAGCATAGTATCATCATCTATTTTACTAGTAGCACCTTTTATTGCACTAACAACTTCTTTTATTCTAGCAACATATTGAGCATTATTTTCACCTTCTTCCATTCTTATGCCATCAAACTTACCTCTGAGGCTCTTTGACTTGCCTCTTTGAACATTTTTGTCTCCTTCAAAGATGGTTTCTAAAGCATCCCACATCTACTTTGAACTCTTAAGGTCTTTGATATCATCAAACTTAGGATAGCTTATGACAGAGGCAATCTCCAACATTAGTTGATTGTGTTCTTTATTTTTCTTCAAATCTTCTATAGTTAGGGCTCCTGTTAGATCAACATGTTCTACTAAAATGCAAGATTGTGCATAATCTCCAAGTACTCCATGGTTTAGCTTCATCAAACTTTTTCATGCAAAATAGTTATCTCTATTTATCTTGGGTACTCCTTTTTTTGACATCTTGATCTTTATGCTTTTGGTATCTTAAAACTAATCTTCTTAAGAAATTGCACTCTAATACCAATTGTTGGAATTCTTTTAGGATAACTAAGAGAGTGGGGGGGGGCATGGGTGGGGTGGGGGCTGAATTAGTTATTCAAGGTCTGCATATACAAAATAAAACTTTTCACAATTCAATAAACCCATTTAACCTTCGTATCCATGCATGCATTCATTGTGTGTTAACCAAAACTGATATGTTTTAGCCAAAATTGTTATGTTTTAGATTAAGGTAAAAATAGGTTTTGAAAGGACCCAAAACCCTTAACAAAAAAGAAAAAGATAATCCAATAAGCACAACCAGGTCTTACAAGGACCTAAAACTTGCAACATAAAAGTTACAAAATTAGGTTTTATAGGGACCTAAAACCACAAAATAAGACTATAAAATGAAACTAGGCTTTACAAGGACCTAGAACCTAGTGTTTGAACAAAAGAAATGAAAAATAGATAAAAAAACCTAGACTAGAGACCAGTTACTAGTACCACTACCAAAACAGAGACCAGTTACCAGAAAAATCACTAGCTACTAGTACAACTCTTTGATCATTTTCACCACCTCTTTACTCACCTCCATAGTGCTTTGGATGGTATCAATAGTAGATCCCCTAGTTAACTTGGGTGCCTTCTTTCTTGAGCTCTATATTGTTCTTTTGCTTGGTCCACTGGAAGACATGATTTCTTCATTATTTATTTTCCTTAAGCTAGCAATAGCTGCACAAATGTTGGAAATAAACTACTCCATCTTATTACCACTCTCTTTAATCAAAAGAAAAAGTATATGTTCATATTCCTTTAGTTTATTTGGAATGTTACCAACCTAAACTTCCATCTAAATGATCTTTGCTCAGTTAGCTTCCTAGTCCTATTGTATCATTCCTACTTTTCTTTTCAAATTCATAGTATGAAGGAAAGAAAGCATAGTGTTCTTACTAGTAGAATCATCCTTCTCCTTCCCTATTTCTTCCTTACTAGTTGACACATCCTTCTCTTTCCTCAAAATTTCCTCTATAGTCATAGCATCCTTACTAGTGAGGTCCCCCTTTTCCTTTTCCATTTCTTTATTTTCATCACTCACTCTCTGGGTATGCTCACTCTAGTTTTTTTCCTCTTCTTCAATAATATCCAACCCAATATTTTTTTCATTACCCTCTTCAGCCTCATCCTTACTAGTCTTGCCCTTATTGCCAAGGTAACTCTCCATATTTGAACTAAGGTCTCGCACATCCATATTCGCCTCATTCTCTATAATCTTATCATTATTATTATCTAAATTCTTAGACTCAGTAATTTCCTCTACATTTCTTTAAGGATTTTCTTGCTTTAGACTCCTTCTCATACTAACCCTTTCTTCAAACTTACTCTTCCTAGAGTAGGTTTCACTAATAGAGCCCTTCTTTTTCTCAAAGGGAGGGGAAGAAACAATAACCTTGTTCTTATAGTAATTCCCAATTAATAGGATTAGCCCTTCATGTAAAATCGAATAAGACTCTTTTTTCCTATGGGCTTGAAGACTTTGAAGCAAAGAAAATATTAGATAAAAAGGAAATGAGATCCTATCCTTATACCAAAAATGATTTAGGAACACAAAATGAAATTTATGAATATTATTTGCCCTACCATCTAAAATAAAATACTTATAGATGCATGAGAGAACGTCTTGCCAAATAGTCTTAATTTGACCCAGTTCATAAAAGTTACCATTCTTTTCCAAATTCATTTCTTACTCATCAGTCTTCAAAAATTTCTTAAACATAGCATTAGAAATGTTGATTTCCTTATTGAATTTCATGCCCTCCTAAGGTAGTCCTATAACCTTGACTATGAGATTTTTAGAGAAATGAAGCATCACTTTGTGCATGGAAACCCTATCCTCGATCCAATTTTTGAAGAATGCCTCTATGACATGTGGTTTATAGCCATGAAGGTGGTCCAGGTAAGTGGTGACATTACCCTTCTACAAAATCTACTAGATAGAGGCTTTGGCCTTCCATGCTTTATAGTTCTTTGGTTCCTATTTTATCGGTTCCCCTTTGATTTCCAAAAAATTTGTTTCCCTGTGAAATGCCAAAGTCAAGAAAACATGTAGATGTAAAGAATTAAGAAAATCCAATGTTTTCATTAAAACAACTAAGGCACTCATTAAAACACATACGTGACAAGCCGAAATAATAATCACATTAATGTACTTTCTTGGGAAAATAACACTGGCTTCTATAACCCCACTTCCATTTATCATTAAATTGCTAATCTTATCAAATCTTTCCCTTGGTCACATGAGTTTTGTCATAATTAATTAGAGCTTTTAGATCCATGCTCCTACTTAGCTCATCATGCCATGTCATCATACACTCTCATTGGATAGCCTAGTTAGCAATCTAGTTAGCCACAACATTTCCTTCACAAAATGAATGAGATATAAAGACTTTCTCAAATTTATCCATTAAATATTTAATTTCCATGATAGAAGATATATTTCACTCATTGATACATCAAAACTAGTGAAGCCAAGGTCAATGTAAAATAGAGTATTATTTGGCAATCAAAAGTTGATATCAAATTGAGCCCTCCAGTGCCCTTATCTCCAAGGTGAAACACTCAAAATCTAGTGTCTATGTTGTATAGTTGTATTAGAAATATATAGAATATATGAATTAAATAATAATAAATAACATTATGTGTCCTCTTATGTCACCAATATGAACTATTTATTATTACAATAGGAAAATAACATGAAAACTAAGGTATTTCCCATAGTGATGATTCTGTGTCCATTACTCATAAATGGTTTAACACACCATAGCAATTAAACTGGTACTAAAATGAAGAAAACAAAATAACTAAAAAACTATATTTTAAATGACAATAAAGGTGTTGGAACATGTCAAATATTTTAGTTATAATATCTGACATGGTTCAATAATCTTCTATGAGATCATTTCCTTCAATGGTAGCACTTTTATTTTGGAAAAATATTGGTCAACAAAGTTACCAATTTAAATCACTGAGTAGGAGATGAAGCACCCACTTAAGATTTCTGACAGGGTTTTACAACCTATTGTGAACTCCTTAACTAATATGATAGTAATTTCTTAAATAGATTGTCTTCTTGAAAAGAATAACAAGCTTGGCACATGCACTCCCCTCAAAAACTTAGCTATACTAAAATCTTAAAGAAAAAAGTAAAGCCACATAATATTTTTAATTTTTAATTGGTTGCAATTTATAGAATAAGGCACCCTTACCCATTCTATCCATCTCTCTATAATCCTCATTCAACACATTTGCATCTCACTAGCAAAGGAAAAAGGCAATAGAGTATTACAACTAAAACCTACTTTAAGCATAATGGGGAGATAACTAAAGCATTAGATACATTTAATTTTTTAAGACAAGGGCTCTTAGAATTTTCATTCGTTGATAACAATTACCTTAGAGAAAATCAAGCCTATCTAATTCCTTTCAAATAATAGTCAAATTTTTTTGTTTAAAAGTAATAATACTTGAACTCATACCTATTCTCAATTTTAAAGGGTTTAACCATCCTATTAGAAGTGGTCTTAGTTAGAGGACTTTGAACATTCACTTGGAATGTCACCCTATTAAAAGATTTACAAATGGCTATTAAACCAACCTAAGTCCATAGGATTTTTACCCTAATCGATACAATTTCTAGAGAGTAACAATAAGGGGTTTTTACCTTATTACAATTCACAACTTATCTTGTAGATTTTACATATCTATTCAACTCTTCACATTGTCTAGCTTACAATCTTTGTAGCTCTTAATAGCTTTCCCTCCTTTCAAGCTTTGTCTCCTTGAGTCTTCATGCTTGATGTACTAGTGTAATCTTTTCTATGACCACTAATTGAAGAAGAGTCTATGTGCTCTATTCCTCCTCCTTCTTGACACCCTTCAACCTCTTCACAATTTTGGCACTCCAAAAGCTCTTGCTTCTTGGTCTGTGACTCCTTAAACAGAAGTTTGGAATTATTTTTTCCCACTCAATTCTTCTCTCCTTTATTTTTCTTTTGAATTAATTAGGTAGGATTCATTGAATTGAACCCATATTTTGTTCTTTCTAGAATCATCTTGAGGAATCCTCTTGAATTCATTCAAAAATAGTTTACATAAAATTCTATTCCACTAGCTCATCATCCTTATCCTCCAACTAGTTCACAAAATTCAAGGTAACAACTTTGTCAGCTTGGATCTAGCAAATCTTTAACTTTTCCAATAATGCAACAACTTGGCACTATTGAAATTTTGGTGCTTGGCCCATACTATGTTACTTGGCATTAACAACATTTTACTGATGCTCGACACCTCTTGTGGATTCACTCAACATCTACTAAGTTTTTTTGATGCTCAACACCTATTACTTTGCTTGGCACATGAACACACTTGGCTCCTTCTATATCACTCGGTGCATACTAGATTTTTCATTTTGTCGACACTAACTAAGAATTTTCTTGGCTTGAACAAGCTTGCTTAGCACTCATTAATGAACTTACTTAAGCTTCAAAGTCAACCTTATTACAATTTATTCCTCCAATGTTTCTAAGTATGGTGAACCTTTGTATTTTCAAGTATGTTATAAATACATCATTTAACTATTGTCTTAACTAATCTTTGCACTTCATTACAAAGCCATAACTCAACCTTTCCCTTAGGTGCTTTTGTTAAATCTAGTGGATTAAATTGTCTTCATCAATCAACCAAGTGATAGTACTTAGATCTTATAATCAATTGTCATTTCAGCAAGTATTGAAAACATTCTTTCAACAACAATCTTCCTTCTTTACAAAAATCTCCCTTTTTAATAGTATTCACTTTTCAATTAGATTTCCAAAAATTTCCCTCTTTAGCATTGATGGAAAACCAAACTGATCAACACAATCTTCCTTCTTTTCAACAATCTCCCTTTTTGATAGTATTCAATTTTCAATTAGATTTCCAACAATCCCCCTCTTTGGAATTGATGGAAAACCAAACTGATCAACCAAGTTAATAGAATGCTAACTAGGTTAAAATAATAAATCAAATGCCAAAAAGAAAAGTTTACAAAACTATTCATTCTATCAGCAACATAAGTTAACTTATGACTCCCTCTAAATTTTTTGTTAATAAATGGTCTTCCTCTAATTGATTCTTGTTTGTACTGACTCCCTCTGAGTTGCTATTTCCTTTTTCATATCTATACATCTATTGTTGATTAGTTTCTTCATTATTTTCCCTCAACTATTGATCAATTTCTTCATCTTTCTCCCTCTTTCACAACAATGCCAAAGACATACTCTTTCAACATCCTAATATACAAGTGTAGCATTTTTAGGTACTCTAATTTCTCCTTTTTCACCTTGCTTGTGACTGATTTGGAACTTCAACACTTTTTAATTACTTTAGGCATAATCCTAAAGTAAATATCCTCTACATCAATTTTAAATATTTCAACAATCAACTCATTTGATGCAGGGTAGTCCTTCTTTATCATTAAGTAGTCTTCGCTAGGGGTATCACACCTAACTTATCTCTAAGATACTCAAAAGCATCTTTAGGTAGTGCTTTTGTAAATATGTCAACAATTGGTTCCTTTGAACTGACATATTCCATCCTTACTTGCTTATCTTCCACCAATTCTCTTACATAGTGATACTTGATTACAATATGCTTTGTTTTGGCATGCATCACAAGATTATTTGATATGTTGATGGCACTTGTATTATCACAATAGAGTATTATAGGTTTCGTTACTTCTTCCTTCATACCTTGCAAAAAATGTTTTATCCATACAATATTGGTGCAATTGATATCAACTACAACATATTCAACTTTTGCTATGGACTATGAGGTACAACTTTACTTGTTGTTAGTCCAAGTAATCAATCATTTTCCTAAGAAAAGTGCTCATCCACTGGCACTTTTTCTGTCATCAATATTACTTCCCCAATCTATATTAGTGTAGACTCTCAACTCAAACTTTTCACTTATCATGTAATATAAACCAAAGTCACTAGTTTCTTTTAGGTACCTCAATATACTCTTTACTACCATCAAATGACTTTCTCTTGTGTTAGCAAAAAATCTTGCCACTATTCTAAAAACTAATGCAATGTCTAGCCTACTATGTACAACATGCTATAGCTTTCCAATCATTGATGTATACATTTTTTGATTTACTTCAGCTGACTCACCATTCTTGGATAACTTATGTCCTATTACTATTGTTGTACTAACTGGTTTTGAATCTTCTAATTCAAATGTCTTGAGTATCTCCTTGATGTACTTTGATTGAGTCACCAATATTCCATGCTTCAATTGATGTACTTGCAATCCAACAAATAATTTGATTTCCCCAAACATTGACATCTCAAACTCATGTTTCATTTGATCAGCAAAATCTTTGAACATGACATCAACAAATATTTCAGATATCAAAATGTCTTTATCTTATTCTGCCTTGATTTACAAGTTGTTGTTTTCATCTATTCTTTCAAACCATATCTTCACAAGATATTTGTGTAGTCTCTCATACCATGCTCTATGTGTTTGCTTCAAACCATAGAGTGCTTTATGTAGTTTGCAAACCATATCCTTTTTATTGTCATCAACAAATCCCTTTGATTTTTCTATGTAGACTTCCCCTTCTAGTATACCATTTAGAAAAGTAGACTTTACATCCATTTGGTAGACTTTGAAACCTTTGTAAGTAGCATATGCAGGTAGTGTTCTTACTCTTTTAATTCTTGCAACAAGGGAAATTGTTTCCCCATAGTGTAGTCCTTCTTCTTGTGCATAGCCTTTGCAAAGTAGTCTAGCCTTGTCTCTTGTTATCTCACCATTCTCATCAAGTTTGTTCCTAAAGACTCATTTTGTGCCAATTATATTTTTATAAACTAGTCTAGGAACTAGGGTCCAAGTGTTGTTCTTCTCAATCTGATCTATCTCTTCTTCCATAGCTTTATGTCAGTTATCATATTGTAATGCATCTTTTAGTATTTTGGGCTCAACCTTGCTCAATAGACATGATGCATTCCTTAGTCTATTCCTTGTCATTGGGCTTGCATCCTTATCACCAATGATTTGTTCTGCAGGGTGATGTCTTCTTACATACTTTGCTAGCCTTCATTCTATCCTTCTTTCCATGTATGATCCTTCAGCTTCAAAGTCAATTTGCACTTCTCATTCTAGTATTTCATCATCTCCTTCTCATGTACTAATTTTAGAATCAAAATGTGCATTCTCTTCATTCTGCAACTAGGCTTCTAAATGCAACTCAACATTCACTGGCTATGACTCAGCTGATACTAAATTTTTTTGCTGATTTCCAACTTGATTGGCAACATCATCTTCAGTTCATATTCCTTCATAGAAGTATACAAAGGATCTATAATCTTTTGGTTACTTGGATTCATCAACTTGGGCTTCTAAATGCTCATCAAAATTTACATTTTCACTCTCCACAATCTTGTTAGTGTTAGTATTCAAACACTTATATGCTTTTCTCCTAGTGGAGTATCCAAGGAATGTGCCTTCATCACTTTTTGCATCAAACTTGCCATTTCTAGTATCCTTAAGAATATAGCAATTAAAACCAAATACTTTGAAATGTTTTGCATTAGGTGAATGACCACACCAAAGTTCAAAAGGTGTTACATTTGTATCTTTCTTGACTTGAACTCAATTTAGGGTGTAAACAGTAGTACTTATAACTTCTCTCCAATACTTCAGAGCAGCATTTTTCTCCATCATCAATGTGCTAGTATAGTCTGTTACTAATCTATTCCTTCTTCATGTAATCTCATTCTGTTGTGGAGTTCTTGGTGCTAATGTTTTCCTTTTGATACCTTTGTCATTGATAATATCTCAAACTCTTTTGATGTAAACTCTCCTCCTCCATCTGATCTTAGGCACTTTAGACTTTTATCTATTTCCTTCTCAACCCTAGCCAAGTACCACTTAAAAATTTGAAATACATCAGATTTTTTCTTTAAGAAAATGGTAGTCATCATCCTAGAATAGTCATCCACAAATAGCATTATGTATCTATCTCATAGGTGGCTTTGTATTTCTATTGGACCACATAAGTCTATATGGACTAACTCTAGTACCTCTTTGGAACTATAGGTTTTGCTTTTGAAGCTTGGTTTGGTCATCTTTCCTAGTTGACATTGTTTGCACATTATGGTTTTAGGCTTCTTTAGCTTAGGCAAACCTCTAACTTTCTTCTTTTTGTTGATGCTAATTAGATTGTCAAAGTTAAAATGACACAACCTTTTATGCCATAACCACACATAATCAAGTCTAATAATAAGACAAGTTGCGTCTTCCATTTATAGGTAAAATAGATTACTCCTAGTTTGTTCACCTTTTCTTGTCAGATTTTCATCAATATCATAGATTTTGGTAGTTTTGTTTACAAATTCTACTTTGCAACCTATATTTCCTAACTATGATACACTCAACAAATTGTAGTTCAATCCTTCAACATAGTATGCATTATCACATGAAATTTTCTCTATAAGTTTAATTGAACCTTTTCCTTTGATTTTACATTGAGCATCATTTCCAAATCTAACACTATTTCCATCATATTGGGTAAAGGTAATAAACTTACTTTTATCTCCAGTCATGTGATGTGAGCATCCACTATCTATGATTCACTTGTCATTCTTGTTCACACAAGTCACCAGTGTTGTTGCTTTATCTTCATCTGATTCATCCTTCATGGCTTCATAGACTACCTCATCATCATTCTCTTTAGAATCTTCTTCAACAATGTAGCATATTTCTCCTTTGTCCTTGTAATCTCTACTATCATCTTCTCTTTTGGTCTTGTACTTGTTTCCTTCTTTGTAGTTCTTCTTCTATGTACACCTTGTAGCAATATGTCCTACTTCATTGCAATTGAAATAAATGATAGGAAGCTTACCTTTGAATTTACCTTTTCCTTTGTGAAATCTTCTTTCTAGTAGTGCTTCCAATTGTTCGACATCTTCTTCATCTATGTTGCTATCACTGGATTCATGTTTTCCTTTTCTACTCTTCTTCTTTGATTTCACCTCCTTAGTATCCTTTAATGTTAGCTTGGCCTTAAAATAAAATTCAAGATTCTTAGGTTTGTAGTTGTCAAAGTTGGACAAGTCAAATGCAGTAAGTCTTCCCACTATACCTTTAAAGGTTAGTGTGTTTTCTAGTACACATCTTAGCTCTTGGATGGCTAAAACTCTAATAGCATGAATGGATAGAAAGGTTCTTAAATATTTTCTATTAATAGTATCATCATCCAAATGACCACCTAGACTCCTTATTGCACTTACCACTTCTTTCATTCTAGAGGCATATTGAGCAACTTTTTCACCTTCTTCCATTTTCATGTCATCAAACTTTCTTCTGTGGATTTCTCTCTTTGTTCTTTGAACATTCTAATCTCCTCCATAGATATCTGATAGGGGTTTCCACATCTTGAATGTAGTATCACATCCTTTGATGTCATAAAAATTAGAATAATTGAGTGTAGAGGTAATCTCCAACATTGCCTGATTATGCTCCTTCCTTTTGTTTTGGTCATCTATAGAGAGGGATCTAGTTAGATCTACATGTTCCACTTCAATTGAGTTTTTTGCATGATCACCTATTAATCCAAGGTGCAATTTCATCAAAATCTACCATGCAATGAAGTTATCTTTGTTGATCTTGGGAACTTCTCTCTTGGACATCTTGATCTTCCTGTTTCTAGTACCTTCAAACTAAACCAGCAGATGGCTTTGATATCAATTGTTAGAAATGCTTTAGAATAAATGAGAAGCGAGGTGAATTAGTTATTCAATGTCCAAATTTCCAATTAAAACCTTTTTCATCAAGTAAAGTGAACCTTTAAAATTGTTCTTTCATCCAAGCTTAAACTTTCCTACTTAGCAAGTTACTATAAATCAACATGCAAGTATCATACATGAAAATCAACACATAACACAGTGATTTATGTTGAAACCAAATTTGGGAAAAACCACTTGTAACATGCTACTCAATTGTAACTCTTCTAAAGTGATGCCCTGTTAAAGGCTACAACACACTATTAAATGTGACCTGGTTAAAGGATTTAACCACCTTGTTGGCAATGGGCCTAGTTAGAGGACTTTGAACATTCACTTGGAATGTCACCCTGTTAAAGGATTTACAAATGGTTATTAAACCAACCTAAGTTCAAAGAATTTTTACCCTAACAATAAGGGGTTTCTTCCTGATTACAATTCACAACTTATCTTGCAGATTTCAAATCTTTGTTCAGCTCTTCACATTGTCTAGCTTACAGTCTCTACAGATCTTGATAGCTGGCCCTCTTTTCAAGCTTTGTCTCCTTGAATATCCATACTTGATGTACTAGTGCAATCTTTTCTATGACCACTAATTGAAGCAAAGTCCTTATGCTTTGTTCCTCCTTCTCCTTGATGTATTCTCCTTGACACCCTTAAACCACTTTGCATTTTTGGCACTCCAATAGCTCTTGCTTCTTGCTCTATGACTCCTTAAATAGAAGTCTAGAATTATTTTTCCTACTCAATTCTTCCTTCCTTTATTTTTAGTTTGAATGGATTAGGTAGGATTCATTGGATCTAACCCATATTTTGTTCCTTCTAGAATCATCTTGAGGAATCCACTTAAATTTGCTCAAAAATGGTTTACATAAAATTTTCTGCCACCACCTCATCATCCTTATCCTCTAACTGGTTCACAAAATTTAAGGTAACAACTTTTTCAACTCAGATCTAGCGAATCTTTAACTTTTTCAATAATGCACAAACTCGATACTATTGAAATTTTGGTGCTCGGCACATACTGTGTTACCTGGCATTAACTATATTTTACTAATACTTGGCACCTACTATGGATTCACTCAGCATCTGCTAAGTTTTTTTGATGCTCAACACCTATTACTTTTCTTGGTACCTGAACACACACAACTCCTTCTGTATTGCTCAGTGCATACTAGATTTTTCATTTACTCGATACTAACTAAAAAATTTCTTGGCTCAAACTAGCTTTCTCAACACTCATTAATGAACTTAGTTAAGCTTTGTAGTGAGCCTTATTACAATTTATTCCTCCAATATTTCTAAGTGTGGCCAACCTTTGTATCTTAGTGTATGTTATCAATACATCATTTAACCATTTTCTTAACTAATCCTTGCACTTCATTACAAAACCATAACTCAACCTTTCCCTTAGGTGCTCTTGTTACATCTTGTTGATTAAATTCTCTTCATCAATCAACTAAGTGATAGTATTTGGATCTTATAAGCAATTATCATTTTAGTAACTACCAAGTTTGACACCAATGATGAAATAATGATTGAAAACATTCTTTCAACAACAATCTTCCTTCTTTGCAACAATCTCCCTTATTGATAGTATTCACTTTTCAATCAGATTTCCAACATCGGCAACCTGAAACCACAAAAGCATCGATGTGTATTTCATTTCAAACACCCAAATTAGAAACTAAAAAGTGGATTTAAAAGAAACTATTAAAATCATTTCTTATTTAATCAACACGATCTCTTCATGGGAAGTTAATGGAAAAAGATTAGTGTTGAGATGTTGAGAAGACTTGACTACAATCTAGACTTCAAGACAATGAGCTTCTCTAATAAACTCTAAAGTCTTGTAGTTGACAAGTCGAATCTAAAGAGCTATCAGTGCCCTCAACCAAACAAATGGGTCTAGAAAGTTAGAATGTTAGAATGGTGGAGGCAAGTTTTGAGACTAGAGATTTTCAATGATATCAACATTTCAAATCCAAGACCATCAAGTCTATTTAGCCTCTGCCTCCCACTCACATCTATGGACAATGGGCTACCAGATCAAGTCTGATAAAAGTAGGACTTCATATATTTTATTGCAAATGTATTATTAGAGGATCAACACCCTACATACCTGCGTTTTTGAATACAATTTCAAATTTTGGCATGCCCTTTCTCATACTTCCATGTCTGCACATATAGGTTGTAGAATGCCTACCAATCACATTCACATAGGGTTTGAAAAGACATTTCATAGTTTACTTTGGGTATCTACTAATTAGAAAGAACTAAAAATGAAAATGGAAAAGTTAAATGTAATTAGGATTTCACAGTTTATAACATCAACAGATGCAAAAATGACATTTTTGGGTCATAATTTAAGAAATTGTAAAAATATGCATAGAAGTATATTTAAATTTAAATATTAAAGTTATTAATTATTATAAATGTAAAATAGATATCTATTAGAAAGCTTCTAAATTAATATTAAATAATTTTATAAAGAAAATATATATCGATTAGAAAGTTTCTAAATTAAAAAAGATTTTCTTTATATTCTTAGACTTGTTTATAAATTATTATTATTATTATTTTATATATATATATATATATATATATATATATATATATATATATATATATATATATATATATATATATATATATATATATATATATATATATATATATATATATATATATATATATATAATCAAATAATTTTATAAAGAAAATATATATCTATTAGAAAGTTTCTAAATTAAAATTGATTTTCTTTATAGTCTTATACTTGCTTCTAAATAAAATTAATTTTTTTTATAAAATCAATTGAGTATATATCTTTATTTTTTAATTATATAAATTTTAAATTTAGAAACCTATTTAAAAGAATATATATCAAATTAAAATCAATTTGGAAACTTTCTAATCTTAACGTATTTTGTTTTCTTTATTTTTAAAATTGTTTACAATATAGCTTTATTTTGTTATTAAAATTTGTTTCCAATTTTATTTAGTTATAAAAAAAAAAGTATTATTTTAATAAATTATTATTGTTATTGATGATATTTTAATTTTATTTAGTAAATATAGTGAGATTTATTTCCATATTTTTATAATGCATTGTTCATTTTAAAAAATTGATCTTTGTTGTAAACAAGTTAAATTAATTGAATTTAAAATGATATTTCCATAAATTATCCTATATATTTACAAAATAGAATATCATATCTATTTTAAAATATGTAGTAGTATTTAGTATTCAATTTGAACATATTTAGGCACACATAACATATCTTTAATTAATTTTGAATTTTTGAAGAAAATAAATATATTTTGTATAATTTTAAAAAAATACTATCATAAATAGTTTAATTTGTATGAATTGTATTATCAATTGTAATGGTTATCCAATATATTATTATGATTAATATTTATTATATGACATTTGTATATTAAATTATTAATAAATAGTAAACTATTGAGAAATGCAATAATCATCCATGAATGTGTAAAGGAAAGTATATGATTGCAAAATGCTTAGATGAATTATCTAAACTTGTAACAAGAATAGTTACATTTAGAGATATTAACAAATAGTGGTTGGATTATTCACACAATAAGTATTGGCTAACAAGCATTATTGATAAAACATAACTTCTAAGTACATATAATTCTATGATATTATTAAATGTTTGTACAAATGAGTAATAATTATTTATTAGTTATTTTTATTCATATACTTAATTATTTAGTTGTTATTTTATCAGATGATCACATTAGTTATTTATACTTCTTGTGCAAAAAAAAGGGTAGAATTTGATTAACTTTGGTCAAATAACTAAATGTTTTAGTCATGTAGTCATTTATTTTTTAAATTTCTACTACTGATAGTTGAATCCTAATAGCAATATCCTATTTTTATGCACCTCCATAATGTTAATTATAATTGCAAAGGACTTAGATAAAGTTCACAACCTTCTAACAAGAATAGTTACTATTTAGAGACATTGTCAAATAGTGATTGGATTGTTCATGTAATAAGCTTCTCGGTGAACAAACATTATTGGTGAAATGAAACTTCGAAGTATATAAGTCTAAGATATTATTAAATATTAGTATAAATGAGTAATAATAATTCATTTACCCCATTTTACTAAGGTGACTAATAAATTTATAAGTATAATTCATTAGAATGTATTAATATGAGAAAAAATCCATCGATAATTTGTTTAGTCATTTGTTTGGGAGACTAATGATTAGTGACTAATTGTTTATTCATTTATTTAGTCACTTTACTTTGTCTAACCTTGCAATTTTACTTGATAATCAAATTGATCATTTATTTAGTCACTTATAAATACAAAATATTACTAGAATCTAATCACTTTTAGTCATGTAACTAATCTTTTCAATCTTGTGACTAATAGTTTTAGTCGTGTAGTCATTTATTTTCCCAAATTCTACTAGTGGAATCATGGCTTCAAAAATCCTTCAACCAAGAAGTAGCAGGGAGGCTCTAATACCATGTAGAAGTTGATGAAAGCCAACTTCATAGTGTGCCAAGATCACTTGCATTCAAATAACTTGTTGAAGAGAAATCGAAGAAGGAAGGAACAAGAGCTTGAAGAAATAAAGAGAAATTATATTGCAACAATGAGAAAAATGAAATTGTTGTACAATATTATATGAAAAATGATATATTGAAATTACAATAGGAGAGCCCAAATATAAAGGCCTCTAGGAAGCTTGTAGAACAAGCTAGAAAGCTCTAGAAGATAAGATTGACAACTAAGCATACGTCAAAAAAGGTTTGATATCCTCATTCAAGGTGAGAAGATAAGTATGACTTAGATAGGAACAAATTATTTACTTTAACAATCAATTGACCTAAAGCAGAAGAGTATAGTTGGCTTCCCTAACTTCAGCTTTTCACATAAAAATGGTGTCATCAACAAATTGACCATGAGAACAAGTAAGAGGCTAAGAAGAAGGCTACAAACCTTTAATATCCTCTTGCAAACCTAATTTCCAAATATAACTCCCCAACTAATCAGCTATAATAGTGAATACAATAGGGGATAAAGGGTCTCCCTATCTCAAACCCCTAGAAGGGCTAAAGAATTTAGAGGAACACCCATTCACCAGAACAACAATTGAAGTAGTAGAAATCAACTAAAAAATTGCCCTCAAATTCCTATGACTAAAACCAAAGGCCAATAAAATCTTAACAAGAAAACTCCATTCCACTTTGACATAAGCTTTCACAATATCAATTTTCATGAAAAAAGCTTGATTATTGGAGCAAGATAAAGAATGAATATTGTCATGAGTAGAAATAATAGAGTTAAGAATTTGACTACTTGGAACAAAACCATTTTGCTAGACAGTAATGAGAGATGGAAGCACCAAAAGCATCCTAGAAGTGAGGACTTTTGAGATAATCTTATAGAAAGAATTACACAAACTAATATGCCTAAATTGGTTTGGAGAATTAGCCCCAATCTTTTTAGAAATAATGCATAGGAAGGTGGAATTGATCTCTTTTAGCATTCTTTTAGCCCCAAAGAATTCTTTAACAACATCATATACATCTTTTCCAACCAAATTCCATTCCTTCTCGAAAAAGAACATAGGAAAACCATATGGTTTTGGAGACTTATCCCCTCCTAGAGAATTGACTACCTTTAAAATTTACTCTTCCTTGGGAATGACATCTAACAATTTATTTTTCTCCTCAATAATTAGAGAAGGAATCACCTTTAAAAGTTGAGCTTAATGAGTGGAATCAATATTAGAGTCAGATGTCATCAAAGTATAAAAAAAGGAGACCATCTCTTCTAAAATGTCCTTTTCCTTAGTAATCTTCAAGTTACCCATCTTAAGATATCAGATACAATTTTTAGCTCTATACTTCAAAGTGAAAAGATGAAAAAACCTAGTATTCTTATCTCCTTCATTCAACTAGACTGATCTAGATCTTTGCCTCCAATAAATTTCCTCTTTAGTAACAATGTCATGATACTCCACCAATTTTTCATTATTTTTCTCTAACAAGGTCAAGAGTGTATCCTTCCTTCTGTATCTTGCACTAGATATATTGCATCTCTTCCTTAATACTTGATTTACTCTCAAAAATATTAACAAAAAATCTTTTGTTCTAGGTTTTAATCTCCTTTTTAACATTTATTAATTTTGAAGCCACTCTAAAAAGAGTAGTTCCATCAACTTCTATATTCCACCATTTAGCCAATTTACTCTCAAACTGTGGGTGCTACATCCACATTTTTTCAAACCTAAAAGGAACTTTTTTTTGATATTAACTTTTTCAGTAGTAAGAATCAAAGTGAAATGATCTAACCCTATTTTGTGTAATGCCTCTAACTTGCATACAAAATCTTTAGTCCAATCAAGAGAAATAAGAGCTTTATCTAATTGAGCCTGAATACAATCATCACCTGGCCTCTTATTACTCCAGGTAAAATCTATTCCATGAAGACCTAGATCCATTAAATCCGCCTTATTAATGAAATCCATTAGATCTAGTCTCCCATCTAGCTAACTCACATTACCCCCCTTTTTTTTCATTGTCATAAAGTGGAACATTAAAATACCCCATGAAGATCCATTTTCCAAACTAGTCTTTACTCTTTATATAAGATAGAGTTTACGATACCTATTTCCTAGAGTTCTTAATATTAGGTGCATACATATTAACAATATAATATTCATTATTCTAGTCAATGCTAGTAATTTAACCACCAAAATTTTTTTATTAGCATTCAAAACAATTCTTGAGTAGGGGGATTTCTTCCATAACATTAGAATTCCTCCTAAAACTCATTTTGAACTACTTGCTTTTGAACAAAAATCCTTAAAGGACTTTATTTTTTCATCTCTCTCCTTCTCCATCTTAGTTTATTGCAGGAAAAGAAAATTTGGCTTATGCTCCCTAACAAAATTCCTAACAACATCAAGTTTATGACTACTATTCAATCCCCTTATATTCCAAGTAATTATTTTCATGTTTTTTTTTTTGGGGTAAAATCTAGAATAGTTGCCTATCTTCCATTAGCAATATTCTACAAAATTTCTATTTCTCTAGTTTTCCTAGAAGATTTCCTTCCAGGTTTCTTAGAAGTTCCAACATTTGGTTTCACCTTAGAATGCTACTCCAATTTACTACTATGAGTCTCTACTCCATTAGGAATGCTATTACTTTTCTTTTCCATCTTTTTCCTTTGACTTTGTTTCTATTTTATATCCTTCCCTTGTAGGTTCTTCTCCTTAATTTCAAAAGAACAATTTCTTTGCACAAAGGTGTCTCAAGAGGCTTAGAAGAAACATTTTGATTTTTAATATACTAGATATTTTGGGATTCCTCCAACACCATCAATTTACTTCTATCCATCAGAATTTCCCCCTCCTCTATTCCCTCCATCTCAACTAAGTCTTCCCAATTTGTATCATTCTTTTGATAAATGACTAATTTCTTTGTCATGTTAACCATGTTTTCTATATTTTTCTCAAGTGAGGTAGACTCTACCATCACCCAATCTCCTAATTTTCACTACTCCAGTTTTCCTTCAAGGTAGAATTTGGCATCATACTAGTTTCCTAATTTTTTAGGTTCAGATTATCCTTCAAACCCTTTGCAAGAGTAGCTTTAGGTTTCCAAACGTTCGTCTAGGTTTTTTCTTCTTTCTTTTTATCCTCCTTATCATTCTTAGGATAGTTTTTTCCTTTTTTAGGATAATTTTTCACCCTATGACCCTATTTTTTACAAGAAAAATAGGAATTTGGAAGGTCTTCATATATAGTTTCTTGTATTTCTTTTCCAAATTTTGAAATTAGTTCCACCTTTTCAGGGAGGTGATTCAAGTTTTCCACTTTCATGTATAATAGTGTACTCTAAAGTTTAGATTTCTAAGGTATAGCATGATCCACTATAATTAGTTCCCCAAAGGAACCAGTTATTCCCTTAAAGATATCTTCATGCCAAAATTCCAAAGGAAGGCACCTAGATCAAAGTATTAAGAAGAAGGCATCAAATAAATCCATGTTTGGCTCCCATTTTTTAATAGTGAGAGTACTTTTGCCAAACAACCATGGACCTCCACAAAGGAACATATTCATATCTTGTATTTAAAAAAAAATGAAAGGAATCCATTAAACATAGGAGCTATATCAACTTGACCATGGATAACCCATTTCCATTTTATCATATTTTTCAATGTTTCTATATCTGGTCTAGCCCCCATAAATTTTTCAACAAGAGTAAATTCCAAGAAGAAACAAAGAAATCAATGATTAGGTCCAAAATAAATATTTAAAACTCACAATTCTCCTAGCAAGATTTTTATGTGACTGAAGGGAAAGATGATTTTCCACCAGGTTTCCTACCAAATAGGGAAGACCATGTCCTTTGATTTCCTAACCCTTTCTATGAACTTTATACTTTCTTCTCTTTAGTCTTGTCCACATTCTCCAAAGGAATCTTTTCATTCTTGAGTTCCTGACTAGGCACATGATTTGTAGTAGAAGAATCCAAAGAGAGTCCCCATACCCCACATCTATTGGTACTAGCAGCCATAAATCCTACAAAGTTTGCCAATTTTTCCTCATTTTGATCTTTTGTCCCACCAAGATCAATACCTCCTACAAGATTCTCCCCTTCCAATTTCCCAATGACCATTAAGTCAACCTTTCTCCAAAGGATTTACCCTAATCTGATACAATTATTAGAAAGTAATAGTAGATCTTTGATTTGATAAAACTTACAACCTTACTTTTAGATTACAGATCACTATTCAATCCTCAACTCTGCTTGGCTTCCAATCTTTGCAACTCTGACAACTTGTTCACCTTCAGCCATTTATCCTCTTTAAGCCTTCTTTCTTAGTTCACCATTACAAACTTCTTCTCCTAGGTCACTTGATGAAGCAAACCCTCTTCTTTCTCCTTGTTAGATTTTCACCTCAAAAAACTATCCAACTTCTTTTGCTTCATGACCAGATATCCCTACATATAGGGATTTTATAACTCTTTTTTTCACTCATTATCCATCTCAAAATTAGGGTTTTTGATGGATTAGATAAGATACAATGTATCTACCCCATATATTTTCTTCTCTAGAAACTTATCCTTCAATTAATTTGAATTTGCCTCCAAAACGGTTTACATAAGATTATGTGCCTCTAGCTCATTAATTTTATCTACCTCCTATTTCACAAATTTCAAGAAAAAAAACTTGTTGGCTTTTATTTGAAAAATCTTTGATCTTTTTCATAATTTAGTAGCTTGTCCTTATCAATTTAGTGATGCTTGGCATAAACTGTGTTAGTCGACATCTACTATAAAATCACTCAACATCAACTATCTTGTTCGACACCTATTTTTTTGTTCTTCATGTTCTCTTGCACTTGTATCCTAATGATGGATCATGTAGTATGATCCAAAATGTTGATGGTAAAAAACTTCACACAATCAAATCCAAAAAAATTTAATGCATATTAATGGATTGTGGAAATCTTATAGATCTGACCTATTAACTTGCTCGACATCCACTAGAAATTGATTTCACTTAGCTCCAACTGGCTTTTTTATTGGCTTGCACTAACTTTTCTTGGCACCTTCTATCAACTTGGTCAAGCTTAGGAAATGAACTTTCTCCAACCTTATTCTTCTAAACTTTCTAGGTGTAGCCAATCATTTTGTAACCTCAAGTAGATCATCAATATAGTATGCTATCATTGTCTTAATTGATTCTTGCACTTCAATAAATAATCATAACTCAACCTTTCCTTTAGGTACTTTTGTTACATATTTTTTTATCAAATCCTCCTCATCAATCAACTAAGTGATAGTGGTTGAAACATATAAGAAATTATCATACCAACATGTAGTATGTTTGACATCAGTGATAAAATAATGATTGAAAACACATAGTCTTCTTACAACAATATTTCCATTCAAATGATCTTTTGAATCATATATCAACATTATACTTATTTCAAATTATTTATTTATTTCTTCTACAAGCTTTTTACTTTCTTCATCATTTCCTCTAAATATGATATCATCAACAAATATTTCCAAAATCATCAATTCATCATCTATTTCTTTCTAATACAGAATACTATGTGCCATACCTTTTCTATATCTAAGCTTTGTCAAATTCTTGTCCAACCTTGCATACCAGGTTTTGGGTATTTTCTTCAATCCATATAGTGCTTTCCTTAGTCTTTATACAACGTCCTTGTCATCTATCAAAGGACATCCTACAGGCTACTCAATGTATACCTCTTCATCAAGTTTTTCATTCAGAAATGTTGACTTCATATCCATCTGATATAACTTGAATTTCTTCTATGCTGCATAGGATAGGAATAATCTTAATACTTCTATTCTAGCCATTGGATCATAAGTCTCATCATAGTCTATTCTTTCTTGTTGTGAGTAAACTTTACATACAAATCTTGATTTGTTTCTTACAACTTCTCCTTGCTCATTCATCTTATTCCTGAATACCCATTTAGTTCCTATCACATTCTTATCTACTAGTTTGGGGACCAATTCCCATGTCTCATTCTTTATTATCTAATCCAATTCCTCTTTTATAGCTTGCTTATAATAGTCATCTTTACATGCTTCATCAGCATTCTTCAGCTCAACTTGAGATATCAAGGATAGATCTTCATTAACTCTTCTTCTTATCATCACACCTTTTTCTTTGCTTCCATTGATCTATTTGGATGGGTGATTCTTTATCATGTTCTTTCCTAAAGTAAGAGTTGTTATCACAATACTTGGCTCTACAAAATGTTTTGAGCTTTGTTCTTGCCTATCCTCTCCTTCATTCTAAAAATCATTGTTAGTTTGAAGAAATGCCTCATCATTTCTTGGCTTAGTAACAACAATATCATCATTTGAATTGTACTCAACCATTCTCTCTTGTATTCTAAATTTCTCATCAATTCTCACATTAGAACTTTCCATAATAGTCTTAGTTCTCTGATTATAAAATCTATAAGGCTTAATTTTAAATGAATAGCCATAAAACATACCTTCATCACTTCTAGCATCAAACTTACCAATTTCATCATCTCTCTTTATGTAACACTTACTTCCAAATATTCCAAAGTATTGAAGTGTAGGTGAGTGACCAAACCATAGTTCATGAGGTGTCTTGTTTGTGTCCTTCCTAACTTGAACTTTGTTCATAGTGTAGACTATTGTATTCACTACTCCTCTCCAAAATATCTTAGATACATCATTTTCTACTAACATATCTCTAGCTATTTCTCTTATAGATGTGTTTCTTCTCTCTATAATGCCAATCTAGTCAAGGGTTCTTGAAGCTGATAGCTGTCTCTTAATTCCATTTTCCTTGCAAAACATGTTAAACTCATTTGAAGTAAATTCTCCTCCTTTATCTAATCTTAAAAATTTAATCTTTACACTAGATTCATTCTCAACTCTATTCTTGAATATCTTAAACTTGTCAAATGCCTCATATTTCTCTTTAAGAAATGCAACCCACATCATTCTAGAAAAATCATCAAGAAGAATCATAAAATACCTTTCACCATGGAATCATCTAGCCTTTGTAAAACCACTGAGATCTATTTGTACAATCTTCAACTTTTCTATAGTAGTAGAATTCTTGCTAGGAAAAGAAGTTTTGTTATGCTTTTCAAAATCACACTCCTTGCAAATTGTGTTAGTAGGCTTTACAATCTTAGACAAATCTCTAACAAAAACCATTTTACTAGTCCTCACAATACTATCAAAATTTGTATGATAAAATATCTTATGCCATAACCAACTATCATCTACCTTTGTAACCATACATGTCATTTTATTGGGATTCAACTGAAATACATTACCTCTAGATCTAGTTCCTCTTCCAATTACCTTTCCATCTTTGTCTCTGATTATGCATGTCTTTTCTATGAACTACAACTGATAACCTTTATCTTCTATTTGTCAACAATCAAAAGATTGTGCTTTAAACCATCAACAAAGTATACAACCTTGGTATTAGTTTTACCATCAAGAGTTATAGATCCAATACCTTTTACTTGACATGCTACATTATTTCCCACTCTGAAAATTCCTCCATCCTAACTTTTGAAGTCAAAAAACTTGTTCATATCACCATTCATATGATGTGAACAACCACTGATAATTATTCAATTAGATTTCTTCTCAACTTGTGATACCAAAGCTATCTTCTCTAGAATTTCCTCTTTAATAGCCACAAATCTAATTTCATAATCACTAGAACTTAATGTGTGATCATTAGAATCATTATCTTCATTTACATACATGCAATCTATATCTTTTCTAGGCTTATAATTTCCCTTATACTTTTTCTTCCTTTTAAGACACTTAGATGCATAATGAAAATTCTTATCACAATTCCAAAACTTAAAGATTTTCTTACCTCCTTTCTCTCTTCTTACCCTAAAGGGCTTCTACTTCATCAATCTTTCTATCTTTTTCAGATTTTTTGTTGCTAGAAAAATCTCCTCTAGCACTTGTGATCCTTGATAGGTTAGGTCAAATATTCGAGGCACTGAAAGCTATCTCTATTCTGATTAATTCTCTAGACTATCTAAGTTCATTCTCAACTGCTTCATGTCTTCCAAGCAATTTCTCCGTTGTGAAATACTTGGAACAAGACATCAACAACTATATCATCTAAACTATTGGCTTGAATGGTGGTGTTAGAGTCTTCAATATCTTCCATATAACCTCATCATCTTCTTTGTTTCCTCCCTAAGCTTTAATACTTGTAGTAATTTCTAATATCCTACCTATATATGTTCTTATAGATTCATCTTCCATCATCTTAGCATCTTGAAATGCACAAATCCAACTTTGCAGCCTCAACTTCTTAGAGTGTGCATCACCTTCAAAACTATTTTCCAGAGCTTTCCAAATCAAATGTGAAGTAGGAAGGGATTTTACCTGATTGTACTCAATCTTAGGAAGTACAATCAATAGTGCTTCCCTAGCTCTCATGTCACACATGAAAAGATCTCTTTCTTCTTTAGAGAAACTTTCCAACTTGTTTTCTTTGATGATTTTTTTTGCCAATATTATCAAGATCCAATATCTCAGACCCATACACAACAAATGTATCTTCATCTTTTTCTTCTAGTTATCATAGTCTGCTCCATCAAACTTCAAACTATCTTTCCTAAACATTTTTTCCATGGATCTCCCAAAGTTGTTAAACCATAGTCCACCAAGATAACCGAGAGCGGGGGCAAGGGGGTGGTGTGGGCGTGTATGAATTAGTTATCCTATAATTAAAATATTTATCTTCCTTAAACAAACTTAACCATTCAACCAAAGAAAACAAAAACCATACAAAGATGCATATAAAGAATTACATTAGATATTAACTACATTTACTAGATAGACAAAAATATCTCCCATAACCTCAAGTGGTTATCAAGCTCAACTAGTCATCTATACCAACTTAATCTTTCCACTATTCTTATGTCATACACCACATAAAACATCAAACATGCTATGTTGACATCAATGTCAAACTCAATCATGAATGCAGCATACCATCATCAAAACAATCTTCTAATAGGAAAGAGCTAAAAGAAAATAAGATAATAAGGTCATGGAGAAAGTGTCAACCAAGATATCTATAAAGATGGTTGAACTTTCTAACAAAGCTAATGATGCTAAAAATTTGATCTCTGATATTAATTCATTGTTTGGAAACACCAACATTTATAAAGGAGATAAGAGATAAAATGGACAATATAGATGTTGATCTACATAGGAGTTAGAGTATGTTGACCTTAGATGCAAGTTCAAGTTCAATTAATTTTTCAAAATTGAAAGATTTTTATAGGGGAATGAAATCTAAACTCATGCATGAATGGAGTAAAATAGGAGTCAATTTGTTGACTATCCAACCTTTTCTGACTCCACATTTTGACAATCATGCAAAAAAATATTCAAATTGGTAAAGAGTTGATTTGAAGCAATCAACAACTCTCCATAGTTGATAATGTGATACATCTTGCAACTAAATTTTAGATTCAAATATATATTCTTTATGGACTAAAGAACAATTGAAACAACACCATAGAAATAATTGTAAAGTCCTATAAATTATTTTTGGAGAAGTATGGTATACTTCTTGGTCCCCAATTGCAAACAATAATAACTACGAAAAAAATAAAGTAGAATGAATGAATAAGATATGATCAAAGGTATTATCAAGCATAATATATATGAAAATTTTGCAATTTTGTTATGTATACTAATTTTAGAATCATAATGAGTTGATCAGTTTGATACATAGAGGTGTTTATACAAAAAATAAATTGAGAATTATTTTGAAAATTGTAAGTACAAAAGTTTATGTTTTGGCTGAGTTATCATAATGGAGTATATCCTAAGGGGAAGTACTTATATTTTAGTTTTAATATGGGAAGTTTGATCATGATAAAAAAAAAATTCCACTAATGTCCAAATGGGAAATTATTGATCCTCAAGGAAAATATGGTATTGTTAGCTAATGTAAAACACATAATCATTCATTAGGAAAGTTTGGTTAGTCATCATTATGACTGATTCATCCTATAGAGGCTAAAAAATATAATGGAGGACTTGTATTTATTTTAGTTTGTGTTGAGTAGTAGTTATTTTTGAGTAATTTAGAGGTCATTAAGTACTAGATTATTAGTTAAGTTGTCACTAAGTAGTATACAAGCCAAGTTCTCTCCTATCTTGAGTTTGGTAGAGATCGAGTAAAATAGAGTATGATGAACATAGTTGATGCCAAGCGACAACATGCAGATTAGACATGGTCAAGAATGAGTGAGCTCAAGTGTTAAGGAAAACATTTTAGATATGATTGTTTGTAATGGCACAAAAATTAAGGTAAATTGCTTTTTTCCAAGGTGGAGGTGTTTTTATATGATGAAAGAGTTAGTTATTGAGGTGTTTACAAGTTCTAATTGTTGAAAATAATTGATTAATTGTGTATCACCTTTGATGTTATACAAAATGTCATATCATTCCTAGTTAGTGTATGTTGAGCTCACTCAGGTATTGAAGCTAGTTTCCTATATCTATAGGGCATTCTAGAGTTTTCCTAGTTCAGAAGATAGTGTCTAGTGAGTTCACTTGGTTATCAAAGGAAAGTTTGCATAAGTTGAGTGTTAATCAAGCTCACTCGGGTAATGAAGGAAATGTTGGATGTTAATCAAGTTCACTCCATTATCAAATATATTTTTGGAGTATCCAATGTTAACTGAGTTCACTTGGCTAACACATGAAAATCATTTTGAGTTAGTATCTACCGAGAAGGGTCAGCTAATGAAGGATTTTCTCATTTTGGCATATTGTGTTCAATTGATTTGTTTGTTGGTCCTAGCCAACTGAGAAGATGCATATTATTTATTAAAATTTTTATTCAAGTTGACTTGACAATGTCTAAGATATAAATAAAAGGTAAAGTTGAGGATTGAAAGTGTGAAACATAATAGAATATTTGATGATGCTTAGAGGAAAAAAAATTGGAAGGATAACAAAATATCTTTGTTGAGCTACAAAGATACATTCAATCTGGAAGGATCTATTGATAATTAGCTAATAGTAATATGTAATTATTATCACTAATGACAACACATGATCTACATGTTGACATGAAACCTCAAAAATAAAGGACTTAGTGTTTGGTTATCAAAAAAATGTCTATGTATAGAATTTGGTTTATAGTAGTGTAATGTTTTGTTTATAACATGTTGCAGAAGTCATATTATGACAAGAAAAGTTACATGGAGATAATATACATGTTGGTGATGATGTGTATAACCTCATAAGTTTGTAAAAATGATACAGAAAAAATATAATCATGTTTTGATAATGTAGGACAATATAATTGAAGGAAAGAATTGTTTTTTTAGCAAAACAATTACTTGACCAATTAGGGTTGATATCCTAGATGTTTACTTTAACTTGGAAAATTAAATTGTGGTCTTAGCCAACCTAACAACAATTTATATAAAGACATGGTATTTATACAAAATACTTCTTACTATAAGAAGTGTGCTATCTTTATATTATGAGGAAGTGAAGTTCTTGTACGTGCTTGTAAAATTATGCAAAGTAATATATGAAAAGTTTTGTATGATCTATTTGGTGATCTAAGATCGAGCTGAAGATTAGAGATTAAAAAAGGAAGATAAATAATAGTAAATTACTTGTTTGAGTAGTGGGATTTTTTTGTAGTTGAAATTGCATGTTTGGGTAGTTTTGTCTTCTTGCATACATTTTACAACAACTCCTAATAGGGTTGGAACCTCCAAACAGGGATTCAAAGTCTCCTAATAGGGACTGCTTATACTAAATTTTCTCATTGACTCCTAATACGGTCCCATCCTCTAATAAGGAACATATATATCATTATATTATGTAGGGGGTATCATCCCCACCATGGTTTTCCATTTCCAAGGTTTTCCTATTTAATAAAATATGGTGTTATGAGTTATCTTTGTGCATTGCTATTGTTACTATTCAACATTACTTTATTACTTTGTTATGCATAGTTTAAAGTATGTAATAACATCCAGTTGGCAACTAATGTTTGTATACTATTGATTCACCCCCACTTCTCAGTAGTCCATATTTCTAATAATTGGTATTAGAGCATAGTTACTTTGAAAAGGCTTAATAGCTTAAGTAAGATCCCTATGGATATAGAACAATTGAAGAAGAACCTTGAAGAAGATCTTGAACAAATTGATCTCCTTACTAAAGAAAGAGATAACCTAAAGGACAAATATGAAGATTCTAAAGTATATATTGGTCAATTAAAGGAAAAGATTGAACATCAGACATACAAGCTTGAATCTACTAAATTTGGAACTATTGGTGATGACTATTCAAATTTAAAGACAAAATTCAAGATCTTGAAGCATAAGTTGAAAATTAAAAATATGCAGTTAACTCAAGGAAATGATCGAAGCAAAATTGAATTTAAACTGAAGACTAAAAATGTAGCTCTAAGAGCAAGCCTGGCAAAGAAAACATCTAAACTTGAAACATTGAAAGAAGATCATGAAGAACTCCCTAAGTACAATACTATTGTGAAAGGTGAATTGACACAGTGTAAACATCAGCTTGAGAAACTTTATTCTAGTAGGAAAAACTTTGATTAATTAATGTCTATATAGAGACCTTCTTATGAAAAGATTGGTCTTGGCTATCTAATTAACATGTTTGTAAAGAAACCTAAGATTAGATCAAATCCAAAAGAAAAAGGAAAATCTAATGACAAGATTGAATCGAGTCCATCTTCTAAGAAACCTAAAGAAGTTGAGAAAAATAAGGAAGTTGAAATGTTGGATGAACCTATATAAGTGGAAACTCCCAACAAAACCAAGTGTGAAGTTAGAGGTAACTATTTTTTATGTAATGAAAAAGGTCAGATAAAAAGAGAATGAACTAACAAGTCATTCGATCATGTTAAGGACTTTTATTATCATAATTCTCATGGTATGGGTCATAATGAAATTGATTGTAGGAAACCTAAGTATGATAATGATAGGAGAAAAATAGAATATCTAGATATGCTAACCCTATAGATAGAAGAAGATTTAATGAAAGGACATTAAGAGAAGGAAGATCTTATGAAGATAGAAGATAGAAAATGTGTTATATGTGTAATATCTTAGGACACATTGCTCAAAATTGTCATGCACCTGACAATCAATAGAATCCTAGAAGCAAAGAACCTATATGTTAGTTATGCAACAACTTTAGACATACAGTGAAGTACTGTAGAATGGAAAAAAACTTTAGAGAGAGAAGAAATAGTGAAAGAAACTTCAAGAATAGAAGAAATGATAGAAGGAATCCTAAAAGGAACTCTAGAACTAGCAAAGAAAATGAAGAAAAAAGAAACATTGTAAGTGAACTTAATGAAGCATTTGTGAAAGGAAAAAAAATCTCAAAAGAGAAGCTAGAAGATGAGATAGGAAGATCAAAGTCAATTATTGTGTTTGATTCAATTAAGTTGAATTAAGCTTGTTCATAGCATTAGTATTTGACAACTTCATTCAGGGACTGAATTAGAGGTAGAAAAGTTGGGAAAAGGTGTATTCAATTATGTTTAGATGGTATCTAAGCTTTCTTTTAATTTGGAGCTCATCTAAATAAGTTATGAAAGAATTTAGAGTTACTGGTACTATAGTAAGAATTGATTCTACAACACAAGATACAAAGTAAGTTTTCATAGAGAATTTTGTGATGCAAAGTTTTAAGGATATTTGACATAATGAAAGGAGGCTAGAGTAAACCTTGGGTGATATCCAAAGATCAAATAGATGATCTTGAGTAGTTAATTAATTACAGAATGTAAGTAACAAATTTTTCATATTTGTGAAAGTACACAATTAATGCAAGTTCATGTTGAGGGATAAATGGAGTATATAATTGATTTTACTTCATTATGAACACATTCAAAGTGAAGAACATTCTAAAGTGACTTTTCAAAGTGATTTTGAAGAAAACTCTACTTTCAAAAGAGGTATTTTATCATTTTTCCACAAAGTTTGTTTAGTAAAAGATATTGTTGATAAAGAATCATGGATATGATAGTTATTCATAGTGTTGAGAATATGGATAGAACTAAGTTTAAAATAGTTTTTGTAAAACTTAATGAAGGAAACCCTAACTCTACACTATCTATCACTTTGAACAATGTAGTATATCTTGAAGATCTAGAAAGTTATTTGAATTACAAGTTTGAGTCAATTGGTAGTGAATATATGAATAAGGATATGGACCTAGTATTTAACCTTGACATGAATATAAAGCCAAATTAGATACAGATGAATGGACACAAGGTATACTAAGTAGAATACATGATGGAAAACTATGGATACAAGATAATGTGGTAAACATTTCTTTTAGCCATATAAATGAGGCAACCAGTCTTAGCAAACAAGGTAGTGTACCCATAGGTGAAAAGATGGTTAAGAAGAAAGTGGAAAGTTATACTAAGGTAGTATACAATGGGAAAGATATAGTAATCAGCTCCATCAAGCAAGATGATGTGAGATTTCTGAGCAGAATTATTGCTTATTCAGCGTGTGCAAGTTGTAAGATAGATGAAATTTCAACTATATTTATTTATGCATCTCATAAGATATGTACTGAGAAAGAACAAGTAAATCTAAGTGAAATACTGAAGATGCAACTCTTGGAGAACCTTGAAAAGATTAAAAGAACTAAGAATGGTGTGTTTCAATTCCAATCATTGATTAATCACATATTCTTTCATGTGCTAAAGAGATTTCCCTATTTATTAGTAATACATATAATAAGTAGTAATAAAACCACTATGGAAAGGATTATAGAGGTATGCAAAAGGCACCCTGCAGACAAGATAGTGGATAGTGGTAATTTGATAATGAGAAAATTCCAAAATGAGATGAAATGAAGATTTAGGATCTCACCTACAATTGTGGATAGGTTCAAGGAATATATATATATATATATATATATATATATATATATATATATATATATATATATATATATATATATATATATATATATATTCTAGTTGATATAAATTATACTAGCATTCAAGCAGTGGAGCTTTGGGAAATATTTTTGAATACTTTGAGCTATGACATGAGTGATGATGTTGCAGTTGGCTACATTGATTTGTTATTGAACTCAAAGAAAGATAAAGTTTAGTATATGTTTGGCACATTTGATAAGATTACATAGCATGCTCATCAAGCAACCTTAGAGAAGGCATCTCATAAGAAGGTTGAGTCAATCATGAAGAATGAATTATCTGAGGCTGGAATGTCAAAAAGTCAATCTAATGCCATGAGAGAGACATTGAAGGTGTATTAAACATAAAACCCTTTTTAGTTTTAGTTGCCATGACATCTTTAGAGAAGAGCATACCATATGTGGCAATATCCAATGTTTAGCCTACTGAACATAACAGAAAATTAGAGAGATTGGTTGAAGCAATGACTAAAAAGGCAAAGAGAGTCAAATAGATGGCTACATGACCTAGAAATATGTACAAAGCATAGTTGACAATTGAATTTAGTGATGATGAAGTGGTTGAGGAATAGGAAACCAAACAAGAAGAAAAGGTGGCTCTACCTAAACAAGTAGTAGGCAAAGCTTGACAACCATGGAAGCCAAAGATTGAGAAGATTAACACAATGATTTCCAATGAGGGAAAATTTGTTTAGATGAGAAAGTTTTAAGATCTATATAATAATTTTGAGAAGGATAAAATTGATATATCTATTGTATGATATATTATAGAAAATTATCTTATTATGCCATATATCAAAGGAGTAGTGAACCACAAAGTCTATGAAAGACTTATAGATAAGAAGACTCTAGCAAGAGAAGAAGACCTTCAACTTTAGAACTCTATGCTAAGGACTATCTACAAGATTGATGATGAAGATGAAATTAAGATCTTGTTAAATATTCTTCTTCCATACTTGACGAACAAATTCAAGCCATTTTTTTTCATGGTTGGTGAGAAGGATATGTTGAGAAAGGAGACAACAACAACTATTAGTTAGATGTTTCCATAGACAACATCTCCTCCATCTCCTAAAACCTTGGAAGTATCAGTTAGTGGTGATACTATGAAGATTGATCTCACCAATGTTACTCTCAATATTGATGATACAAATCCATTTACTAGATTTAAACCAAACGTACCTAACATTGAGGATGTTGAAGAAAAGTTGAAACAAATTGAGGAAGAAAAGAAGCAAATACAAGTTGAAAAGAAGAAGATAGAAGAAGCCAAGCAACAATTTCTTGAGGAATATAGAAAAAAAAATGAAGAAGAAGATAATAGAAGAATTGCAAAGGAAGAAAAGAAAGCATCAAAAGTGATGCAGGAGCATCCAGAGGTATAAGGGAAATCCTGTGTCACCCAAAAAAAATGTACTTAGACTTAGTTTCTTTTTCATGTCTTTACATTTTTGGATACCCATTTGGCTCAAATAAAGGTTCCAACTCTCATAGTTCAACTATCAATGCATTTGAAAATCTTGAAAAAATAGGAGCATGTATTTGGGCCATCATTTCGGTAAACTAGAAGGTGTGAATTGGCCAGATGAATGTAATTGTGATTTAGAGCATTCAAGAAAAAGAATCAGGTCAAAAGGCCCCATGGTTTGAAAGTTATTGCAATTTTTTGGGTTTTGGAGACCTCCTAAGAATGCTTCAAAGTCAGGTTTGGGGCATTAAATGACCTCAAAAAGGGTTGAAAAATGGGGAATTGTCCATAGGGCTATAGAGCACTTCGAGAGCTTTCTGAAAATGTAAACGGTTAATCAATCAGAGCTACGGTTCAAAAGTTATGCCTCCTGGAAGTTCGGCTACCGTTTCTGGATTCTTCTAGATTTGCACCGACTTCTAACGCAGCTTCTTGAACCTTCTATTTTGTTGGTGGATACCTACTAGCACTTTCTAGAATGTATTCCTAGTCCTTAACCCTTCAGGGTCTAATTAAGGAGATTTCTGGCATTGTAAAAGGCAATTCAGAGTGGAGTTTGAGAGGAGGTCCTAAAAGGAGAAATTATCTCCAGATTTATGCTATTGTAAGCCTTAGGGCATGTTTGAAGTTTATTTTCTCTGCACTATTTGTACTAGCTTATTTTCTTAGTTAATATAATTTTCGCTTTTCTATTGTTTCCATTTTTTTCTTGGGTTGTGTCCCCATCAAGTGGTATCAGAGCAGGTTTTCCTGAGTGTGTAGATAGAGCGCCGACTATGAGGCAGTTTGCACCAGGACTATGTGGTTGTGGGTTCGAGTTAGAAGATGCCTCCACAAAGAGAGCATGGTAGAAGGTCTAGAGCTATTGATCCTAAGGAGGTTAGAGCCCTCCAGAGGTAGGTACAAGCATTGCAAGAGGAGCTTGGTAGAGGAGCAAATGTTGCTGCAGGTGACAATAGTGAGGATGACAATGAAGAGGAAGTAATGGGACCAGAAGAGGAAGTTGATGGGGAAGTTCTGAATCCTGTGGAGGAAACACTTTTTAGGGTGATTACTAAGTTTGGGAAAAGACCTACAATTGAAGTGGGTATATTTTCAAGAAATCTGAAACCAGATGATTTGATCGACTGGATCAATGAACTGGAAGAATACTTTGAGTATGAGGATATAAGGGACCCAAATAGGGTTAAGTTTGCAAAGGCCAAACTGAAAGGCCCTGCCAAAATATGGTGGCAAGAGGTTCAACTAGAAAGACTTAGAAGAGGAAAGGAGAAGATCACAAGATGGGATCTCATGGTGGACAAATTGAAGAAGCAGTTCATTCATGTGGACTATGAGCTTGATCTGTTTAAGAAGATGCATGGGTTAAAGAAAGCAGGAAGATTAGTCCAAGAATATACAGAGGAGTTTTACCGACTCTTGATTAGAGTGGGGCATGAGGAAGCAAATAAGGAGAAGGTTTCTCATTATATCAGTGGGTTGCGACTTAGCATCCAGGAGGAATTAAGTCTGGTAAGAATGACCAGCATTGAAGAGGCATACCAGTTTTCACTACGAGTTGAAGAGAAGCTGAATAAAAGGTTTGAAGGAAGACAAAGAGGGCACAATCAAGGAGGAAGGGGAAGTGGTAGATCATCTAGAGGCCGCAATGAAACCCAAAAGAAAAATGAAGATGTGGGTACTAGCAGAAACCAGAGGAATGAGGGTTTCAACTGCTCCCATGATCAAGACTTTGGAAATCAAAGAGGAAGAGGTAGAGGACATGGACAAGGAAGAGGAGGCTTCTATGGTACCTATTTCCATTGCAATGAAGAAGGTCATCATGCCTTTGAATGCCCTCAATGACAAGGAAGGACAGATAGGAGAGCTAAGGGCCAAGCTAGGGTTTCTCATGTGGATGAGGATGCACAATCATCACATTCAGAGGATGCAGAAAGAGGAGAAACTTTGGTAAATGAAAGAGTCCTACTAAGTGGTGAGAATGAACCAGGACAATGGAGGATTTTGTTTCATACTAGATGCAAGTGTGAGGATAAATGTTGTGACGTGATCATCGATGGTGCTAGCACTGATAACCTGGTATCAAAAGAGATGGTCTCTAAGCTAAAGCTCAAGAGGGAGAAACATCCCCAACCCTATCGGATTTCTTGGGTAAAAGATGATCATAAGGTCCTGGTAAGTGAACAATGTTTAGTAAAATTCAAAATTGGGAGTTACCATGATGAAGTTCTCTATGATGTTATTTCGATGGATGTTTTCCATCTATTGTTGGGTAGACCATGGAAGTTTGATAGATATGCAATACATGATGGACATGCAAACACATACTCTCTGACAAAGGATGGAGTTCGCCACAAATTGAAGCCCATGAAAAAGGAAGGTGAAAAGGTATGTAGCAATGCTAGGATTTGTCTTGTTGATGGAAGGAAGTTTTTAGATGGCATGAAACATCAGTGTATGTGCTATGCTTTGATTTCTAGGAAAGATAAAGAAGGTAGTAGTGAAATACCATTTCAAGTTTCAAATTTACTAGGGGAATTTGGAGATATTATCTCTGATAATGTTCCAAATGGATTTCCACCAGTAAGGCAAATCAGTCATCAGATAGATCTGATTCCAGGAGCTAGTTTACCTAACAAGGCTACTCACAGGATGACTCCTATTGAAACAGAGGAGCTAAATAGAAAAGTTCAAGAGCTTTTGAGGAAGGGATTGATTCAAGAGATCTTGAATCCATGTGCAGTACCTACAGTACTCGCACCAAAGAAGGATGGAGAGTGGAGGATGTGTATAGATTCTCGAGCTATAAATAGGATAACCATCAAGTACCGGTTTCCTTTACCAAGGATGGATGATCTTATGGACAACTTGAGTGGGGCTCAGTACTTCACAAAGATAGATCTGAAGAGTGGCTATCATCAGATATAGATTCAAGAAGGAGATGAGTGGAAAACAGCCTTCAAGACCAAGGAGGGTCTTTATGAGTGGTTAGTCATGCCCTTTGGATTGACGAATGCCCCAAGCACCTTCATGCGGCTCATGAATGAGGTACTTAAGAAGTTCTTGGGAAAAATTTTTATTGTCTATTTGGATGATATTTTAATTTTCAGCAAGTGTCCTTGAAAGGCTAAGGGAAGAAAAATTGTTAATTAATCTAAAGAAGTGTGTCTTTGCAAAAAGGGAGTTAGTGTATTTGGGATTTGTTATATCACCTAAAGGTCTCAAAATGGATCTAGAGAAGGTAAAAGCCATCTTGGAATGGCCTACTCCAAGGTCTACTACTGAGGTAAGATCATTTCATGGTCTGGTTAGTTTTTATAGGAAGTTTATTAAGAATTTCAGTGGCATATGTGCACCCCTAACTGATACAATAAGAGGGGATAGAAAAGAGTTCAAATGGACTGCAGCAGCTGAGAGAAGTTTTGAATTGCTGAAGAAGAACGTGACTAAATAGCTTGTGTTGGCACTTCAAGATTTTAGAAAAGTATTCCAGGTGGATTGTGATGCTAGTGGTAGTGCTATTGGGGTTGTATTAAGCCAAGAAGGTAAGCCTATTGCATATTTTAGTGAAAAATTGAATGATGCAAAGAAGAAGTATTTTGTTTACGATCAAGAGTTCTATGCAATAGTTCAGGCCTTAAAGAAATGGAGGCATTATTTATTGCCAAAGGAATTTGTTTTGTATACTGATCATCAGGCATTACAGTACCTAAATAGCCAAGGTAAATTGAATCAGAGGCATATGAAGTGGGTAGAATTCTTGCAAAGTTATACATTTGTGTTGAAGCATAGAAGTGGAAAATCTAACAGGGTTGCAGATGCACTAAGTAGGAGACAGTTGTTGCTTACAACAATGCAGGTTGAAGTAGTTGGGTTTGATGAACTCAAGAATTTGTACCCCGAGGATCCTGATTTTTCTGAAGCATGGAAAGCTTGTAAAGAACCTATTGCTGTAGATAGAACCAAGTGGTTAGACTATTTAATTCAGGATGGCATGTTGTTTAAAGGTAGTCAATTGTGCATTCCAAGGAGTTCCATGAGGGAAAATCTAATTAAGGAGAAACATAGTGGAGGGATGGTAGGACATTTTGGTCAAGATAAGACCATTGCCATTCTTAGAGAACATTATTTTTGGCCTCAAATTACACAAGATGTGAAGAAGTTTGTACAGAGTTGCCAGGTTTGTCAACTTGCCAAGGGGTTTAGTCAAAATACTGGCCTATATCAACCATTTCCTATTCCATCAAGGCCATGGGAGGACATAAGTATGGATTTTGTTCTTGGATTGCCAAGGACACAAAGGGGTAATGACTCAGTATTCGTGGTGGTGGATAGGCTCTCCAAAATGGCACATTTCATTCCATGCCACAAAACTCATGATGCTGTCCATATTGCAGACTTGTTTTTCAAAGAGGTGGTAAGACTACATGGTCTTCCAATGAGTATAGTTTCTGACAGAGATACTAAGTTTGTGGGGTATTTCTTGAGGACATTGTGGAAGAAGTTGAGAATAGACTTGAAATTTAGTTCCACAAATCACCCACAGACTGATGGCCAAACAGAAGTGGTAAATAGAAGTCTAGGCAATTTGCTGAGATGTTTAGTTGAGATAAGCCCAAGGGATGGGATTTGATTCTACCACAGGCAGAGTTTGCTTATAATAACTCTGTAAATAGGAGTACTAGAAAATCACCATTTCAAATTGTATATGGGAATAGCCCAAGGACTGCACCAGAATTGAGGAAGATAGAACAAGGGGAGAGGAAAAGTGCTGAAGCTGAGGAATTTGCTAAACACATCAAGCATCTACATGAGGAGGTTCAAGCACACATTATCAAGATGAATCAAGAGTATAAAGCTAGGGCTGATCAAAGGAGAAGACATAAGGAATTCCAAGTAGGGGATCTAGTCATGGTGCACTTACGAAAAGAAAGATTTCCAGTTGGTAATTACAACAAGATGAAAATGAAGAAATTTGGCCCCTGCAAAGTTTTGAAGAAACATGACTCAGAAAATGCATATGAGGTGGAGCTACCAGATGGTATTCACATTTCTCTCATTTTCAACATTGCAGATTGAACAGAGTATCATGATGATGGTGCAGATGAGGAGCTGGTGTTAGAGCCATGTCCAATTCTTACTTCTAAGAAGGAGGAGATAGAAGACATTCTAGATCATCGTGTGGGTAGGAGTACTAGAAACAGGCAATATGAAGAGTATTTGGTCAAATGAAAAGGACGGCCGATTGAGGATTCAACTTGGATTTCAGCAGCTGAGGTTTCCCATTTGGGATTTCCTCTACCATCCATAAAGTGACAGGGTCACTTTTCAATCTACCCTGGGTGTTTGATGCAGGAGCATCCAGACGTATAAGGGCAATCCTGTGTCACCCAAAAAAAATGTACTTAGACTTAGTTTTTGTTTCATGTCTTTACATTTTTGGATACCCATTTGGCTCAAATAAAGGTTCCAACTCTCATAGTTCAACTATCAGTGCGTTTGAAAATCCTGAAAAAATAGGAGCATGTATTTGGGCTATCATTTTAGTAAACTAGAAGGTGTGAATTGGCCAGATGAATGTAATTGTTATTTAGAGCATTCTAGAAAAAGAATCAGGTCAATAGGCCCCACAGTTTGAAAGTTATTGCAGTTTTTTGGGTTTTGGAGACCTCCTAAGAATGCTTCAAAGTCAAGTTTGGGGCATTAAATGACCTCAAAAAGGGTCAAAAAATGGGGGACGAGTGAAGCTGGTCCATAGGGCTATAGAGCGCTTCGAGAACTTTCCGAAAATGTAAATAGTTCATCAATCAGAGCTACGGTTCAAAAGTTATGCCTCTCGGAAGTTCGGCTACCGTTTCTGGATTCTTCTAGATTTGCACCGACTTCTAACACAGCTTCTGGAACCTTCTATTTTGTCGGTGGATGCCTAGTAGCACTTTCTAGAATGTACTCCTAGTCCTTAACCCTCTGGGGTCTATTTAACGAGATTTATGGCATTGCAAAAGGCAGTTCGGAGTGGAGTTTGAGAGGAGGTCCTAAAAGGAGAAATTATCCCCAAATTTATGCTATTGTAAGCCTTAAGGCATGTTTGAAGTTTATTTTCTCTGCACTATTTGTACTAGCTTATTTTCTTAGTTAATATAATTTTCCCTTTTCTGTTGTTTCCATTCTGTTCTTGGGTTGTGTCCCCATCAAAAAGAGAGGAAAGAATGAGAGGAAAAGGAAAGTAAAGAAGAGAAAGAGAGGAAAGCTAAAGAAGTAGAAAATAAGGAGAGAGAGGATGAGACTAAAATATATAGTTCATCTACTTTACTCTCTCTTACAAGTTTACCTACTGATGATGATGATCAGACTAATTTGATTTCATCCTTATCTAAAATTGTATAGAAGAATGAAATGGTGAAAAGTTTACATAAATCACTAATGGAAGTGACAAATAGATTGCACAATACTTTGATAGTACAACATACTAAGTTAGATCCCAAACTAAGAACACAAGTAGTGCTAAAGTCATCTGATGAAGAATTTACTAATTTTCTGACTATTGCAAAGGCAAAGGCTCAAATTTCCCATGATGCTAACCTATTTAGCATCATTTTCTATAATATCAAGAACAACTTAGTCAATCTTGATACATGCATTATAAAACAACTTCAAAAATGTCAGCAAGATGGGATAGCTTTGTATGTTAAGTGTACCTTATCATACAAAATGACTAAGGATTTGGATAGTTAGATAGAAGCAAAGATAAATGAGCTTAATGCTTTATCTATCTAGATTGTACACCCTTCTAGAAAAGTTGATAATTTTAAGAGTCAAGTTGTCAGTATTCATAGTGAGATTAGGAAACTGGAACTTTAGAAAGAGTAGATTTTGAAGAGAACATATGATTTCAGAGAATCTATGCTCTAAATTTATCTTTTTTTGAGAAATAGCTAGAGGAATGTGTCAAGGCCAAGGACACATATAAAAAAAAAATTGTATTCAAATATCAATGGAGTTGAGATTGCATCATATGCTTTATGTGCAATCCTCACATTAGTAGAGTCTATCAAAGAGACATGGAACAAAGAAATGGATAGCTTGAAGACCATATTTGATGATTGTATGAAGATCATATTAGCATAAGGAAGGACAATAGTTTTTATATTTTTTGGATAGCATCTTCACATTTTGACCTTTGTCATTGATGTCAAAGAGGGAGTAATAGAAAAAGAAAATTAGGAAGTAGAAAAAGAAAAAGAATTGGATAGTAAAGGGGAGGGATGTAAAAATTGTATACATGATATTGTTGGGAGAGACACATGTATATTATGAAGCATATTGTAAGGGGGAGAATATATATAAAGTTGTAATAAATGTAATGTTTATTTTGATAGACTTTGGTCACTTGGCCAATTTTCCCTTTTTTTTTGCCATCAATGACAAAGGGGGAGATTGTTGACAATTTTCTAATAGCGATATATAATTTTTGACATTAATGGCAACACATGATGTACATGTTGACAAGAAACCTCAAAAATAAAGATACATAGTGTGATGTAGGAGCATCCAGTGGTGTAAGGGCAATCCTGTATCACCCAAAAATATGTTTAGATATAGTTTTTGTTTAATGTTTTCACATTTCTGGACACCCATTTTGGTCAAATAAAGGTTCCAACTCTCATAGTTCCACTATTAGTTTTTTGGGTTACAATTTTATTAGTTTTTAAGCACCTTGGGATACATGTAAATGTAAAGAAGGAGTTATTTTGTAATTGACCCAAAATTATGATGATTTAGTCAGTTTAATTTAGAGGGATGGTTGTACTTGTAATTTGAAACACTCCAAGAAAAAAATCAAGTTAAAAGGCTTCACAATTAGAATGTTATCATAGTTTTAATTTTCCTAGAGACCTCCTGAGAGCACTTCAAAGTTAGATATGGGGCATTAAATGGCCTTTTATGGGGCTAAAAAATGGGGAATTATTGAAGCTGGTTCATAGGGCTATAGACCACTTTGAAATTTTTCTAGAAATATAAACGGTTCATTAATTAGATTTATGGTTCAAAAGTTATGCCTCCCAGAAGTTGGACTATTGTTTATGGATTCTTCTAATTTTACACCAACTTCTAACATGATTTTTGGAACCTTCTACTTTGGTGCTTATTCTAGAATATATCCCTAACCCTAAACCATTTGGGGCTTATTTAAGAACATTTTTGGCATTGTAAAGGAAACTCTTAGTGGAGTTGGAGAGAAGGTACTGTGTGGAGGATTTCTTTCTCTAGAATCATACTGTTGTAAGCCCATAGGGAATTTTTCATTGATAACAATATTTTCCTTTTCCTATGTGTTCATTCTAGTGTTTGGTTGTGTCTCCATCAAGTGGTATCAGAGCAAGTTTTCCTGAGTGTGTAGACAGAGCACCGACTGTGAGATAGCTTGCACCAAGACTGTGTGGTTGTGGGTTTGAGACAAGAAGATGCCTCCATGAAGAGAACATGGTAGAAGGGCCAGAGTTGTTACTCCTAAGGTTAGAGCCCTCCAAAAACAAGCTCAAGCATTGGATGAGGAGATTCATAGAGGACTAAATGTTGTTGCAGGCAACGAAAATGAGGAAGAAAATGGAGAAGAAAATATTGGACAAGAAGGGGAAGTCCAAAATTGGGTAGAGGAGAGGATTTTTATGGCCATTTCTAAGCTAGAAAAATACCTAAAATTGATGTCGATATGTTTTTAGGAAATGTAAACCCAGATGAGTTGATTGACTGGATCAATGAACTAGAGGGGTATTTTGAGTATGAGGATATTAGGGATCTAGATAGGGTTAAGTTTATGAAGGCCAAAATGAAAGGCCATGCCAAAATCTAGTGGCAAGAGATTCAGTTGGAAAGAAATAGAAGAGGAAAGGAGAAAATCACAAGATGGGATCATATGGTGGACAAACTAAAGAACCAGTTCATTCCCATTGACTACGAGCTTGATTTGTTCAAGAAAATGCAAGGATTAAACTAAGCAGGAAAATCAGTCCAAGAATATGTGAAGGAATTTTATCGACTTCTTATTAAGGTAGTGCATGTAGAAGAAAATAAGGAGAAGGTTTGTTGTTACCTCAATGGGTTACAACCTAGTATTTAGGAGGAGTAAAGTTTGGTTAGAATGATTAGCATTGAAGAGGCATACTAGTTTCCCCTACGAGTTGAAGAGAAGCTAAATAAAAGGTTTGAAGGAAGGCAAAGAGGGTGTTGTCAAGGAGGAATCGGTGGTAGTAGGTCATCTGAAGGCCAAAATGGGACCCAAAAGAAAATTGAAGATGTGGGTACTAGCAGAAACTAGAGAAATGAGGGTTTCAACTGCTCTCATGATCAAAACTTTGGAGATTAGAGAGGAAAAGGAAAAGGACATGGACAAGGTTTAGGAAGAGGAGGCTTCCATGGTACCTATTTTTAGAAGGTCATCATGCATTTGAATGCCCTCAATGACAAGGAAGGACAGATAAGAGAGCTGATGGTCAAGCAAGGGTTGCTCATGTGGATAAAGATGCATAGTCATCACATTCTAAGGATGTAGAAAGAGGAGAGGTTCTCATAAATGAAAGGGTCTTACTAAGTCATGAGAATAAACCTAGAAAAAGGAGGATTTTGTTTCATACTAGGTGCAAGTGTGAGGATAAGTGTTGTGATGTGATTATTGATGGTGGCAACACTAACAACTTGGTGTCTGAGGAGATGGTCTTTAAGATAAAGCTCAAAAGGGGGAAACACCCCCAACCCTATCAGATTTCTTGAGTGAAGGATGATCATAAGGTCCTAGTCAATGAACAAAATTTGGTGAAGTTCAAGAATGGAAGTTACCATGATGAAGTTCTCTATGGAATTATTCCAATGGATGTCTACCATTTATTATTGGGAAGACCATGGAAATTTGGTAGACATGCTATACATGATGGTCATTCAAATACATACCCTCTGAAAAAGGAAAGAGTTTACCACAAACTAAAGCCCTTGGTAAAGGAAAGTGAAAAGGTATGCAGTAGTGCTAGGATATGTCTTGTTTATGGAAGAAATTTTTTGGATGGTATGAAACATCAGTGATGCAGGAGCATCCAGAGGTATAAGGGCAATCTTGTGTCACCCAAAAAAAATGTACTTAGAATTAGTTTCTATTTTATGTGTTTTCATTTCTGGATACCCATTTGGGTCAAATAAAGGTTCCAACTCTCACAGTTCCACTATTAGTGTTCTAGGATAGAGTATTTGAACACCTTGGGATACGTGTAAATGTCAAAAAAAAGGAGTATCTATCATTTTGGTGAGCCATTGTTTTGGTGAACTAAGAGGTGTAAATTGGCTGGATGAATTTAATTGTAATTTAGAGCATTCCAGAAAAAGAATCAGATTCAAAGGCCCCACGGTTTGAAAGTTATTGCAGTTTTTTAGGTTTTGGAGATCTCCTAAGAATGCTTCAAAGTCAAGTTAGGGCCATTAAATGACCTCAAAAAGGGCCAAAAAATGGGAGACTAGTGAAGCTGGTCCATAGGGCTATAGAGCACTTCGAGAGCTTTTCAAAAATGTAAACGGTTTGTCAATCGAAGCTACGGTTCAAAAGTTATGCCTCCTGAAAGTTCGATTACCATTTTTGGATTCTTCTAGATTTGCACCAACTTCTAACGCAGCTTCTGGAGCCTTCTACTTGGTTGGTGGATGCCTACTAGCACTTTCTAGAATGTATTCCTAGTCCTTAACCCTTTGGGGTCTATTTAAGGACATTTCTAGCATTGTAAAAGGCAATTCGGAGTGGAAATTTAGAGGAGGTACTGAAAGGAGAAATTATATCCAGATTTATGTTATTGTAAGCCCTTAGGGCATGTTTTGAAGTCTATTTTCTCTGTACTAAATGTACTAGCTTATTTTCACAGTTAATACAATTTCCCTTTTCCTATTGTGTCCATTCTATGCATGGGTTGTGTCTCCATCAAGTGGTATCAGAGCTAGTTTTCCTGAGTATGTAGACAGAGCACCGACTATGAGGTAGTTTGCACCAGGACTGTGTGGTTGTGGGATTGAGTTAAGAAGATGCCTCCATGAAGAGAGCATGGTTGAAGGGCTGGAGCTATTAATCCTGAGGAGGTTAGAGCCCTCCAAAGGTAGGTACAAGCATTGTAGGAGGAGCTCCATAGAGGAACAAATGTTGCCACAGGTGATGACAATGAGGATGACAATGAAGAAGAAGAAATTGGACCAGAAAGGGAATTTGACATGGAAGTTTTGAATTAGGTAGAGGAAAGGTATTTTAGGGCCATTACTAAATTTGGGAAAAGACCTACAATTGATGTGGGTGTATTTTTAGGAAATCTGAAACCAGATGAGTTGATCAACTGGATCAATGAATTGGAAGAATACTTTGAGTATGAGGATATCAGGAACCCAGATAGGGTTAAATTTGCAAAGGGAAAACTGAAAGGCCATGCCAAAATCTATTGGCAAGAGGTTCAGTTGGAAAGAAATAGAAGAGGAAAGGAGAAGATCACAAGGTGGGATTGCATGGTCGACAAATTGAAGAAGCAGTTCATTTTTGTGGACTACGAGCTTGATTTGTTTAAGAAGATGCATGGGCTAAAGCAAGCAGGAAGATTAGTCCAAGAATATATAGAGGAGTTTTATCAAATTTTGATTAGAGTAGGGCATGTAGAAGAAAATAAGGAGAAGGTTGCTCATTATATTAGTGGGCTGCGACCTAGCATCCAGGAGGAATTAAGTCTAGTAAGAATGACCAGTATTGAAGAAGCATACCAGTTTGCCCTACATGTTGAAGAGAAGTTGAATAAGAGGTTTCAAGGGATACAAAGAGGGCATGTTCAAGGAGGAAGGGGAAGTGGTAGGTCATCTAGAGGATGAAATGAAACCCAAAAGAAAAAGGAAGATGTGGGTACTAGCAGGAACTAGAGGAATGAGGGTTTCAACTGCTCTTGTGATCAAGACTTTGGAAATCAGAGAGGAAGAGGTAGAGGAGGTGGAAAAGGAAGGGGAGGCTTCTTTGGTACCTATTTCCATTGCAATGAAGAAGGTCATCATGCCTTTGAATGCCCTCAATGACAAGGAAGGACAGATAGGAGAGCTAAGGGCCAAGCTAGGGTTACTCATGTGGATGAGGATGCATAATCATCACATTTAGAGGATGCAGAATGAGGAGAGACTTTGGTGAATGAAAGGGTCCCACTAAGTGGTGAGATTGAACTAGGACAAAGGAGGAGTTTGTTCTGTACCAGATGCAAGTGTGAGGATAAATTTTGTGACATGATCATTGATGGTGGTAGTACTGATAACTTGGTATCATAAGAGATGGTCTCTAAGCTAAAGCTCAAGAGGGAGAGACATCCCCAGCCCTATCAGATTGCTTGGGTAAAAGATGATCATAAGGTCCTGGTAAGTGAACAATGTCTCTTGAAATTCAAAATTAGGAGTTACCATGATGAAGTTCTCTATGATGTTATTCCAATGGATGTTTGCCATCTATTGTTGGGTAGACCATGGCCGTACATGATGGTCATGCAAACACATACTCTCTAACAAATGATGGAGTTCACTACAAACTGAAGCACATGAAAAGGGAAGGTCAAAAGGTATGTAGCACTGCTAGGATTTGTGTTGTTGATGGAATAAAGTTTTAGATGGAATGAAACATCAGTGTATGTGTTATGCTTTGATTCTTAGGAAAGAAAAAGAGGGTAGTAGTGAAGTACCACTTGAGGTCTCAGATTTACTAGGTGAGTTTGGAGATATTATCTCTAATAATGTTTTAGAAGGATTGCCACCAGTAAGGCAAATCAGTCATCAGATAGATCTAATTCTAGGAGCTATTTTTCTTAAAAAGGCTGCTCACAAGATGACTCCTACTGAAATAGAGGAGCTAAATAGATAGGTTCACGAACTATTGAGGAAGGGCTTGATTTGGGAGAGCCTGAGTCCATGTGCAGTACCTGTAGTATGGCACCAAAGAAGGATGGATAATGGAGGATGTGTACAGACTTTTGACCTATAAATAGGATAACCATCAAATATCAATTTCCTTTGCCAAGAATGGATGATCTTATGGATTGCTTGAGTGGAGCTCAGTACTTCACAAAGATAGATCTCAAGAGTGGTTATCACTAGATATGGATTTGAGAAGGAGATGAGTGGAAAATGGCCTTCAAGACCAAGGAGGGTCTTTATGAGTGGTTAGTCATGCCCTTTGGATTGACAAACGCCTCAAGCACTTTCATGCGGCTTATGAATGAGGTACTTAAGAAGTTCTTGGGAAAATTTGTTATTGTCTATTTGGATGATATTTTAATTTTCAGCAAGACTTTGGAAGAAAATTTATTGCATATTCGTAGTGTCCTTGAAAGGTTAAGGGAAGAGAAACTACTAATTAATTTGAAGAAGTGTATCTTTACAAAATGGGAGTTAGTCTATTTGGGGTTTGTTATATCACCTGAAGGTCTCAAAATGGATCCAGAGAAGATAAAAGCCATCTTGGAATGGCCTACTCCAAGGTTTGCTATTAAGGTAAGATAATTTCATGGTCTAGTTAGTTTTTACAAGAAATTTATTAAGAATTGTAGTGGCATATGTGCACCCCTAACTGACACAATAAGAGGGGATAGAAAAGAGTTCAAATGGACTGCAACAGCTGCAAGAAGTTTTGAATTTCTGAAGAAGAAGGTGACTGAACAACCTATGTTGGCACTTCCAGATTTTAGAAAGGTGTTCTAGGTGGATTTTGATGCTAGTGGTAGTGCTATTGGGGCTGTATTAAGCCAAGAAGGTAAGCCTATTGCATATTTTAGTGAAAAATTGAATGATGCAAAGAAGTATTTTGTTTATGATCAAGAGTTCTATGCAATAGTTCAGGCCTTAAAGAAATGGAGGCATTATTTTTTTCCAAAGGAATTTGTTTTGTATACTGATCATTAGGCATTATAGTACCTAAATAGCCAAGGTAAATTGAATTAGAGGCATATGAAGTGGGTAGAGTTCTTGCAGAGCTATACATTTTTGTTAGGAAAATCTAACAGGGTTGTAGATGCACTAAGCAAGAGATAGTTGTTGCTTACAGTAATGCAGGTTGAAGTAGTTGGGTTTGATTAACTCAAGAATCTGTACCTTGAATATCCTAATTTTGTTGAAGCATGGAAAGCTTGTAAAGAGCCTGTTGCTATAGATAGAACTAGGTGGTTAGACTATCTGATTCAGGATGGTATGTTATTCAAGGGCAACCAATTGTGCATTCCAAGGAGTTCCATGAGAGAAAATCTAATTAAAGAGAAACACAGTGGAGGGATGGCAGGACATTTTGGTTGAGATAAAACCATTTCCATTCTTAGAGAACATTATTTTTGGCCTCAAATTTCAAAAAATGTGAAGAAGTTTGTATAGAGTTGCCAGGTTTGTCTAGTTGCCAAAGGATTTAGCCACAATACTGGACTATATCAGCGATTGCCCATTCCATCAAAGCCATGGGAGGATATAAGTATGGATTTTGTTTTTGGATTGCCGAGGACACCAAGGGGTAATGACTCAATATTTTTGGTGGTTGATAGGTTCTCCAAAATGGCACATTTCATTCCATGCCACAAAACTCATCATGATATCCATATTGCAGACCTTTTTTTTAGAGAGGTGGTAAGACTACATGGTCTTCCAAGGAGTAAAGTTTCTGATAGAGATACTAAATTTGTGGGGTATTTCTGGAGGACATTGTGGAAAAAGTTGAGAACAGACTTGAAATTTAGTTCCACACATCACCCATAGACTGACGGCCAAACAGAAGTGGTAAACAGAAGTTTGGGCAATTTGCTGAGATGTTTAGTTGGGGATAAGCCCAAGGGGTGGGATTTGATTCTACCGCAAGCCAAGTTTACTTACAATAACTCTATAAATAAGAGTACTGGTAGATCACCATTCCACATTGTATATGGAAGTAGCCCAAGGACTACGCCAAAATTGAGGAAGACAGAGCAAGGGGAAAGGACAAGTGCTGAAGCTGAAGAATTTGCTAAACATATCAAGCGTCTACATGAGGAGGTTCAAGCACACATTACCAAGATGAATGAAGAGTATAAATCTAGGGCTGATCAAAGGAGAAGACATAAGTAATTCCAAGTAGGGGATCTAGTCATGGTACACTTACGAAAAGAAATATTTCCAGTTGGTACTTACAACAAGCTGAAAATGAAGAAATTTGGCCCCTGCAAAATTCTGAAGAAACATGACTCAGGAAATGCATATGAGGTGGAGCTGCTAGATGGTGTTCATATTTCTCCTATTTTCAACATTGCAGACTTGACAGAGTATCATGATGATGGTGTACATGAGGAACTGATGTTAGAGCCATGTCCAATTCCTGCTTCTAAGAAGGAGGAGATAGAAGAAATTCTACATCATCGTGTGGGTAGGAGCACCAGAAATAGGCAATATGAAGAGTATTTTGTCAAGTGGAAAGGACAGTCGATAGAGGACTCAACCTAGATTTCAACAGCTGAGGTTTTCCATTTGGGATTTCCTCTACCATTCATAAAGTGACAGGGTCACTTTTCAATCTACCTTGGGTGTCTGATGCAGGAGCATCCAGAGGTATAAGGGAATTCCTGTGTCACCCAAAAAAAATGTACTTAGAATTAGTTTCTATTTTATGTGTTTTCATTTCTGGATACCCATTTGGGTCAAATAAAGGTTCCAACTCTCACAGTTCCACTATCAATGTTCTAGGATAGAGTATTTGAACACCTTGGGATATGTGTAAATGCTAAAAAAATAGGAGTATGTAATTGAGCCATCATTTTGGTGAACTAAAAGGTGTAAATTGGCCAAATGAATGTAATTTTAATTTAGAACATTCTAGAAAAAGAATTAGGACAAAAGGCCCCACGATTTGAAAGTTATCGTAGTTTTTTGAGTTTTGAAGATCTCTAGATTTATGTTATTGTAAGCCCTTAGGGCATGTTTTGAAGTCTATTTTCTTTGTACTGAATGTACTAGCTTATTTTCATAGTTAATACAATTTCCCTTTTCCTGTTGTGTCCATTCTATGTGTGGGTTGTGTCTCCATCAATCAGTGTATGTGTTATGCTTTGATTCCTAGAAAAGACAAGGAAGGTAGTAGTGAAATTCCACCTAAAGTTTTAGGCCTATTAAGTGAGTATGGAGACATCATCTCTCATAATGTTCTAGAATGGTTTCCACCAGTAAAGAAAATCAATCATTAGATAGATTTAATCCTTGGAGCTAGTTTGCCTAACAAGGCTACTCATAGGATGACTCCTACTGAAACTAAGGACATAAACAGACAAGTTCAAGACCTATTGAGGAAGGGGTTGATTGAAAGAGCCTAAGTCCATGTGTAGTACCTATAGTACTAGCACCAAAGAAGGATGTAGAGTAGAGAATGTGTACAAACTCTTGAGCTATAAATAGAATAATCATCAAGTATCAATTCCCTTTGTTAAGAATAGATGATCTTATGGACTGCTTGAGTGGGGCTTAGTACTTCATAAAGATATATCTCAAGAGTGGCTATCACCAAATATGGATATGAGAGGGATATGAGTGGAAGACTACATTCAAGACCAAGGAAGGTCTATATGAGTGGTTAGTCATGCCTTTTAGACTAACCAACATGCCAAGCACCTTCATGTGGCTTATGAATGAGGTAGTAAAGAAATTCTTGGGAAAATTTGTTATTGTCTATTTGGATGATATTCTAATTTTCAGCAAGACTTTGCATGAACATTTATTGCACATTCATAGAGTCCTTGAAAGTTTAAGGGAAGAGAAAATGTTGATTAATTTGAAGTGTAGCTTTGTAGAAAAGGAGTTAGTCTACTTGAGGTTTGTTGTATCACCTAAGGGTCTCAAAATGGATCCAAAGAAGGTAAAAGCCATCTTGGAATGGCCTACTCCAAGGTCTACTATTGAGGTGAGATCATTTCATGGTTTGGTTAGTTTTTACAGCAAGTTCATTAAGAATTTCAGTGGCATATGTGCACCCTTGACTTAAACAATAAGGGGGGATAGGAAAGAGCTCAAGTGGACTACAATAGTTGTAAAGAGTTTTGAATTGTTGAAGAAGAAGGTGACAAAAAAACATATGTTGGAACTTCCTGATTTCAGTAAAGTGTTCCAAGTAGATTTTGATGCTTGTGGTAGTGTTATTGCACTAGTACATTTGACCCCAATTTTTGACCAAATATTTTGACCATCTAATAAATTGGGGTCAATTTGGTCAAAATGTGCAAGGAAACATATACTTTTTGTTAAATGTGAGCCTGTGTTGGTCAATATTTTGACCAACATGGGTTCACACTATGTGAAAATTGAAAAAAGTGTTCTTTGCTGCCCTAGTCTCATTTTTACATGACCTAGAAGAAAACTCATGCACTCAACCATTTTCTACACTACATTTTGCGGCTAGGATTATGTGCCAAAAGGGTTTTATAGGTTCAGCACCAATAGGGTTTGACATCTTGGGTTCTTTGGTGCTTGATTGTACCAGAGGAGAGCTCGTGAATGCTTCAAAGTTGATCCATTAAAAGATATTTTAGAAAGAAGGCATGTGAAAGGATTAAATAATATCTGGAAATGTTGAAGAGTCTCCTTCCCATCATTAAAAAGGTGAGTTGAAGTTTTGTGTTATAGATTGACATTTGATTATTCATAATACATTTGATTGAAGTTTTTTTTTATAGATTTGTTTTATAATTGAAGTTTTGTTTTATAGATTTGGTATCCATTTGATTAATTCATTCAAGAATGAAAAGAAAATGAGATAATGGGTGATCAAGAAAGGTTCATCATACAAGACTAACTAGCAGCTTTGAGTACAATAGCAAGATGTGTGGTATGAAAATGAATAAGCTCATCATATTGAGCATCAAGCCTAGAAGGGATCAACTACTGCCAATAATATGATTCCTTACCATTATCCAAAATCAAAGGAACTATGAGAAATCACTCCAAAATTAGGATTTCCCAGATTCCATCATTGATCATCTCCACAATATTTATGTCTCTCATCATCATGATTATCTAACTAATTTATTTCATTCATGAACAAAACAATTCTTATCAAAATTAGGTAATGCAACTTTTTCCTTCCTCTTAAAGGATGAGTAACTTTGAACCTTACCAAAATCCAACTTTTGATTGTCATTGAGATACCTCCATTTAATGTATATGAAAAACATATCCTAGTCAAATTAGCAGCTTGATATAATATCAGAGTAGCCCCACAAAGATATGGATTTCAAATTAGACTCCCAATAAAGTTGAAAGTTGCATAAAACAAAAATCTTCCTATTTAAAGTGTTCCACGATAATCCTACATTAAAATTTCTTAATGGACAAGCAATCTTGTAAAGGCGGACTGTTATGCTCTACTAAACTGTGATTGGAAACCCTTAAAAAACATTGAAAATAGAAGATTATAGTCCTTGTTAATAATATATCTGAATGTTGAAGTGAAATATATGTTAAATGAAGAAGCAATTATCATAAGGAAGCTATGGATAGATGAGGAAGGATCATCGTATAAGGAGGAACAATTATATTAAGCTTCAAGAAGTACAAAAATCATCAGCATTTTAAAGATCCAACTACCCTTGCATCATGGAGAATATGTCTTAAACTAACTTATATTTATGGTTGACCATATTCATCAAGGAAAATATAAGTACTCTCTATTGCTGGGAGACTTGTTATGCCATGCCTGCCTTGATTTGTTCTATAAATTATAAATAATGAACAGAAACAACAAATCAGGCAGCAATCAATATTAATATATATATAGCAACGATTTTGACAAAAGGATTATAACTTATAATCATAGGAGTAAAGAGATGGCTAAATGTTATTACTTTGAAATAAAAATAAAAATCAATACTGAGGGGGCAACAACTTATTAGAGATTGTACCTATGCCTGAAAAAGAGTCAACTTCCAAAAAGATGTTTGCTTTCAAGGAGATATTAAGATATATATGGGAGAAGACCACAATGGGAAAAGGATCAAGGAAAGAAATCTAATAAGCATTGGTGCTAAGAGTAGAACAATTCATAACATTGATCAATATCAAAATCAGAAACCAATATTGATTGCAAGCAATAGCACTATCATTCATTTGTGGTGTGGATGGATATATCTTTAATATTTTCTTGATGTATTCCACATAAGAATAATTAAACCTGGTATTCCAATGCAATATGTGATGTACTGGTGGGTGATATTTCTTGTATGACTACTTCGTAGTATACAACAATGCCTTTTAGGACTCACCTCAACCTACACGCACTTGACACTTCATAGTGTATGAGACACCCATATATGTATAGAGTGGTGACACTCTCCACTTTGTACCCATATGACTCACATTGTACAGAATGGATCACTATATGATGACTTCAACTACTATTCCGCTAAGTCTTTTACAATAGTTTAAGAGGAGATATAAGATAGAACCAATACTTAGTATGGTGAAACAATTGCACAATTCCTTAGCTATTAATATAAGCAATAATATGTGTACAAGAGAAATATATTTTATGCATAACATCATATATAGTTAGAGATAAGAAAAGATGTTGAATTTCTAGCTTATTCACTAAATGGTAACAATCAATCATAGCAAGGTGGGAGGAAATATAAGGGGGTAAACTAACACAGGGTTTAGTAGCTACTCCATCTCATGAAGGATGGATAGAAGGTCACTTGAGGTTCAAGATGGATAGTATATCTACTCTTGGGTCTAGTGTAGATGATCATTTCAAGCACCCTATAATGTCTTTGTATCCAAGCCTCATTGTGGTTAAACGCATAATAAGTTATATATGTTATATGATTAAGATGATTATAAATATATTTTCTTGGACCCTAGAACTAATAGAAAAAAATTAAAAATTGTATCTTCAATAATCATCTAGCATGATTGTAAGATTTCAACAAGGATATATCCTGCTTTTACATTCTTTACGATAAGTTATATCTCGAACTATAATATGTTTCTTGTTTTTATTGAATTTTTGATTAAGGGTAATCCCAAAAGAAGACATCACAATTGGCATCAAAGATTTGATCCTACTAGTGTACAAGGTAAAGCTATAACAATAAGATGTATTCTATTCAAAGAGATTTGAAGGGCTAAGCAAGGGATCTATAAACTCTCCCAAAAATAGAATCAAGTAGGCCAATATTGCACTTCTGTGCGTGTGTGCCTTTCAAATGTGTGTTTCATCCCTTGTGTATTTCTATAGTTTTGCATGGTTAATGCCTTGTGGTCTTCATACAACATGGTAACCCAAAATTTTATCCTTCCTAAGCCAAAAAGTAGTCCACTTGTCCCCCTTTGGCCTCATGGGGATTGCCTAGTCACAACCATGAGGTGGTCCACTTAGAGGGTGACTACATTACCATTCTCTCAAAGGTAACTACCTCATTTTACTGACCTTTATTGATATAGAAATTAAGAACATAACATATTTACATATTTTTTATATTAAGTCATTATACCATCAATATACCTATCATTGCTAAATCAGATAGTTATAAAACACATATAAGATCATTGATATACAGATGCAGATAAGTCTATAGAAATATCTACAATCTACATATAAAATTACCCATTATAATTTATGTTCCTAAAATGTACACAAAGACCAAATAAGAATACCCAATAATCTAAATCATATGGTCTTGTTGTCTTTTATATTTCTTTATTCACTCAAGACGATTGAATGATTACTATAGACTGATTGAATTAATTGAAGAATTGATTGCAAGTTTGTTTGATTCCCAACTGATGTTTGATGAATGATAGAATGATTTCCTTTGATTTGACAATTTGATAGTTATTGAATGATGACTAAATGAATGTTGCAATTCATAAATTGAGGAGTGATGATTGTGTTTGATTTAATGTATTTGAAAGTGATGATTGATAAATGATCATAAAAAAAAATTCTTCTTTTATATATTATTCATTGAAGGTTCAAAACCTGTCATAAAAATTGAATCACCACTTTAGATTAATATGTTATTCCCCAACTTTATCTCCCTTGGATGCCCTCCTCAAATGAAACCTCTTCTTTATATCTTACAGTGTAAGAGTCACTTCTCTTCACCACATGTGCCCCTTGCATTGGTCACAGCCTTTCACAATTACCACCCTTCAAATAAGGTCAAACTCTTCATCATTTTTGACCAAATGAAGGTACTTCCTTACTATCTTCCCCTCCCTTCTTCCATCAATCCTTCCTTAATTCCTATGATCCCTTTATGCATATCAAAACTATCTTATATCTTAGGCCAGAATTTACTATGGTTATCTTATAATTATACAGTCTATCATGCTTTCAAATGAAGTCTTTCCCCCTGTTAATATCTTCATGATGGGAGAGTCAAAACCTTTCATTATTACAACTCTTCATCCTTTATGCCCTTTGAAAGAGTCACAACCTTTCATAGCTACCCCCTTATGAAAGAGTCGCAACCTTTCTCAATTACCACCTTTTGGGAGAGACACGACCTTTCCCTTTGAAGGAGTCACTTTCCTATTCTTTCTTCTCCATTAATTCTCTCTTGATTCACCTTCAAAAAATTTCATCTCTTTATACTTCTCTATTAAGTTTGCATTGACTTTCCTTTTCAATTTGTGTCAGCGTATTCCTTTATATCTGCACATATTCCTTCTTTATGTTTGAATATAGTGTCTATAGGTATTATGTATATAAGAGAATTTAATAGATCCTAGCCATGTAAGCACATGTATTCCTTGCTGGTGGAAAAATTAGTTCAAATGCTTGGCGAGTATTAATCATTGCCCATGAACTTATTTTTCATACTTTTTTGCAGGTGGGTAACTATCCCATTCTCAGATTGATGTTTTTATATATTTTATTTGGGGGTTACAAAGCATCATTCACAGGGTTGTGTCCCTTTGTTAGGATGTCCATAAGTATATTTTCCACTTTAGGGTTAGCATTGGTTACAACATGTCAGCCCAAAAAAGCCGATAAAATAGCCCAAAAAAAAATTTCTCAGGCCTTGGCCCATCCTTGAACTCCGTCGAGGAATTATGTAGAGTGTACAAGATATCCCTGATCAATCATCAAAATCTAACATATTCTATATGTTGTAGTGGAAAAAACCTCACATCAATACATAGATACCAAGCTTTTGGATCTCTCGAGTGATCTTGAAAATAAGCTTACAATAGAACTTGGGGGCATAAGTGCATTCCATGTAATCAAGAGGATGAAATTATTTGGTGTGGGGCTAAACCTGGTCAATACAAGATACAAGAGGAGCAGGAAAGAGCAATAGAATGGCCCTAATTTTATGTTGGGATGAATCAGCTCTCCCTAATGATTGTACATTCTAATGGATGGTGATACATAAAAAGGTGCTTAACCATGGATAGGCTGAATAATGTGGGCATTCATGGTCCCTCCTAGTGTGTCTTATGTAAAAGGGATGTGGAGCCAACTGATCACTTATTTTTAAATTGAGTTCACTGACGAGTGTTGGAATTGGCTTCAAAGTACATTGATATGGATGGAGCCTAGACCTAGATGCCTATTACAGTTCTTACAAGGATGGTCTAATGTGTAGAAATGTAATGTGGGCTTCCATTTGGACCATTGCTCCTTCTCACGCATTTGGAATAACTCGAAGGAACAAAAGCATAGAATTTTTAAGAGAAAGAGATGTCTTGAGAGGCTCTAATTACCAAAATTATTTAGGAAATTGAAGAGATGGCCAGTGCTGGAATTAAAATACAGGATACTAAGTTCTCTAAGTGAGAAGAATGGATTCAGAAGGAGTGGGTATATTTATACTAGGCTGCATTTCTGCTGTCCAAAAACATGATTCATCATATGCAGGTAGTATGGTGCTACCCCAAATTCCATAGATGGAAGTTGAACATTGATGCAGTAGCCAAAGGGAATTTGGGATATGGAGGCACTGGATGTATCATTTAGAATTGGAATGATGAGTGTGAATGACCATCCTCAAAAATATTAGGTGTAGTTTCCTATAATGAAGTTGAATTTGAGGCTTTCATGCTGGGCTTAAGATTGTGTCGAGATAAAGGCAGTCAATTTGTTGACATAGAGGCAAATTCACAAATTTGTATCCAAGCAATGATATGTGGTTCAATTCATAATTGGAAGCTAAGTAATTGGGTTGAAATTGCTAGGGATATTCTTTTGGAGTTTGAAGTCATTACTTTAAAGCACATACAGAGAGGCTAATAAGGCTGTAGATCTTCATGCTATTGTTGGGTTTTTTCAAGAGGAATCAATAGTTTTAGGTTTAGATATTACTATGTCCTAGACTACAAGGAATATTGTTGCTTGAAACAGAGTAGAAGCTTCATGGTAACAATGGGCAATTTTTGCAGATTGTAGTGGTAGCTATATACCCTGCTCTATCATTTCTCCCATAGCTGTATGTGGTAAGATTGTTTTAGATTCCAAATATGCTTCAAGGCATCCAATCTATTGATTGATTCTAGTTTTGGTGACGATTCAAGCTGAAATCTATCTTTGGCTTAATTTTGCATCAAATTGGGTGCCGAAATAGGTCTGGCAAAGTTTATCAAGTGTTACAAATGAACTTGAATGTGCTATAAAGAGATCATAGAGTAACATTCCAATCCAGAGTGTGTGGTGTTTATGGAGTGCTATGAGGATGTAAGAAGATGGTGCACCAATTCCATTTTGAGCTGCATGTGTAGGGAAGAATTGCTCTTGGCCTAGTGTAGTATATTATTTAATGCCACTCAAATAGTGCGGGGAAGATTCAAGAACTTGTTCAAGTTTTCATGGGAGGAAATAGTCATTGGTGTGATGGTTTTTCCTCTATTTACTAACTAATGTCATTGATTTGAAAGAGAGCATCATTTAGAAGATTGATGGTTTGGTTCAAGATTTTGCAAATGCGATCACCGATCTATATGAGAGGAGTTCCATCTACATTCTAGGTATTTACTTTAAGAATGATCTGTACATGACAGCTGAGATGGGCTCTGATTTTGAGTCCCTAGCTTCTACTAAAGAGTGGGCTACAATTGAAAAGAAGAACTTCATTGTTAATGCTTGGGGGTATATTGGATATGAGTGATCAATAATAATTTTTCCCCTTTAAAGGTTATTAGATTTTGGTGGATGATTGGTTGTCTGTTGCAAATGGTGTTAGAATGGTGGAGATTGGCAACAAATTGGTAGGAATATATAGTGTTTTCACAAATCATTGATCATGTCTTGGGCTCTAATAGATTTAGTTGTGTTTGATCTCTAATAGATTTAGAATTTTAGAGGGCTTTTTAGGAATCTACAATTTGGCACTATGTGTAGATGTATCGGATGCTATCCCCTTTTTGAGAGCACTGATCAAATTTTATTTTAAAATAATTATTAATCATAAATTTGAGATTTTATCTTAATATTTAATTAAATATAAAATATTATAATATATTGAGAGATATATCGATTATGAAGCTTGAAGAGAATTGAGATTTCCTATAGACGCATTATTCTTTTCATGAGTCCAGTTATCTACAATCATGTGATTACAGATATAAAATCTTTAAGCTTTTTTAAATCTCCTAGCATATTTTACATAGTTTTTTAAATATGTAAAGTATGCTATTAGTAGTATCTATAGAACAATAGAAAGTGATGAAGATAGAAAACTAAGCAGATTGTATCTAGGTCACAAGCTCTATGAGTCAAACTCACCTTAGATTGGATATTTGTCTCCCACCAAGTTGCTTCTTATATTTTAGAGCATAGATGCACACTTGCATTAAGTTGTACAGTGGCTTAACCTTGCTGCTATCTATCATTTCAAATCTAAACATCTAAGGTCATGCATACAAACAACTGCCACAAGAGCTTCAGAATTTCAGTTGATATGGCTGCATAGTTTCATCTCACTTGTCATTTCCCTCTATCTAAACAAGAAAATTTTCTTTCTTCGTCCTATAACTTTGTTTAGAACAAATAATTGGTATTCTAGACAAAATAGCATGAGAGCAACATATCATTAACAAGAGGGTTACATGAAAATCTTGCATTGTAGAGGCCAGTAAAGCTAATATCTTAACAAGTTAGAAAATTTTAAAAACCTATATTCTTCCAAAAATAATAATTTTTGACAAGATGCCTGCTAAGATAGTGGGCATGCAGTAAGAAAAATCATTGTTGATCAGAAAAGAATGATCTCTTCGAAAAATATTCAACTTACACAGTAAGACCAAAGAAAAAGCATCCATTAAAGTTTGTGTTCCATCTTTTTATCCAAAAAAATTGAATAGTAGACAGCCTTGTCTTACACCACAACCCTTCGTAATTAAACAATGATTAAATGAAAAAAAGTAGATTTTTTACTCTATGATTAAATCTACCAAAAACTTGCCTGAGTAAAAAACTTGGCAATTAGTGGCAAATTGCCGATTAGTTCATGATTATGCCAACTATGCTTGTGGCAACTAGTCATTAGTGGCTGAGAATTTGAAGACCATGATAGCTTCCTAGTTGTGCTCATCTTGTTTGTCTTGATCCTTTCCAAAAGTGGTAGGATGTGTAGATGTGGCCATAATAGTTGCATCAAGGCATTGATACTTAAAAATAGTTAGTATATGTTGCTTCTAGGTGTTGTAATTCTTCCCATTGAACCTTTGGCTACTGTCAAGCATTGTATTTGTTAGTGACACCATTTTGCACACTTCCTAAGGCACTAAATACAATAGTAAAAAGATTTAGATTTAAAATCTGTTACACAAATCAAACTGCACTAAATATGATGAGGACAAATTCAGGAACAAATCCCAAGGAAAACTAAAAGTAGGCAGGACTGCAAGTCTAGAGGTGATTCCACAAAAGTGGACCTATAGAAAGAACAAGGACCTACACCAATTCATTAGATAAGAGACAATTTCCATGGGCCAACAAGGTTTGTTATGCTGGGTGAATCATGTTAGAGAAAGAAGAGCCAAACAAGTCTAGCAAGGTGCATTACATATTTGGAAAAATAGGACTCACCACAAACTCAAAAGCTCAAAAAATTGGACTCAAGCTCAACAAAATCTCTAGAGAGGACTTAGTAAAAGAAAAAAAGTTTTTTTTATAGAAAACAATAACAAACCCTATAGAGATATTTTGAGCAATAACAAACAACAAAAAACTACAATTTCCTTACCTTCAAATCCTACAGAACTGTTTTGAGCAATAACAAATGATGAAAGTGAAATAATTAATATTTTAAGTGGCATTATGTGTTCCCTGCAAACAAAGAGTCTGGATGAAGGGCTTGGGAGTCCCAACATGAGACTCGCATAGGGTCCACCCTCTTGGAAAGTCTATAAAGTCCTCAAATTATGGTGTATTATGATAGTCGACTCATGCTAAGGAAGATTACAACATAAAATCTCTATTTGCTAGATAATTTGAAAATGTGATTGCAAATGGGTGCTACCCTATGCACCAAACATAGATTACAAACAAAACCTCTATTTGCTAGGTAACTCAAAAATGTAACTGCAAAATGGGTGTTCCAATGTGCATCAAATTGTTATATTGGAAAATGGGTTCTGCAGTGGCACCAAGCACGAGCAACAAGGAGGCCTTATATCCCCACTTTAAGATGTCAACATAATGTCTTATTGATATCTTAAGGAAGGTAGAGATCCACATTAAGGATAAACACCTTTGTCATGGTGGAATATCCTCAACAAAAAAGCAAGTGTTCCAAGATAGGAATGAGATATGTTGAAGGACACTGCTGAAAAGGCTTCAAACATGAAAGAAAATGCGTTTTGCATGATTGTATGCATTAGGAAGATTAATAATGGAATGCCACCATAATGAACCCAACTTGCTCACACCTACCAAATTGAGGGAATATGTAATTTGGATGCTTTATAAACTATAACTTCTTTGCTTCCGAAATACCAATTTTAAATATTGAAATATGGAAGCAATTATCTCTATCCAATAATGCCAAATACCTAAATATAATAGGACTTGCAATTAAAGATGTCTAGATTATTGCTTTGCAAAACAAAAAATCACAACTAGAGATGAAGCTGAAATGTTTAATGCAACACCAATTCACTAAATTATATGATTTATTGCAAATGGTGTTACCAAAAACTATTGCTCAATTAACAAAGAATTACAAAATGAACCTAGTAAACTTGCATCAAAATTATGAAATTGCTTGCTCTATAATTAAAACACCAATACCCAAACACCACTAGGAAGAAAAACTTTGTCTCGCAATTTGACGTGGAGAGAAACCCCACATGTGGCTGTAAGAAATCGCCACCAAGAGAATGACTCACACTAGAATGTGAGTGACAGATATGAAAAAAACCAATGCCCAATATGTAAACAAGTGGCCAATATGCAGCACCATATACCAATGAAAACCAACGCTTCCCAACAAAGATTGAGAATGATGAAACATGAGGCCGAGAAAAGAATCAATGCTGCCTCAATAAAGGGAACTTTAGATGCCAATTTTCAATAGGAGAGTGTCTGACTTACAGGCATAATATTTCTTGCCACAATGCCAATAATGCAGCAGTCAATGTGTAGAAAGAATGCATTCAGCAACAGGGCCTTTCACATCAATCATAGTGATATTTGAGTGTCATATAAAAAGAGAATTGCAATGTTGAAGGGTAAAATTGCTAGTTGCTCAATTAGCAATGATGATTACCATCAAACCTCACCTCAGAACCACCTCCATGAAATAGTGATCACAGAATTGTAGATTATGACAATCTAGTTGAATTTATAACCCAATTCAGTATACCTTAGCACTAAATTGATTGCACTTCCAGATGATCTAATTTTCTAAACAACAGGAGCAAATCGATGCCAAACTCAAGAGAAAACAATTCTCAAGAATACACAACCTTCAAAACACTCATAAGAAATTATCAAAAAGCAATAGATAATGGATGATTCTAATTGCTTCATGAAACCTCTTCTATAAATAATCTACTTTTTGCTAAACTCAAACTTCTCCAAAACCTTGTAAAGAATAGGTCCATCCACCTTGTCATAAGCTTTCCCAATGCCCAATTTCAATAGCATGGAGATTTTTCTTAAGGAGATGGAGTGAATAATCTCATGGGCCATGTGATGACCCATAAATACTTCTCCTTCCCAAAGTGAATCTACTTTGTTCATGGGAGACGAGTTTATCTAGGACAATCCTCAATATGTTGGCTACTATCTTAGAGATAATTTTGTAAGTTGTGTTGCATAATGATATATGCCAAAAGTTGTCAATTATTATTTTTGCATTTTCTTTTCTATGGATCAATGTTAACCTTTGATTAGACATGCAATCAAAAAAAAAGTTGAATTATAAGGAAATAGTTGATTGAAAACCAAATCAGAGTAAAGCTTGCTTTTAAAATATTTTAGTTTTTTGAATTTTGGTTGTGCATTTCTGATGCAAACGAGGGATGCATTGGATTATAAGTAGTCTAGAAACATTATAAAGCATCAAAGTTCAAATATTTTTGTGTTTTGTGAAAATTACTTTTAGTAATGTAGTTTTGGTATGCTGGGGCTTGTTTATCTAATTCTTTATAGAAGTATAAATTTATGAACAATTGTATGAATCAAAAGAAATTGCCCATCATTGTGGTAATCTACTCTTGAATTTTATATGAGGTTTTAAATAAGATTGATTGATGATGTTAGGGTATTTGTTGAAGAAAAGTTGAAAAACAAATGGTTGGAGTCAATAGTGGTTTTTTTTGAATGAGAAATCTAGAAAGGTTTGTTGCATTTGATGTGTGCAATAGAATTGTAATTTGTTCAATTTGATTTTGTTCTATTCAAGATTCACAATGTGCTTCATTCCTCAGTTTATGGAATTTTAAAACATGTGAGGTCTCAATCCGAAACAAATTTGTAGAGAGGTCTTGGTAATACTTTTGCATTCTATGTATAATATATTAATTGCTAAAACAACCCAATAAGGGTCAAAGGAGAAAAGAAATTTCTTTGCCATTTGGTAAAGAAAAAACAAGTTTATTCATTAAAAAATCATATGATTTTTCTATTAGATCATATTTTTGTTCTGGATTGGGCTATTCTCTCTATAAAAAGAATCTCAAACCTATTTGACAACTATAATTAATAGAAGATTCTCTATTTCAGATGGAAATAATTAACATACATTGTCTATAAATCCACATTTTGCAAACATCTACACCTTCTAGAAATTATAGGATCATTTTAGTTACATTTGAAAAGATTAATCAAGAAAAACCATATGTGCAGATATAAACATTAATTACAACATGTCCAATTTATTTGCACATATATTTTCTTGTGAAGAAAGACCATGCCTGACAATATGAATGCTAAACAAAATGAGACAATGGCTGCATTGTGGGCTCAATTTCGAAGAAATCCTTATATATGTTATTGTCCTTGCAAAAAGTGTAAAGGCTTAAAGACTCAAAGAATTTTAATCACAACAGCCCAGAGTCATTGTAGGCAACATGGTCATGTTGAAGGGGGCCATGATTTTTTTCCATTGCTAAATGTGGATTTCCTATTGGAGGAACATGGAGGTGTGAATATCCAAGTTGAGGATAACACTCTCATGGAAGAAGATGATAATGTGCTAGAGGACATGTGATGAAGAGGCTCACAATGATGGTACTAGCAAATCTAACAATGATGATGAAGATGGTCTTGATATACCTTTACTTGAGAAGGCACACGAGCCCTTATATGAAGGCTCCCAAAAAACTCTACTCTTAACTATAGTGATGTTGGTGAACTTAAAGGTTATGAATGGTATATCCAATGTAGCAATGTCATGTATGCTAAGGTATGTCATTTTTTTCATCTTCAATGTTAGAGTACAATTACTATTCATTATATTAACAATGTATATTTGTTGTTGTAGGTTCATTAGTGATTTTTTGTTACCGCCATCAAACATTTTGCCTTGTTCATATTGAGAATTATCTAACATTATGGATCAAATTGGAATGAAGTATCAAACAATACATGCATGTCCCAATGATCACATTCTATATGATAAACAACATGAATTTGCAATAGAAAGCCCTAATTGTCATAGTAGAAGATATCGGTCAGATCAAATAACAAAAAAAGTTCCTCACAAGGTTCTTCGATACATTCCCATTATTCCACGTCTTCAGCGGTTATTTAGGTGTGCTAGCTTGACACAATTTATGGATTACCATGCATGCAATAGAAGTCAGGATGACATTATGTGAATGCCTACCAATGGTTTTGAATTTAAAGAGATAGAAGAAACATGGTCACACTTTAAAGAAGAACCTTGTAATCTGAAGCTTTCATTGGTAGTGGACGGTGTTAATCCATATGGAGATATGAGATCTATTTACTCAGTGTGGCCTATTTTTGTTATAAACAATAAAATTCCTCCTTGGATGTCCATAAAGAGGGAACACATAATGTTTTCAATGATTGTGCCAGGTTTTTTTTCATTTTATAGTTATCTAAATTAATTTATAAATAGTGCATGAAAATGGTCATAATAATAATGTAATGTTTATGTTCATTCAATTGCTAGGTAAATACCAAGTTAAAGATATGAACATGTATATTGAGCCCCTAATTGATAAGTTGTTGAAGTTATGGAATGGCATAACTATGTATGACATCTCTAGACTGATAGGACATCGATAATTTTAATTCCATGCAATGCTTGTATGGACAATACATGATGCCCCTAGGCTAACTCATTTTTGTGGTATGTTATATTGTTAATATCACATATTTTTGGTCTACTATAGTGCTTACACATTACTATCAAATGTTTAAGTTGCACATGATAATTGTACATGATCCACTTCTACATGATCTTTTAGGTCTTCAGAGAAAGGGAAAATTTGCATGTCCAGTTTGTGGTCTGAAGATGAAATCTCATCATTTGAGAACTTTAAGAAAGTAGGTGTTTGATGAGTTTAGACACTTTCTCCACAATAATCATAGGTATCAAATTGTCGAAAAACATCTTTTCAATGGGAAAGAAGAGACATCATCAAGGCCACAAAGAATGACACCTCATTTATGGAAGGTGGAATATGATTGACTAAATTGTTGAGGTAATATCCAATTTGTCATCCAAAGTTTAAAATTTGTATTTTGATATTGTCTTATATTTAGTAATGTTGTAATTGATTCTTGTGAAGGTTGTCAAGGCATCAATGGCCAACTTCCTAGAGGAATGAAAAGTTATCCTACTCAATTTAGTAGGTTACTGTACTACAAGTATCTCCCAATTGCGCATTTGTTTGATGCTATTCATATTGGAAAGAATGTAACAGAAACACTGTAGAAAAATGTTGGATGGAAGACATGATAGAGAACAAATTGCCAAAATTTGTATCGACATTCATGAAACTAATCATGCACTAAAAGCTTCCATTGAATCAAATAGCAATGGAGACTGCATAAATATAAGTGCCCTTCCTTGGATATTAATAGAGCAACAAAGTGATGCATTAAAATAAGTCATAAAAAAAACAAAATTTCCAACAGGATTTGCTGCAAATATAAGTACTCTTCTATCAAAGAAAGGTGATTTTGGGCCAGGGTTGAAAACACATGATTGGCATACCTTCATCAAGGTAAGTCATGTTCTCTATTTACAGTATATTTGTAAGATTGAATGTACTACCTATTGCATTATTTAATAATATATTGAAATGATCATTTTTAATGATTGCAGCTCATCCTACCTCTATCCCTTCCACACTAGCTTGACAACAATATTAAACAAGTTATATATGATCTTGGAAAATACACAAGGTTAGAAGTGTTTTTTCTTAGATTTGTAGCTTTTTCTCTTAAATCTATTGTATAATTTTATTTGAAATCTCGTTTATGTGGTTTTACATGTTGAATCTCTTTTAGGTGGTTATCATCTAAAGAAATTGACAAAAAAGATATAAAATATTGGAAGATAAAAATTCCACAGCTTATGTGCGAAATGCAAAAGTGTTTACCTCCAACCTTTTTCAATTCTCAAGAACACTACCTCATACATCAAGTTGAGGAGATTGAATCATGTGGACCTGCACAAGCTAGATCAATGTGGATGGTTGAGAGACACTTGAAATTTATGAAGGGCTTGGTTCAAAAAAGAGCACATCCTAAGAGTTCTATGATAGAGGGATATATGATATACCAGACCATGGTGTACATTATTGAATATCTTGTAAAGTTTGTAGTAGATATCCATGTGGATCGCATTTGGGATCCCAACTCTAATGAAAAATTTGAAGGGGAGTACCTGACGGGGAAAGGTAGATTGAGGAGGGTGAGAGGTAATTATAAGTTTTTTTTTTTGTAGTTTAATAATTTTTATTCATCATCAATATATATAAGTTGTTTCTAACTACTGTAATTGTCTTCTTTATAGTTGGTCGTGAGTGGGATGCACTACACTTGTATATTGCAAACAATCTTGATTGGATGATGGTATGGATTGAACAGTCTCAAGAAAATGGTTTCTCATTAACATGGGATGGTGTTGTATCATTGGTTAAAGAAGCTCATCGTAATGGAGATCCCAATGTTACACAAATGGTACTTGATCTAATATATGGCTTAAGAGATAAAAAGGTATGCATAAGATTACTAATCATCACACATAAGTTTAATATCAACTCATAGGTCGATGCAAATAATCTTGACATGTTTGAATAATTGTAGGTCAAACATCACAAAGCTATGTACTACCATGGCTATAAATTTTGCACAAAAAAGTTAGATGAAATGAAGAAAATGTGTGATTCTGGGATAAGTGTTGTCTTCGCAGTCACCAATATTTCATCTAGAACTAACATACATCCTCAATGGTCTGAAAATTGATACTATGGCATTTTGGATGATATACTTGAGTGCGACTTTAATTCATTCAAAATATTTCTATTTGTCATCAAATGGTTCAGGTTATGACTAAATAAAAATGATCTTGATAGGACTATTATTGAACATGATAGTGAATTTACTATGATTAATACAAGGTCATTTGAGCCAGTCGGAGATGAGCCATATGTTCTTCCAAGCTAATGCAAGAAAGTGTTTTATTTTGGTGTTCCACACAAACTAGGTTAGTCATTTTTGTTAGAAATAACCCAAGAGGAAGGCTGGTAAAGTATAATGTGATCAAAGAAGAAGAAATTGAAGAAGCATAAGAGGAAGTAAATGATTATCAGGAACAAAAGTTACCTAGTGATGAAGATAAAGAAGATCATGATGATTTTGGTCATGCTGACGATAATGGTGATAATGATGATGACGATGCTTATGATGATCATGATCATGGTGATGATGGCCATGATGATGATGGCGATGAAGATGATGATGATGGTGATGAAGATGATGATGATGGTGATGAAGATGGTGGTGGTGATGATGACGATCAAAGTGACAACTACGATGATGGTGATGATGATTATGATGATGACATGGATGAAGATCATAATGATCAATGAAATGTTCAGCTAGGATCAATGTCAACTATGATGGGGTCTTGTATGATCAAACTTTTCTTTCTAAACCATATGTGCACATATAAACATTAAGTAGAACATGTCAAATATTTTTTTACATATACACATTAGTTACACTAAATTTTTAACTTAAGAAAAATTATTTACATATACAATCTACTTTATTATTAATATATTTTTTTGGTAAGTCTATTACTTTAATTTCGCTACTGATTTCTAAGACTTACTAATTTTTTCATAGGGCGATATGGATGCACCATCTTAGACACCTTCAATAGAAGTAAACATTAAATATTGTAAATTTTAATGTTAATATAGAAACAAATGTCATATTATTATTTTCTTTTCTTTATGGATTTGGAGAAATTTTGATAAAATTTTATTGATATATGATGTCACAAATGACAGGAAAAAGCTAGAGTGACCGTTGATCAAATGCGATCTGAAATACGGGCTTCATATCTACATAACATCACCCTTAGTACTGAACCTATGTTCATCACCTAGAAAATCAAGCAAAGATACACTTATGAACTTGTTAACATGATCATCAAGGGTGACAGAAGTGAGGAGAAAGAAGCACTGAGAACAGAATTAGGCCGTAGAATCCAATCTTTGCCGGTAAGCAGTAATTCGACTAAAGCAATAATAGAAGTTCAATAGACATGAATATTTTATACTATCTTATGGATCATGATCTCTAATTTTATGTGTACTTGTATAGACATTGGTGCCATTTGTGACATCACATGGTGAACATGGTGATGGTCGTTGCACACAACCTTCATGTAAGTAGCACTTTGTTTGTTTTCATCAACATTATAAAATTTACTTTTTTGTGTGGACATTTCTAGCTAGTATCCCATTTGATCTTTATCCATTGAAAATGTCTTTGATAACAATATTGTATTCTTCAGCTCATGATGAAGTGTGGAATCCTCCTTTAGTTGCTGATCCACTATTGCCTAGTGCATTGTCGGCAACAAGGGCCATGCAAACATCCTCATCTATGCCCACTAGAACTGGTAAAACCTTGTTTTGCTATATTTTGTAATGTATTTGTACAAGTTGATGAACAATGAAGTAGCATATCAGTTCTTAAATGATGTCTACAGAAGCCTGGATACACACAAACACATGCATACACACACCACACATACACACATATATACACCCATACATAGAGAGACATTTTAGTTTTGTCCTGTATACCTTTTCCTTATGACTTCTCATTTGCACTTCTAACATTTTTTGGCTCATGACCATTGACTATTTCTCCCTGTAATATGTTGGTACTATCTATTCCTATCTCTAGCTGTTAGTTTCACATGCAACATTTAATCTCTACATGACTTCTCATTTTATAATTTAGCTACTAACTTTGTGTTCAAATTACCAATAAGAATAAAGCCTTGTTATTACTGTGAATTCAATTTGAGTTATAATGAGTTTGCTAAAGCTCTTGAACTTTGAATGCCATCAATGGCGAGTAATCTTCCTCATAGATGATGTACTATTTTTCTCTCTTCAATTCCTGCATGGAGTTCCCTCAAACACACTGCCATGCCAGCCTAGGATGTGAAACAAGTATTGTTGAGCAGCTTTATAATCATAGGTAACAAAGATAAGTGGTAGACAATGGTTAGACATAGAAACCTGTTAAGGAAATTCAAAATATAAGGTCTAGAAATATGAGTGCACTGATAAAAAAAATGGAGTTCTAAATTTTGTGGACTGGTGAAAGTTGTTGAGTGGGGGACAAAGAATCTTGCCATGTGCTGAAATTTAAAGGCTATTTCTTTAATAATAATAGCTTTTGAAATCAATTGCACCCACAAACAAAAATGATGATCCTTTCCAAGTTAGTGGAGGAAACAACAAAAATGAAACTCCAAGGAGGTTTCCCTTATCAAGACTTTTTTTGTGTGGGCCTTCTGTACTACATAGGCAAGATTTTGTCACTGGCTATCCAGCCACGAAAAAAAGTGCCCAAGATTTTAGCATGGGAATGGTTCAATTTTGTTATTCAAAAATTAATTTTTTTATAAGATAAAAGATGTAGATAGTTGAATTTTGATATTGAGATTTGACTTGTTATAGAATTTATTTCTTATTTAGTAATTGATGAGTAAAAGGGGCTTCATTGAAGTGTATTGGGATGACTTCATAGGAAGGTTTGATTTTTCATTTGTGTGAAGGCCCTGCTTAGATGCAATGATTGCTATATGTTCCATTCATGAGAGATGAATTCTTGTGAACTAACTACTCATAAAATCCTTATAAACTATTGCAAAATCTAATTGTTAAAAATATCTCATTTGATCACTATTTGAGAAATTTCTACTCTATTTAAATATTTATTAAAAGATTAAATAAAAATCATTTTGCATATATTTCTACTCAACCTACTATTTAAGACATTTTTATATATGCATTTATGAAAATAAAATTGGGCTACTTTTTGAATTAATGTTTCAGATTCACATGGAAAAAAAATTCTAAATTTTGAATCCAAAAGTAAACTGAAACATCAGTTAAAAAATATATTTTAATTTTGTCTTTTATGTTTCTCTAGGATGTATGTGCATAGATACTTTTATATTCTTGAACTCTCATTGTGATAACAAACCATGGACCATTGAAAGCTATCCTCACGTTGCCATGATTACATCTCTGCTAGTTTTAAAAATTCTTCATAAAAGGAGTAAATAAGACTTGATTTTAGCACATCCATAAAAATCTTTAAGAGAATAGAATTGCAGAGAAAACATATCTTGGCATGGATTGTTATTTTTCATGCATGACATCATATATTTCTTACTAATAGGTATAGTAAATTTTGAAGCACTCGATGCTTGGGCTTTGCTATTGTCATGGGGGTTGCATATGTGCCATGATGTTTTTTCCTAAGTGGTAGATTCACCTATGTAGAATTGAAAGCATAAACTATTTCTTATTCCCTGATTTTTGGAATTTCTTGTTACACTCATGTTGCTCTTCAATTAGCACAAATAATCTATATTAATAAATGCAATAGAGCACTATAGAGTCTAAGCAAAGTTAGTGCACTTAATGGCTCAAATAACCCATATTAAGAAATGTGATAGACCATTGTAGAGTGTAGGAAAAAGTTATAGTGCACTTGAAGGCTCAAATAGAGATAATTACTTGTAGAAACTTGAAAGATTATAGTGACGATAAGAAAGCATAGCTTCACCCTTCTGCACATTTTCCTCTCATTTGTGTTTCTCTAGGATAGTTCTTATTTTATCTCTCCTATGCATGTTCTAATTCGTTTGATTTCTTGTTTCCATGCCATGCAACTGCTCCATCATTGGGAGGACTTCAGAAAAAATGAGAATGATATATAAAGATGATTATAAGAATAGTACTTGATAAGTAGGAGATAATTTCCATAGCAAGTCAACTTATGATATTGCTATCAGGATTTAACCGTGTGATTTTTGAGTCAAACTCATTGACCCATGTTTCATGAGTAGTGAGTAGAATAATACTTGTTCATAAAAGCCATAAGAAGCATAACCAGTTCTCACATTAGTTGAGGAAACAATCTTGTGGACCAAACAAATCACATTTTGATCCTAGCATAGAATAGGGTCAAATATAATATATGCAGAGACTACAAGCATATATATGAGCATGTGTGCAATGACCTGATGAATATATGATCTATGGATGCCAGTCATAGTGTCGTAAGAAGTATTGAGTTGCATTGTTAAATTGTCATTTCAATCAACATAAGGAAACTTAAATCTGTAGTGTTTAATCATACAATGGAATAATTTCCAATCACTCTTCCCCTTTGAATGTACAAAAAATTCAAATCTTGAAATGTTTCAACTATTAAGACTTAATTGGAACAAAAAGTGCAGAACAGATAATTTGCCATAAAACACATAGTTTTTATAATGAAGAATATTCATATTACAATTAGTTGAGCTTGCCTTTAACATCCCAAGTCCAACATCTAGAAAATATTTTAATAAAAAGCATGCTATCAGATACATTCTTTCCTCTACAATTGTTCTTGTAAGAAAGGGGTATAAAAAGTTTAAGTGACAAATAACAGTAGTGCCCAACCATTTTCTGAAAGCAAATCAGTGCAAAAACCAAGTTTATAGAATATGCTTGAATTCCAGATGAATCTACTTGTTCACTCAAGGATTTGATTGCTTCTTTCGCAGATTTGCATTTACAAGATTCTGTCGTAGAAAAATATAGGGCTTCTTGTGCCTTCTTTTCATGCTAATTTTTAAGATCTTGAAGTTGCATGGCTTTACTAGGCACTAATAACAAAATGAGGCCAGTGCTCCAAGCCCCATATTGAATTACAAAGTGTTATGGAACAGAGTTACATTTTTACATAATGAAAATGTTATTGAATAATTGAAGTACTTACATTTGCAACTTGAGGACTTTTTCACTCAAGACTTGATTTTTCTACTTAAGGTTTTCAACTAGACCTCTGCTAGAAGAAAGGGCTCCCATTGTTGGAGTCGGTGTAGTTGGTGTTGCAAAACAAGGTGCTAGACTAGATCTCCTTGAGAGTGGTGATATTGATTGTAAGTTGTTTGTTGACTATGGAATTGAAATAGTTTCTTTTGTTAATGTTTTTTGTGAATCAAGTAAGTTTGAGATAGTAATATCCTTCAACTGTAGCAAAGGAGGTACTTGAGATGAAGATTCCAGCTCTATACCACACTTGTCACCTTGGGTCTTTACTTCTAGAGTTGTAAATTGTGTCTTTCAACCTTTTATTTTTCATTTTTCTGGTCTATCTCATATATCATTCAAATTCCTAGGAAGCATGTTTTGGTTGTTAGTATAAGATACCATTGCTAGTTCTAATGCTTTTTTCAATTTGGCAAAACAAGAATCACATAAACAGTGTGGTTTATTTCGATTTAGTGCCAGTGCAGCCTTCATGATCTTTCTAGAACTACATGAATGTTAGTGAACTAAACCACAATTATAGCATTAGTCACTATACTTCTAATGGCTTTCACAATCCAACATAGGATACTAGGACTTAGTACAAGTCCCTTTACCCACATCGGGTATACACAACTACTAAGCCCAAATGGGAAATCCACTTCAAAAACTTCACCCATTGACACAAGAAATGGTGATAGCAAATAGGACATGCAGTCCAACCACAATCCACTATTAGTTTGGAATCCACCAAACCCACAACACACCTTTTCACTTCTAGGCCTACAACCTTTGTAGCCTTTCCAATCTGATTTCTTGTATTTTCACCAACTATCCCTCAATGGCATAGGGACTTCTCCACCACTCCAAGTACCTATTTAGGCACTTACTAAGGATCCAAAAGTTTCTTAGGAAAATCTTTCTCTAGCACCCCCAAATTGCTTCTTGGTACCTAGGCCTAATTGATCAAGTTAGGCTAGGGTTTCAAGGAAGAATGGACAAGGTGGGTTCTTGAGACCCCAATTACTTATGGAAATCCTTAACACATCAATTTGTAACTAGATTCAACACTTGCATTGGTCAATAGTGCTTCCCAATATGATTGTCACCATTCTACTTGTAAAAACCAGTCAAGCACATGGTCTTGCTTGACCTAGGGCCAGCTAGGAAAAATACTTTCCCTTCTCACCATGCCTCCAACTCCTAGAATCATGTTCCTAGGTTCCTTAAATTTCATATCCCTCATTTTTAGAGGTTGTCACTAGTGGATTTGCAAGTTAGGGCTGCATTTGTACAAGGCCATAGAAAATAGGGTTGTTCATACCCTTGTTACTAAACTACTGATAACTTGCAAACCCCAACTCCAATTTATGTCATATCAAAGCCAAAAAACTTATGAACACACCCCTACAACTGATCCACACACTTAGCAATCATAACAATACCATACAGAACTATACAACCCACTGTAATAGAAAAATTACCAGTAAATCAGAGGTTTTTTATTCATTTTCTCAAAGAATCAACTACAACCTGATCTCCCTCACCTTTTGAGATCACACATGATATAAATAGATGCCTATAGGACCATTAGAACAACCAAGTGTCCATTCCCCAACTTAAAACAAACAAAAACAACTTTTAAACACTACCAAGCAACATTTTTAAAAGTTGTCAACAACTTTTTTATGCAACTTTTTGTATTTCTGCAAATCTGACTACCTAATGAACTCAAAAAGTTCAAAAACCATAAAATTGGCCTATATTGACTCAAAAACCCTATTCTAAGATCTCTTGGTCCCATTGAGCCACTTGGTTTATAAACACACCAAAGTGTTAATGGACCTTACATACATGAGCCTTTATTACAAAACATGGGCCACCTAGTAAAGTATGGACCAAACCTTTATTCCAACACCCTAACTACTTGAATTCTCCCTTTCATGGAGTGGAAAGGTGTCCTACATCATTGGTACTTGTTCTCTTGCCTCATAGATACTTGTTTCCCTGCCTCATTGGTTAGGTGTCTTGCACCACAACCGCTTCATGGAAACAGATCCCACACTATCTAGTCCAATATCAGACATCATGTTTTGGATAATGTACCAATTTTTGGCCACATGGTGTTCTAAAGTACCAGCTATTACATCATGGTGTTGTACAACTATCATTTCTTCTTCCAAAGAATAGGTGTTAGGCTTTCTCTTATTTCTACCCACTAGAAACTCTAACTGCTTTGCTGCCTACAGAGATTACTTTACAAATATATTCACAAAATGAAGGTACATTTTCTAGAAAGAATGATTTTCCAAAAATGTGATCTTATTAATAAGATAAATGGAAAGAAAATCCTAAATTAAATCCTTAATGGAATGCGAGGAAAAAACATTTTTGCTAGTCAATTTCTTCAATTTGATTATATCCATAAGTATGCTTTAATTCATTTGGTGTCTACTTTAATTGTCATGATATTTTAGTTGGTGGACCAGCAGAGAGCAGTACTGCTGAAGCTGATCCATTTCTTGGAGCAGTTCACATGATTAGTACTAGTTCATATGAAGAAACATTTTTACTGAATAAGAAAACTATGTTTCTGTTAAAAGAACGAAAGCTTCTAGGTGCTTTAAAATTGTTTTTATTTAAAGTGTAAATTTAATTTATTTTTATATTACTCATTTTGGACTAATAGATCCTTTATGTTTTTGTAGGTAATAATGTTTTCTTTGAACATCTTTTTCATATGACATTGAGACTATTCAGACGCACCATATGTAAAAGGTACGTAGTTTCATATCATTGCTACATAATTTTTCTTTTCTTCCATTTATTGTAATATATTAAAGTTATTGATCTAACAATCTATTTGTTTTTAAAAAGGTGGAATTTACAAGCTGTGGAATTAAAAATCCAGCTCATTGCATCTTTTGACGAGAAATTTGAAAAAAATATTTTTGACAATGGCCTACTTCTCAAAAGAGAAAAAAAGCATATAAAGACTATGAGGGATCAATATAGAAGGGCTCTTAAGGATAACCCAAAGTATGATTTTCCTCCTATGATTCCACCAATGGAGTGGAATGAAATAGTAGAAGATGCAAAGGAGAAAATGCTATGTGAAGATAGAGATAATGAATGAGCACAGGGCAAAAAGAGGTATGTCATGATAGTATTAACTACATTGTAATCATCCACTAATTATTCATATTTATAAATTTATAATCTAAGATGTTTGAAATTGTTCATAGATTGTAGGACACATCTGTGGCTACAAAAGCGAGACTAGAAAAGTTTGGCCAACACAAACTTGGCTTTGGTGGCTATATGAATCTCCAGTCTTGACTTGTAAGTAGGAACAATGATATGAATTTTTTTTTTTTAATATAATGTTGCAAACAATTTTGTTTAGTGAAACCATACATACAAAACTGGTGACATTAAGCACAAAATATAGGGCATAGAATTCAATGTTGAGGTCACAGATGAAGATAGAAAACTTGCCTTGAAGGAAGGCTATGAATTTGTGGCTAAACACCAACACGAAGAATCTATAAACCTTTCCAAAGAATCCAGTTCACCAAATGATATCTCATAGGTAAATTGGTTAGATGAAAAGTAAATGAAATTGAATAGTTGATCCTTTTCTTTTTTGGTATTAGTTTTGAACGTAAATTGACTACATAACAATGTGCATAACATTTTATTGCAGCCTTCATATCCTACCATAGAACCTGCTCATGACGAAGGACATAATGTGCATTATAGTGGTGGACTTATTAATTTTCTATTGGAAATTAATTATGCAATTATGAATACAATTTAACATCTTCAACTGCAATTTGATGTGTATCCTTTTTTTGAATATTTTAGAGCATGTAGAACATCATGCCGAATGAGTGGAACATGTCCCAAGTGTTCAACATGTTGACGTGGTGGCAGATCAAAATGTTAATGTACATGATGTGGCATTGTCAAGTAAGAAAAATGCATGTTATGTTGTACTAGTACTTAATTATAGACTGGTAACAGTTAAAAAAAGAAAAAGAGTATGCCAATTTATCCCATTCACTTGTTCTTGCAACAGAGCCCCCTTTAGTGTAGTAGCCTCCTACTCCTCCAAAGAGAAGGAGCCATCATAATTTGACATTACACGTGCCAGAAGAGGAGGAGAATGATGCATATATGGATGTTGCTATGAGCGTTTTTCTTAAGAGAACTCAGAAAAACAAAAAGAAGAAATGATGTTTTAAAAATCTTCTTTGATAAACCTTGTTGGATAATGAAAAAACTTTGTTTTAAGTAATTATGTATGAATGATGCATATTAATACTAATTTTTATTTTATGTTAATGAATATTGTTATGTCTTAATGAAGTCTTGATTAGTATTGTGTATTAATGAATTTTATATTATATTAATGAATGTTATGTGATTGTATTGATTGAATGTTATAGTTCATAAATGGATGAATGAATGAAGGAAGTATGTAGTTAGATGATAATGGGTAGTTTAGATTGATGTCAGGGGGCAGGGGGTAAGGCCAGATGAGCTTCCACCTTCACATGGTTGGCCTTGTTAAGTAGAGAATATTATAGTATTCTTGAAACCAAGTGAAGCTCAAACTAACATAAAATGGACACTTCGCATGTGGTAGGTCTAAAATGATCCACGACTACTGATGCCCATAACATGAATTTGTGAAATACATTTTGATATCACCAATTTTGACACTCTATTTGAAGCATAAGAGTGGCCTATAGTCTTAGCATGAATTTTGAGTAATGCCTTAGTCCAGATTGCCTCAAAAGTGGCTGGAAGAAGCCTGCACGAGTCTGAGACTATGAACTCTCCCTGCCTTGGCCAAGAAGAACTTGCCAACTCTCTAGTATTAGGGAAAACTATAGAGTAGTGTGGCTGGTTTGCAACCAACCAATAAGTTCACGATTAAAGGAATGAGCCTTCCTTCACCAAGGATTGCCAAGCAACGATCTCAAGTGTACCAATTTGATCAATGCTCCAATCCTTATTGAGAATCTTGTCCCAATCAATCTCTAGATGAAACATGGACACAAAGTGACTAGTCAAACCTTATATCTTCCAAGGTCATTCCAGTAAATCCCAATAAGTTCCATTACTTCTTGTTTAGAAATCCCAACATTGACACCCAACCGAGATTGATCCCCAAGACCAATGCGTCACATGAAGAAACTACATTCGCAAGCACCATAACAAATGCAATGCACTCTTAGTCTATGATGTAGAGGTGGTGTGTGGTATCCATCTTCTTTATATCAGATAGAAAATCCATTCATTTATCAACAACTCTTTACTCCATTGTCCCCTCAAGGACTTACCTTCCAGGCTACCCCAAGTGCACTTAGAGTTTTCCAAACACCATAACTTCTTCCAAGGCTTCAACCTTCATTCTTCCTTTGTGAATCATCTCATCATGGCCTTTCCACCATGTTCCATCCATCCATTCATTTTTTACAACTAATATCTTACCCAACATTCATATCTAGCCTTAAAGCTAGTAGCCTTTACCAGTCACTAATTTGGATTTCTCTCCAATAGTTCCCAAACAAATAGGGAAAATAAAACTTGATTAAGATACCCTTTTGGGATCTATACATCCTCCCTAAGTTTCAATATCAACTCTTTTGGACCATACCCAAGATCCGATACCCCTAGCCTATCCACACTAGGCCTAATTCTCCAATTTTACACAACAACCCACAACTCCACTCAACCCTATGATTGCAAAGGGTGAAACAGTCCTTCTAGGGGTTGATAAACAATAGATTTTCAAGATTTTAAGGTTCTACCCTCTACACAACACATTTGCCACCGAACCCTTGGTTTTGGGGTCACTAATCTAGGGCCTATTCAATAAGACCTCTAACCATATCACCAAAACAAAATAATTGCATAAACACTTCATAACTGATCCCCCCATTCGCATTTGATCACCAAACATCTTCAATCCTAAAGTAAATTACTTTTAATATGACTAGTGTCTATCCAGGGCCTGTTCTTAGTCAGCAACCAACTATCATTGTAGTTCTTCAAGAATATTCCTTCGATAAAATTTTATCATCATTGTTGGGTCTACTAAATGTTTGTAGGTTTGAAGGGCTTGCTGAAGGAGTTCTAAAGTTTGAAGGAAGGAAAATTAATTAAGAGTATTTTAAAGCACTTCCCCACCCCGGCCCCTAACTTTCCATGTTGACTAGAGGTATTATTTAGTAGTATGATTATCAAGTGAACCCTGAATTTAATACAATCTTCAAGTATTTACTCTTTTACATCTCTATAACTTATGCTACAATACTGTTGGTGTAAATAAGTATTTACTTATTACACTTACTTAAGTTTTACTTAGGTTAATGTATTATTTAATTATTTTGCATTATTTTATTATTATTTTAGGTGAGACACTTAGGAGTTTGTGAACTCTCATTGAGTTACACAACTCTAATTAGGCACATGGTGTCTACAACACAGGAGTATGCATCATTCACTTAGTTGTCATGGTGACAACACAATTTTCAGCACTCCTCATTTAGCACATGTTGTCTACTCCACTAATTTCCGTGCTACACCATTGTAGTCTTATCCTCACATCATCGCACTTATTCCCATGCTTAATGGAGGATAATCCATATCTGGTGGACATGTGCCTGGTTGTATGACATGTCATGGTGCTAACTTCTAGGCATTCTAGAAGCTCTCCTGAGGCTTTTATATTCAAGCACTCCTAGTGTACTCATAATATGTTGGTTTTATCCATTATTGAATGAATATCATCATTCTAATCATACTCTACCTATTTTGGTCTACTGTGTGCTATTGTTGAGTTCTTTTGTTCTTGGGTGAATTCAGGCCTAAGCCAAATTCTTACAAATACATCTTGTCATAACTAGCATTTTAAGTGCCATATGTATAGTATACACAACCTTGTCCCCACCACCACCCCCTGTCATCCCCAAATGAAGACCCCTCAATCCTCTTGTCCCAGAAACTTGTCCCCCATTATACTGTCACTTGTCTCTCAAGGCAGTGTAACTATGGGTTTTTGATATTATGTTTTGCATTGCAATTGTTAGATTGAGTCAATGGAATGTTAGCAAATGAATTGCATCTGTCAGTAAATGTTATTCAATGCTTTATGTAGCCCCAGATTTTTCAAAGGTTGGACTATTGTTTTCTATTTTCAATGCATAATTGAATTTCAATCTTTTCTTGAGCATGCCAAGCTTCATTTTGGTTGTGTTTTTGACCTCTTGATCTCTATCTCATGTTTGCAGTTAGTTGTCAATTGGTTAAAAGAAGAGCTCAACATCTCTTATAATATGCCAATTAGGTATTTTGCATTTACATTTTTACATGCTATGAACTTGGTAGACTTTTTTATTAGCCCTATTTCAACTTGCAGTATTTTGATTCAATTTGCATGAACATTAAATATTTAGAGTACGAAAAGTGGGAACTAATAGATATGGTGTTGTTTTACGTTGTTATAAGACTAAATTCTTGGAGTGCCTTTATGTTTTGGTGAGAACCAGAGGTTTCTTAGAGGATTTGATTTTGTATTGTATGTTTTACATTATCTTAGTTAGCATTGAAAGTGCTAGGTCATTTTGCAGCCTGACCTTGCATGTGAGCATATTTGTTTAAGTTGATTAAATGACTAAATAATAAGGACTAAGTACTTGATGTAGTCAATGTATAATAATCTGATCACTGAATCTTGTTTTAGAATGTCCTTAAAATATAATCTTCTAGTCTTACTAATAGATCAAACTCTTTATAATGTTTTATGGAAAGAATTGTTCATATATCTATGTATGGAACTATTAGTTACTAACTCTTCCTCTGATATTTACTTGTTTACTTGTAGTGGTGGCAGTTTATACCTCTAATGTCCTTGCTCTATATATATTCAAAGAATAAGGGACTATTCACTCATGATTTGATTATAAGAGAATACTTCTAAACAAAAACTCTACTTATACCATGGTATCAATTGGTAGCTGATGACACTTATTGGGGAAATGTTGATCTTGATTAATATATTATATCCACTTGTGAAGGAATGTCTTGATACTCATACTCAATGTGAGGTATTCATCTTTGTTTTTGATACCTTGATAAATGATGTGTTACAAGTCTTTCCAATACTATGAGGTAGCTAGTCATAATTGATGCAGAGGATAGAGTGGTGAACCAAGAAATAACCCATAATGAGCAAGATTGTAGCAATGTGCCAAGTGACCCTTCTAGGTCTTGATGGTCAAATCCTGCAAATGGTCAACTCTAGGAGGTTTTAAAGCTTCAATAGGTTTTTTTTGGTCTATCTAACATGTACCAAGCATCACCTTTGAGTTTCAACACCTTTTAAGAAAAAATGCACAATGCACCCAAATATTGTCAATGCACCTTTTCAATTTTGTGACAGCAGAAAGACAAATAGGTGAATAACTTTTGTTTTTCCCAAAGACTCCTTGAATAAATGGATGTTTTAGATACCCTTTATCCTTATACAAAACATGTGTAAAATTGAGATACACTCCCTTTGGCAAATATCAATGAACTTTTCATGTTTCCCCTATGTTTAACAATGTAAGAGTGATGCAATTACAAAGCAACCAATAGGAATACTTAATGTCTTGACTCCAAAATTTTTAGAGGCTCATAAAATGTCCCCAATTAGAGGATTCCCCAACCAATTTCAGTCTAAGAGCTTTCTAACCACAAAAGCCCTAATTTGCCCTCTTGAAACCCTTTTATCTAGGGCTTGCTAGATCTCCCACGTGCCAAATTTCTTGGACTAATTAAAGGTGTAAACATCAATTTTTAAAAATTTTGAACATGATTCAAAAATTAAACACTATCCTCATTAAGATGAATCCTTTGTTGTAGGTCTGTACCCTTCAATTTACACTTTCTTTTCACAAGTATTTGCTTGGTGGCCACCAAATCTTCAAATTAGTTGTTCATCACTTAGTTAGAAATCATTTTACATGTAAAATAAATGTCATTCCATGAAGAAATAGTGAAAATTTCATGGAATGAGCATGTTTTATTGGAAAAAAAAACTTCAAAATTACTTTAAAATAGCCTACTACAACCAACAGTGTGGGTTTTTGATGAACACAACTTCAAATATTAAAGTAAAACGAAGTAAGGAATCTTTAAAAATGTCTACCAAGATGTTAGCAATCATTCCAACATGAAATAATACTCCCAAAACCAAGAAAACTTCAATTTACTCTTGAAATAAAGCACTTTTTATTGCAAATTCTATGACAGTCCGTACTATATTAAGGTACAGACCGTACCAACACACACACACACACACACACACACACACACACACACACACACACACATGTTCATGAGTTAGTTCTTAACCTCCTTAACAAACTCTAATTCGTTTCACTACCTATCCCTTTATAAAATTTAAATTTGAAGGTTTCCCTCCAAAATGGCTCTTATAGTCGTTACATACAAAATTTGAATTTTTAAAAGGAAAAAACTATATCTAAAGGGACTTATTGGCTGTTTTAACTTATGAAATAACTTGATGTTATTATGACATAATACTAGACCCTAACTAATGACTTCTCTACCTTAAACAACCACTAGATCCCATTCCAAGGATCAATTACAATTCTTCAACATTGGAATCAGCCAATACATCATGCAAAACCATATCCTTTCATGCTTTCAAAAGCCATGATTGGCTATAGAATTGACCAATTGATATCATGAGATGCTCCATGATCTCTTTGATGACCTAGATCTCCAATGTTTCTAAGAAGAGTATATGATGCCCCTGCATCAAATTGACCACCTTGAAAGTTATTCTTGTCCCAAGAACATTGTCTTGCATGGATGGTCTCTTTTACTCCATATTTTTGCATATGCTTCTTAGGAATGAAATCTCCTAGTGTAAAATTCCCTCTCTTCTTGTTACCTATATGCAAAACACTCAAATATTTATTAGAAATATTAACTTCTACCCTTGGGGCAGTCACCATAGCTATTTCAACTATGTCTCTGTCTACTTGGACAGTCTTTATTTTAGTCCCCTTGAGACTGTACTTGTGCTATGTCCCTACATGCTGCTACACCCTCTTTTCATTGTACCTATGATTGTATGTTCTTGTAACATATTGTTAAATATATTTGAATTATGTAGGAATAGTTTTTATCGTGCCAATTACATGTCTATCTGCAGATGTGGGTCATGCTATGTAGCATAAATAACTTTGGATGAAAGTTTAATGTTTTTACCAGGATCAAGAGAAAAGAAGAAAATTTGTCATTGTAATATTTATAAGACTCTTTTCTATTACAAATTTTTATTGCTATTCTATTTCTTCTAGATAGAATAGCTAGGCTATATTACATATATTAGAAGAGAAAAGAAAAAACTCAGCACAGATGTAGTCTACTAGAGTGTGAACTCAATGCACAAGTCTTCTTGTCTTTTCTTAGCTCAATTTCACACAGGTCATGAGATGATACACTAGTTAGTCAAGTAAAGAAGCATTCACAAACAATACAATATACTTATGGTATCTGAGAATCACACATAAAAGCGAACAATGTGGACTATATTTCCTTCAAATGGGGATCAGTTAAGGGAAACTACACCATGTTTGAATGGGGAATCAATAAAGGGAAATTGATTTTGTCTTCACAAGAGTTTAAAATTATCTAGGGCTTACTCTAGCAGTAGGGTAAAGTGCATGAACTATTTAAATATTTATCTAGGAGATCGTAGCCTATAAATGATCATATCTTGGAAAATGTTTAAAGGTTTTTAACATTCATATATTTTAGATTATGAAATGAAGTATAACACACAAAACGGCCATATAAAATAGTAATGTACAAGGATATGTGATAATTTCTCTCTGATATTCAGCAACCCATAATCAAGTGTCCCGCATGAATACAAAAAATCATTTCCAATGGGGTTTCATTACTATAGTTTTAAACTACCTTTGTTGCATAGTCTTACTTTTAACTTTAGAGCAAAAGAAACTTAGAGAACTAAGAATAGTTGGAATTGGTATTTTAGGCCTGAATGAAGAAAATTGCTAGTCAATGACATTTTAGTGCATATATAAAAAAATACATATGGCATGATTCCAATAATGTCACATGATTTTTTTGATAGGTTTTCTTATTTTGATAGCTTTTAAATTAAATATCTAAGTCATTAGATGTGTAATGTTTCACATGATTATTTTTTTTGCTTTATAAAATTTAATCTTCCATTGTTAAAATAAATAGTAAAACATGGATGCAACTTTGGAAGTGGCAAAAAAATTCAATGAGAAGATCTCAAAATATTGTCAAGTCACGTTGGAGTCTTGTGTGTATGTTGGCATGGGAAATGTTCTCAAGGTGCTTGTTGATCAGCTTGAACCTGGCAAGATAGAATACTGTAAGCAGTATACCCATATTTCTCTCGTTTAGGTTTAAGTTTTAATTATCTTGTAAACTATTTTTCTCCCATAAGATACAAAGTCTTTTAGGATTGTGCAGAACACCTCAAGAAGGGTGAAAGTCATCAGGCACCAACTGTAATTGGAATTGCATTAGTTGCAATGGCTAAAGAACTAGGACTTGAAATGGCCATTCATTCTTTGGAGCATCTCCTATAGTATGGAGAGTAGAATATTAGAAGAGCAATCCCATTGGCTCTACGCCTATTGTCAATATCAAATCCAAAAGTAATGTTCATTGTTTTGTCCTTCTATTTTCTGAAATACTCAATTCTTGGCCCCTTAATTTGCTTGATTATTTATGTGATGGAAGTTTATTATTGAAATCTGACATGTAAACATCTATATTAGGTCAATGTGATGGATACTTTGAGTAGGCTTAGTCATGATACCGATTCAGAAGTTGCTATGGTGAGTGGTATTTGTTATAATATTTCTTTGTAATCTTTCTAGGATTAATTGATGCTAGAACAAATAATGCTTGAATAGCTGGCATACTACGAAATCTATCAAGCTATTATTACAAAGATCCCAACCTTCTATTCTATGTATGCTATATTGCCAATTATTAATATTGATGCTACAATTTTATTTCCTAAGTTTAACAATGTCTAACAAATCTTAATTTAGGAAATATGACATAAATAGATATATTGCAGGTCCACATTGCTCAAGGTTTGGTTCATTTAGGAAAAGGGTTGTAGCAGTTGGACCAGGGGCTCATAGTAAGGAAGGCAACACCATTCCTATTAGCTTGAAGGAAGGTGATCATGTTCTTCTACCTAAATATGGTGGTAGTGAAATCAAACTATGAGACAAAGAGTGAGTTTGCATCATTGAATCTTTACTTTCTTATGGTTTTGAAGCATGATTTGTGTAATGAATGCATTGGTCTTATATAAAAATTATACAATATAAGAAAAGCTCCAAGAAATGGCATTGAATTTGTAGATTATCCCATGTATAGATTTCTCTAATGCAGATTGTCATCTTTTGTTGTCAATATTGGAATTAGGTATCACTTGTATCGAGAGGATGACATTCTTGTAATTTTGCATGATTGAATTTTTCTATAGATAAGGTTTGCAATTTTGAATTTAGTAGTTAGGATGAATTGTTGCATCAAGGAAAGCTAATAAAGATTTGGAGTTTGAGAATAGTGCAGATGATTGATTGTTTTCTTTTCATAGTATTTGTTTAAGCAACCTAAACAACCCATGGCATCTCATTTCTCTTTGTTTTCTCTCAGTTCATATGACTTCAAATTTTTTTCATTGTTGTAATTTTACACCCAAGTTGGGAATGCTAGGCAATTTGAGGGCATAGAATGGGACCTAGAGTAGTTGTTTTTGAATTTTAGTGAGTTCTATAATTGACTATTTGAACAAGTCATAGGGGATTGAGCTTGTAAGACCATTGTAGAGGTCGTAGGGGCTGTCAAAGTGTGATTTAAGCTTATAGTTAATCGTAGAAGGATAGACCTATAAATTACCATTGGAATTGGGATCTAATCATAGATCACCTTTTGCTGGAGTTCTCACCTATACCTGAGTTTTTTCTCAGTATATTTGTGTAAGCTCTTGTGGTGATGTTTTCTTTCTCTAGTTCTTTTGATTCTAGATTTTATTTATACTCAAAATAATTCCAGTCGTGTCTATCATTAATGCAAATCTATAAGCAATGAACTTTTCAATGGATCATCCATTGTAGTTTGTCAATCATGCATCACATTAAGTGGCTAGCACTTATCATGGTAGTTTTGCTAACTGTTAAAGTGTTAAAATAAAGTGCACAATCATATCATATTTATTATGTTAAACTAGAAGTAGGAAAGAATTGCTATACTGAATAGTGAGCATGAACAATAGTAATACATATCCATCCAAGCTTAAAAGACTCTGGGTGACCATCTTCTTGAACCTCACTATTTGGATGACTATTAGAATTTGGAAATCAATGAATTTTGGTGTTCTTGGGCAGCTCATTTTAGGGATCTTAACACCTTGCTCATAGCCACCGGTATTCTACCACACCTTGGCTTCTTCAAAAGCATGTAGAAATTCTCTTGTATTTCTTGTACCAGAGTCCTAGATCATGTTTATTTTAAAGAAAAAGCTGATGCATTGTGGCTATCTAACTACATGCATACCTTGATAAAATCATCCACATATTTCTTTTATCTTGGTCTTCACCATGTTTCTTAATGCAGCCTTCAGTAATTAAGCTTCTATAGGACTAGAACTACAAGAATATGTCCTAGTTGTATTGCTTATGTTCACATGACTATCCTACACCATGTTGCAAGAATATTTTCTCTTTCCATAGTGTGTAGCCTCCACAAAAATGCCACATTCCTTTGTTTCATTAATTATTCTTGATGAGATTAATATAAAGGTTGTTAAAGTTTCTTTGAAGGAAAAGACACAAGGTGCCTTGAGCATTTTCCAGTGCTCAAATTTTGGAGGCTATTGATGCTGTTAGGCATGCTACAGGATGATCTCAAATTGAAGAGATTATGAAAAGAACAAAAGCTTTAGCAGCATCAAGCAATCAAATGATTTAGACTGGATATGCAAATTGTAGAATCTTAACATATGGTTTTTCAAATATTGTATCTCCTAAATGATTTCCTTTTAGTGTATAACTTGTTGTGCATAGTTGCCAATTTTTCTTATTGTATCAGGTATATTAATGAAGAAGCATATTAGTTACTGTTGGTATTTATGATAGTTTGATTAGTTACTGTCAATATTTTTTAGGCATTCTATAAAACAATTCACATGCCTTGCATATGATATGACACTTTGCATGCATCATGCACTCTCTCATCCGGTTGATGATGGATTATGGAGAGTGATCTAAAATGGTGACGCTAAGAAACACACAATCAAATCCAAAATGAACTTGCATTACAAATGGATTGTGGAAATCTGATATTGTTCATTTTGCATGCATGTGTACTAGGACAATAGACAATCACAACTTAAACATATATAACATGTTTATATATGTTTAAGTTGTGATTGTCCTGGTACACATGCATGCAAAATGAACAATATCAAATTTCCACAATCCATTTGTAATGCAAGTTCATTTTGGATTTGATTGTGTGTTTTTTAGCATCATCATTTTAGATCACTCTCCATAATCCATCATCAGCCAGATGAGAGAGTGTAGGATGCATGCAAAATGTCATATCATATGCAATCCATGTGAACTATTTTATAGAATGCCTAAAAAAAATTTTACACCCAGGCATTGGTAGAAATTTCTACCTTCATTGGTCAAAATTTCTACCTTCATTGGTCAAAATTTTTGACCTTCATTGGTCAAAATTTCCACCTTCGATGATCAAAATTTTTCACCTTCATTGGTCGAAATCTCTACCTTTCTTGGTCAACATTTTCTACCTTCAATGGTCAAAATTTCTACCTTTCCTGGTCAACATTTTCTACCTTCAGTCAAAATTTCTACCTTTCATGCTAAATATTTTCTACCTTCAATGGTCAAAATTTCTACCTTTCTTGGTCAACATTTTCTATCTTCAATGGTCAAAATTTCTACCTTTTTTGGTCAATATATTCTACCTTCAATGGTCAAAATTACTACCTTTATTGGTCAAAATTTATAGCTACATTGGTCAAAATTTTGACCAATTCCAAGTAGAACTTGCACCATGGCTATGGAAGAATTTTCACCAAAGTATTGATCAAAATTTTGACCAACTAGTAGGTTGGTCAAAATTTTGATCGAAAAATTTCTGACCAATGAGTTGGTCAAAGTTGGTCGAAGTTTGGTCAAAAAATGGGTCAAAATTTTGACCAATAATGGTCAAAAAATGGTCTCAGATGTAGTAGTGTTGGGGCCATATTGAGCCAAGAAGGTAAGCCTATTGCATATTTTAGTGAAAAATTGAATGATGCAAAGAAGAAGTATTCTGTTAAAGATTAGGATTTTTATGCACTGTTCAAGCCTTAAATAGATGGAAGCATTATATATTTCCAAAAGAAATTGTCTTGTATACTAATCAACAGGCATTACAGTACCTAAATAGCCAACGTAAATTGAACTAGAGATATTTGATGTGGGTAAAGTTCATGCAAAGTTGTGCATTTGTGTTGAAACATAGAAGTGGAAGGTCTAATAGGGTTGTAGATACATTGAGTAGGAGATAGTTGTTGCTGGCAATAATGCATGTTGAAGTGGTTGGGTTTAATGAACTCAAGAATCTATACCCTAAGGATTCTAATTTTGCTAAAGCATGGAAAGCTTGTAAAGAACCTTTTACTAATGATAGGACCAAGTGACTAGATTATTTGATTCACGATGGTATGTTATTCTAGGGTAGTTAATTATGCATTCCAAGAAGTTCCATGAGGGAAAATTTGATCAAGGAGAAGCACAGTGGGGGAATGGTAGGACACTTTGGTTGAGATAAGACCATTTCCATTCTTAGAGAACATTATTTTTGGCCTCAAATGTCACAAGATGTGAAGAAATTTGTATAGAGTTTTCAAGTATGTCAATTAGCTAAAGGATTTAGTCACAATACTAGACTCTATTAGCCATTGCCTATTCCATTGAAGCCATAGGAGGACATAAGTATGGATTTTGTTCTTGGATTTCCAAGGACACAAAGGGGTAATGACTCAGTATTTGTGGTGGTTGATAGGTTCTCCAAGATGGCACATTTCATTCCATGCCACAAGACTCATGATGTTGTACATATTGCAAATTTGTTTTTCAGAGAGGTGGCGAGACTACATGGTCTCCCAAAGAGTATTGTTTTTGACAGAGATACTAAATTCGTGGGGTATTTTTGGAGGACTTTATGGAAGAAGTTGAGGATAGAATTGAGGTTCAATTCTACACATTAGTCATAGTCTAATGGCCAGATTGAAGTGGTAAATATAAGTTTGGGCAATTTGTTGAGGTGTCAAAGGATGGAATTTGATTCTGCCACAAGCAGAATTTTCTTATAATAATTCTATAAATAGGAGTACTGGCGGATCACCATTCCAAATTGTGTATAGAATTATTCCAAGTGTTGCACTAGAATTGAGGAAGATGAAACAATGGGAGAGGACAAGTGCTGAGGTAGAAGAATTTGTTGAACATACCAAGAGCCTACATGAGGAGGTCCATGCACACATCACCAAGATGAATCAATAGTATAAAGCTAGGGCAGATCAAAGGAGGAGACATAAAGAGTTCCAAGTAGGGGATATATTTATGGTACACTTATGAAAGGAATGGTTTCCAGTCGGTACTTACAATAAGCTAAAGATGAAGAAATTTGGCCCTAGCAAAATTTTGAAGAAACATGACTCAAGGAATGCATATGAGATGGAGTTGCTAGATGGGATTCACATTTCTCCTATCTTCAACATTACAAACTTAACAAAATATCATGATGATGGTGTAGATGAAGGATTGATGTTGGATCCATGTCCAATTCCTACTTCTAAGAAGGAGATAGAAGAGATTATGGATAGTCATGTGGGTAGGAGTACCAGAAATAGGCAGTATGAAGAGTACCTGGCGAAGTGGAAAGGATGTCCAATAAAGGACTCAACTTGGATATCAGTAGTGGAGGCTACCCATATTGGTTTTCCTCTATCATAAAGTGACAAGATCACTTTTCAATCTACCCTAAGTGTCTAATGCAAGATCATCTAGTGGTGTAAGGGCAATCCTATATTACCCAAAAATATGTTTAGATATAGTTTTTGTTTAATGTGTTTTCATTTCTGGATACCCATTTGGGTCAAATAAAGGTTCCAACTCTCATAGTTCCACTATAGTTTTCTGGGTTAGAGTTTTATTAGTTTTTACACACCTTGAGATATGTGTAAGTATAGAAAATTAGCTATTTTATAATTGAGCCAAAATTATGATGACTTAGTGGGTGTAATTTGGAGGGATGATTATACTTGTAATAACACTCCAGAAAAAGAATCAGGTTAAAAGGCTTCATAGTGAGAAAGTTATCACAATTTTAATTTTCTTAGAGACCTCCTAAGAGAACTTTAAAGTTAGATATGGGGTACTAAATGGCCTCATATAGGGCCAAAAAATGGGGGATGAATGAAGCTGGTCCATAGGGTTGTAGAGCACTTCGAGAGCTTTCCAAAAATGTAAATGGTTCATCAATTGGAGTTATGGTTCAAAATTTATGTCTCCCTAAAGTTGGACTACCATTTTTGGATTCTTCTAATTTTACACTGACTTCTAACATGATTTTTGGAACCTTCTATTTTGGTGGTGGATGCCAACTGGCATATTCTAGAATGTATCCCTAACCCTAAACCATTTGGGGCTTATTTAAGAGCATTTATGGAATTCTACAAGCAACTCTTAGTGCTGTTGGAGAGAAGGTACTGTGTGGAGGATTTCTTTCTCCAGAATCATATTGTTGTAATCCCATAGGGAATTTTTCATTGATACAAATATTTCCTTTTTCTTGTGTGTTCATTTTAGTCTTTGGTTGTGTCTCCATCATAGTGTTTCATTATCAAAAAATTATCTAAGTATAGAATTTTGTTTACAACAATGTGTTGTTTTTAATAACATGTTGCAAAAGTCATATTATGACAAGAGAAGTTACATGGAGATAGTATACATGTTGGCGATGATGTGTATAACCTCAGAAGTTTGTATAGACTATACAAAACAAATATAATCATGTTTTTATGATGCAAGATAGTGGAATTGAAGGAAAGAATTGGTTTTTTTACAAAAAAATTACTTGACCAATTAGAGATGACACCCAAGATGTTTACTCTAACTTGGAAAAGTGAATTGTGGTCTTTGCCAACCTAGCAGCTATTTATGTAAAGGCATAGTACTTATGCAAAAGACTTCTTATGATAAGAAGTGTGCTATCTTTATAGTATGAGGAAGCTAAGTGCTTGTATGTGCTTGTAAATTTATGTGAAGTTCTGTATGTGCTATATGGTGATTCAAGATCAAGCTAAAGATCAAATATTGGACAAGGAAGACAAATGATAGTAAATTATTTTTTTAAGAGATGAGATCTTTTGGTACTTGAAATTGCATGCTTGGGTAGTGGGCTCTTCTTGCATACATTGTACTACAACTCCTAATATGGTTGGAATCTCCTAATAGGGATTCAAGTTCTCCTAATAGGGATTTCTTATACTAAATTTCTCATTAACTCCTAACAAAATCCATCCTCTAACAAGAAACATATATATCAGTATATTATCTAGTGGGTATCATCCCCACTAGGGTTTTCCCTTGGCTAGGCTTTCCCTAGTTAACAAAATATGGTGTTATGAGTTATCTTTGTGTATTTAATTGTTACTATTCAACATTACTTTTTTTTTTTTTAATGCATGGTTTAAAGTAAGTAATAATATCCAGTTAGTGACTAAAGCTTTTAGATTACTAATTCACCCCCCCACCCAATAATCCCTATTTCTAATAGGATTAAATATACATGCTATAATTGAGATCTGTCATCAAAAATTTAGTTGCATTAAAAATCAAGTCATCTCATTGTTACTTTCTAACCATTGTAGCATTGATCTAAATCTCTTAACCATGGTGGCTTAATAGTTATTTGTAAATACTCTAACAAGGTGGCATTTCTATTTGAACTATCTAAAGACCTCTAACAAGGCTGCTCCTAATAGGGTGACTAAATCCTCAAACAAGTTTACACCTAATAGTGTGTTTTTTAACCTTTAATAGGGTTGGCTCCTAATAGGGATCACTTCATAAGTGTAAAAAATATTAACTAGTTACAATTGGTGGTTTTTCCCAAATTAGGTTTCCACATTAAATATTCATATCAATTACATTCAAGCTATTTCCTTCATGTGTTTTCAACTAAGTTAAGTAATATTAATCACAAATAATATCTTAAATATTTCCATGTTAAGTAGTTACTAATTTATTTTAGTGTTTAAAAGTTACAACATTTGCTAGTGTAAACTAAGTACATGTGTGTTTTCCTAGTTACAATAGAATATAGTTTAAACATAATTTTTATTTTTATTTACATCTAAGGGATCTAGGATTTATTTTAATGGTAACTAATTCACCCCTCCCCTCTCAGTTACTCCTCTTATATTTTCAATAGTTGGTATTACAACTTCTTGGTGCTTGCAAAAAAGGTTTCAAGGACCTAAGCTAAAGATTAGGATGTCTAATAGAAGGGAGATCCCAAAGTTGAATAGAGAAAACTTTGTAGCATAGCAAGAACTTATGAAATTAAATCTAGCAACCATCAATGATTTAGGTTTGAAATACTTAAATACTTCTTATAAGGCTCCTACTAGTACAATGTTTGTAGAAGAAATTGTTGAAAAGAAAAATAATAATATCATGATTATTGACATAGCATCAACTCTTTACTATCCTAAATTTGATGAAGTTAGAGGATGTGCTACTACTCATGAAATGTGGACCAAACTAAAGGATATATATGGAGGTGATGATAACATAGAAAGGGCCAAAGCCAAAATCTTGAGAGTTTAGTTTGATCAAATGAAAATGAGAGAGGATGAGGACATTGCAAAATATGTTGATAGAATCAAAGCTAGTGCTAGTGCTATAAAAGCCTCTAGAGAAACAATTGATGATATAATAGTGGTAAGAAAGGTAATTAGAACCCCTCTTCCTATCTATGCAATTAGAGTGTCTCATTCAACAAATGAGATGTGATCCAAATAAAAAGATAACTTTGGATGCTCTAGTTGGAATATTGATAGCATTAGAACTAGATAACTATGATAATTATACTCCTAGTTCTAGCAATGCTGAGTTTGCATTTGAAGCCAAGATATCACTCAAGAATAAAGATAAAATGTTTTAAAATAAAAAATGAAAGTGAAGAGGAAAACAATTTTGATAGTGATCTTGAAGCTAGTTAAGCATTACTTGCAAGAAGGTATCCCTAAGACAAACGAAAGTATAAAGGTATAATTCCTTTAATCAATTTCTCTTGTAAAGAAGTTGGACACATTGCTACAAGGCACCCAAAAAAAGAAGAAAAAGATGAAAAGATACACAACAAGTTTGAAGGCAAGAAGGATTTTAACAATTACAAAAGGCTACAAGGACAAAGGTAAGAAATTTTGTTTCATAGCTAAAGACTCAAATAGTAGTGAAGATGATGAAATGTTATATATTGTTGTAAAAGTTGAATTTGATGATGAAGGAGATAAGATGACACTTATCTCTCATGTTATCAAGAATGATACATTGATTCTTGATAGTGATTTCTCACATCATATGAAAAGTGATAAAATAAAATTTGAACACATGAAACATTATGATGGTGGTAGTGTGAGATTTTGAAATAGTGAACCTTTTTGCATAAAGGGAAAAGGTTGGATCTCACTAACCAATGAACTTAGATGTGATAATTTTTATTGGGTTGAAAGACTAAAGTATAATCTATTGAGTGCGGCACAATTGAATAACATTGGATTCAAAGCATAATCCATGAATGGAAAAGACAATTTGTTGGATAGAAAAATAAATTTGGTTGGGTCTAGTAAGCAAACAAAATGTAATCTGTCTTACCTAGATCTCAATGAAAGTTCATTTTTTATGCTCAAGTATAAGAAATATTGTTGTGGAATAAAATGTTGTGTCATGAGAACTTTGATAATCTAGTCAAGATAAGAAAAAACAAAAGAGTAAGAGGTATCCCTAGCCTAAGGAAACCTGATGTGGGTCTATGGAAAATTTGTCAAATTGGAAAATGGGAAATAATAGTTTCAAAAGCAAGAACTATCATTCAAGACTAGTTGGAAAACCTATGTCTACTAGACATAAGGTTTCCAAAAATGATGATTCCAAAGAAGTAGATTAGACCACATATAGATCAATGATTGGAAAATTGTAATATGTAGTGCACACAAGGCCTAATATTGCATTAGTATTTGGTATGGTGGCAAGATTCTTAGAAAATCCCAAAGAAAATCACATGATAGAAATCAAGAGAATCTTCAAATATCTGAAAGGTACTTAAGACTATGGATTATGGTACAAAAGGGGAGGCAATTAGGATTTGAAGGAATTCATAGATTGTGATTAGGAAGGAATTTTAGATGATAGAAAGAGTTCTAGTGATGGAGAATTCCTTCTTGGTAAAAGACTGCTATCTTGGACAAGAAAAAAATATAATTGTATTTCTTAGTCCACAATAGAGGCAAAATATGTGATAGCAATAGTTAATTGTTCAAATGTTGTTTGGTTCAACCAACTATTGGTAGGTAAAAAGATAGAGATCAAGGGTCTAATGGCTATGTTCTATGATAACACTAGTGCAATTAATATATCAAAGAATCCTATAATGCATACCAAAACCAAGCACATTGCTATAAAATATCAAATTTTGAGAGAATTGGTGCAAGATAAAGAGGTAAACTTGGGATATGTGAATATTAAAGAGAAAATTGTAGATATATTCTCTGAGTCATTACCTAAGGATGCATTTTTGTATCTAAGAGGTAAGTTAGGGGTCATTACCCTATCCAAAGCTCACTAAAACAAATTTACTGATGCATCAACCAAAGCATGATGAAGATTAGTTAGTTGATGTAGTATTGACAAGGGCATATTTTAAATGAATTTGTAAATGAGGTACACTTATATTCACTAAATATTGTCTTTGAGATGAGATGTAAAAGATGGAGAATTTTACTATCATACCTTACATAATTTTCTGTTGGAAATCTGATTGAAAAGATCATTGATGAAGAAGATTGATTGAAAGAGGTAGATTGTTTTTAAAAGAATGTTTTCAATCATTATTTTGTCATTGATGTCAAACTTGTTATTTGTAGGAATGACAATTTCTTATAAGATCCAAGTACTATCACTTAGTTGATTGATGAAGAGGATTTAATCAACAAGATGTAACAAGAGCACCTAAGGGAAAGGTTGAGTTTTGATTTTGAAATGAAGTGCAAGGATCAATTAAGACATTGATTAAATGATGTATTGGTAACATATTAAAAAACATAGAGGATGGTCATAATTAGAAACATTAGAAGTATAAGTTAGACATAGAGGATGGTCACACTTAGAAACATTAGAAGTATAAGTTAGAACAAGGTTAACTGCAAAGGTTAAACTAAGTTCATCAGTGGGTGTCAGGCAAGCTAGTTTAAGCAGAGAAAAAATTTAGTTGGAGCCAAGAAAATGTAAAATCTAATGTGTGCCAAGTAAACTTTAAGTGCCGAGTAAACTTCAAGTGCTGAGTGAAGTTCAAGTGCTAGGTGATATAGAAGGATCTGAGTGTTAGAAAATCTTAGTAGATGTTAAATGAATTCACAGTAGGTGTTGAGCATCAATAAAACATAGTTGATCTCGAGTAACACAGTATGTGTCAAGCACTAGAATTTCAATAGTGTCGACCTACTACATTATTGGAAATGTCAAAGATTTTCCAAATCTAAGCTGACAAAGTTGATACCTTGAATTTTGTGAACTAGTTGGAGGATAAGGATAATGAGCTGGTGGCACAAAATTTTATGTAAACCATTTCTAAGTGAATTTAAGAGGACTCTTCATAATGTTTCTAGAAGAAACAAAATATGGGTTAGATTCAATGAATCTTACCTAATCCATATGAATTAAAATAAAAGGAGGGAAGGATCGAGTAAAAAAAGAAATTTCAAGACTTCTATTTAAGATATCACATGCCAAGAAGCAAGAGCTACTAAAGTGCCAAATTGCAAAGTGATTGAAGGGTGTCAAGTAGAAGACATTTAGGAGAAGGAAGAATGAAGCACAAAGGCTCTGCTTTGACAAGTGGTCAAAAAGAGAGGATTGCACTAGTAGATTGAACATGGAGACTCAAGGAGACTAATCTTGAAAGGAGGGCAAGTTGTTAGAGTTGCAGAGATTGAAAGCCAGGCAATGTTATGAGCTGAATGGTGATATGAAATCTACAAGTTTAGTTGTATGATGTAGTCAAGTCAAAACCCCTTATTGTTACTCTTTAGAAATTATACCAATTAGGGTAAAAGAAAATCCTATGGACTTAGGTTGGTCTAAAAACCATTTGTAAATCCTTTAGTAGGGTGACATTCTTCTAAAGTCCTCTAACTACGCCCACTTCTAACAGGGTGGTCAAATCCTTTAACTAGGTCACATTTAATAGTGTGGTGTAGCCTTTAACAGAGCAGGTCTTTCACAGGGATCACTTTAGAAGAGTGAGAATTGAGTAGAATGTTACTGTTGGTTTTTCTTAAATTGGGTTTCCATGTAAATCACTATGTTATGTGTTGATCTTTTTATGTGTTATGTTTGCATGTTGATTTACAATAACTTGCTAAATAGGAAAGTTAGAGCTTGGATGAATGAATAAGTTTGATGGGCACATTTTACTTGATGAAAAAAATTAAATAGGACATTTTGGACCTTTAATAACTGATTCACACCCCCCCCCCCCTCTTAGTTATTCTAAAGAATTTCTAACAATTGGTATCAGAGTCATCTACTGATTTAGTTTCAAGGTACTAGAAGCAGGAAGATCAAGATGTCCAAGAGAGAAGTTCCCAAGCTCAACAAAGACAACTTCACTGCATGGAAAAGTCTATTGAAATTTTACCTTGCATTAATAGGTGAATATGCAAAAACCTCAATTGGAATAGACCATGTAGACCTAATTGCACCTCTCTTTGTAGATGATTTGAACAAAAGAAAGGAGCAAAATCAGGCAATGCTAGAGATTGCCTTTGCACTGAGTTATGTTGAATTTGATGACATCAAAGGTTGTGATACTACATTCAAGATGTGGAAATCCTTGTTAGATATCCATGCATGAAATCAGAATGTCTAGAGAGAAAAAATAGGAAGCCTCAGAGGAAAGTTTGATTACATGAAAATGGAGGAAGGTGAAAATGTTGCTCAATATGCTACTAGAATGAAAGAAGTGGTAAGTGCAATACAAAGTCTAGGTTTTCAATTGGAAGAAGAGACTCTCAACAAAAAATACTTAAAGACTCTAATCTTCATCTATTCTATTAGAGTTTCAACCATCCAAGACCTAAGGTGTGTACAAGGAAACACACTAGCTTTTGAAAGAATAGTAGAAAAACTTACTACATTTAAACTATCCAACTTTGATAACTACAGACCTAAGAATCTTGAATCTACTTTTAAGGCCAAGCTGACATTGAAAGAGACTAAGGAGGTGACATCAAAGAAGAAGATTAGAAAAGGAAAACATGCATCTAGTGATAGCAACACAGATGAGGAAGATGTAGAATAGTTGGAGGCACTACTGGCTAGAAGATTTCATAGAGGAAAAGGTAAATTTAAAGGTAAGCTACCTATCATTTGTTTTAATTGTAATGAAGTAGGTCATATTGCTGCAAGTTGTAGACATAAGAAGAACTGAAAAGAAGGAAATAAGTATAAGAATAAAAGAGAAGATGATAGCAAAGATTACAAGGACAAAGGCAAAAGATGTTACATTGTTGAAGAAGATTCTGATGAGAATGATGATGAAGTAGTCTATGTAGCCATGAAGGATGAAGATGAGGCAACAACACTGGTAACTTGTGTGAAAAAGAATGACAAGTGGATCATAGATAGTGGTTGCTCACATCACATGATAGGAGATAAAAGTAAGTTTATTACCTTATCTCAATATGATGGAAATAGTGTTAGTTATGGCCAAGCTGAAATTGAAAGACACTGAGGAGGTGACATCAAAGAAGAAGAGTAGAAAAGGAAAATATGCATCTAGTGATAGCAACATAGATGAGGAAAATGTAGAGCAGTTAGAGGTACTATTGGCTGGAAGATTCCATATAAGCAAAGGTAAATTCAAAGGTAAGCTACCTATCATTTGTTTTAATTGTAATGAAGTAGGTCATATTGTTGCAAGGTGTACACATAAGAAGAACTACAAAGAAGGAAATAAGTATAAGAAAAAAAGAGAAGATGATAGCAAAAGATGTTACATTATTGAAGAAGATTCTAATGAGAATGATGATGAAGTAGCCTATGTAGCCATGAAGGATGAAGATGAGGTAACAACACTGGTAACTTGTGTGAACAAGAATGATAAGTGGATTATAGACAATGGTTGCTCACATCACATGATAGGAGATAAAAGTAAGCTTATTACCTTCACTCAATATGATAGAAATAGTGTTAGATATGGTAATTATGCTCCATGTCAAATCAAAGGAAAAGGTTCAATTAAACTTACAGAGAAAATTTCATGTGATAATGCATAGTCTATTGAAGGATCGAACTACAATTTTTTGAGTGTATCATAGCTAGACAATGTAGGTTGCAAAGTAGAATTTGGAAACAAAATTGCCAAGACCTATGGAACTAATGAAAATCTAATAGGAAATGGTGAAAAAACTAGGAGTAATTTGTTTTACCTAGATATGGAAGTTGCAACTTGCCTTGATTTTAAATTTGATGATGTGTGGTTATGGCATAAAAGATTGTGTCATGTCAACTTTGACAATCTGATTAGCATCAGCAAAAAGAAGAAAGTCAGAGGTTTTCCTAAATTGAAGAAACCTAAAAACACAATGTGCAAACAATTTCAACTAGGAAAGATGACTAAATCTAGTTTCAAAAGAAAAACATACACTTCCAAAGAAGTACTAGAGTTGGTCCATACAAACTTATGTGGTCCAATAGAAGTGCAAAGCTACCTAGGATAAAGAAACATAAAGCTATTTGTAGATGACTATTCCAGGATGATGACTACTATGTTCTTAAAGGAAAAATATGATGCATTTCAAATATTCAAGTGGTATTTCACCAGAGTTGAGAAGGAAACAAGTAAGAGTCTGAAATGCCTAAGATCAAATAGAGGAGGAGAGTTTACATCAAAGAAATTTGAGATATTCTACAATGACAAAGGTATCAAAAGGAAAACATCAACACAAAGAACTCCACCTCATAATGGCATTACTGAAAGAAGAAATACGTTTGTAATAGACTGTGCTAAAACCTTGATGATTGAGAAAAATGTTTCTTTAAAGTACTAGAGAGAAGTTGTAAGTATTGTTGTTTACACTCTAAATAGAGTCCAAGTCAAGAAAAGTACAATTGAGACACCTTTTAAATTGTGGTATGGTCACTCACCTAATATAAAACATCTCAAAGTATTTGGTTGTAAATGATGTATTCCTAAAGATAATAGAAATGGAATGTTTGATGCAAAAAGTGATGAAGGCATATTCTTTGGATAATCCACTAGAAGCAAAGCATATAAGTTTTTGAATACTAACACTAACAAGGTTGTGGAAAGTGCAAATGTAAATTTTGATGAGCATGTAGAAGTCTAAGTTAATAAGTCCAAGAAACTAGAAGATTGTAGATCTTTTTGTATACATCTATGGAGGAATGACTATTGAAGATAATACTACCAATCAAGTTGGGAATCAATAAAAAATCTCAGTATCAACATAGTTACAACCAATGAATTTCAAGCTGCATTCAGAAGAAGAGTTGTAGAATGAAGAAAATCTACATTCTAATTTTGAAAATAGTACATGTGAAAGAAATGATGAAGTACCAGATGAGGAAGAAAAAAATGACTTTGAAGCTAAAGGATCAAACATGGGAAGGATAGAACCAAGATTAGCCAAGTATGTAAGGAGACATCACCCTATAGATCAAATCATTTGTGGCAAGGATGCCAAACCAATGGCAAGGAATAGACTAAGGAATGAACCATGCCTACTAAGCAAGGTTGAGCAAAAAATAGTGAAATATGCACTTCAAGATGATGACTAGTATAAAGCTATGGAAGACAAGATAGACTAGATTGAGAAGAACAAAACTTGGACCCTAGTTCCTAGACTAGCTGATAAGAATGTAATTGGTACCAAATGGGTGTTTAGGAACAAACTTGATGAGAATGGTGAGATAACTAGAAACAAAACTGGAAATTAGTCTGCAAAGGCAATGCACAAGAAGGACTAGATTATGGGGAAACATTTTCTCCTATTGAAAGAATGGAAGGTGTAAGAACATTACTTTCATATGCTACTTACAAAGGTTTCAAGGTCTACCAAATGGATGTGAAGTCTACTTTTCTGAATGGTATACTAGAAAAGGAAGTCTACATAAAACAACCAAAGGGATTTGTTGATGACAAAAATATAAATATGGTTTGCAAATTGCGTAAGACAATTTATGGTTTGAAGCAAGCACCTACAGCATGGTATGGGAGACTACACAAATATCTTGTGAAGATAGGATTTGATAGAATAGATGACAATAGAAACCTATACATCAAGGTAGAATAAGGTAAAGACATTTTAATATTTGAAATCTTTGTTGATGATATAATATTTGGAGGAAAAGATGTTCTATGAAAAGATTTTACTGATTAAATGAAACATGAGATTGAAATGTGAATGTTTGGACAAATCAAATTCTTTGTTGGATTACAAGTACATCAATTGAAGCATGGAATATTTGTGACCCAATCAAAATACATCAAGGAGATACTCAAGACATTTGGATTAGAAGACTCAAAACTAGTTAGCACACTAATGGTAACAGGACATAAGTTATCCAAGAATGATGAGTTAGTTGAAGTAAATCAGACAATGTATAGATCAATGATTGGAAAGTTAAAATATGTTGTGCATAGTAGACTAGAAATTGCATTAGTTATTAGAATAGTGACAAGATTTTCTGCAAATCCAAGAGAAAATCATCTAACGGTAATAAAGAGAATATTGAGGTACCTAAAAGGAACTAATGGCTTTGGTTTATACTACAAGAGAAGTGAAAATTTTGAACTAAGAGCCTACATTGATGTAGATTGGGGAGGTAATATTGATGAAAGAAAAAACACCAGTGGAGGAGCACTTTTCTTGGGAAGAAGATTGATTACATGGACCAACAAAAAGAAAAGTTGTACCTCACAGTCCACAGCAAAAAACTGCATATGTTGCAGCTACTATCAATTGCATTAATATTGTATGGATCAAACATCTATTGCAAGGTATGAAGGAAGAATTAAATGAGCCTATGATACTTTATTGTGATAATACAAGTGCTATCAACATATCAAAGAACCTTGTAATGTATCCCAAAACCAAACACACTACAATCAAGTATCACTATGTAAGAGAATTGGTGGAAGACAAACAAGTGAAGATGGAATATGTTAGCTCAAAGGAACAGATTGCTGATATTTTCACAAAAGTACTATCTAAAGATGATTTTGAGTATCATAGTCATAAGTTAGGGGTGATACCCCTAGCCAAGGATACTTGAAGTAAAAGCAAGACTCCCATACACCGAATGAGCTAATTGTTAAAATATTACACACTGATTCAGATGATACTTACTTTAGGATTTATGTCTAAAGTAATTGAAATGATGAAATTCCTAATTAGTCACAAGATGGGTGATAGAGGGAGAAATTAAAAGAACCTACAAATGTTATACTTGCATAATAAGATGTTGAGATGTTAATATGTCTTTGGCATTGTTGTTGAAGAGGGAGAAGTGAGAAATTGATCAACTAATCAATAGTTGAGTGAGAAGAATGAAAGAGAATGAAGATTGAGAGATAAATACTAGAAATTGATCAGAAAACATCGAAAAAGAAATAAATAGTAGAAGATGAGAAATGCATACAAAGAGAGAGAGAATGTAAGAAAGGATACAATAGCTAAGAGGGAGAAATAGAAGTAAACCAATCAGGAGAGTATATCAAGAGAAGGAGATGAGACAACTAATGGTAACACAATTTCATTTTGGCATTTTACTTATTGTTCTAACCTAGTTAGCACTTTAATAACATGGTTGAATAGTTTGGTCTAATGGTTGATCAGTTTGGTTTTCCATCAATACCAAAGAAGGAGATTGTTGGAAATCTAATTGAAAAAATCATTGATGAAGAAGATTGTTTGAAAGAGGGAGATCGTTATTAAAAGAATTTTTTCAATCATTGTTTTGTCATTGATGTCAAACCTATTATTTGTTGGAATGAAAATTTCTTATAAGATCCAAGTACTATCACTTAGTTGATTGATGAAGAGGATTTAATCAACAAGATGTAACAAGAGCACCTAAGGGAAAGGTTGAGTTCTGATTTTGAAATGAAGTGCAAGGATCAATTAAGACATTGATTAAATGATGTATTGGTAACATATTCAAAAACATAGAGGATGGTCATAATTAGAAACATTAGAAGTATAAGTTAGAACAAGGTTGACTACAAAGCTTAAACTAAGTTCATCAGTGTGTGCCGAGCAAGCTAGTTTAAGTGGAGAAAATTTTTAGTTGAAGTCAAGAAAATGTAAAATCTAGTATGTGCCAAGTAAACTTCAGGTGCCGAGTGAACTTCAAGTGCTGAGTGAAGTTCAAGTGCTAAGTGATATAGAAGGAGTTGAGTGTTAGAAAATCTTAGTAGATGCTAAGTGAATTCATAGTAGGTGTCAAGCATTAGTAAAACATAGTTGATGCTAAGTAACATAGTATGTATCGAGCACCAAAATTTTAATAGAGTTGAGCTACTACATTATTGGAAATATCAAAGATTCAAGAAATATGAGCTAACAAAGTTGTTATCTTGAATTTTGTGAACTAGTTAGAGGATAAGGATGATGTGCTAGTGGCATAGAATTTTATGTAAACTATTTTTGATTGAATTCAAGAGGATTCTTCATGATGTTTCCAGAAGAAACAAAATATGGGTTAGATTCAAAGAATCCTACCTAATCCATATGAGTTAAAATAAAAGTAGGGAAAAATCAAGTGGAAAATGAAATTCCAAGACTTCTATTTAAGAATTCATAGACTAAGAAGCAAGAGCTGATAGAGTGCCAAATTGCAAAGTGGTTGAAGAGTGTCAAGTAGAAGACATCTAGGAGAAGGAAGAATAGAGCACAGAGGCTCTGCTTTGACAAGTTTTCATAAAGAGAGAATTGTAATTGTACATTGAACATGAAGACTCAAGGAGAATAAGCTTGAAAGGAGGGCAAGCTATTAGAGTTGCAGAGAATAAAAGCTAGGCAAAGTTATGAGATGAATGGTGATCTGAAATCTACAAGTTATGTTGTATGATGTAATCAGGTCAAAACTCTTTATTGTTACTCTCTAGTAATTGTATCAGTTAGGGTAAAATAAAATCATATGGACTTAGGTTTATCTACCAGCCATTTGTAAATCCTTTCATAGTGTGACATTTCAAATGAATATTTTAAAGTCCTCTAAACAGGACCACTTCTAATAGGGTGGTCAAATCCTTTAACTAGGTCACATTTAATTATGTGTTGTAGCCTTTAACAAGGTAAGCCTTTCATAGGGCATCACTTTAGAAGAGTGAGAATTGAGTAGCATGTAAATGGTGGTTTTTCCCAAATTGGATTTCCATGTAAATCAATGTGTTATGTGTTATGTTTGCATGTTGATTTACAATAACTTGCTGAATAGGAAAGTTAAAGCTTGGATGAATGAATAAGTTTGATGGGCACACTTTACTTGATGAAAAAGTTTGAATAGGACATTTGGACCTTGAATAACTGATTCACCCCTCTCCCCCCTCTCAGTTATTCTAAAGCATTTCTAACATTTTTAAATAGAGGGAGAGTATATATTTTCATAGATGTCAAAGAGGAAGAACTTGGCTTGATATCAAAGATAAAATTTTGCTAGTAGAGGGAGAAACTAAAGGGAGAGGAAATTCACACTTATAGAGGGAGTTCTCATGGATGAGAGTTAGAATGAAACTAAGGATGTGTTTCTTACTTTATGCTTGCTCTAAAATTTCATTGTATTATGACATGTTGATGACAAAGAAGGAGATTGTTGAAAACAATTAATTAATTTTGTATTGTCTTTGATATTACAAAAAATGGCATATCATTACTAGTCAATGTATACCAAGCTCACTTGGGAATTGAATATAGTTTCTTATATCTACTGAACATTCTAGAGTTTACCTAGTTTAGAAGACAATGTCTACTGAGTTCACTCGATCATCAAAGGAAAGTTTATAGAAGTTGAGTGTTCACTCAGCCATCAAAGGAAAGTTTTTAGAAGTTGAGTGTTAACTAAGATAACTTAGGTATTGAAAAAATGTTAGATAGAACTAGTGTTAACCAAACTCACTTTGTTATCAAAGGAAATTTTTTAAATATCCAATATTAACTGAGTTCACTAGATTAACATAGGAAAATTGTTTTGAGTTAGTATCTACCAAGAAGGGTCGACTAATAAAGGATTTTCTTATTTTGGAATGTTGAGTTCAATTGATTTGTTTATTTGTTCTAACTAACTAGGAAGATGGACATTAAGTATTCTAAGGTGTATTCAAGCTGACTTGACAATGTGTAAGATATAAATATAAGTTCAAGTTGAGGATTGAAAGTGTGGAACATAATAGAAGATTTAATGATGCTTAGAGGAAGTGAATTGGAATGATAAGTAGAATATCCTTGTTGTGTTGCAAAAATACATTCAATCAGGAAGGATTAGGTATACAAACCAGAATTAAGATCTATAATCAGCAATTCAATTGCATCAAAAATTAGGTCATCTCATTATTACTTTCTAACAATTGTAGCAGTGATCTAACTCTCTTATCCAAGTTGGCTTAACAACTATCATTAAATCCTCTAACAAGGTGGTATTTCTATTTGAAATGTCCAAAGACCTCTAATAAGGCCATTCCTAAAATGGTGATTAAACCCTCTAATAGGGTCATGCCTAACAGTGTGTTTTGTAACGTTTAATAGGGTTGGTTCCTAACAAGGCTCACTTCAAAAAAGTAAAAATCAATAACTAATTGCAATTGGTGGTTTTTTCCAAATTGGGTTTCTACATAAAATCTTGGTGTCAATTGTGTTCAAGCTATTTCAATTATGTGTTTGAAACTAAGTTAATTAAGGTTAATCACATATAATATATTAAAGATTTTCATGTTAAGAAGTTACCAAGTTATTTTAATGTTTATCAATTTACAACATCTACTAGTGTAAACTGAGTGCATGTGTGTTTTCCAAGTTACAAGAAAATATAGTTTAAATAGAGTTTTGATTTTTATTGACATCTAAATGATCTAAGATTTATTGTTAGTAGTAAATTATTCACCTCTCCCCTCTCAATTACTCCTCTTATATTTCCAACACTAGTAAGGATCATTAAACCCTGTGTAGGAAGATTGACCAATAAAAAAATTGCAAGGACTAAATGGAAAAAGGAATGAATCTAAATTATTGATCATGATCTAGAAGCTTCATGTAATGTTGAGAATTTTTTATTACCTAGTTCACATTTTTGGAGCATATATAATTAAGTATTTGGTTATATGTGAAGTATAAATGTGAATTAGGAAGAGTGACCAAGAATTCTAGAGAAGTAGTGAAGTACAAAGTTAGTGATAGATTAGATCAAAGAAGTGATCAATAAATTTATAGAGGAGATCTATTATTAGCATTGTAGTGAAAACTGAAGACTCAAGTACTAATACATTCTTACAATTTTTTCAACTTGTCAATCTCTTAACATAGTGGTTTAAATAAACCTTTCAGAATCTCCTAACAACATACTCATTTAGTTGTGAGGTAAAATCCTTTAATCAAATTAGATTGAATAATTCTTGTAAATATTTTAATAGGCTACACCCCTTACAAGGTAGATCATTAGAAATGATTAAATTATAGCCATAATAAAAATAAAAATTTGCTATGCCAGTAGTGAAGCCTTTGTGGGTGTCATCCCCACCACAATTTTACCTTCACCTTGGAGGTTTTCTATGTATTCAAAGCATTGTGTCATGTATTATGATATTTTTATGTTTCATGAGTGTTATTCATGCAAGTAAATATTAGATATGATATTATGTTGTAGTAATTATCTATTTGGTTTATAGTAATATTGAGATAAGGGTTAATGGTGAAGTTATTATATATGATTTATGTTTGAAATGTTGAAGTGTTAAAGAGGTCCTAAATCACCCTCATCTTAGTATCTTACTTTCCCATTATATTTCCAACATAAAAAAACATACTTAATGAGGTTATTTCCTAGAATTCCATTTTTTTCATCTATGGATTGATTCTTAAATTCGCCAACTAGAATCAACACATTTGAGGGACTAGTCAAGAAGTTCATTCAATAATATTCATATAACATACAACAATTGGTAGCTATTCTTGACTTGTACAATTCAAAATAACATAGTCAAGAACCATTCCTCAAATTCTTATAAAGATGGAGAAAATCATTTGCTAGTATGCAAGAGCCTTACTTGAAATGAAAATATGGATATCTTTATCAAACAACTCAATTCCAAAATATAACTAATCTATAGAATAAAACTTCAACGTCATTTAACATTCAATGTGAATGTTGAGTGAAGTTAAAACAAAAAATCTCATGGTCAAGAAAGGGTATATTAACATTCACAATGAAGAAAATACAAATCAAACAACAATAACTATGAAAAGGACAAGTGGAAACCATGGAACAAGAATAAACATAGTTATCAACCGAGTTTTGGGTGGACATATCTCAAAATCTTGACCTAAAGTATTCAATGTATCTTCAAAGTTTAAATAAAATAAAAGTGCAAAAAATAATAACAACAATGCCAAAAAATAGTAGGATCCAAACCATTCAAAAAAAACAACAACTAACCTCAAAATTATCCTTGGTTATAAAAATTTAAAAGAAAATTACTCCATTGGGGGATATATTGTGTGTTGTCCTCAATTCACTTCTATACAATAATATTCTTATGCTTGCTAAAGAAAAAACCTTGGGAACCAAAAGTAAAACCCAAGTGGTGGAATGATAATTAAATTATAACTTTCCTAAAAGAAAGGTCATAAGATGAGTACTTGCATAACACTCAAACACACTATTCAAGACTTGATAGATAACAATAAGGTAAAAGCTCATGGTCATACTACAAATAGTGATCATAAAAGATTTCAACAACCTATGCCTATCTATAAGAAAGGTGAATCATCTAAGAGGAAAAGAATCAAGACCAATTACACATATTCATGTGATGACAATGTTATTAACTTGTTACAACCAAGTGACCAAATAGTTAATGGAATTACTCCAAAATTAGCTCAAAAGAAATCAAACACACTTACTCTTAATGGAGTTCATAAAGAATGAAAAATTGATACTTTAAATGTGGTTATAAGGAGACAAGAAAAAATTACAGTTGAAGGAGTTCCCACATCTAAAAAAACACTAACAACACATGATCAAATGAAAAAAATCTAGATAATTAACATCATCAATGACAAATAGTTATAGTTTGGTGGATCAATTACAACACACACCTACTAATATATCAATCTTGAAATTTCTTAAAATCTCTCTTAATCATAGAGAGACTTTGGATCATTCTTTATTATCAATAAATTTTCTAAAGTATTTCCATGTGGTAAATTTTTAAACAATGATGGGACATTCAACTTCCCCACATTATCTATCTTTTTCAAAAGAGTATTACAAATCATTGAATCATCTACATAACTAGCTTCTATATATAAAAGTTCTTATACATAAACACCATGTCAAATGTATTTTGATAGATGGAGGCATTGGTCTAAATATTTGCACCTTCAATTTGGTAAAACCATTGGGATTATTGAAACATGCAATAGGTCCAAGAAGAAAGAGAAAAATTAAGGGTTATGATAAAGAAGAGAGACATTTTTAAGGACTTGTGGTCTTAACCATTGGGGTGGGGACTATTGAAAGAAATGTCTTATGTCAATTGCTTGGTCTACTTATAGCATAGCATATAATTCTTTAAAGACCATGGATTCATGTCATGGAGGCAGTTCTACCTACATATCATCAATAAATAAAAATCATACACAACAATGTTGAATTAACCATACTAGTAGATACAAGTTAGTCTTGTAATGCACTTAAATAAGTAGACATCATGGTACATGATAAGATTCAATTATGACCCATTTTATGACATGTTTTAATCAATTTCATGCACTTATATACATGCTTCCCTATTTCATTTCCATTTTATTTCATCCCATTTTACCACTTCATCTTGCATAAGATTTAATATATATAAGTAATATTTATTATAGTTTTAAAATTAAAATATAGAAAATTTATTATTGAGTTCTTTTATTAATCTTTCTTGTTGCAACATATTGATTTGTGGGAATAGATCATCTTGTCACCTAAAGATATTTCTCACACTTGTTCTATAGGAGACTTGTGTACATGATTGGTTTATTAATAAATCCTTTCTATTAATCATTTTAAAATCATGAATATGGGGTTTGTTTTCTAAAAGTTTGTTGAGTGTAGGTTTGAACTATAGGACTAGAAAATAGGCTAATGTCTAACACACTATGAGAAAATCAAAAACTCAATAAACATATGCTAACACCCACTAGTCTACCATGAAAGCCAAACTAATAAAGGAAAAAAAACAAAGTTAGAAACCATCTCTTTCATTTGTAGCTTCCATGTCCTTCTTTCTTCTCCAAATGATGTAGCTCCAAAATTTCCTATAGTGCACACAAAGTTGAAGAAAAAGCCTAAGATGATGATAATGCTATGAGAATAATTGAAGTTTTGATTTTAGTGTGACAGTAAGAGTACAAAAGATAAGAAGAACTAGGGACCTAAAAAGACTTAAGAATTAGGTACCAAAAATGAGAGAAAGAATGCTCATTTTATAATCAACATATAAAGTGGGAGCATTGGATTTGTCACCTTAGGTATGCAATGTGGCAAGAGATTCCTTTGAGAATACATGATGCATATGACACAAGATGCCAAGTATAAGATTATATGGTGCATGGAAGTCAAACTTGGTTAAATGTGGGAGAGAATCTATGACGTGTCATAAGACACCTCAAGCCCACTTAAAGCCAAGAATCTATGACAAAGGGAGATAAAGATAGACATGCATAAGGGAATACGAATATTGGATTATGACATATCTTAGCCAAATGTCAAAGGAGAATCCATGAGGTGTCATACCCAAATGTCATGATGATGATAGAAATTAATGAAATTAGTAAAATGGAATCAATGATGGAAAATGTGACTTAGGAAATTGTGAATTTCCATGGGTTGTGAATGATGAACCAATTAATTAATAAAATATCAATTAATTGAGGATGACAATTAGGAAGAATAATTAGAAGGAATAATAGAATTAAATTATGGGTTATTTAATCCTATAGAGGAAATCAGTAAATGATTGGCCAAAATTGATTAAATAAGTGTGATAGTATACTTTGATGAAATGTGATGATGATACAAATTGAATAGGATGGTCAAAGGTAGACCAAAGCCATGGTCAAATTGAATGATTGATTGAAATTCATAACATGCCAAGGACACATGACATGAACTAAAGCTATGTAACATTTAACTAACACTATAAATGCTACATGATCAAGATCAATTGATAGGGTTGATCATAATAATATCAATGCACACAATAAATATTATTAAAGTGATTTGATGATGTCATGATATAACACTGAGAGCCTTGAAAATGTTAAAGATTGGATGACATAAATGATAGTTTGACCTAGTATTGAGAGCCATGACAATACTAAGGTCAGATTGATAGGATTTGATAGATTGATAGGTTTCCAAGGTATTGAAAGCCACAACAATGCCTAGGGTTAGATAAATGATGATTGATTTGGGATGTTTGATATGTTCCGAGTTTATTAGGACTAATTCTGAGTAATTTTGAGTTGATTTGGGGTGATTTTAAGTTAATATGAAATGGTTGTGAGTTGATTTGATATGATTTTTGATGATATTGAAATGATTCCAAAATGATGTTCAATTGATGTGAAAGAGGATATAAATGATGATAGACACTATTGAGATGCAATTAGGTTGGATAAAAGATCAGAGTTAGAGGAATGAGAAAATGGGATGAACTAGTATGAAGAAGTGATTTTGATTTAGGGGCCCAAAAGTATTTTCAAGGGTTACCACTCAAGAAATTGACAAAATAATGAAAGTGATAGCTCATTTTGTTCACAATGAAGATACAAATCTATTGTAATTGACAGTTCAAAATTTGGAGTTGAAACACAAAAGTTATGGCCTACAGAGTGCAACATAGGGGCTCTAGGAGAAATTCTAGGCATCCTATTGCCCCAAGCATGCCATGACAATACCAAGTGTGCTTAGAAAGTGTAGAATGTGCCATAGAAGGCTCCAAGGGCCAAAAATAGCCTAACTAGACTTAGAATGACCTAAAACTTTGTGTGAGTGCCTGAAATGGTGGAAAAAGGTCAAAACATGAGTGAAATTAGTCAACCATGGTCAAATTTGGACAAACTTGGTCAAAAAAAGGTCAGACCAAGGCTGGACTAGGTGGAAGGCCCTAGAAGGTTGACAGACAATGCAAGATGATGTAAGAATGCAGAAATGCAAGACGAAGATGATTTGGTGCATCGGAACACATGATAATGGTGATGAATGAAGACATGAATGAAAGAAAACCTAAGGGATGAGATGAGAACCAATTGGAATGAGATGAAGACTATTTCTTTCAAAGAATGTCCTATATGTCAAATGGAATTTCATTTTGATGAAACCATAGATGTGAACCATTTTTTAGTGTCTACATTTTGCCCCTCTTTGATACAATGTGATTTAGAGTGTTTTGTCAAAGAATAATGATGAGAAGGCTGTAAAAACATGTCCCAATAGGAATGATATATATATATATATATATATATATATGTACGTATGTATGTATGTATGTATGTATGTATGTATGTATGTATGTATGGGTACCCCCTCAAGAAATTGATTGAGATATGTATATGATAGGTCAATTTGTTGATAATGAGATGGGAGGTATTGGATGAAGAAGACACAGAAGATAGAGGAGATGAGATGAGGAATTGGTAGTATGACGTGTAGAATTTTTCTTTTGTAAATTGCACTACATGTCAAATGGAGCTTTATTTTGATGTGGTAAATGGAATGTGATGCATCATGGCATAAAGGGCTAGAGTTCAACATGTAAGCCTTTTACATAAACAAGCACAATGTAGATAGAAAATGACCTTGTCCTTCCTAAGGCATATATACATGCCCAAGACTGTCAAAGGTACATTGTAATAGATAGAAACATAAAATGGTGACCATGAACCATCCCAACCACTCTCATAGATCAATTTATATCATTGAGTGACATAGGAACATGATCAAAGAAAAAAAAAAGTAAAAATAAATCACTCACTAAATAGTGTGAGCCAACAGCTATTCTTCCCCATTATTAATTTATTTTTAGTGTTTTAGGTGTTTAGATGGTGTTTGACATATTGATGATGTGATAGCTATATTGATAGATTTAGTTGACAGGTTTATAGTGACATGTTGGATTGACTATCGATTCACATTGCTCAGATAGTGTGATTGTGGTGAAAGTGTAGTGCTCAAAGTTTTAGTCTACAAAGTGCAAGTGTTTAGGCAAAAGGGGTGGTTATCCACAATGACTATCTACAAGATTTATCACAAGTTTTTTGATGGGTTTTGTGATTTTTATGGGTTTTTTTGGGGATATTTAATTTTTTTGGTGTGATTGGTTTCTTTAGGACACTTTACAATTTTGAGGATTTATTTCTAGACATTATATGATGTTTAGGAATTTTTTAAGGACATTTTATGAATTTTAGTTATTTTTTAAGGATCATATTTGAATGTTCATGATTTTTTCAGGAACATATTTGAATGTTTAGGATTTTTTTAGGATCATATTTGAATGTTTAGGAATTTTTTAGGATTGTATTTGGATTTTAAGGATTTTTTTAGGATCATAAAAGCATGTACAAGTTTTAGCTCCAATCCATGATGCGATAAGTCCAATGGATAAAAAATTCTTAGGGATATGCCCCTAGTTCAAGTTCAAACTCATGCACTGTGTAGGTAATATGCCCTTAGACAAGACACAAACTATGTACAAAGGCCAATGATAGAGTGTGTGCAGACTAGTGATGCTTAGGTAGGATAACAATGGATATTAACCTATTCATGAGAAATGGCCAAGGAGCCAAGGATGTCTTGCAATATGATGGATATGATCAAGGAATGAGAACAAGAGGGGAAGAAAACTAGATGGAATCCCGATAGATGGAGGAGCAATAACTGATTACACATGGTACCTGTTTGCCAGGTTTTCACTTTTGGACAAAATTTTTCTCTTGACTCAAATTTTCAAGCCAAGATGCTTGTTTGCCAAGTTTTCATCAAGGCATCCATTTTTTCATGACTTTTTGCTATTTTCTAAATTTTTTTTAGGACTTTTAGACGGAATCACAAATGTTGTTGATGAATGCTGAGAAGATATCTATTGTTGGTGTTGCTAGCTAATAATCTTTGGATCCACAACTAACCATAACGATTTAGGATTTGTTCCAAGTATATAGCTAAAATCAAACCACTTAAAAGGCCTCAAGATATACCATCATGTACTATATGTAAGAAAGTGTTTGCCTCTTGTGAATCAAGGCATCTGAGGATAAATGGTTCAATGGATATGTTATGTGGGATGTCATTGATGATGACATGATCAAAGGCTTGTTGGATAGAGGTTGTATTTTGGTTATTGGAAAAATTAGGTAGTAGGATTGGGGGATAAAAAACTAAATATAAAGAAGGATTGGGATGATTGAGACCAACGTCTTCCCACGTGAAGGTTGATCAAGAGCACTCAAAAATTCTTCATGGCATGTTGAACACTGGAACATTGATATTCATGGCATCAACTTGTTCATCTTGTATCCTTGGGAGATTCTTAGCTTTTGATTTTTGATGGTCTAATGGAACCTTTTGATTTTCACCAAGAGACCTATTCTTGTGATTTTTTCTTTGCATCTAGAAGATGAAATTGACTCCCCAAAATATGCCAATGTGTTCCCTTTAGGAGAAATTTCTTTTGTATGATTTTTTTTCATAATGCCTCCATATATTTCAAAGTCTATTATGAGAGTGTCATCATCATCGAATTGATCAAAAATTGGTGGTCCACATTGGTCCCAATCCAATAGTTCAAGATAACTTGAGGGGATGTCATCATTAGTGCTAAATGGGCTTTGGTTAAAGGTATGGATATGGGCATTAGATTTCATTCTATCATTGGGGTCATGCTCAAAAGTTGGAGGACTATTGGTTTTAAGTGGGGTTTCCTCAGATGCCTTTTCATCATTCAAAACATCCATAGTCTTACACATAGGTACCATAGTACTAGGAGGACCTATTTGCAATGGATCCAAGCCCCAAACTAGGAGGTTGTCCTTTCATAGTGATAGGTTAAATTATTCCTTGTTTTTGACATCAAAGACCACTATAGCCATCATAGCCTTGTTTATACATGATAGTAAACCGAAGTCCATACTTGCTAGGATATATCAAAGTGGGTTTTGTTCTTCTATTGCTTTCTAAACACATATAGGAGTATCCTCATTAATAGAAGTGGTATTTTATGTATTGATCTTAGAGTGTAGTCTTGTAATAATTGTGATTTACCATAAGATTGGGGAGAAAATGGTGACTCCTTAATGTTGAATACTTGAGACATAAAGTACTATCCACACCCATTGTCTTCAATCTTCATCTTTTCTTTGGCCTTACTAAGGAGTATATTAGCATCCACATACTTAGAAGAATTTGTAGGTTGTGCTTCATTGTTTGTTGGGACTTGGTATGTAGTAGTATCTCTTAGATTACCAAAAAACTAGAAAGGATCTCGAACACCAAGGATGGTAACCTCCATATTTTTGTAGCAAAAATTTAGACATTGATGATATGTGGAGGATATTATTTTCATAGCATGAAGCCAAGGGTGTCCTAGTATCATGTTGCAATTCATTTCAATATCTAGGCCATGGAATAATGTATCTTCAGTAGATGGACCAATTCTAACAGGTAATATGATGATGCTCTTGGAGAAGCATTCACCATCATCATAAGATTTTATTGAGATTTTTTAAGACGGATCAACATCATCTCTAGAATAACCCAAACCTTTGACAACCCTAAGAGTACAAATGTTTAGTCCTGCTCCTCCATCTATTAAGACATGTCTGTCTTTGGCATTATGGATGGAGACTTTGAGATGAAGGGGATCATTGTGATTAGGTTTGTCCTTAGGAATATCCTTAGGGGAAAAGGTAATATGTTGTGAGGTGGATAGGTTCCCAATCATAGCTTAGAACTAGGAAATATCCATGTTATCTAGGACTATTGATTCTTTAAGGGCTTGATCCAAGATCTTCTGATGTTGGGGAGATGCACATAGTAGGTCTAAGATGGATATTTGCATAGGTGTCTTGCCAAGCTATTCAACAAGGCTATAATTAGATGAAGTAGGAGCAGCAGGCCTACTAGGTGGTGTAGGTCTAGTAGATGCCATAGGTCTAGAGGGGGTTCTAGGTAGAGTGATCTTGGTATGAATTGTAGTGATAGCACAACAAGGATCTTCAGCCTTTAAGCTGAATATGGATATGCCGTAATTAGACTCATTGAAATAGTTGATAGTGTAGTCATATCCAATGCATGTGTAATTCACATTACCTTGTCAGTTTGAGTTTGAACTAGAGGGCTTCTCTTTGTCATGATTACTTGAAGGATCTTTGAATATAGTGTGATTAGAGTTGGATGCTAACAATGATGGATCAATTTTGATTACACCATCATCAATAAGGTTTTGTATTGCATGTTTCAATTGGAAGCATGATGAAGTCTTATGTCCTTTGGTGTGATGGTAATCATAGTACTTTTTTTCATCCCACCAATTGGCTTTACTCAACTATTCATATTTGATTGGGGGTAATTGTAGGAAGTTATTACTCAATAAATATTGTAGTGCAGTTTGAAGAGGTATCCCCAATGGTGTGAATTTCCTATCCTTGGTTCTAGGATGTCTCCAAGGTTTGTCCTGCATGGAAGTCTTAGTCTTCTATTGTGGGGTTCATGTTTGATTAGGAGTTTGTGAACTTGTAGGATTTGCACCTTTCAAATTTAGTTGAGGTTGTGCTAAGCTAATCATGCGAGCATCCACAATGCCATCATTAGTCACATTCTTGTTTTTGGAGAAAATATTTTCCTTGTCATTAGAGGAATTGGTGTTTATGTTTTTTTTATTTATCTTAAGGATTCCCTTATGGATAAGAGAATCTTCAATACTAGCCCCTTTTTTCATTAGTTTATAAATGGTGCTTGGACTCTTGATTTTGAGTCCATACATCAAGTCTAGGACTAAGTTTTCAATGCACAAGTTGACTTTTCATCCTTCAGGAATGTATAGTGAGCATTGATTGACTAAGCTTTTCCAGCATAGTAAGAATGTGATGAATGGTTCTCCCATCTTTTGTTTAGTTGAGCATAGATCAAAAAGTGTCACCTCATTTGTAATGTTGAAAGCAAAGTGGGAGATGAACTTGTCTACGAGTTCTAATCACAATTTGATAGTACCAGGAAGTTTGGAGTACCATTTAAGTGTGGACCCACCTAGAGAATGAGGGAACAATATCATGAGGTAAGTGGGTTCATCACTGAGTTTGGTACAAGAGGCACAAAATTCTTGAATGTGATCATCAAGGTTTCCGTTTCCTTAGTATTTTTCAAACCTTGGAGCCTCAAAATGTTTTGGGAATGGAGGCATAGATAGACTTTTGTCAAATGGATTAGGATGTAGGTCCCTTTTTGTATATAGAGCCTATTTCTTTGACTCCCAATGCCTCGACTTTTTTGGAAAGTTGTTTGAATTATTGCAATAGCTCTTCATTAGGGTTTTGCATGATAGCTTTCCCTTCAAGTCCTTTGTTCCTATTAGTAGATCATTTTCTCTGGTGGGAGCTATGTCTTCTTAGTTCTGAATTTTTTGTATCTAATGAGTTTGGTGATGTGTCACTAGGTGGTGGCAATATGTTAGAACCATGAAGACAAAAGGGTTATTTTTGTAATACATGTTGGGGTACTTATTGTGGTATTTGATGTCATACTTTTTGTAGGATTGACTATGATTGATATACCATGTGTTGTTATTGTGCCATGTGTGGTGGTTGTTGTTGGGATACCTCTATTGGTTGTATGTGAGACCATGCATGTGATTATTGTTGTAGATATATCTGTTGAGGTTGTTGTTGTACATGTTGTTGTTGTTACAAATTTTATTGATATGCAATTTGTTGGTCAAGTTTTCTTTGGTATTCCAAATGTTGTTTGAGTTACTCTTGTTGTTTAGCAAACATGGGTTATTGTTGTTGGAATTTTTGTTGGTACATTGCATAGAGGTCAAGTGGGTTTATGTTGGACTACATATTAGGGATGTTGGATGTTTACACCACTTGAGGTTGTTATTGTTGTGGTTGATGTTTTTGTTGATGTGGTAAATGTGTGCTGAGTGGATTTATACTTGGTTGTACCTTGGAAGTGTTAAGTCCTTGTACCATTGTAGGTTGATGTTGTCATGGAGGTTGACTAAGTCCTTGAGAATTGAACATCATGTTTGGATTGTTGTTTTGGTACCTTTGTGTGTTAGATGTTCCTCCTTGTGACATCATATTGAATTGACCATGAGATGTGTTTCTATTGGGAATGTGTGTAATGTCAATAAGACTTTTCCTTTGTCTTTCCATAGGGATGGTTGCACTTGATGATTGACTTGTTTTACTAATGAAAGGCTCCATAACATTTGATGTCATAACACTTGGTAGAGTTAGGAGCAAAGGTGTACTTTGTGGGTTCTCTTACAAAGGAGGTATGTGTGGAATCCCTAGAGTACAAGTCCCTTTAGGTGTGTCTTGTTGTTGCATCATGTGACTAAGGTGAAGTCTTAATGTCCCCTTGGGATATTTAGTAATTGGTGGCACTTTGTCAAACAAGGGATTAATATTGATGTGTTCAAATGTACTTTGGAGGATTTCAATTGTTGGTTCTTGATGGGACCTTATAGGTGCAATTATTGTGTTTGAAAACTCCAAAGGTTGTTTTCCCTTATGTAAGTCCAAATTGATCATGGGTTGTATGTTTTCAATTGTTGTGTTGGTTTGATTTTTGGACTTAGGACTTTCCACAATTGGGTTAAATTTGACTATTTCTTGGGTTGCCAAATGTTTGAAGTTCTTACAAATTTTTTTGTCTTGACATGCCCTAGCCATTTCTTTGTCAGTGATGCCATAATCAGTGTCAAAGTCATCACTAAGTTGTATAGTACATCATTGTATGTTTGATGTATTAGGGTTGAAGGTACTTGTGTTAAGTTGGCTAAATTCAAAGGAATGTTATTGTTCATCTTCAGGTGTGGTTGGTACACTTCCTCCTCCTAGTGGTATCAGCACGAATATAGGTTCAAAGTTAGGACTCCATTGAACCATCCCATGTTTAGGGAATTTTTTTGAAGGAAACTAAAAAATAGGTGCATTGTTTAAGGTTTTTTGTGTCATAGCTTGATTATGGTGATCTTGTAGATACATGTTCAAGGGGTCTGCAAGTAATGGTTGTGATGCCTCAATTTGGTCTTTGTCAAATTTTTTTTGGGTTTTCTTGCTTTTCATTTATCTTGGACAAGGTTTTGGTTGTATTGATGCCTCAGAAAACAAGGGTTGGTAAAGTTGTTTAGGTCTCTGAGAAAATTGTGTCCTAGTAAGTGTTCGCATGATAACTAATGATGCAGATGCAATGGCAGGAAACCTAAATGGACTTTCTACCTCCCACACATGCACCTAAAATAGAAACTATGCCCAAATAGTACCAAGTGCATCCATGATGTAGTTGAGGTTATGAAGGTAAGTAGTTGGTAAGTAGGAGGTATGCAATGGGTAAACAGAGGTGCTAGGGTGCTTAAAATGCAAATTTTGAGTGTTTTGAGAGGTTTATAGTAATTTTCAAGGTTTAGGGATGCAATGAAAGGTGTGAAAGTGTAGATTAGGGTTATGGAACCTAGAATGAAACATCTAATTATGAAGTGCACCCTGAAACTACCAAGTGTAGTTAGTATACAAGGTTGTAGTTGATAAAATAGGTCAAAACTTGATAATTAGGACATGGGTATGCAAGATATGAGTGTTTTTTGGATTTTTAAGTATTTAGGGATGACAAGAAACATAGGAAAATGCCAAATGAACTAGGCTTTTGATATGCAAAGTGAAAATTTCCTAGGGATGTTATGCAAATATAAATGCAAGGTGTCATTTCAAAGGTATGCAAAATGAAGGTTAGGGTTGTGTTTTGGACTTGGTAAGGATGCTAAAGGTTGATGTATGGAAGGTGGATTATGCAAAGGAATGGTATTCTAGGGTTGATAATGCCATTTAGGCTATGAAAAATGAGGATAAGTGATCAAGAAAACAAGTTGGTTGGCGGACCATTTGGTAGGGTTTGATAGTGAAAATCATGATAGGATTTGAATAATGCAAAATGAAAGGGATATGCCACTAGGGTAAGTCAAAATGATGTTTAGGGACACTAGGAGTATGATAATGCAATGAAAATGGTATATGGGAAGTCTTTTGAACTTAGGTGAAATCTTTACAAGGTATTAACCTAAGAGTTTAACGTTATGACAATAGACTTTGGATCTTGACCAAAAAAAAGGGCAAAAAGTGATAAGATCAAAATGATAAAACCAAATCTACCTTGAAATAAGTAGTGTTTCACCAAAGAAAATGATAAAATTAACATGGTCCAAATCCATTATCCATTGACACAATGTAATACTCTAGGGTTCATACTTTTGTTCAAATTTTTGACTAAATTCAAAAATTTTGGGCTTCAAAATGAAATTTAGGGGACTCCAAATGGTGATTATGCTGATTTGATATGAATTATGCAAAGGTCCTAAGGTGAAAAATGAGACTTTGGGTGCAGGATGCAGTTTTGGGTCAAATGCAAAATTAGGAGGTACAGAGGCTCTTAAATGTAGTTTTAGGGTCCCAAAATGTAGTTTGGAGGCCCAAAATGGTCATGTAGGTTCCCAAGTGTTCCCTAAAAGTGCCAAGTGTGCTCCAATAGTACCGAATACACCTATGGTGTAGTTGGGGCTAGTTTGGGTATAGTTAGTAGTTTATGGGTGCAATTGGGAAGTTGGGTTAAAGGTTTGCTGATTTTTAGTAATGTGGTTGCCAAATTGATATGCCAAGAAGATAAGATGTTGGGGTTGATGTTGTGATGGATTAGGAGGTTTAGAACAAGGTTTATGACCTAAGGAATGATGTCCTAAGTGAAGAAAATGAAGACTAGGAAATGCATGATGCAAATCAGGGCATGCTAATGCAAGGGGACCTATCTAGGTACCTAGGGACATTGTAGAAGCCACAAAATGTTATCTGCAATCCCAAACTGGTTCTCTAGACCACCAAGTGTGCTCAAGAAGTACCAACTATGCCTATGGTGTAGTTGGGGCCAGTTTGGCCACACCTGGTAGTTTTAGGGCGTAGTTGGTAAACTAGCTAAAACTAAGGCAATTCTAGCTACTATGTTTTCTGCCACAGTGAGGTAAGTAGTAGGGGACAGTGTTAAGACTAGAATAAAGGCTAAAAATGATGTTTAGGACACCTAAAATGAAGGTTAAAGTGTGCAAGATGATGGCTGGGTATGTAAAGATGCAAGATGGGCAATGCAAAATGCAAGTTTTGGGGTTGAAATGCGAAGAAAGAAGGATGCAAAATAAACCTTAATGAATGCAATGTAAAAATGAGGGACTCTAAGTAAGTGCTAAAAGATGTAAGATGAAACCTATATGATGCAAGTATGAGGCATAGACTAGGGTGAATGTAAGTGGATTCTATGCAAGGATGAAATCTACATTTTTCCAAGAACGTTTAGGATCACAAGTTGCCATGTTTTCCAAGATTTGAATGTATTAGACAAAATTTTGCAAAGTTTTGACAAATTTTGTAGCATTTTGAGAATGTGTAATGTGTTGGCAAGGTTTTTCAAGTTTAAAAGGTGTAAATTTGAATGTTGTCTTTTATCTTTATAATGTTTTACACACACGCAAGACACATTAAGATAAGTATAGCTATATTTAAAAGTGAATAGTCACACCACAACCTAGACTTTAGGACTATATCCACTAAATTCCTACTTGAACTAAAGTTTATCCACACTTATCTAGAGTGGAAAACCTCAGATCTTGGCACCATAGGCTTGCCCTTATAGCACACTCACTTCTCGAGGCTACCAAGATCCTCTTCCCAAGGGGCACAACTTCCCAAGTGAATATTGCCTCTACTAAGGACTGTAAGAATGTAGGATGTCTTCACGAGCATGGGTGACCCCTTGAACCAATAAATAGAAAGGATTTTGGCCACTAAAACACAATTTTTTGTAAGGGCATTTTGTTTAGCACGTGAATGATAAATTTTCGTAGAAGGTCTCCTAGCCTTGAGAACTGGGGTTTGATGCACCACAAGGGTACTGAAAGAGAGCTATCACATAGCAATATTGTCGACATGACTTTCACCATAATCAAATTTTATATAGTGGCTAGAATGTTGACTTGGATTTTGGCCAGTTATTGCTCTGAGGTCATCCCCTGGCAGACCCAATATCAAGTATCTTAGTCCAAGGCAAGCCTCCCTTTGAAGTTATGTTGATTTCTCTTATACCCAAGATCCATGAATGGTGAGGGGAGAGGATATATCCAATGTAACCCCTAGGGATTAAACACCATAGACACTCCAAGTAGAAAAGAAAAAGTTCATTTAAAGCACCAAACAAAGTGTTATTTAATCTAAGAAATCCACACACATGGTTCTAACAAACACACAATGTCCTAGAGAGTGATAAACAAGAGAGAATAATAATTATACCCCTCCAAGTGAGCTCTGTCCTTGCACCTACAAGAAAAAAACAAGAAAACCCAACTTAGATATGCATGTTCATGTTGGGTTCACCAAAATGTATGACTAGAATAGGCTAATGTCTAACATACTATGAGCAAATCAAAAACTCAATAAAAATATGCTAACATCCACTAGTCTACCATGAAAGCTAAACTAATAAAGGAAAGAAAAAAAAGTTAGAAACCCCCTCTTTCATTTGTAGCTTCCATGTCCTTCTTTCTTCTCCAAATGATGTAGCTCCAAAATTGCCTATAGTGCACACAAAGTTGAAGAAAAAGCCTAAGATGATGATAATGTTGCGAGAATAATTGAAGTTGTGATTTTAGTGTGATAGCAAGAGTGCAAAATATAAGAAGAACTAGGGACCTAAAAAGACTTAAGAATTAGGGACCAAAAATGAGAGAAAAAATTCTCATTTTATAATCAACACACAAAGTGGGAGCATTGGATTTTTCACCTTGGCTTTGTGATGTGGCAAGAGATTCCTTTAACAATCCATGATGCATATGACACAAGATGCCAAGTATAAGATTCTATGGTGCATGGAAGTCAATCTTGGCTAAATGTGGGAGAGAATCTATGACGTATCATTAGAAACCTCAAGCCCACTTAAAGCCAAGAATCTATGACAAAGGGAGATAAAGATAGACATGCATAAGGGAATAAGAATATTGGATTATGACATATCTTATCCAAATGTCAAAGGATGAAAATTATCTTAGCTAAATGTCAATTAATTTAGGATGAAAATTAGGAAGAATAATTAGTAAGAATGACATAGGATTAAATTATGGGTTATTTAATCCTATAGAGAAAATCAATAAATGATTGGCCAAAATTGATTAAATAAGTGTGATAGTATCCTTTGATGAAATGTGATGATGATAGGTAGACCAAAGCCATGGTCAAATTGATTGATTGATTGAAATTGATAATATGCCAAGGACACATGACATGAACTAAAGATATGTAACATTTAACTGACATTGTAAATGCTACAGGATCAAGATCTATATATAAGGTTGATCACAATAATATTGATGGACAAAATAAATATTATTAAATTCATTTGATGATGTCATGATTTGACACTAAGAACCTTGACAATGTCAAAGATCGGATGACATGAATGATAGTTTGACCTAGCACTGAGAGCCATGACAATACTATGGTCAAATTGATAGGATTTGATAGATTAATAGGTTTCCAAGGCAATGAAAGCCACAAAAATTCTTAGGATTAGATAAATGATGATTTATTTGGGATGTTTGATATGTTCTAGGATGATTAGGACTAGTTTCGAGTGATTTCGAGTTGATTTGGGGTAATTTTGAGTTGATATGAAATGGTTAAAAGTTGGTTTGATATGATTTCTAATGATGTTGAAATGGTTCCAAAGTGATGTTCAATTGATGTGAAAGAAGATATAAATGATGATAGATGTTTTTGAGATACAATTAGGTTGGCCAAAAGATCAGAGTTAGTGGAATGAGAAAATGGGATGAATTAGTATGAAGAAGTGATGTTGATTTAGGGGCCCAAGAGTATTTTCAAGGGTTACCACTCAAGATAGTGACAAAATAATGAATGTGATAGCTCATTTTTTTCACAATGAAGATACAAATCTAGCTCAACTAACAGTTCAAAAATTGGAGTTTAAAGACAAAAGTTATAGCCTCTAGAGTGCAACATAGGGGCTTCAGGAGCAATTCTAGGCATCGTACTGCCCCAAGTGCACCCAAAATTGACCCAATTGCACCTAGTACACACTTGGTAAGCCTAAGTACACCATGATAGCACCAAGTTCACCCATGGTGCACTTGGGAAGCCCAAGTGTGCTTCAAAAGTGTAGAATGTTCCTTAGAAGGCTCCAGTAGCCAAAAATAGCCTGACTGGACTCAAAATGACCTAAAACTTTGTATGAGTGCCCAAAATGCTGGAAAGAGGTCAAAACATGAGTGAAATCAATCAAGAATGGTCAAATTTTGTTAAAATTGGTCAAGAAAAGGTCATACCAAGGTTGGACTAGGTGGAAGTCCCTAGAAGGTTGACAGGTAATGCAAGATGATGCAGGAATGCATAAATGAAAGATGAAGATGGTTTGGTGCATTGAAACACATGATAATGGTGATGAATGAGGACATGAGTGAAAGAAGGCAAAATGGATGATATGAAGACCGATTGGGAAGAGTTGAAGATTGTTGCTTTCAAATAGTGCCCTATATGTCAAATGGAACTTCATTTTGGTGAAACCATAGATGTGAACCATTTTTGAGCATCTACATGAACATGCAACCTCATTCATTATTTTTTATTTGATCACCCATTGACTACATGTTTCTATCTTTAGGAAATATGAAGGTCAATAGTTTTAATCATTGACCTCCTATCTATAAATTTTATGTATCTACCACACTTCCATACAAAAAAAGTATTAAATATGAGCTAAAGAGTTGAGATAAAGGAAGCTGTAGCACTTCCCAGGAAGTTGTAACTTTCTTGATTATGATCCACAAAATTATACTATCATATGATAATTATCTCCAGGTAAACAATCTATTTCAATTTTACATTGAAATAATTGCTATTATGAGAAAATTTGTGAATGGTGGTTTGGATTATCAATCTTCTATCTTTTCTCCTTGATAATATGAAATTATAGTGAAGAGACAAACAAATTTTTTCTAGCATGAATAACCATTATTCCCTATATTTTATTCTCTACTATAACTTCCTACAACCTATAACTAATATTGTAGATTAGCTATTGCTTTGTTTATTATAAGTTATCTCTATTTTGTTTTATATTTATTGTAAGTTGTCTATATATAAGTAGAATAATACAAAATCAAATGTAATATTCTCCATTCTTTCATTTGAGGAATGAAATGATCGCTCTATTGATCAGCCCAATGTAGATACAGGTCTTTCTCTTCACTCACCTTGTGGACCAGAGGAAGGGCTCACTCCTAGAACTTTTGGTGAGATTGTTTCATAGTTTGTGTGATATGTATCATGTATTTGGTAGATCATTTTGCAATACATATGATTGAATTTTTTCTTAAATTCTAAACAATATGAAATGGTTGATTCTATTTGATCACAATTATATTTTAAATTAATCAAATTCAATATTTAACAAAACTCTTAATTCAAATTAGAATATTTGTGTATCTTATTTATCACAAATTATTTTCAAACCTATTTTAGTTCCATAGTTTGGATGGTAGGAAATAATAATTCTCGTAACTATTATTTTTTTCGTGCTACATTTATTTTCTTTTTCTTTTTTGTTTTCTGCAAGCTTACATTCTTGATTTTATCTTCACATTTTATTCTAGTTTTCATTCTAGTTTACGTCAAGATTTTTGTTTTTTAGTTCCTATTGGCAAAATTTCTTTGATTTGATGTAGATTTTCTTTTTTTGTTCTAGTTGCATCCATATTCACTCGGCTCACAACTAGAATCCCTTAGTGGCATATTGCCTAGACATCTTTCATAAGCTTACACCTCCATATTAACATGAATAGACAAAGATAAAACACATTTACCCCAGTGTTGACCTAGCATTTTGGCATCATTGATTTAGAAAGGTATAAAAGGAATGTTAGCTTGATGAGTTGACTTAGGAACAATGAGTTAGGATGAAATCTTTTGTAATTGCTAGCCTTGCTTAATTAATTAATCTTAATTTTTGTTGTGTAAATCATATAGGTGCATTGTTTTAGACTTTGGATGTAGGTCTTAGAAATTAGATTAAATTTTACATTATCACTAGTTATTGTGAATTATTGGTAAAGAAAAGAAGCTCTTTTGAAGATGAAAGTGTTTAAAATGATGCATTTTCAAGGTTGTCCAAGTACATCAATTTTTGGTGAAAAATGTTTCTAAATGAAAATTTTTAAGAGAATGCAAGAGACAAAATGTGCTTCATGATGGGTTCAAGGGGTACCTTGGGTGACACCCTAGGACCTCACAAGGGATGTTGTCCCTTCAACCCCACTTGATTTTTTTTTTTTTAAAGAAACTTGTGGGGAAATTATGTTGACCAAAGGTGATGTTTTTATACCTTCTATGCTCAATGAATACAATTTAAATAATATTGATCTTCCAATGTCATAGATATTTCCAAATGTTATTTCTATGTTTGAACAAGAAAAAATAATTGATGAATTTTTAGAACTTTTTTCTCTTGAGAATGAAAATTTAACCATTTATTGTTCTAATTTCTATAGGAAAGATGGTCACTGCATATACCCAAACAACCAAGAGCATATGATACATGAAGTAAAAAGGTATTTTTTAACCTCACCATGATACAAATGAAAGTGGACAAGATTTTCTTGTAGAAGATAAATAATTTCAAACCCCAAATCAAGAAGATCAAGGTATGGATCACTCTATTACATTGGAAAGACACAATATCTCTTCAAAATATAAGTTTCTACCTAGTATGTACAATGAATATAATCATACATGCTCACAATAACCTATATACATTCCTCTTATATTCCACTATATCCATCCTTACCATCTCTATTCTATCCATCATATTTATTCTCATCCACTTTATATCCTCGACAATTCTAACCATCCCATTCACATCATGTTCTACCTAGTCCACCCTATCATCCAAAGGAAACTATATTTCCTTATATAGTACTTCAAAATAAGGTGTCTGAAACTACATATCATACCAAATTCTCAAGGATCCCTTTACCATTTGATGTTGTTCTTGTACTGGCTAAATCAATGTTGGAATGCATTGATGCGCATATCGAATGTGATTTTAGATTAATTATATTAGAAGAAAAATACAATTTTTAAAATTATAATCAAATTTATACTTATTTTCCACTTAATGAATCACAACTTAACACAAATGAGGTCATACTTCAAGATGACTCAATCATCAAACTCACAACTATGTGTGATGATATTTATCACGCACTAAGAAATATTAAATATATGATTTCCTCATTCTACAAATGTGTTGTCAGATTCTCCAAGATCTATATTTTATTACTTTTGTACTTTGGCATATTTATCTTTGGAGGCCTATGGTTAAATTTGTTTATTCCTCACATACTTGTTGATTTGGGACCAATAATTGGTTAAATACAATTCTAAGGGATTGTATGCACTAATGGCCAAAAAAAATATGTTGCAAATGGATGATTATTCATTTCAAGGGCATCAAAGTATTAATATGTATATATTTTTCAATATTGATTGTTTGTATTGCCATCCTATTTCTTGATTCATTGGATTGTCTTATTCACTCCATGTTTTTGTAATGTGAAATTAAGATAGGGGGTATCCATTGATTTTTTAATATATTTTGCAATGTGTTTTTAATGGATTACCGCATTCATTTGGCTATCTAAATATTCTTATGCCCTTGTAGTATGAAGTTAAGTTGGGGGGAATTCCTTGACATTTCTAATTCTTGATTGGTTTCTAATAAATGCTCATTGTTGCTTCTGATATACCTCATTTTGTGATGCTTGGACCAAATCAAGATATTAATTCTTATGTTTGGAATTGGTATAATTCACTGTAATCATATTCATTTATTTTTGCCAAGTGTTTATTCATATTAATAATGCTACCTATCATTTGTAAAAATGCATTACTCACTTAATGGTATGGTTATTAATTAGATGATATTGCTTTACTATACTTGATATGCTTGTCTTTGAGAATATGGTTATAGGCCTCTTCATGTGGTGGGATGATCTTAGAACCAATTCTAGTTGAGGATGTTTTTTCTACACAAGAAGTACATAACACACTATGTTGGCTTTGTTAACATTATGTGGGCTTGCTAGCTATTTGGCACATATTAGTTTCACTTATGCTTGATCACATGGAAGACACTATGCAACTAGGTCTATAAGATCCATGCACAATGTGGTACTATTTTATTGAGCTACAATCTAGAAATACTCCTTCCTCAAGATGTGTGTCCTCCTCTCTAAATTTTTATAGAAACATTAGAGACTATAGTTTTTATTTCACTCCACCACCTTGTCTTTGATAATGAAGCTATTTATTTCATGAAATGGACTTATTCATCAAAAGCACTAGATAACTTCATTTTAGGTGATCATGGGTTGTCATTATAGGAGCACAATGTTTTGTGAGGATCATCATCCTTATGACTAATTCTCTTACCCAAGTGTCCTAGTGTGTTCTAAAATTATCCAATAAATTTTTAGATTTAGTGGTATGAGACACATGGATAAAGATTATTTCTAGTTTAGTGGTTTTGTTGTTCCAATAATGTTATGGTTATAATTGGTGATAATCTCCAGTTAATCTATAATCTAGTTTCAACAATGTCTTTTGTGGGGTCATGGAAAGAAATTAAGTTTTGGATTGTATTATTATTCATCATCCATGTTAGGATTTATTTTCTTTGGTCATTTAATAAATTTACTAAAAAATTAAAAAAATGAAGAAAAAAGACAAAAAGAAATAAAAGTTCCAACAATGAGAACTTTTGGGTGTTGTTGGCTAGTTTGTACTTGAAAGTTGATTTCTGATAGATATTAACTACAAAATAAATTCCTAATGGTAAAAATTATTTTTACACCACCATTAAGTGGTGAGTGATTGAAAATTGGCTTGCCAGTGGTCACTTTTTGTTATTAAAAAAAAATTAAAATTAAAATTAAAATTAGCAAGAAAAATGGGAAAAGAAACAATAATTGGTGGTCTTGGTTTTTCTAATAATCATTCTTTTCAGGTACGCTTAATGGCTTATGTGGTTCTTTCATTCTTAGCACCTCCTTTCAAGCTCTACTCCTATTTGGTGTGATCCTCACATATTTGATTACCCATTGTGTGTGCAAAATGTTCAGTTGAGGTGTTTTAGTGGATTGTGTCATCCACTATTTAGTCTAAAATACTTTAGTTTGGTGATGGTGGATCCTCCCATTGTAGTTTCTATTACAATTTTTGGTTCCTTTTAGTGGTATTCTCTTTGGCAATTTTAGTTAGATTGAGGTCTTTTCTAGTGTTGTAGTTCTAGATGCCTTTCTTAGTTCTTTGTTATTGATTCATCCATTTTGGAGGTGCCATTTGTTGAGTTTCTCTATGTTTCAGCCTTGGTCTCTTTGGACATACATATGGTAAAAAAACCAAATTTATTTTTCATAATTTTATCTCTTAGAAACATTATTTATATTTCTTATTATATTTATCATTATGCAATATCATTTTCTATTGTGATGTGGAGCCTAATCAGACTTGGAGGCATATTCAACATGGTTTTATCCCTATATTATTTCTATGGGGTTTGGGGGTAGTGTCCCTAAAATGGGGTGAAGGGGAAACACCCTTGTGGGGTCCTAGGGTAGCACCCTAGGTGTGCTCCCTATCAGACCTAATTTTGTAAATAGAAAAAGCTTGTATAATAAAGCATAGGGTAATGGATTTTCTTAAAGTGTGATGTGAAAATTAGATCTTGTGGCATATTGAGCTATAAGTTATTATGGATTGTAATCAACTTGTAATCACTGGATAATAATAATATTGGACTTGTTGTTCATGGGCATAGCCCAAGGTTTGAGTGAACAACATTAAATCTTAGTGTCTTGTGTTCTTTTTTATGTGATCTACTATTTTCTAGTATTGGTTATATTTGCATGTAACTATAATGTTTGGCTAAGGTTAATCCTAATGAGTGGTATCAAAGCTAGATGGTCATCATTTTGACTTTTAGTCAGACCATAACCATTTTTTTTGTTGTTTTTTAGTGATCCTCTATAGGAAGGTCTCATAGTTGAGTGAGAATAATGGTAGATGAGGGTAAGCTGAGAGCTGACAAGTTTAATGGGCAGAACTTTTAGTTATGAAAAATACAAGTGGAGGACTATCTTTATCAAAAGGATTTATGGAAGTCATTGGAAGGAAAAATAAAGAATCAGGGATCTATGAAAAATAATGACTCAGATCTTTTAGACAAAAAGCCACTTGGAAGCTTTCAATTATGTCTGGCACCATCAGTGGCATTTAATATTACAAAAGTGAAGATGACAAAAGAGTTGATGCAAAGCCTAGCAAAACTATATGAAAAGTTATTTTGGTCAAATCTCATTTCTCTATCAAAACTCAATTTTTTTCAAAAACTTAAAATACCCTTTTATAGATCTTAGATTCAATATCATCATTATATAAATTTTTGAGTGTTTTGATTAGTTATAATATGTTATAATCTCAAAATATTATAAGTCATTATTTCAACATTTCAAAAGATGCTCCCTCAAAAAAAGAAAAAAATTGTAAATCATATAAAAAAAAATTTAAAATTATACTTATCTCTAGAGGAAAAAATCCTCTTCATGAATATGTAATTATTTTTGAAGAAGGTATAGATTTGATACGGAAGTTTTGACGGGAGGAAAAAATTGTTTGATTCTGATAAGATCAAACTTGAATACTTATAACAAAGAAAATATACATCAAAAATAATTATTTCTTCTTTTGTTCACTAGCTCTACATAACATCTATAAGATATTTTCAATTCAGAACAAAAAAGGATGATTTGCATATACTTGTCTGATGCGAACTACACCCTATATTTTTTATAGTTTAAAATGTGACTTCAAAATAAAATAAAATGAATAAATTCTTACTCAAAAAAAATTATAAAAATTATAGGCTTAAAATTCATCAAATTCTACACATTTCATCAGTTTACATCATCTCCAAATTTTAAACACAAATATCATTTTTTTGTCATTAATGTTGAACTATCACATTTTGATATCTCATTTCTTTATAAAAGATGACACAGGTTTGTGCTTTTACCTATGAAGCATTTTTTTAATATGAAAATGACAGAAGTTGAATCTATTGCAGATCATTGATATGAGTTTAATATTATTACTAGTTAGATATCTTCTACGGGTATCAATTTTGATGAATAAATTAGGACTTTGTCCACTTTGTGTTCTTTTCCTAAAAGCTAGAATGACTTGGTAATGGTTGTAAGTAATTTTGTTTCTAGTTCTAGTACCCTAAAATACAATGATGTGATTAGTGTTATTTTGAGTGAGAAAACTCATAGGAAAAGCTCAAGTGGATCTACATCAGGAGTTCTTTAAATGCACAAAGCAGACGTAGAATGACTAAGAAGGGAAATAATTCCAAAAATTGTGGGAAATCAAGAAGAGATTCAAAGGGGAAGAGGTCTCAATCTAGAAGACCTAGAGATTGCTGGTACTATGGGAAATTAGGGAATAAGACGAAAGATTATTGGACTTGAAAGAATAATGAAAGAGATAAACTAGAAGGGAATAGGGAGGCAAATATGGTAAGTAATAAATCCAAAGAGGATGTTTTGATTCTATCTTTAGAAACTATTAATGATTTATAGGTTTTAGATTATGGTGCTTCATTTCATACTACACTTCATAAAGGTTATTTTATTGATTATCTCCAAGGGGATTTTGGGCTTGTTTATTTGGGGGATAATGAACCCTATTAGATTATTGGAAAGGGAAAATTTAAGATTAAGTTGCAAACTGGGAATCATTGGCTACGACATGAGGTAAGACATGTTCCAAGCCTGAGTAAGAATTTAATTTTAGTAGGGAAACTCAGTGATGAGGGCTATGTAGTTACTTTTGATGATAAAAAATGGAAGAGTTCAAAAGTTTCCCTTATAGTAGCAAAAGGTGTGAAATTAGGCACCTTATATCTTTTTGTAGGTCATATTATTCCTTCTACTTTGATTTTTTTCGAGAAAAATGAATGTTCAAGAATAGTTGCTACAATTGAGTAGGGAGAACAAATAGCTATTATAGATTTTGATATAGCATTGTGGCACAAAAAACTTGGGCACATCAGTGAGAAAGATATGAAAGTATTTCATTTAAAGAAAGTTTTACTAGATCTAAAATGTGTTAATATGGATTTTTGTGAAAGTTTTTTGTATGGAAAATAAAAGAGAGTGAGATTTGTAAACACTAGGAAGGAAAATACAAGTGAGAAACTAGAGCTTGTGCATACAAATGTATGGGGACTAGCTCAAGTATCTTCCCTTTGTGTTTGTCATTATTATGTTACATTTATTGATGATGCAACTAGAAAAGTATGGGTATATTTACTTAGATAGAAAAATGATGTATTTCAAACTTTTAAGAAATGGAAATGCTTAGTTAAAAATGATAGTAAAAAGAAATTAAAATGTCTTAGATATAATGGTGGTGGTGAGTATTGCAATCATGAAATTGAAGATTATTGGTCTATTAATGGTATTTATAGATAGAAAAATATTCTAAGGACTCCATACAAAAATAGAGTGGCTAAACACATGAACATGACTATAATGGAGCATGCAAGAATCATAAGGTTGCATGTAGGGTGGCCCTTAAACATGTGGGTATAGGCTATCAATACTACTATATATTTGATTAATTGAGGCCCCTCTACTCCTTTAGGTCATGGTATTCTAGAGGAAGCATGGACTAGTAAGAAGGTGAGTTATTCTTTTCTCAGAACTTTTGGTTGTGAAGCATTTTCTCATATAGATTCTAAAAATAGAACCAAGTTGGAAGCTAAGTCAAAGAAATGTCTATTTATTTGATATGGCATTAATGAATTTTTTTATAGGCTCTGGGATTTTGAAAATCATAAAATTATAAGAAGCAAGGATGTCATATTCAATAAGAAAGTGTTGTACAAAAATCTGTTGCAGCAACATGAGAAGAAAGAAAATGATTATTTTGTGTTGGATGATACTCCAAAAGTTGATATTCTAGGAATTCCTCATGATGTGCAACAACCACAATAACAAATAGCACACAACCTAGTGAATGTTAGATGGTCAACAAGGATGAGTAGAAATCTAGAAAGATTTTCTCCTTCCTTGTATTCTATTTTACTTTTTGATGCTCGTGAACTTGAATGTTATGATGAAGTTGTGTAGGTGGATACAAAGATTTAGTGGGAGTCTACAATGAAAGAAGAAATAGAATCTTTGCTGAAAAATAAGACATGAGATTTATGCAAGTTACCTATGGGTAAAAAGGCTTTATAGAATAATTGGATAAAGCATTAACCTTTTTTAGTGGATAAATCATTAGCTTAGGCTAATTATATTGAGAAGGTGTTGCAATATTTCTCTATCAAGAATGCTAAAGCTATTAGCACACCTATACCTAGTCATTTGAAGTTGACTAAGGAGATGTGTCCCTAGAAACAAGAAGAGGATGACAAGATGTCTAATGTACCTTATGCCTCATCTGTAAAAAGCTTGATGTATGTTATTGTATGTACTAGGCCAGATATTGCACATGTAATAGGAGTTGCTAGTAGGTATATGAGTCATATAGGACTTGAGCATTAGAATGTAGTTAAATGGATTCTTACATATTTGAGAGGTACATCTAGCAAGTGTCTACACTTTGGGGGCTCTACTACTCATTCATAAGCATATGTTGACTTAGATTTGGAAGGAGATATTGATACTAGGTAGAGTACTATAGGCTATGTATTTAGTATTATAGAACGTTAATGCTTTATTCACTACATAGGTAGAGTATGTTACTACTACCAAGGCAGCCAAGGAGATGATATGGCTTTAGTTCTTTGTGGAAGAATTGGGACACCCATAGAGGGATAATTATTTATTCATAGACAACTAGAGTATCATTCATCTTGAAAATAATTTAGCTCTACATTCTATTGGGACTAAAAATTACAAGGTCAATTTTGAGTACCATTGAGAAAATCAAGCCCTATAAATACTTTTTGATGCCTATGTACTCGACTGTCAGTTTGAGCCCCATAAGGTGTTTAAAGTTTCTAACACCTTGTATTCAGCATGTCTAAGCATTCCATGAAGAAAAATGACCATTCTGAGCTATTCTGTAAGATCTCGTTTTGAGTAATTATTGAATTTTCATTTTTACCCTAAGTGTCAAATAGTGACAGGAGGTTGTGTTTGCTACTGAATATCTCGTACCCAAAAATGTGTCATGAATCACTACTTTGGGAATGTCTAGTTTCCATCCCTGAGAATCTATGTTCCATATTTTGAGTCATTTCAAATCCGTTTGGCTAGGTTTTGAATCCCTCAATGTTGGTTAGTTACTGTTTTCATGCTTTTGCAATTAATTCTAAATTTTGGAAAGCCCTGTTTGACATGTTATAACTCTGGCCTAGTTGACCAAAATGTGAAAATTCCTTTTGCATTGCATTATATATGTCAGAGACTTGTTATGTTTCAAGTTTTAGCTCTTGGCAAATCCGTTTGATCAGTTTTCAAATGTGATTCCAAATGCAATTTCTATCTTTTTACTAGTGTCAGTAACTGCAGATTGATTGGAACCCATATTTGTGACATTATAACTTGAGATCCATGATTGGTAGGATCGAATGGTTGGTTCCCCTATGTTTTATACTAAAAATACTACAAGTGTGTCAGTTTCCAAGCCTTGATGAATCCGTCTTCACACTTTACCAGGGTCTTTCCATTTGCCAAAAATAATATTTTACTAGTGTTCACTCTTGCAAATCCAGGTGGCCAACTTTGCACCTCCGTCAAATTTTCCTCATGATCCATCATGAGCCCAAATCATATAATCATATTCTTCTCATGACAATGTACACATGCCCTAGATTCTAGATCCCCAAATTCCCATTTGTCCAATTTTTCAAGCCATTTCCAAACACACTTTCCAGTTTACTAACATGTTTATCTGCAGGTGAATTTAAGTTGGCAATTTTGGAGGTCAATATCTTTTGACCCTGATGTCATCATGCAACAAGATCTGGCAAGCCTATTGAACATGTCAAAAAGAATAGAGATTCAAAGTTTCAGAGCTTGGTCAATTGTTCAGGTTAGTTTTTAAAGGTAGTTAATAGACCTCCTGACATTAAATTGGCAGTTTGGAGATCAGTGATAAAATGTTTTCCAGCTGATTAATCAGCAATAGAACTTGTTTCTAATCAGTGCCAAATAGTTAATAGATAAGTTTGAGGATTCAATCATTTAGAAACAATTTTTTTTAACTTGGCCTATTTTGAAGCTCGACTAATTTCATCAATGTATGTGGGACTAATGAAAGATTAAATTCTTTTAGGTTTTCTCACAATTCCAAGTATTAATGAATTAAAGTATATTATACTGATGAAGAATGAAGCCATAAATGTTCAATGGAAAACATTGAGACTCGAAGGAAAGCCACTTACAGTAGTCATAGAAAATAAGGATCAAGGCAGGAGAGCTGATTGTCACAGAATGAGTTGTTGCCTTTATGCCACATGCACACTATCACTTAGCAGTTTTTCGTTTTGGCTATTGTGATTTTGCTAAAAAATCTGATGGAGCTAAATGCAATTCATGTCAGAAAGTAATTTACTATAAGACATGTGAAGAGAAGACATTGTCCCAGCAAAGAAGGCGGTGCTCAGTTTACAAAGAGATTAATAGGATAGCCAAAGAGTTTGATTGTGATCAATATCTTGTGAATTTTGTACTATCACTTTTTTCAAAGAAATACTCAAATATAGACAAAAGAAAGGTAGTTGGAGTTGAAAAAACCAATGTTAGAGATCAGATAGAGGATGGCATCATTAACTCATCTTTTTAGGATGTATTACGCCTGCAAGCCCATCAAAGCAAAATGACCATGTAGCTGCCTTAGGGGAAAGTTCTTCTCATTGGTAGGGAACAAGTTGACCATTGAAATTGAAAGTTGCAATAGTCAAAGAAAATGAGGCCACAACATTAAAAAGAGAAAAAAGCTGACCAAGATAAATTGGAATAAACAAACCTTAAAGATAAAAGAAGAATTACGTTCATTGTTGCAGGATTATGTATGGTGATCATAGTAAATATGATGCATATCTAGATATTAAATATCTATATAGGCCATACCCTAATTTCATTCTCTGAACCAACTGCCATAGCTTCAATGGAGATGTCAATAGTTCTATGTTTGAAGCTACGGGCAATACTAATATGACCTTTGATGAATAAAGCAGATACAGACTTTGTGGCTAACATTTGCTTAGAACCGCTTACTTTGGCAACTGTACATGAAGAAAGAGTAATTGACTTTTTGAATATAGGGAGATGTTGAGAGAATGGTTGGCATCTCCATGTAGCATCTACCAGTAAAAAAAATTTCGAACCATAATACAAGTCCATAACACCAAATTGTGCTAGATAAGAAAGAATTATGCCTGAAGTTAGAGGATCCCACTGTTCGAAGAGGGAGAACAGGGTAGTGTCAAGTGAAACCAGTTAGCGCATGTAGAGGAGCAACATGTTTAGAAGGGGGAGGCAATTGACATCAAATATGAAGATAAGAACACCATACATGAATAGATCAAGTCGCCTAGCAGGAAGGATGCACGCATAATGGAGATGTCTATTTGAGCAGATTTCCACACCGGTAAAGAGGGAAGCCATTAGACCAGAGGAAAGAGTCCACATGAGCACAAATAAGTGCAAAGAAAAAAGGAATCCACAGCTTAAAAAGGAAGCTTCTTGTATAAGGAGACTCCCACATTCCAAAGGAAACCCATGCACTTGAAATGAATAGGCACCTTCAAAAGAAACTCCACATATAAAAGCAAGCTGCCAGTCAAACAAAAGCCAAAGCCCATGGCTAAGAAGGAGAACGGGGAGTTTGAGATGTTTAAGGAGGAATCTATGCTGAGAGGAAGCTGTATATTCATTTCTCTGTAGGTTTTCGGATTTTTCTCCCCTGAAAAATGAAAAATACTAAAATTAGTGTTGTTTCTTACACCTCATTCAAATCTCACACCTATGGAGATTGGTGAATGTGAAGAGACCACTCTTTAAATCTAGATATTGATAAAGAAAAGGTCTCTCACGCATCAGAGGATGTCTACGTTCCAAACATGTGTAAAGCCAATGTCCCATATTTGTTGTGGGAAGTTGTTTTAGTTGATTAAATAAAAACCTTTACATAATGTTAAATGTCTTGAGAAAGGCTCTTTTAAAAGTCGTAGCCTTGGAGAGAGGGACCCATCTTTGCATATTATAAAGATGGTTGGATTCGGCTAGTAGCAAGGTAAAATTTTGAACAAACAAATGTCCACAGAAGAGAGGTGACATCAGTGATTTTTAGGTCACTGGAAAAGAAACAATTTGGCTAGTCGCTATGACGCTAGTCGAAAAATCCAAAGATTTTCAACTAGTGACTAGCCGAAAAACTTCAAAAAATCAGCAAGTGGTGGATGAGCACGTGGGTCACACCTAGATATGGAGCAATGAACCAGTGAGTGACGAGTGGCACTAACATGGTGGTGAGGTGGAAAAATTTCATGTTGACACATGGAAGAGCTTCTTGATGTGGTACATTTCTCGAGGTGCTGACATGGTAACGATGCCACATGTCACAATGTCATTATGTTGCTAATGATGTGGCAAATGCTAACAGGTTACAATGACATAGAGACTATGACATGGTAATGATAACATGGAAATCTATGGCAGGTGTGCAAAGTTGGCCAATAATGAGATGACACATGGCACCTAGTCAACAGAGGTTGACCCCAAATTTGAAGGGGTGAGGGAAAAAAATGATTTTAAAATATTATTTTAAATTTGTTTTTTCAAAATTGGGTATGCACATGTAGTATTTAATCCAAAGGAGCTTTTAATCTAAAGTCTGAACTTTAGATTTATTTAAATTTTTCAAAATTTAAATTGCAAAGGATTGCAGACATGGTTCTCTACTAGGGGGCATATTTTCAAATCGAGATTTAAAAGGTTTTTAAAAGGAAAATTATGCCTTATCATATACTGCTAGAATTGTGAAAGTCTAAATTTTTTGATTCTGAGGTTAGTTTCTACAAAAAAATTTGTCTGTTCAGGTTATACAGGGTTTTCTAATAGGTTTCTATTTTGCAACCATATTTAGATAATGAAGTTCAAAACTACTTTATAACATAGAAATGACCTGAATATGGTTAAAACGAAATAAAGACTCAATTTGGGTCAATTTCTGGTTAGGTTCATTCAATAAAACTAAGATTTTACCAACATTTTAGTGAGCAAATCAGGTATTTTGGCAAACAAGTTTTCATCATTTAGAAAAGAGATATTTTCTAGTTTGTTACAAGCTAATAATGAAATCAAATCAGATTAGATGGGTAAAGAAATGAAAGAGGTTTAGTTTCAAAAGATTGAATTCCAAGTGGATAGGTGTCAGTTGCAGATTCAATCAAGGAATTCACCTTTGTCTATATCTTTCTTTCTTTCTGTCATTTAGGGATTTCCAATTTTTTGCGACTGTGAAACTAGTAGGTTCTCATTTTGGAGAGAAAATTTGCATATTACTATTAGACCATATTCTGGTTCCAGTTTTGATATGTTTCCTTGACTTTTATACCATACTTCAGCATAATTCTTTCATATGAACAACAATAGTGCAGATAATACAAGAAGTTCTGATATGTTAGGTATTTTTCATGTTTTAATTTTATGCATCTGAATGTATAGTTTCAAGGAAATGAATACTTATGAGCAGTGATTTCATTAGTTTCATTCTAGTTCTTGTCTCCTATCTTAGCAATCTGTAAGTCTTATGTGGTTTTGGAACAAATATCTAAGACCCATTTGCAACCCTTTTAGGTTGTATGTTTGATGTATTTTTCTGTTGGACCAAAGGGCCAAGTAAATGCTTGATATGGTTAACAAGGTTACTGGTTATGGGGAGGATATTTTGTGAGAATGAAATCTGAATGAACACTAATGTTTGAATCACAAGGTGATTAGATAGATCTGATGTCTGGGTATTCAAAATATGTCCCGATGTCATAGATGTATGTTTTGAATTCATGGAATTTCCCAAATGGATTATGCACTGATCAGTTATAGGATCACTTGTTATATTGCTGCATTTTTTAGGTTGTGTTGAATCAACATCATTAATCAAACGTTTCCCCTTTCATGTTGAAGAACTTAAATATGATGCCTTCACTCAACTTATGAGGTTCATAGATCTGCATTTAGCTAGTGTAGATTGATGTCATTTGATGAGTTATCAGGAGAAATAAGGGTTTTATTTGCTTCATATTAGATTTAGTGTATGCTTTGATAACTAGTACCATATAAAGAATCTATAGGTATACCCGCCTAGGTTTTGTAGAGCGTAAAGTGCAGATGGAGTGTAGCCTTATAGTTGGCCTAGGTTCTTGGTGAAGTGTGTCCATTATTGGAGATAGCTGCCCATAGATGCATTCTTACCTTGCATACTTGGTTGTTGAAACACTTTTAAATCATGAGCCAACAAAATGGCGACTCTACTGGGGAGTTGCATTCAGAAAGAACCAAAAATCTCTAGCAATGAAATAGATTGAATATAGAATATATATAGCAAGAGGCATTTCTTATTTCCTTGCTGAAGTTTCGTGTTCCCTAGTTAAGCTTTATTTATTTGTAGCAGTATGTTGTGAGATTTGGATGTAAATTGTGTTCTATGACAGTTATAAGTCTATCTTCAATCAGTTTAGTCTCTACAAGTGATGTTATAAAGTTTTAGAGTCAAAGGATTGATCACTATCTTGTTCTCTTTTCAAAGTGTTTGAGGATCGACAAGTTTATTTCATGCTGAAATTTTGGTTCATAATTAGATTAGTAATAATCTGTGTTTAAAAATCTTTTCTCACAATTGTGAATTGTGACTCTATCTCTGTAACCCATGGCTTTTAACTTTTTGTGTATTTTGGTGAGGGCTTTCAGCACATTGTTGGGCAGATCTAGATTTTTTGTTGAAATTTTTGTTTGAAAAGAGAACTGTAATTTGGATTAGATGGTTTGGAAGAGTTATGTTTCAGCTTTGTTTAGAGATTTCAAATTTGAGATAAATATGAGGAGGTTTCTTCTACCTGTTGTTGTTTCAAATTAGTTTGGAGTTATTTTCAAATCTAATGCAATTCATGTCTCACTTAGTGTGAGTGGCGACTCAAAATTGATCTCTGTACTAGTGCAGTTCTATGCATGAACTGTGGTTAGTCGCTGCAGGAGAAGAGCAAATTTGAAAAGGTTGAAACATCTTTAATGGTTGCAAGATTTGTGGTGTGTTGATTCAAAAGGTTTAGTAAGGATTTGATAAAACTTTGGGTCTACTATTGTAAAAGGTGAACAGAGAATTTTCAGCCATCCAGATCTTGAGGTATTCACATTTTCATGTATTTTCTTTTTATGAAAATTGATTGTGAAAAGTGTATTCTCCATCAAGTGAAATTTAGCACTAAGAAGAGGAGAAAAGTTTGAAAAGTTCCATACACTTCATTGATTAAGTTTCAGCTTGTTGTTTTAAAGTTGTGAAGTGTATTTGAAATGTTCGTTTGGTAGAAAGTGTGTAGATCTCCTGCAAGTTATAAATCAAAATTTATTATGGGTGAATGAGTTTCATATTTTGGAAAGAATGTCAAGTTTTATTTCACCTAGTATGCAGCTAGTCTGTAAAATTCCTAGATCTATTTTTATCAAGTGGTATATGCCATTAAATTTTAATGGTATTCATGGTTTCCCGAATACTATTCCTTGTAACCTCAGAAAGTATTTGCCTAAGCTTGGTGCGAACCATGAAAGGTCAGCTAACCATCATGTTTAGTTATTCAATGACTTGGTTGGTGATTTTGAAATTGCTCATGAAGACGTTTAGATGAAGTTGTTTGTTCAGACTTTAGAAGATGATTCTAGGGACTGGTTTTTGTTTTTACAAGCATGTTAAATTTCATCCTGGGATGAATTATTGTTAGCCTTCATGATGTAGTAGGGGAAAGAGTAAGCATCTTTGATTATTTTGATAAGTTTTTGAATATCCAAGTCAGGAATGGCGAGTTAGTTCCTGAATTTAATATCAGATTTGCAAAGGTTTTAAATAAAATTCCTAAAAGTTACAAGCCGAATGATCAAATGTGTTTAGTGGTTTATCTTAGTGCATTTGATAAGAAGATGAGCTATCTATTGAGAGATAAAGAACCCAAGACTTTGCATCAAGCATTCATGAAAATGATAGAGATTGAGAATAACATAAAATATGGCTTAACCAAGAGTCACTTCTCTAGGAATGTTTGCTAACAAGATGAGGTACAAAGCACAAGTCAATGCCATAAGGAGTGTATGATTTCATATTAGCAAATAAGCACCCCTTCTATTTTACATAGTTTTTTTGAAGATTCAAAAGTAAAAACAGGTGAACATGAAATCTCTTTGTTATAAAGGAGAAATGATTCCATTCGTGCTGAATTGAATGCACATGTTTATGTTATTACAATAGTAGATGATAGAGTTGATTCACTTGATGAGTTATGCATGCAAGAGATAAGTTCAGTCATTCATTCTCCCATTGATGATTTGCATTATGTTGAAAACATAACGAATCAAGAAGAGGAAAGGTATTCATCTCAATACAAGGATGAAGAGGTTGGAAGTTATCTCTCTAATCATGAATTTGATGTGGTTGATCCGACATGTCATGGAGAGATGACACAAGATGAAGAATGTAAATTGCATGTATCTTAGTCACAGTCAGAAGAACATAGTGCATATGTTTATAATGTTTTAGCAATGGATGATAAGATAGATTCAATTGATCAATCAGATATGCAAGAAATGAATTATCTTATTGAGAGATTACATCATGTTGAAAGCATTATTAGATCTAAAGTTAAAAGACAATCATATCAATGTGAGTATGATAAAGATGAGAGTCATCTTTCAAGTGATAATGAAGTTATTGATCCAATGTATTGTGAAGAAGCCTCATATGAAGCTAATGATGAGAGTTATTACTCAAGTCAAGGAGAGGAAAGTGCTAGTGTATTTCCATCTTCATGTGAGTTAGATGCAGAGTGGGAAGAAGAGAGAAATGACAGAAGTGAGTGCTCTTATGTTAGTAAAGGTATGAATTATTTTCTTAAATCTGAAAGTGAGTTTCCATTTCAAAATTGTGTAAATCAGTTTGAGATTGAAATTTATGAAGAAAATGTGTCTGCACAATATGAAGACAAAGAGGTTATCCATAAGGACATATTACCTAATTGTGTAGAAGAATGTCTTGAGGATACATACAATGATGATCATTCTACTATTGATTCTAAATTTAATGCATTAGTGCCTATTGGTAAGATAAGTAATGATAGGTTTGCAAGACATTTGAGTCACCTAAATGAAGACAATGAAAGTAACTTAGATTTATATTCTACATGCTTCGTTGGTGGAGTAGAAAGTGAGTCCACATGTAGTTCTAATTTTTCTTCACATGCTAAAAGTCTTCATGAAAATGAAATGGGTAATGGTTTTAAAGTATATACTAACACTTTATTTGACAAAGATTGTGATGATGATCAGCCCATTTTTTGTCAATCTATTAAAAAGGGATCACTACATGGAGTTATCAATCCTCTTTTTGAAGAGCACATGGATAGTTCAGATTTAGAAGAGAATAGGTTTAATGATGATACTTTGTCTTACTACTATAAGAGGTCAAACTGTTCTTCTTCCAAATATGACAATGAATATGATCATGATATTGCATCTGATTATGATAACAAGGTGTTTGATGAGATGATTATTAAAAATCTGCCTATACCTTGCAATGATTTTTATGATGAATATTTTAATGTGATGAATAATCCACTTTCTGATTTCAGAGAGTCAATTGAAGATCCTAGATTAGTTTTAGATGTTGATATTGATGACATATGTGAGTACAAATCAGATTGTTCATTTGAATATCATCCAGTTGTGCATAAGGATACACATTTTCAAGGTATGTGTGATCCCTTTCCCCAAGTTGAATATGAAGCCTTCATATTTGAGAATGATAGCATGCATGAGTCATTAAATGAAGAGAGCTTTTAGTTTAAGTCTGATATGTTTAAGCATGTTGATCAGAACTTTCATGATGAGCAAATGGATGAAGATGAAGTAAGTTTCTATATACATTGTGAAAGTCGGGATGTTGAGTTTGTTTTGCCAAGTGATTTGTTATATGATGATAATATGATTGGTGAAACTGATAGGAGAAGGAATTTCAGTTTACCTCATGAAAGTTCAGATGAGAATTATTTTTATGATAGAGGTAAATAGTTTTGTTGAAGTTCGGTGGCTTGGGGCCATCGTGTGTACATAATCTTGGTAGTTGTAGTTGTTTCCATGTTTTCAATAAAGTTGTTTGAGAGAGAAAAGTTTTGTTGTTTTGGGACTGGTCTGCTTCTCCTAGACATCTAAAATCTTTCCCTACCCACAAGGGGCATGCATCCCTAGATAGAGCCACTGTTGGGACTAAATATTGCAAGGTCAATTTTGAGTACCATTGAGAAAATCAAGCCCTATAAATGCTTTTTGATGCCTATGTACTCGACTGTCAGTTTGAGCCCCCTAAGGTGTTTAATGTTTCTAACACCCTGTATTCAGCATGTCTAAGCATTCCATGAAGAAAAATTGCCATTTTGAGCTATTCTGTAAGATCCCATTTTGAGTAATTGTTGAATCTGCATTTTTACCCTGTGTCAAATAGTGACAAGAGGCTCTGTTTGCTACTGAATATCTCATACCCAAAAATGTGTCATGACTCACTACTTTGGGAATGCCTAGTGTCCATCCTTGAGAGCCTATGTTCCATATTTTGAGTCATTTCAAATCCATTTGGCTAGGTTTTGAATCCCTCAAAGTTGGTCAGTTTCTATTTTCATGCTTTTGCAATTAATTTTGAATTTTGGAAAGCCCTATTTGACGTCTTATAACTCTGGCCCAGTTGACCAAAATGTGAAAATTCCTTTTGCATTGCATTGTAGATGTTAGAGACTTGTTATGTTTCAAGTTTAAGCTCTTGAAAAATCTGTTTGATCAGTTTTCAAACATGATTCCAAACTCAATTTTTATCTTTTTACTGGTGTCAGTAACCGCAGATTGATTGGAACCCCTATTTGTGACAGTACAACTTGAGATCAATGATTGGTAGGATCGAATGGTTGGTTCCCCTATGTTTTATACTGAAAATACTACAAGTGTGTCAGTTTTCAAGCCTTGACGAATCCGTCTTCACACTTTACCTGGGTCATTCCATTCGCAAAAAATGATATTTTACTAGTGTTCACTGTCTTGCAAATCTAGGTGGCCAACTTTAAAACCTCCACCAAATTTTCCCTGTGATCCATCATGAGCCCAAATTTTATAATCATATTCTTCTCATGACAATGTACTCATGCCCTAAATTATAGATCCCCAAGTGCCCATTTCTCCAATTTTCCAGGCCATTTCCAAACACACTTTCTAGTTTTCTAACATTTTTATCTGTAGGTAAATTTAAATTGGCAACTTTAGAGTTCAATATCTTTTGACCCTGATGTCATCATGGAATCAGATCTGGCAGTCCTATTGAACATGTCAGAAAGAATAGAGATCCTGAGTTTCAAAGCTTGGTCAGTTGTCAGGTCAATTTCTAAAGGTACTCAATGGACCTCCTGACATTAAATTGGCAGTTTGGAGATCAGTGGTAAAATGGTTTCCAGTTGATTAATCGGTGATTGAACTTGTTTCTAATTAGTGCTAAATGGTTAATAGATCAGTTTGAGGATTCAGTCGTTCAGAAAAAAAAAAATTTAATTGAGCCTGGTTTGAAGCTCGACTAATTTCATCAGTGTATGTGGGACTAATGGAAGATTAAATTCTTTTAGGTTTTCTCAAAATTTCAAGTATTAATGAATTAAAGTATATTGTAGTGATGAAGAATGAAGCCATAAATGTTCAATGGGAAACATTGAGACTCATAGGAAAGTCACTTACAATAGTCATAGAAAAGAAGGATCAAGGAAAGAGAGGTGATTGTCACAAAATGAGTTGTTGCCTTTATGCCACATGTACACTATCACTTAGTAGTTTGTCATTCTCACTGTTGTAATTTTGCTAAAAAATTTGATGGAGCTAAATGCAATTCATGTCAAAATGTAGTTTACTGTAAGACATGTGAAGAGAAGGCATTGTCCCAGCACAGAAGGCGGTGCTCAGTTTACAAAAAGATTAATAGGATAGCCAAAGAGTCTGTGATCAAGATCTTGTGCATTTTGTACTGTCACTTTTTTCAACGAAATACTCAGATCTAGACAAAAGAAAGGTTGTTGGAGTTGAAAGCACAAATGTTGGAGATTAGATAGATGATGGCATCATTAACTCATCTTTTTAGGATGCATTAGGCCTGCAAGCCCATCAATGCAAAATGACCATGTAGTTGCCTCAAGGGAAAGTTCTTCTCATTGGTAGGGAACAAGTTGACCATTGAAATTGAAAGCCACAGTAGTCAAAGAAAATGAGGCCATAGCATTAAAAAGAGAAAAAATATGACCAAGATAAATTGGAATAAATAAACCTTAAACATAAAAGAAGAATCAGGTTCATTACTGCAAGATTATGTATGGTGATCATAGTAAATATGATGCACATCTAGATATTGAATATTTGTATAGGCCATACCCTAATTTCATTCTTTGAACCAACTACCATAGCTTCAACAAAGATTTCAATACTTCGATGTCTAAAGCTACGGGAAATACTAATATGACCTTTGATGAATAAAGAAGATATAGACTCTGTGGCTAACATTTGCTTGGAACTGCTTACTTTGACAACTGTACATGAAGAAAGAGAAATCAGCTTTTTGAATATAGGGAGATGAAGAAAGAGAAATCAGCTTTTTGAATATAGGGAGATGTTGAGAGAATGGTTGGCATCTCCTTGTAGAATATACCAGTAAAATTTTTTCAAACCCTAATACAAGTCCATAACACCAAATTGTGCTAGATAAGAAAGAATTATGCCTGAAGTCAAAGCATCCCACTATTTGAAGAGGGAGAATAGGGCAGCGTCAAGTGAAACCAATTAGCGCATGTAGAGGAGCAACACATTTAAATGGGGGAGGCAATTGACATCAAATATGAAGACAATAACACCATATAGGAATAGATCAAGTCACCCAGTAGCAAGGATGCATGCATAATGGAGATGCCTATTTGAGCAGATTTCCACACCAGTAAAGAGGGAAGCCGTTAGACCAGAGGAAAGAGTCCACATGAGGACAAATAAGCACAAAGAAAAAGGGAATCCATAGTATCAAAAATAAGCTACATATATAAGGAGACTCCCACATTCCAAAGGAAACCCATGCAGTTTAAATGAATAGGCACCTTCAAAAGAAAATCCACACACAAAAGCAAGCCGCCAGTTGAACAAAAGCTAGAGCCCATGACTAAGAAGGAGAACGGGGAGTTTGAGATTTTTAAGGAGGAATCTACACTGAGAGGAAGTTGTATATTCATTTCTCTATAGATTTTTGGATTTTTCTCCCCTGAAAAATGCGAAATACTAAAATTATTGCTATCGCTTATGCCTCATTCAAATCTTAGACCTATGGAGATTGGTGAATGTGAAGAGACCACTCTTTAAACACAAATATTGATAAAGAAAAGGCCTCTCACGCATCAGAGGATGTTTGCATTCCAAACATGTGTAAAGCCAATGTCCCATATTCATTATGGGAAGATGTTTTAGTTGATTAAATACAAACCTTTACATAATGCTAAATGTCTTGAGAAAGGCTCTTTTAAAAGCTGCAGCCTTGGAGAGAGGGACCCATCTTTGCATATTATAAAGATAGCTAGATATGGTCGGTAGCAAAGTAAAATTGTGAACAAAAAAAAATGCATAGAAGAGAGGTGACATCAGCAATTTGTAGGTCACCGAAAAAGAAACAATCTGGCAAGTCGCTATGTTGCTAGTAAGAAAATCCAAAGATTTCCAGCTAGCGACTAACCGAAAAACTTCCAAAAATTGGCAAGGGGTGGATGAGCACATGGGTCTCGCCTGGATATGGACCAGTGAACTAGTGAGTGACAAGTGGCACTGACATGGTGGTGAGGTGGATGAATATCATGGTGACATGTGGTAGAGCTTCCTGATAAGGCACATTTCTTGAGGTGCTGACGTGGTAACGATGCCACATGTCACAATGTTGTTATGTCACTAATGATGTGGCAAATGCTGACATGTTACAATGACATAGCGACTATAATGTGGTAATGATGACATGGTGATTAGTGGTAGGTGTGCAGAGTTGGCCAATAACGAGATGATACATGGCACCTAGTTAGTAGAGGTTGACCCCAAATTTGAAGGGGTGAGGAAAAAACAAATGATTTTAAAATGCTATTTTAATTTTTTTTTTTCAAAAATGGGTATGTACATGCAGTATTTAATAAAAAGGAGCTTTTAATCTAAAGTCTAAACTTTAGATTTATTTAAATTTTTCAAAATTTAAATTTCAAAGGATTGCAGACCTAGTTTTCTACTAGGGGGCATATTTTCAAATCGTGATTTAAAAGGTTTTTGGAAGGCAAAATATGCCCTATCATATACTACCAGAATTGTGAAAGTCTGAATTTTTTGATTTTGAGGTTAGTTTCTACATAGATATCCAACTATTCAAGTTACATGAAGTTTTCTATCAGGTTTCTATTTTGTAACCATATTCAGGTAATGAAGTTCAAAATTGCTTTATAACATAGAAATGACCTGAATATGGTTAAAGGGCAGTAAAGACTCAATTTGATTCAATTTTTGATTAGATTCATTCAATAAAACTAAGATTTTACTAGCATTTCAGTGAGCAAATTAGATACTTTGGCAAACAAGTTTTCATCATTTAGAAAAGAGATATTTTCTAGTTTGTTACAAGCTAATAATGAAATCAAATCAAATTAGATGGGTAAAGAAATGAAAGAGGCTTTCAGTTTCAAAAGATTGAATTCCAAGTGGATAGATGTCAGTTGTAGATTCAATCTAGGAATTCACCTTTGTCTATATCTTTCTTTCTTTCTGTCATTTGGGGGGTTCTAGTTTTTTGTGACTGTGAAACCAGTAGGTTCCAATTCTGGGGTAAAAATTTTCACATTACTATGAGACCATATTCTAGTTCTAGTTTTGATATGTTTCCTTGACTGTGATACCATACTTCAGCATAATTCTTTCACATGAATAGCAGTAGTGCCGATAATACAGGAAGTTTTGATATGTTAGGTGTTTTCCATGTTTTAATTTTATGCATTTAAATGTATAGTTTTAAGGAAATGAATACTTATGAGCAGTAATTTCACTAGTTTCATTCTAGTTCTTGTCTCCTATCTTAGCAATCTGTAAGTCTTATGTGGTTTTGGAACAAATATCTAAGACCCATTTGCATCCCTTTCAGGTTGTATGTTTGATGTATTTTTCTGTTGGACCAAAGGGCCAAGTAAATGTTTGATATGTTTAACAAGGTTACTGTTTACTTGAGAAGGATATTTTTTTAGAATGAGATCTTGAAATGTCAATTTTTTGATTTTATATGATATTTAAAGTCTATAATCAGATTTCTAAAATCAAACAACCAATATTTCAAAGATCCACCAATTTCTGAAATAAACCCAAATTGGGTATGCCCAAAATAGTGCCATAAACTTCGCAGCTTCACATATTATTAATAAATATTAAAGTGGGAATTTTTATATAAATTTTACCAGAATAATAGCATAAAAAATGACATTTCTAGATCTATATAGAGTTTACAAAACAGCTCCCAAATAGAGGAAAAAAGCAATGCTCATCGGGCTCTCGAAAATAACACCAAATAGCCTAGAAACACCTCAAAAACACTAATCATCTATCACAGAAGTATAACCACAACCCAATACATATATTTAGATATATTTTAACATCTAAATATCTAAAATACATCAAGAATCCATACTGATATGAAATACTCAACTGGAAACACCAAACTCTTACAAAAAACACACCCGAAAACCCAAAAATTTGCACTATTTAGCAAAAGGGAAAGCTTTGCATGAGCTTGCACATGGAATGGCTTTAAACTCCCATCCTTATCCTTCCTATAAACCTAAAAACTCTATTCCTATGGTCTCCTTCTCCATAGGTTTGGCAGCCTCTAAAGAACAACAAAGCAATGAACAAAATCAAGTTCTAGAATGAGCCCAAAATGCCTCCAAATCCCCTAAAAGAGGGCATAACCCTAACTCATGTCCAAGAGGGGTTAATAAAACATATTTTAATAATAATTTTCATTTTTTATTCCATTGGTTTCCAAATATTAGCCCCTTTTTCCAAAACTTCACCTTTTGAGTCTGCCTGCCTTAGCAAAGATTATTATTGTTTTAATTATTTGAAAAGGGTACATGACAAGTCCTCCCCTCCCAAATATTTCTTTTCCTCAAGCAATGAAGGTTGTAATTCTCAAGAACATGTGCTCCTTCCCAAGTTTCATCCTCTAGTGGTAATCCTTTCCATTTGACCAAATGCTCTATGATGCTCCTATTTCTCAATCTTTTCTCTCTTGTATCCAAAATCTCTTCTGGTATCAAAACTAATTTCCCTTCATCATCAAGAGGTGGTAATTCTATAGATACTATGGTTTTTTTTTCTAGAACTTTCTTTAGGCAAGATACATGGAAAACATTATGTATTTTTCTGTTTGGTGGGAGCTCTAATTCATAAGCTACCTCTCCTACCTTCTTGATGATCCTATAAGGCCCATAGAACCTTGGCTTGAGTTTCTCTACCCCACTCCTCTTCAATGTGATTTTCTTATATGGCTACAACCTAAAAAATACCAAATCTCCCACCTCAAAAGATCTTTCAATAATTTCCTTATTAGCATACAACTTCTATTGGTTTTGTGCATATTGTAGATTATCCTTGAGGGACCTTATTATGTCTTGGCTTTGCTTGACAAAATCACTTGCTACAGGTACTCTACTATGTGAAAGTACTAGATCAACAAAGGAAAGGGAATCATAACCATAAAGAGCATGAAAAGGAGGCATACCAATAGACATGTGATGAGATGTATTGTAACAATACTCCCCTAGGTGCAACCATTTCACCCAAGCATGTTGTTGATTTGAAACATAGTTCCTCAAATATCCTTCTATCCATTTATTAACTATCTTTGTTTTTCCATCTGTTTGAGGGTGATAGCTAGTACTGGGAGAGAGTTTAGTTCCTACCAAATGAAAGAGCTCCTTCCAAAAAGAGATGAGGAATCTACTATCCTGGTCACTGACAATGTTTCTTTAGGCAAACCATGTAATCTAAAAATTTCCTTGAAGAACAATTCGGCCACTTGTGATGCCTTGAAATCAGATGTGATAGGAAAGAAATGTGCATACTTAGTTAGTCTATCTACCACCACATATATGCAATCCTTACCTTGAACCTTGGGCAATCTAGTGATGAAGTCTATGGAAATAATTTCCCACTTTTGTTTAGGAATAGGAAGTGGTTGCAACAACCCTATAGGAAAGTTTTTCTCACTCTTGCTTTGTTGGCATAGCATACATTCCTTAATGTGTTTAAGGAAATCCTCCTTCATACCCTTCTATGAAAACAGCTCTCAAATTTTCTTCTATGTTTTGAAGTATCCTTGATAACCAGCCAAATGTGTGTCATGAAAGACCCTCAATATCCTCTACTTAGTTTTTGATCTTGGCACTAAGAAGATTATGTTCTTGTAAGAAATTAATTCATCAATAACCTTGTACCTATTATCATCCACTAACTTATCCAAAATCTTGGTGGCAAAGGAATCTTTAGCATACTTTGAAGTTATGGAGACTTTCTAATCAGCAGAGATAGATGTTAAGGAACACAGAGTGGGCTTTCTTTAGAGAGCATCAACCACCACATTATTCTTTTCTTTCATGTATTCAATATCAAAATCATAAGCTTGCAATTTTCTTACCCATTTCATTTTGATGATCATTCAAATCCCTTTGTTTCAAGAAGAACCTAAGACTATTTTGATGATTGCCAACATTTCCTTATCATAGATGGAGTAACCTTTCTCTGATTGATTTAGTTTTCTACTCTCAAATGCTATTGCATGTCCCCTTTGAATTAGGACAGCCCCTATACCTTCTCTAGAAGCATCATATTCAACAACAAAAGGTAAAGAGAAATTTGGAATTGCAAGCACAGGGCATGAACTCATTACCTCCTTAAGCTTATCAAATGTTTTTTATGCCTCTTCTATCCAAACAAAAGATCCTTTCTTTGTCAAATCGGTCAAGGGGGTAGCAAGCTGAGAAAATCCCTTGAAAAATCTCCTATAATAGCTACACAACCCCAAGAAACCTCTCAACTGTGTAAGATTAGTGGGTGGGGGCCAATCCAAAATTGCCTAGATTTTTTTGTTGATCAACTTGTACTCCTTTAGAACTTATAATATATCCCAAATATAGGATCTTTGTCAAGACAAACTCACATTTAGACAACTTAGCATAGAAGGATTGCTGATCCAAGATTCCCAAAATAGTGTCTATGTGCTTTAGATGCTCTTCCCATGTTTTACTATAAATCAAGATATCATCAAAAAATACTAAAACAAATTTTTGAAGATGTTGGTTGAATACCTTATTCATACAAGATTGGAATGTTATAGGTGCATTAGTGAGGCCAAATGGCATAACAAGAAATTCAAAGTGCCCATAGTGACATCTCAAAGCAGTCTTTTCCACATCTTCACTCCTCATTTGGATTTGACGGTACCATGATCTTAAGTCAAATTTTGAGAAGTATACAACACAATGTAACTCATTAATGAGTTCATCTATGTGTGGTATGAGATACCTATTTTTTATGGTCTTCTTGTTTAGAGCGCTATAGTCTATACACATTCTCATTGTACCATCCTTTTTCTTGACAAGTACAGATGATGCAAATGGACTAGAGCTAGGCCTTATGAATCCTATGTCTAGGAGTTCCTGAATAGTTTTTTCAATTTCTTCCTTATAACCTCTTGGATGGTGGTATGGGGTTGTTATAATTTGTTTGGCACCCTATTCTAACTCTATAACATGCTCAAAACCTCTATCTAGTGGTAATCTTGGAGGCAAGTCATTGAAAACTATACTATGCTTATCAAGAATATTCTAAATTTTAAAATAGAAATTACCTTGATTCTTTGGAGAGCTTGTTGGATGGATTATGAATCCTACTACCCATGCTACTTTTCCTCTTTGGAAAGTCCTCTCCATCCTCGTTACAGAGACTGCCTTAGGTACTCCATTCAATAAGCCTCTCAATAAGACTTATTTCCCATTGGAATGAAATTTAAACTCCATAGTTTGATGGTTCATGTAATAGCCTCCAATAGAGTGCAACCATTGAACACCCAATACAAGATCTTTCTCCCCAATGCCAATGACATAGAAGTCATCACATAACTCATAATCTCCTAGGGTCATCTTGAGTTGTTTCACCACCCATGTGCAAGGCATAGTGAATCCATCAACTACAATAACATTGAATCCATCAAAATCTTCTACTTTAAGCCCTCTTTTCATGAAAAATCTCTCATCAGTAAAATTGTGAGTTGCCCCACTATCAAGAAGAACTGTCAACCTTTACCCTGCTAGTACCCCTCAAATTTGAAAGGGATGGTATCTTGGGACTCCTGATAATGCTGCTAAAGTGCCACCCTTGATGCTTTCTTTCTCTTTCTCTTCTTCTTCCTCCTCCTGAGTGTCATGAAATTCCTCATGCTCATCTAAATCAGATTCTGAAGCAACTTCAATATAGTGCACTTGACCTTTCCCCAAACATCCGTGTCCTAGAACCCATGGTTCTCTACAAGTGAAACAAAGCTTTTTCCTTCATAATTCACTCATAGTCTCTTCATCTACCTTCCTTTTTGTCACATTTATCACATCTTTTGGTGGTAGTGTTGGAAAAATCTTTTTCTAAAAATTCCTCTTATGTTGCCAAAGATTTAGGAGTTTTTGATTAGTGACTGGTTTCATAGGCATGCAAGTTTCAAGTTGCAAGATTCTTTTGATAGCTTCCTGTAAGGTTGAGGGTGAGAAAGCCTTAACCAAACCCTTAACAGAATCTTCCAAACCATCAAGAAAAAGATAAACAATTCTCTTTTCACTCATATCAAGTACCATAATAGCCACTTTTTGAAACTCTTCTATATACTCATTAACTAATTTGGTTTGCTTCAACTTTGACAATTCTTGAAAATACTCTTCATCATCCTTGAGATCAAATCTATCTATCACTCTTTGACTAAAATCATCAAATGTAGTTACCTGATCATGACCTTGAGTAGTCATTCCATGATACCACCAATCATAACCTGCATCTTCCAAGTGTAGACTTGCAAATTGAACAACATCACTTTCCTTGATGGGGTTAAGTGTGAAGAAGGCCTGTAATTTTTGTAGCCATGCTCTAGCTGAAATTTTATTTGTTCCATCAAAAGTAAGTGCTGTAAAATTGCTTATTTTATTTTTGAGATCTCTGCCACTTATGTCATGCTCACTCTTATACTCTTTCTTGGGCATCAAAGTGTTCATCATATCCACGCATTCTCTAAAAGGAACCGAACTAAAAAAGTCATCATCTAAGCCATTGTAGGTAGCTCTTAATGCAATCAAGTTACCTATAACCTCTTCTATGCGATTAAGGGTTGGATTTGGTACTAGTGACTCATCTCTAGGTATGAAAATAGTTTTGTGGATTTAGAGGGTTTGAGTTTTAGATTTCTTGGCTCCTCTGAAGTGCTTCCTTTCTCATTAGTAGACACAACTCCCTGCAGTTTTTCTATCAATATTTGAAAAGCCTCTCTAGTTTCTGCCAGACTATCCACTATTTGCTTATGTGTATTTTGGATTTCTTGGAAGAATTTCTTTGCCATCTCATCTGGGTCAGCCATACATTTTCCTTCCTTTGATTTTTTACTTTTACTTTTAATTGGAGGTTTGATCAAATTTTTTTTATTCTTTTCTCACTGCAAATATCTCTTTTCTCTTTCACTTAGTTGCATGCAAACTTCTATAAACCCTCAGGCTGGCAAGATCATAACTCTGATACCACTGAAATGTCCTATTTTTGATTTTATATGATATTTAAAGTCTCTAATTAGATTTTTAAAATCAAACAACTAATATTTCAAAGATCTACCAATTTTTCAAATAAACCCAAATTGGGTATGCGCAAAATAGTGCCATAAACTTCACAGCTTCACATATTATCAATAAATTTGAAAGGAGGAATTTTTACAAAAATTTAACCAGAATAAAAGCATACAAAATGACATTTCTAGATCTATATAGAGTTTACAAAATAGCTCCCAAATGGAGGACAAAAACAATGCTCATCGTTCTCTTGAAAATAACACCAAATAGCCTGGAAACACCACAAAAACACTAATAATCTATCATAGAAGTATAACCACAACATAATAAATATATTAAGCTCTATTTTAAAATTTAAATATCTAAAATAAAACAACAACCCAAACTGATATGAAATACTCAACCAGAAACACCAAACTCTTACAAAAAACACATCTGAAAACCCACAAATCTGCACTGTTCAACAAAAGGGCAAACTCTGCATGAGCATGCACATGGAATGTCTTTAAAATCCCATCCTTAGACTTGTTTAAAATCTACAAACTCCCATCCTTGGGTCTCCTTCTCCATAGGTTTGGCAGCCTTTGAAGAACAACAAAGCAATGAACAAAATGAAGTTCAAGAATGAGCCCAAAATGCCTCCAAATCCTTTAAAAGAAGGCATAACCCTAACTCATGTCCAAGAGGGGTTAATAAAACATATTTTAATAATAATTTTCATTTATTAGTCCATTGGTTTCCAAATATTAGACCCTTTTTCTGAAACTTCACATTTTGAGCCTGCTTGCCTTAACAAAGATTATTATTTTTTAATTATTTGAAAAGGGGACATGAAAAATCTAAATGAACACTAATGTCTGAATCACAAGGTGATTAGATAGATCTAATATCTTGGTATTAAAAATATGTCCTGATGTCATAGATGTATATTTTGAACTCATGAAATTGTCCAAATGGATTAGGCACTGATTAGTTATAGGATCACTTGTTATACTACTGCATTTTTGAGGTTGTGTTGAATCAACATCATTAATCAAATGTTCCCCTTTCATGTTGAAGAACTTAAATATGATTCCCTCACTTAGCTTATGAGGTTCTTAGATCTGCATTTATCAAGTGTAGATTGATGTTATTTCATGAGTTACTAGGAGAAATGAGGGTTTTATCTACTTCATATTAGATTTAGTGTATGCTTTGATAACTGGTACCATATAAAGAATCTATAGGTATACCCGCCTAGCTTTTGCAAAGCCTGAAGTGCAGAAGGAGTGTAGCCTTATAGTTGGCCTAGGTTCTTGGTGAAGTATGTCCATTATTGGAGATAGTTTCCCATAGATGCATTCTTGCCTTTCGTACTTGGTTGTTGAAACACTGTTAAATCAGGAGCCAACACATTCAAAGACAAAACACATACAATTGTGGTACTATTTCATTCAATCAATTTTGGATGATGAGAAATTAAAGTTGGACAAGATACATACAAATGATAATCTAGTTGATATGTTTACAAAGGTTGTGACAAGGTAGAAGTTTAATTCCTCTTTCGCTTTGGTTGATCTTCTAGACTAAACAAAATAAAAGAATAGTAGAGTCCAAGGTGGTTTGATATATTCTAGTGGGAGCTATAAGTTTAGTAGTGCACTAATCAGCCTCCAAGTGGGAGGTTATTATTGTCGAGTCTGATTAGTCTCCAAGTGGGAGATTGTTGTGATGTGGAGCCTAATCAAATTCACAGGTTTATTTGGCATGGTTTTCTCTCCATATTATTTCTAGGAGGGTTTTGGGGCAACACCACCAAGATTGGGTCAAGGGAAAATGCCCCTATAGGGTTTTGGGGCAATGTCCTAAGTGTTCTTCCTATCATAGTATAGGGTGGGGTCGAGGGGCAATTGCCCCATAGGGGATTTTAAGGGCAGTGCCTCCAAAGCAAAAAAATGACCTTATATTGTAAAAGGCATCAACTATTATTTTTCTAATATTCTAGCCCTAATTTTGTAAGCAGAAAAAGCATGTATTGGGTGAATGCACAAAGTTGGGTCACAATTCTGCGAAAGTCAAATCCGCAAAATGAAACTTCCTAGAAACAGGTACCCAATTTTTTAAAATGGGCACCCATTTTTGGTTCGAGTGCCCGACCCTAAATTTAAAAAATGGGCACCCATTATTTTTAAAAATCGGGTACCCATTTTTTATTTTCAAAAAACGGGTACCCATTTCTCAAAAAAAGAAAAATTTTAATTTTTAGGAAACGGGCACCCATTTTTTAAAAGTAAAAAATGAGTACCCATTTTTTAAAAGTAAAAAATGGGTACCCATTTCTTAAAAATTCAATTTTTTAAGTTTTCAGCGGATTTTACATGTTGCTTTTAGCTTTTCAAAACGGGTACCCATTTTTTGGAATTCAAATAATGGGTGCCTGTTTCTTACAACATGAGGCGGGATTTTTTTTTCTCACCTTGGATTTTGGTTTGGGATAGGCTTGGTGAGACCAAGCCTATGCCTTGGCCTCTTAAGATTTGGCTAAGGCATTGAATTGACAAATTCATGCCTTGCCATAATTTTTAGAGGGTCTTCCCAATCAAATTTTTTTATGAAACAAAAACTCATTAGAGCTCTCACTGTCCTAATTTCAAAAATATAAATTTTATAGAGTTATGTTTTTATTTACTATTTTTTAATTATTTTTTAATCAAAGGTGGTACCTAAATGTAAAATAGCAATGTTCGCTAAAACTTTAATAACTTTTTTATTTTACATTTTTTCTTAAATTAATTTATATTTCATCAATCTACATTCAATTATTTTGAAGTTAAAAAAAAATATTGAAAAAAGTGAAATTTTGATCAAATTATGGTGTCCGTACATAAGAGGTTTTAAAATTTTCTTTGATAACCAATTAAAAATTAATAAAAAAAAATATTCATTAAAAAATTCAAGAAAAATATTCTCATCAATCTTTGGTGTGTCAAGTAACTCCATTTAAAAGGATTCACAAAATTTCATTCATTTGTGTCAAATTATGGTGTCCGTACACGAGCGTGGTATGGTCCTGAAACAGGCATTTTGAAAAAGTAGTTTTTAAAAATCCATACCAAAAAAATAATCTATCATATGGGTATACAAATAAATTACATATTCAAAAAGAAGATTCCAGGCACTACAATTTTTATTCTTAAAGTTTTTTTATATTTAATTTCTAAAGGGCTCAAATTTTGGCATCAATTGACAAAATATTTCAAAAACAGGAAAAACACCCACTTTTGTGCCAAAAGTGAGACCCAACTTCTTGCACTCGCCCTATTAAAAAGCTTAAGGTTATGGATTTTCTTAATGTGTGATGCAAAAATTGGTTCTTGTAGTGGTATTGAGCTATAAGAGATTATAGATTGTAATCAGGTTGTAATCACTAGATAATAATAATATTGGACTTGAAGGTTGGTGGACATAGCCTAGGGATTGGGTGAGCCATATTAAATCTTGGTGCCTTGTGTTCTCTTTTATGCGATCTACTATTTTCTAGTATTGGTTATATATGCATGTAACTATTATTTTTGTCTAAGGTTAATCTTAACATTTACTAGCCTCTCTTGTTTCCCATGGATGATCAACCCTTTAATTTGGGTGGAGATGTGTTATCCTATTATATATCTTCCATCCATTGTCCTTAATCTTCCCATCCTACATATTCCTTTATTTTGTCTCCTATTTCACCCATTTTTAATCATCTTGTGCAAAGTGACATAATTTTTTCTTATACATAACCTTTTGAACTATGATGTTATAAATGAAAAGAAAAGAAAAAGAAGAAGAAAAGAAGAAAAATGATGAAAATATTGGAGAAGATATTCGTATTGGACATAAAAAATAGCCAAGGCTATCATATGCAGTAAAGGAAGGGCTTTGTGTTCATACATGAGCTATCATGGTTCAGGGTGGAGAATGTTGGCCTCTAAAGAATTAATAGCTTTTGAATAACCCGATGATAAGAACACATACACCTAGGGGAGGCTAATTCCCATGTTTAATGCACCAATTTAGACACCAGAGCCAACTACAAAGCTATCTATTCTTTGTCTTCTTTTTTAGGCTCTATAAAACCTAGGCAAGTGGACCTCAAGTTCTTAATATGGTACTAATGTAAAGGCATATAACTGAATCTATAAAATAGATAAAAACCCTTGAATTTCCTATGTTAATGAAAATATTAATGGACATGAAATAGCCAATAAGAGGGCACATGAATTAGATTAACAAATTGAGGGTAACTCTTTTTTAACTCCTATACATAAAGGGAAAAGATACTCGATTAAAGATTTGGATCAGCATAACCCAGGTATGCAACAATAGAGAACATACAATCTCCCAAGCTAATAAGTCCCTTATCCATTGTGCATCAACTAAATTAGAACATACACCAAGATACCCAAGATACACTAATGAACTCAGATATCAGATCTATCTATTCATTTTGTAAATAGACATCTATCTTAAAAATGACACTCATACTTCACATTCCCTCCCATGACCCTATAATTCTATCAATGTATGTGAAGCAATTTACTCAAGTATTTGACTTGAAAAAAAACTACTCAATGATATATAGCTTTGAATCCAAGATGCAATTGGATAATATGAACTTTGTACATATATAAAAAGAAAATTACAAAAGCCATAAAGAGGAGACAAGGTTTAGATTGAAACATTTTTAGTAAATCTCTATATTAATTTCTTTAAAATTGGTACATCATGGTGTATGCAAAACTCAGAGAATAACATAAGAAATGATTGTATAATATAAATGCTTCAAGAAGCTACACTACTACTATTCATAGCAAAGAAAATTTGAGGAATATGGTCTCACAATAACAAGATTAGAGTTGGAACCAACCTTGCGATTTCTCAATTTTAGAAAATGGAACTAGAACTAGAAATGGAACTAAACCTAACTAAGTCAGAACATACACATGGATACCTAAAATACTCAGATTTTTATCTATCCATCTATCTACCTTGAGAATAGACATCTATCTTCAAATTATAAAATTTGTACTTATCAAATCCTCCTATGAACCTTACATTTTTGTCAATGCATATGGTCAGGTTGTTGGCATAATGACAAGATATACTATGACATACAACTTCAAAATCAAGTTGCGACTAGACAATATGCACTTTGGTCATATATCAATAGAAAACTAGAAACCAATAGAAAAGTAGATAAACTTTAGAATGAAACTAGAAATAAATCTTTGTATTAAATTCTTTGAAATTAGTACATTAAGGTGTATGCAAGAGGATGACTGTATAAGTCAAATGCTTCAAAAAGCTACAATACTAGTGTTCATAATAGAGAAAATATGGTAAGGAATGTGGAATTGTAGTTATAGAATAAATTTTAATCAAACTAGAACCAATGGAGTGGTCACACATTAGTAAAAAAAAGTCTAAAACTGGAACCCACATTCCTTAGCATATTCTCTCTATTATAAAAAATAGTATTTTAGTTTCTTGAAGCATATAACTTATGCAATCATCCTTCATGTATCCTCTAAGTTTGTATACACCTTGATGTATTTATTTCAAAGTATTAAATAAAAAGATTTATTTGTAGTTTCATTCTAAAGTTTATCTCCTTTTCCATGGGTTTGTAGTTTTCTCTTGATATATGCCCAAAGTGCATATTGTCTAGTTGCAACTTGATTTTGAAGTTGTATGCCACTCTAGAAGTTGTAGTTTTGTAGTATGAATTTCATTTGAAGATAAATTTCTATTTTCAAGGTAGATTATAGATTAGATATTTGAGCATTTGGGGTATCCCTATGTATGTTATGACTTAGTTGGGTTTAGTTCTAGTTCCATTTATAGTTCTGGTTCCATTTTTTGCAACTAAGAAACCACAAGGTTGGTTCAAGTTATAGTCTACATATTGTGAGACAATATACCTCAATTTTTCTCTATTATGAATAGTAGTAGTATAGCTTCTTGAAGAATTTAGATTATATAGTCATTCCTTGTGTTATTCTCTAAGTTTTGCATACACCATAATGTACTGTTTTCAAAGAAATTAATATGGAGCTTCAATGTAAACCTTGTCTCCTCTTTATAGCCTTTTTAATTTTTTGTTGATATATGTACAAAGTGCATATTGTCTAGTTGTAGCTTGGATTCAAAGTTGTATGTCATTGTGTTGTTCGCTATCAAGTCAAAGACTTGAGTAAATTGCTTAACATACATTGACATAATTGCAAGGTCATGGGAGGGAATGTGATATATGAGTTTCATTTTGAAGATACGTGTCTATTTATGAAGTGAATAGATAGATCCAATATTTGAGTGCATTATTATATATTGGGTATCTTGGTGTATGTTTTGATTTAGTTGATGCCCAATGGATAAGGGACTGATCAACTTGGGAGATTACAGGTTCTCTATTGTTGGATACCTGGGTTATGTTGATCCAAATCATTAATTGAATATCTTTTACCTTTTTGTATAGGCGTTGAAAAGAGTTACCCTCACTTAGTTTATCTAATTCATGTGTCCTATTATTTGCTATTTCATGTCCATGAATGTTTGCATAAACATAGAAGATTTGAGGGTTTATATCTATTTTATAGATTTAGTTATACACCTTTACACTAGTACCATATAAAGAACCTAAGGTCCACCTGCCTAGGTTATATAGAGCCTGAAGAAGAATAATGAGAGTAGATAGCCTTATAGTTGGCCTTGGTGTCTAAATGGGTGCATTGAACACGAGAATTAGCTACCACTAGGTGTATGTGTTCTTATCATTGGGTTATTCAAAAATTGTTAACTTAGGAGCCAACAAAATGGTGACTCTACTGGAAGTGCATTCCCCTTAAAGGCATGGCAAGGATACATACTATTAGAAATGCTTTAGAAAAATTGAGAGGGGAAGTGAATCAGTTATTCAAGGTCCAAATGTCTTAATAAATCTTTTTCACTAAGTATATTGTACCCATTTAAATTAACCATGCATCCAAGCTAAACATTCTTCTTAGCAAGTTACTGAAAAATTAACATGTAGGAATAAGACATGAAAGATCAACACATAACACAATAATTTACGTAGAATCCCAATTTGGGAAAAACCACAAGTAACATGCTACTCCTTTCTCAATCTTCTAAAGTAATACCCTATGAAAGGCCTACCCTATTAAAGGCTACAAAACACACTATTAAATGTGACCTCTTTAAAGGATTTCAACCACCCTATTAGAAGTGGACCTGGTTAAAGGACTTTAGAACATTTACTTGGAATGTCACCTTGTTAAAGGATTTACAAAATTGTTGTTAGACCAACCTAAGTCCATAGGATTTTTTCCTAATTGATACAATTGCTAGACTCATAGCATAACCTACAGATTTTGGATCTCAATTCAATTCACAAATTTGCCTAGCTTTCAGCCTCTGTAGCTTTCACAACTTATCCTCCTTTCAAGCTTTGTCTCCTTGAGTCTCCATGCTCATTGTACCAATGCAATCACCTCTATGGTCACGTATCAAAGTAGAGTTTATGTGCTCTATCCTTCCCTCTCGATGCCTTCTCCTTGACACCACATACTCTCTCCAACCTATCTTGCTTCTTGACCTATAACTCCTTAAATACAAGTTTGAAATACCTTCCTACTCTAATCTTCCCTCTCTCATTTTGATTCAAATGGATAAGGTAAGATACAATGTATCTACCCCTTATCTTGTTTCTTCTAGAAACATCATATAGAATCCACCTATATTTGCCTAAAAATAGTTAACCTAGAATTCTATGCCACTAGCTCAACATTCTTATCTTCCATCTAGTTCATAAAATTCAAGGTAACAAGGTTGTTAGTTTAGATCTGGCAAATCTTTGACTTTTCAAATAATGTAGCAGCTTGACACTATTGATTTTCTAATGCTCGACACATACTATGTTACTTTCCACCTACTATGAATTCACTTGGCAACAACTAAGTTTTTGCATTTTCTTGACACTTACTGATAATTTTCTCAGAATGAAGTAGCTTTCTTGGCACCCACTAATGAATTTAGTCAAGCTTTGCAGACAACTTTGATACAACTTATTCTTCTAGAGTTTCTAAGTGTAGCCAACCTCTGTATCTTCAAGTGTATTATCAATACATCAATTTAACCATTGTCTTAACTAATCCTTGTATTTCATTTTAAAACCATAAACTCAACCTTTCCATTAGGTGCTTTTGTTACATCTAATTGATTAAATCCTCTTCATCAATCAACTAAGTGATAGTACTTGGATCTTATAAGCAATTGTCATTCTAGCAAATAGTAGGTTTGACATCAATGACAAAACAATGTTGAAAAACATTCTTTATCAAAAATCTCCCATCTTCAATAATTATCTTTTTCAATTAGATTTCAATAATCTCCCTCTTTGGCATTGATGGCAAACCAAACTGATCAACCAATTTATCAAAATGTTAACCAGGTCAAAACAGTAAGTCAAATGCCAAAAAGAAAACTCTACATCAAAAATTGTTCATTCTATCAAAAACTTTGAATTTCTTATGAATCCCTCTAAATTCTATAAGTAACTTCCTCTTTCAAAGTATTAGGAATATCTCTTTTGATGATATACTATCTTCTCCTTTTTGTTCTACTCCCTCTCTGATCTTGTCATCCTGCTTGATTTTTGTTTGTGTTGTTTTCTCCCTTTCAGTTATTGTTTCCTTTCTCCTTCCTTTCTTCTATTTCTCCCTCTTTGACAATAATGCCAATTTCATCATCTTTTCATGCAAATGTAGCATTTGTGGGAACTCCAATTTCTCCCTCTATCACCTTGCTTGTGACATGTTTGGAATTTTAGTATTTTAATTACTTAAGGGAAAAACCTGAAGTAAGTATCCTTTGCATCAATTTTTATCATTTAAAAAATCAACTCATTTGATGTAGGGTAGTCTTTCTATTATTCAAACATCCTTGGATAGGGGTATCACTCCTAATTTACCTCTAAGATACTTAAATTCATCTTTAGGTAATGGCTTTGTGAAGATGTCAGCAATTTGCTCCTTTGAGTTGACATATTCCATCTTCACTTGTTTGTCTTCCACTAGTTCTCTTACATAGTGATACTTAATTGTACTATGCTTTGTTTTGGCATGCATCACGGGATTCTTATATATATTGATGACACTTGTGTTATCACAATAGAGTATCAAAGGTTCAGTTATCTCTTCTTTCATACCTTTCAATAGCTGCTTGCTCCATACAATATTGGTGCAGTTGATGGCAACAACAACATACTCAGCTTCATTTTGCAACTCATCTTCTAAATGTAGCTTGGCATTCACTGGTTGTGACTCAGTTGATACTAAAAATTGTTGTTGATTTCTAGCTTGATTGGCAGCTTCTTCTCTAGTAGGCATTCCTTCATAGAAGTATACAAAAGATCTATACTCTTCTAGTTTCTTAGATTCATCATCTTGAACTTCTGTATGCTCATAAAAATTTACATTTGCACTCTCCACAATTTTTTTAGTATTAGTATTAAAACACTTATATGCTTTACTTCTAGTGGAGTATCCAAGGAATATATCTTCATCACTCTTTGCATCAAACTTGGCATTTCTAGAATCTTTAAGAATATAACACTTACAACCAAACACTTTGAAATGTTTTACATTGGGTGAGTGACCATACCATAATTCAAAAGGTCTTGCATTTTTACCTTTCTTTATTTGTACTCAATTTAGGGTGTAGATAGTTTTACTTATAGCTTCTCTCCAATACGTTAGAGAAACATTCTTCTCCATCATTAATTTTTTGGCACAATCTATCATTTATCTATTCCTCCTTTCTACAATTTGATTTTGTAGGGGAGTTCTAGGTGTTGATGTTTGTCTCTTAATTCCTTAATCATTGAAAAATGTCTCAAATTATTTTGATGTAAAATCTCCTCCTCTATGTGATCTTAGGCACTTCATATTTTTTCTTGTTTCTTTCTCAACCCTTGCCAAATACCACTTAAACATTTGAAATGCATTAGATTTTTTCTTTAAGTACATGATAGTTATCATGCTAGAGTAGTCATCAACAAAAAAAAAATATCCATCTCCTTTGTAACTTTGCACTTCTATTGGGCCACATAAATTATTATGGACTAACTCTAGTATTTCTTTGGAAGTATAGTTTTTTTCTTTTGAAACATGACTTGGTCATCTTTCCTAGCTAATACTATTTGCACATTGTATTGCCAGACTTTTTTAGTTTAGGAAATCCTCTAACTTTCTTCATTTTGCTCATGTGAATCAAATTATCAAAGTTGACATGACATAGCATTTTATGCCATATCCACACATCATCAAATATTACTCCTAGTTTGGTCTTCTCTTCCTATTAGATTTCCATTAGTGTCATAGATTTTGGCAATTTTGTTTCCAATTTCTACTTTGCATCCTAAATTGCTTAATTGTGACACACTCAGCATATTGTAGTTCAATTGTTCAACATAATATTAATTATCACATGAAATTTTCTCTATAATCTTAATGGAACCTTTTCCTTTAATTAGGAATGGAGCATCATTTCCAAATTTAACACTATTTCCATCATACTAATTTAAAATAACAAATTTACTTTTGTCTCTAGTCATGTGATGTAAGCACCCACTATTTATGATCCACCTATCATTCTTGTTTACACAGGTTACCAATGTTTTTGCCTCATCTTCATCTGACTCATCCTTCATAGCTACATAGACTACCTCATCATCATTTTCATCATAATTCTCTTCTTCAACAATTTAGCACATTTTGCTTTTGTCTTTGTAATCTCTACCATCATCTTCTCTTTTGTTCTTGTGCTTGTTGCCTTCTCTATACTTCTTTTTCTTTGTGCACCTTGCAAAAATATGTCCTTCTTCATTTCAATTAAAAAAAATGATAGGAAGCTTACCTTTGATTTTACTTTTGCCTCTGTGAAATCTTCTGGCCAAAAATGCTTACAATTGTTCCACATCTTCTTCATCTATACTATTGTCATGGGATTCATATTTTATATTTCTTCTTCTTCTTCTTTGGTTTCACCTCTTTAGTGTCTTTCAACAACATCTTGGCCTTGAAAGTAGATTCAAGATTCTCAAGTTTGTAGTTATCAAAGTTGGATAACTCAAATGGAGTAAGTCTTCCCACTATACCTTCAAGAGTTAGTTTGTTTCCTGGTATGCATCTCAACTCGTGGATGGCTGACACTCTAATAGCATAGATGGGTTCCAAGGTTCTTAAAAATTTTCTAATAACAATTTCATCATCTAAATGAATGGTCAAACTTCCTATTGCACATACTACTTCATTTATTCTAGAGACATATTGAGCAATTTTCTCACCTTCCTCCATTCTCATGTCATAAAAAATTCCTTTGAGGCTTTCTCTTTTTTCTCTTTGGACATTTTGGTCTCCTCCATAAATATCTAACAAGGCTTTCCACATCTTGAATGTAGAGGCACATCCCTTGATGTCATCAAATTCAGCATAGCTTAGAGCAGAGGCAATCTCCAACATTGCCTGATTGTACTCCTTCTTTTTCTTCATATCTTCTACAATAGGAACACCAAATAGATCAACATGTTCCACTTTGATTGAGGTTTGTGCATGCTCACCTATTTCTCTAAGGTGTAGCTTAATTAAACTTTTCCATGCAACGAAGTTATCTCTATTAAACTTGGGAACTTCTCTCTTGGACATCTTGATCTTTTTTCTTCTAGTGCCTTTAAACCAAATCAGCAGACATCTCTAATACCAATTGTTAGAAATGCTTTAGAATAATTGAGAGGGGGGATGGATCAATTATTCAAGGTCCAAATTTCCTAATTAAACTTTTTCAGTAAGTATAGTGAGCCCATTTAATCTAACCATGCATCCAAGCTAAACATTCTTCTTAGCAAGTTACTGAAAAATCAACATGTAGAAATAAGACATGAAAGATCAACACATAACACAGTGATTTACATGGAAACCCAATTTGAGAAAAACCACCAGTAACATGCTACTCCATTCTCACTCTCCTAAAGTGATGCCCAGTGAAAGACCTGCCCTATTAAAGGCTACAAAACACACTATTAAATGTGACCTGGTCAAAGGATCTCAACCACCCTATTAGAAGTGGGCCTAGTTAAAGGACTTAAAAAAATTCTCTTGGAATGTCACACTATTAAATGATTTACAAAATGGCTATTAAACCAAGCTAAGGCCATAGGAATTTTCTCTAACTGATACAATTGTTATAGAGTAACAATAATGGCTTTTAATCTGATATAACTCACAACATAACTTGTAGATTTAGATCTCAATTTAGTTCAAAAAATTTCTTGTCTTTTAGTCTCTGTAGCTCTAACATCTTATCCTCCTTTCAAGCTTTTTCTTCTTGAGTCTCCATGCTCGTTGTGCCAATGCAAACACCTCTATCATCACCTATCAAAGTAGAGTCTCTATGCTCTATTCTTCCCTCTTGATGTCTTTTCCTTGATACCACATACTCTCTCCAACCTATCTTGCTTCTTGACCTATAACTCCTTAAATATAAGTTTGGAATACATTTCCCACTCTAATCTTCCCTCTCTTATTTTGGGTTTGAATGGATTAGGTAAGATATGATGTATCTACCTCTTATCTTTTTTCTTCTAGAAACATCATGTAGTATCCACTTGTATTCACCTAAAAGTCATTAACCTAAAATTCTATGCCACCAGTTCAACATTCTTATCTTCCATCTAGTTCACAAAATTCAAGGTAACAAACTTGTCAGCTTAGATCTGGCAAATCTTTGACTTTTCAAATAATGCAGTAGCTTGGCACTATTAACTTTTTCATGCTCAACACATATTGTGTTACTCGGCACCTACTTTGGATTCACTTAGCATCAACTAATTTTTTGCATTTTCTTGACACTTACTGATAATCTACTTGGCATGAACTAACTTTCTCGGCATGCACTAATGAATTTAGTCAAGCTTTGCAGACAACTTTGTTACCAATTATTCTTCTAGAGTTTCTAAGTGCAGCCAACCTCTATATCTTCAAGTGTATTATCAATACATCATTTTTACCATTGTCTTAACTAATCCTTGTACTTAATTACAAAACCATAACTCAACCTTTCCCTAAAGTGCTTTTATTACATCTTATCAATTAAATCCTCTTCATCAATCAACTAAGTGATAGTACTTGGATTTTATAAGCAATTGTCATTCCAAAAAATAGTAGGTTTGACATTAGTGACAAAACAGTGATTGCAAACATTCTTTATCAAATCTCCCTTCTTCAATAATGATCTTTTTAAATTAGATTTCAACACATAATTTTTAGAGGAAGAATATGAATCTCAAAAACTCTCTTGAACAACTTATTGAAAGAAAGAAACCTACTCTAATTGTACAAGATAATGGCCACGGGCCACCAAAACTTCTTAAAACTTCTTCCCTATGTTGAAAAGATGATTTTCATTTACATCTCTCTAAGGTAAGTTGTAAGTATCATTTCCATCAGTTTCACTACTCACATCAAAATTACTCATTAGTAGATTAGTTGAAACAAAATCATTCTCATAGTGCATGTAAAAACTTGAATCACTTTCTTCATCTTGCTCACTATGAAAATGTATATCAGCATGCTCACATAAACTAACAGAAAACTAAAAACCATCACGAACATATGATAGATGCATGTTATCCACTAGCAACACAAAGGATTAGTATTCAACTTGTTCACAAAGTTACACATGTCAAGAAATAGAAACTCACCTTGTGTATCCGAGTGTGAGGAGTAAAAAAAATCTGATCCCTACCTACTTATAGTAATGTTACTCATCAAATTAGATTTATCATTTGCTAAAACTCCTTCACAATCAAACAATTATTTAGTCACCAAATCTAAAAAACTATCCTAAAAATGTTGAACTAAGATATGTTGATCATAATCATAGTTCTTAGCTAATAGACTATTAGAATGAACATTACACTCATCAAACCAATCATTTTGAGATTCATTAGCATAAGAGGAAAATTAAAAATCAGAATTACAACCCTCACTATTTTCCTTTTCATCACATGAAATTTCTAAATGTATTGCACCATTATAAAGAACATGAGAAAAAACTAAAATAGTACCAAAATTTCCTTCAATCACATCCCCTTCATCTAACAAGTTGTCATGTGCATACACATTTGATGTACTATCATATGCACCTCCAACGTTTGAACAAGTTAATTCAGATTCTGTATCTTTTTCTACAAAAAACATTGGGAAAGTGACTTGACTAAATGAAGAAGCATTATAAGGGAGAATATGAGAATCCTTAGAAGCACTTACATATTTTTCAAAATAACAAACTAAAAAATTTGAAATCTCATCATGGTTCAAGAAGACTTCTTCAGAAATCTTCTCCTCTTTGTTGTGATTATTATCTAGATGATATGAAGAACTTACAATAGCAAGACCATTAGTATGACAATCTGAAAAATTAAAATCATCACTACACTCATTTTCATCTTTAGAAGAATTACATCTACAATTGTTAAACACTTCTTCACTTTCATATTCATTGTCACAAGACTCATTTTTAGTTATATATCTATTTTCCTCATGCTAGTTGCAATCATCTAATTCATTAAAAGTTGAATTCATCTCTTCACACTCAAAAGATCGATTATCACTATTTACAGATTCATTATATTCATTACTATCTTCAACACATTTACCATTATCATTAGAAGATATAATATTAATATTATTTTTATCACTTACCATCTTCTTAATGAATGCTTCAACTTGTAAAAGCTTTTTTAATCTTACAACGGTTGGTTAGTTAGCTGAATCAGGCACAAGAATATCTAAGAAGACACTAGGTAGGGAGGATTCCTCAAGTATACAAGGAAAAGTCATCTTCATGATTACTGATTTAAACATTATATAAACTTTCTCAACATTTAGACCATGAGCACTTCCTACTACAATTCTTATAAAACTAACAATCTTAATGTGGATTTTCTTGTTCAACATAGCAATGTTATTAACCACAATTTCCAAACTTTTAGAACTTGGTAGACTAATCTCAAATCCAAGATTTGACTCAATGTCAAAATAAAATTTCTACCTCTTTCCTTAGTGCTGAAAATCAATAAAATGAGGCATTGATTTATAACACTTGGCATTCCATGAAAATGAAACTCATGAAAAGTAAAATACCTTGAGTGTTGATGCAAAACTTCATCTATTGATCTTGTCATGGGTGTAAAGATGAAACTCTTTCACACCATTAATCAATACCATGTAGATTCTTTATATGGTACTAGTACAAAAACATATAATGACATCTATAAAGTAGATAAAACCCCTTAATCTTCTATGTTTATGAAAATATTCATGGACATGAAATAGCTAACAACATGGCACATGAATCTGATAAACTAAGTGAGGTAAACTTAGTTTTAGTTCTCAAGCATTAAGGGAAAAGATATTTGATTAAAGATTGAATCACCATAACCTAGGTATGCAAGAACAAGAACATGTAATCTCCAAGCTCATCAGTCCCTTATCCATTTGGCATAAACTAAGTTAGAACAAAAACATGGATACCCAAAATACTTAGATATTTGATCTATTTATTTACTTTGAAAATAGAAATCTTTTTTCAAATAAAATTTGTACTTATCAAATCCTCCTATGATCCTTGTAGTTTTATCAATGCATATTAAGAAAATTTACTTAGGTTCTTTACCCAACAACAAGATATATAGTGGCATACAACTTCAAAATCAAGCTATAACTAGACTATATGCACTTTGGTCATATATCAATAGAAAAATACAAACCAATAAATAAGGAGATAAACTTCAGAATGAAACTACAAATAAAGCTCTATTTTAAATTTTTTGAAATCAATACATCAAGGTGTATGCAAAATCAAAGGATATAAAAAGGATGATTGTATAAGTTAAATTCTTCGAGAAACTACAAAATTATTGTTCATAATAGAGAAAATATGCTAAGGATTGTGGAATCACCATTATGGAAGAAATTTCAATCAAACTATCTTGGAATTGGCACATTCCTTAGCATATGAGCTATCTTGGTTCGTAAAATGTCCAATAAAGACAAATCCAAAATGATAAATCCAAAGGGATTCTAGTTCAAACCAAAGACCCCTTGATCATAGTGATTGCATGAGGATGTGCAACATGCTAAGTTGGGGAGAATGATGAGATTCAATTATGACACATTTTATAGCATGTTTTAATCCATTTCCTACACTTCTACAATCATTTTGTTATTTTATTTCCACTCTATTTTATCCCATTTTACCATTTCATTTTTCATAAGATTATATATATATATATATATATATATATATATATATATATATATATATATATATATATATATATATATATATATATATATATATATATATAGTATTTATTATATTTTTGGGATTAAAATATAGAAAAAAAAATATCATTGATTTCTTTTACTAATCTTCCTTGTTGCAGCATATTGATCTATGGGTATAGATCTTCTTTTCACTTGACAAACTTCCTATCACCTACAAATCTTTCTAACACTTGTTCTATAGGAAACTTAATTACATGATTGGTTGATTAATAAATCATTTCTATTAATCATTTTAAACTCATGAATAGGGGGTTTGTTTTGTAAAAGTTTGTTAAGAGTAGGTTTAAACATGCGACCTCCTTCATTCTTTTTTATTCAATCACTAGTGGACTACATGTTCCCATATTTAGGAAATATGAGGTTCAATAGTTTAAATTATTGACCTCCTATATATTAATTTTATGTGTCTCTAATGGGGACACAACCCAAGCATAGAATGGACACAAACAAAAAGGAAAATTTTTATTAATAGTAAAAATATGCTAGTACACTTAGTGCAGAGAGACAGACTCCAAAACATGCCTTATGGGCTTACAATAGCATAAACCAAGAGATAAATTCTTCTCCTAGTACCTTCTCTCAAACTCCACTCCAAACTGCCTTTTACAATGCCAGAAATGTACCTAAATAGACCCCGGAGGGTTAAAGATTAGGAATACATTCTAGAAAGTGCTAGTTGGCATCCACCAACCAAATATAAGGCTCTAGAAGTCACATTAGAAGTCAGCACAAAATTAGAAGAATCCAAAAATGGCAACCAAATTTCTAGGAGGCATAACTTTTGAACTGTAGCTTCGATTGACGAACCGTTTACATTTTTGGAAAGCTCTCAAAGTGTTCGATAGCCCTATGGACAAGCTTCACTCATCCCCCAATTTTTGGCCTTGTTTGAGGTCATTTAATTCCCCTAACCTGACTTTGAAGCATTCTTAGGAGGTCTCCAAAAACTAAAAAATTGCAATAACTTTCAAACCATGGGGCCTTTCGACCTGATTCTTTTTTTGGAATGTTTTGAATTACAATTACAATCTTCTGACCTATTTACACCTTCTAGTTCACCAAAATGATGGCTCAATTACATACTCCTATTTTTTTGGCATTTACATGTATCCCAAGGTGTTCAAATACTCTATCCTAGAACACTGATAGTGGAACTGTGAGAGTTGGAATCTTTATTTGACCCAAATGGGTATCCAAAAATGAAAACACATGAAACATAAACTAAGTTTAAGTACATTTTTTTTGGTTGACACAGGATAGTCCTTATACCTCTGGATGCTCTTGCATCAGTTTCCCACACCTTCGTACAAAAAGAGTATTAAATATGAGCTAAAGAGTTGAGATAAAAGAAGTTGCAACACTTTTTAGGTAGGTATAACTTTGTTGTTTCTGATCCATGTAATTATACTATCAAATAATGATTATCTTTGGGTAAATAATCTATTTTAGTTTTGGATTGAAATAATTCATATTAAGCAAAAATTTGTGGATGGTGGTTTGAAGCATCAATCTCCTATCTTTTCTCCTCGATAATATGCAATTATAGCAAAGAGACATAATAAATTTTTCTAGCATGAATAACCACCAATCCTTGTATTTTATTTTCTAGTGTAACTACTTGCAATCTATAAATAAGGTTGTACAATAACTATTGCTTTGTTTATTATAAGTTATCTCTATTTTGGTTTATATTTGTTGTAAGTTATGTATATATGTTGGTGAATAGATTTTTCTTCACACAATAAACCATCAAAATAATTCTTATTTGCCAAAAAGTGAAGACACAAAAAGATACCAATAGTTGGGTTTCCTTGCCATTGAATTATGCAAGTGCCCTTTGAATTTTATAGTGTTTAGATCCTTTATTAGATTTACAATGAATAAGATTTAAGAAAGATTTTAACCTAAAAGAGAAGGCTACCTGCACTATTCTTGGATAAGGGAAAATTATTACAACTAAAATTGAAATAAAGGACTCAACATATAGTAATGGAAGCATACAATCTTCTCATCCATATATGCACTTGGAAACAAAAATAAACATTAAACAAATAGTAAATAGCCCTTGCAATAAATGAATATAGTGGTAGAACTCAAATCCATTATTTATTCTCATTTCATGCATAAACCAAGAGTAAGAACAATCTAAAGCATACAGTCTTCAAAATGATGAAATCCTCATTCAACTCAAAAATAATACTACTTCTGAATACTACTATTGATCAAATTATTTTTAGAAAACTAGAAAAGAAGACTAAAATAAAAGTAGGCATCTCTGATTACAATAAAAAATTTCCCCCTTCATACAATCAAAATTCCTCCTCTCATTTAACACACAGTCTGCCCAAACAGTGGAACCCTAGAACGCGACAAATCAAAAAAACTAGAAAAATGACTCTCTCTCCTTTCTAGCACAAAGTCTCGAGAAAGAAAGGATCTGAAAGTTAGAATCACAATTCTATCTTCAACTAGCATATTTATATTTTCCCTTGCCAGTTTCAATTCATTTTGGGCAACTGATTCTTAGAAAATATCATAAATTAAATCTCATTTCCTTTGATCAATGGTTCACGGTCACTTTCCTTTATCCATTTCCTTCTATAACATAATTTTTTTATAAAAAATAAAATTAAGGCTTTACGGATATTATTTTATAATGTTTATAAGAAGATTTTGACATGTGGTATTTATCAGTAATGAAATGTTGTCATCTTTTCATAATTGTCATGAAAATTTTGATAGTTCATAGGATTGATCATAACTTTTTATCTATAATAGATATGAAAAAATTGCTTGGAGAGGATTAAAAGAATTAGGTAAGTCAAAACATATCCAAAATTAAGAAAAATTCAATAGATACAAAAAAAGTTATGATCCCCGAAGTATGACTGATATTTTGTTATTTGCATATTGTTACTATTGGTGTTGATTCGATAGTGCAACACTCAGAAAACCTCAAATTTTGATCCATAATGAATCTAATAAAAATATTTGAAGGAGATTTAGAGAATTAGGTTTTATAAGACATATCTAAAATAAAGCATAGTACAATTGTTGGATTGATAAATATGGCCCCCAAAATATGACTATTATTTTATCATTTGCATTATGTGATAGACTAATTTGATAGTGCAATGAATAGTCATATGGATTTCACAAATCAGGACACATTTTGAAAATTGGTCTTGTTTGAATTTAGAAAATTATATTTACTCACACATATCCAAAGCTAAGCATGATCCAATAGTGGGATGGAATGTTATGACCCCCATACTAAGACCCAATTTTTAGTTTTTAGAAAATCTATTAGAGTTGTTAAAACTAAATCCTTGAATTGATGAACTCTTGAACCACTAAATTACACCCATAATCATGTCTCTAAGCTAAACTCTACATTTGATGTTGAACTTTAAACTGTGATATCTAAATATGCATATCAAATTCTTTGTGTAAATTTTGTGATGTATTCGTCTACATATCTAAGAATACAAGTGAACATTGAATGATAACTCATCAAGTTTTGAAGTATTTATGAGTTTACATCAGTATTATATGATTTTCAAGGAGAATTATTATGAAACGGGTGTTCTTCCATATCTATTTTCTCTAAATTATGTCTCCATTGTTAAATTATGGTCATGTTGAGATTGTATGAGAAAGGTGTATGCAATTTAATGCAACTAGGATAGATTGTATATCAATTTTTTGTTTCTTTTAATTTAATGAATTAAGTAAATGCTTCACTAAATTGGTAGGATTTCAAGTTATAGAAGAAGTATATTCATAATAATGGGGTTTAGGGTAAATTAATTATATAATTGATTGTAAGGCAACTAATTAGGTAAAAATTTGCTGCGTAGATTCTAAATACCAATGGATAGCACATTGATCATATACTTAGCTGCATATTGAAGAACTCATGGGGTAACATGAAGCATAAATTTAAAATCAAATCAATATTTAATTTTTGGTCAACACTTGTTTGAAATAAATCTTTATGTGTTGTAGTTAGCTACTGTAACCAAGAGTTATTTGTTAAACCAAGAAGAATTGTGACCATTATATGCTATAGGGGATAACTAAGAAGAAAGAATAGTAATGTATTAGTGAAGTGTGAAGAAAATATCGAGTATAATAGTCATTTCATCCCTAAGGTGCACCCACCTTGGCCTTGCAAAGCCAAAAGAGAAAAAAATACCTAAGATTCTATTGGTGTTGGTGTAGATCTAAAAAAATTCATGTTGAATATATTATCTAGACAACCCTTAGGCCAATATTTGTCCTCTGAACCATGGTGTTAGTGTTAGAAATAGTAGATCACCAATATAACTTGGGGGGGTGAATTAGTTATATATTAATTTTGAGAAATTCTTAAATATTCAACCAAGTAAACAACAATCATAAAGAGATGTGCATACATAGTTACACTAGATATATTGACTAGGGAAACCCTTGTCAAAGGGAAAACCTTGGTCGGAAAGATGCCCACAAAATAATGTACTAATCTAAATATTCCTTATTAGAGGATGGACCCTTTTAGGAGTCTATTACAACACTTAGTACAAAGAGTCCCTATTAGGAGACTTTGAATACCTGTTAAGAGATTCCAACCCTATTAGGAGTTGTAGAAGGCAACTAAACCCACTACCCAAAAAACTTTAGGATTAGATCAACAAACCCACTGTCCAATTGATCTTAGTACTATTCATTTTAGAATAATAGATAATCTTTCACTTCTTCCTTTGTCCAGTATGTTAGAGTTCTTCACCTTTAGTTCATGCAATTAGATCTAGAACTTTGAACCCATCAATAGTAACCCTCGAGGTCACACAATTGTAGATTACTTTGCTCCTCTACTTTACAATCCATAAGTCTTCTCTACTTCTTGATTTCCAATGATGAGGTTTAAAACTTGGAAAACATCTTTCCTTTATACCATTCTCAATATTACTTCCTTGAGTTGGCTTCATACTTTGTTATAAGTTAATTAAATGAAATACACATTTAATTAATGTTTTTGGCTCATAGTTATACAAAAAATTTCACGCATGTGACTTCCATAACTATGCACTTGATAACATCATCAGTGGTTAGTATACTACCTCTGGCTAATTGTGCAACCCTTCATTTCAAATACAATATGCTATATCAATCATATAATAGAAACTATTTTCTCAATGCTATGTTTCCTTGTAGTTCTCTATAAATCATCAATAACTTCCATACGATGTCAATTCAAATTCTACACACTTGCCCACATGTCACATACATGCTATAGTATATGTTGGTAATTACACATAGGCAGATATGTAATGTAAATTGTCCTTTATACAAGAATTATTGTCTACTACTCTACCAATTTTTACTAACTTATTACTATGTTGTCATCAATAAAAAACATAGTTATACATCATATAAATGTTCTATAATACTCCCCCATAGCATCAGCATACATGCTAACAATCTCCCCCTTTGGCATTGATGGCAACATAGATGAAAAACATCTAGTTCCAAGAATATCAACAAGTTTCTTCATCTCTCGAATCTTCATGCAAATCTTTTATTGCAACACTTCTCACCCATAGTATAAAATTTCTCTAATGTTTATCATGCCCAAAATTCAACAAGGAAAACACACAACTATATATATATATATATATATATATATATATATATATATATATATATATATATATATATATATTTTAAAAGACATGTTAATTTTTATAATTTAGTCAAATGACTTGATGCTTAAATTGAAAGGGGTTTATACTCATATCAGGTTGTGGTTATACTTGATTGGTACTTTTTTATAATTGAATGTGTATAAGTTGCATTCTATGATTATGGGTTGTTGCGAAGATTTAGACATTGCCCAACTATTCTGAATTTCCAATTATAGAGTAAATAAATTTTCTTCACTTCATTGGTTTAAGTAGTTCCTTGCAAGTTACATCTCAATTACGGGGTAGGGTTATGATGCTATTATTCTATCACATATTTGTGTTAAATTGCTTCCAAATTGCATTAAGATTGTCTCTATATAAGTGTCTAATAACTTCAATGTCACAATACTGAGGCTTGAACCCGTAAAATACTTAGTGAGTGTATGTTGATCAAACAATGATTATTCATAATATATACTAACTACAAATTAAATTTTTATCCTATAAAATCTACTAATTGCCTTTCATTACAAAATTACTAACCATAGTTAAATTCTATAATACTACACTAGTTTAATCATTAATTAGTTAATTTTTTTAACATATTATTTCCTAAAATAAAACACTTAAATAAATGTTCTTGACTTAATACAATTATATATATATATATATATATAATTTTAATTTTAATTTATTTTTCCTTTTAAAAATAATATAATAATCCATCTAACTATCTTTCCTACTTCAATACATTTTATGTACATGTATATATTTTCTTTTTCTTTTTTTTAAAAATTAAATAAATAAAAATAAAACAACAACTAAGCTTCATTTCCTAATCTATTTCCTAAGCACCCCCACTTAAACCTAATTTCTAACTACCTATTACATACCTCATGATTAAGTTTCTATTTAATAGCTAGCCCTTAATACCCCTTAACAAAATGAATTAAAAAAAAAAAAAAAACATTAAAACATACTACCCACACCTTTTCCCTACCCCATACCTACCCCCTACCCACTTCCCAACAACCCCCGCCTTCCCTCTCTCTTCCCACATGGGAAGGAGGAGAGAGGGAGACATCATTTTCTAAGGCACCTATAAGAAATTTAATGCCCCTCCTCTTTACTTAATATGGCCACGGTGAAATAAGGGAGAAGGGGTTGGTCTTAACCCACAAACTTGCCTTTTAAAACAAAAATTTGACATGACTACATGCTAAGACACCTGTCAACTAGGGTAAGATGGGATCTATTTTATTTTATTAATGAATATATTATTATTTTATTTTCTTTATACATAGGAGCTGTAATGTCATGATGGAAAGAAATCAAGCACTAATGGAATCATGTCTCCATGACTGACATTAATTTAATGGGTATCATTGATTTGTCAATATTATACTATAGTTGCATTCAAGATTTATATTATTTTCTCTAGGCTGAATATTTTAATGGTTTGTATTAGTAAGGAATACTTTTTTTTTCTTCTCTCATATATTTTCCAGAGAGTTAGAATGTGCATACATAGGTCTTCTCTTTTTTGAGAGTTAAGCTTATTTTCCTAGTTCCTCCATATACCTTTTAGCAATTTTTGGAAGTTGATAATGTTTATACATTGTATAATACATTTAAAACATAAACTATCTAGGTAATCTAGTGGTATGCTCATAACAACTATATTTTTTTTCTCTTTTGTTGCTATCATTCTCAACTACAACATACTTAATTGTGAAGCATAAATGAAATCTTTCCATGCAACTTCATGAGCATCAAGGATCCTCTTTTTTTACCTTATTTATATCCATTATAGGGGTATAACTAAATAAAATTTCACTATATATCAAATACATATTCAATAACTAAGTATGAATCAAGATTGAACACCAATGCAACTAAATTATTCATATGAAATTTGAGGAGATAAGAATAAAAAAATGATAATATCCTCTTCATTCTTCCAATGTATATCATAATAAAAATTCATTTTCTTCAAAAAATTCAAGTAATGATATGATAAAATCAAAACAATGAAATATTTCCTTCATGTTCCTCTCAAGATTTGTATTCAACACAATATCAAGCAAGCAATAGGGCGGTCAAATCATCATATCAAGATACACAATGGAAGGACCTTTACAAGCAAGATGATTCACAATCTATTTATTGGCATATGTATGAAATCAATAACATCATTATTACAATACAAATATATTTACATAACAAAAATGGAGTTGTCTTCGATTGCAATACAAATACAATAGTCATCCCTTCTTCTATCCAAAGGTAAGACCTCTCAACTTCCAAATGTCCAAGACTTAAGTAAATACTTGTAATAAGGGACAAAATGCAAAACCATGGAGGCTCACCTACCAACATAGGCCTTAAGGAGGCGACCCACTGAACTTGGGGAAATAAGTCACAAACAGTTGCACATAACACATTTAGACAACATGCATGATCACAACAATATAACAAAATATTAGACAATGCATTACAAGACAGCCCAACCCAAGGGTTGCACAAAGATTCAACAATTGAATCAGGTTATAGTTTTAAGGTGGGCTCTCTCCATGAGGAGAATTTCCAAACTATCATTCACAAATATGCATATGTTCTCATTACAACTATGTCCTTTTGAGGCTTAAAATGACTTCCCTCTTAACACAACTCCATATGCCTCCCAAAATGAAAGTAACCAAGAAGTCCATATTCCATTGAACAAACAAAAATCATCTCCACACATCGGAGAGTTCCTCAACTACATGAGTGAGCCCAACTAACCCCTTCACCCAATAATCTCTTCCCTCCCAAGGGTGAGTGATGCTTCATACCCATTACAAAATACACAAAATGAAAAAAACAAGATTCAAGAAAGAAATCACATAAACTTCTCACATGCAACACTCAAACAAAAGATCCTTTTTCACAAACCACATCTACAATACACCAAATTTACCATGGAATGAAGAACACCATATGAAATCTACATGCAAATGAATAACACCATGGATCATGGATACCAACCTCACTCCAAGCAATGGAAAATGAAAAGTTGTAGTAAAGCTCCTTATCCTCTTCCTCCAAACCCTAGTTTTCTCTAAAGATAGAGAGTGACTAAGTGAGTTTCTAATTGGACATGCCACTATATATCACTTTAATTTTCGGATTCAATATAAAATGTATTCTTTTTGGGCTCTCCTAGGTCATCTAGGCACCCTAGGGGTCACTATTAGCCTCCTAACTTAAAATATTATCATGGGTAGGGTTTATTTTCATCAAAAATTCACCTTAGAGCTACTTTTTGGTCCTCACAATGCTAGGTAAAGTCTAATTTCAAGTTTCATATGGTGGTAACCTTTGTTTCCCTTTCTAAGTCAAGGCCATAAGTCTAATTCTTAATTAAGAAATTTAACTTGAGATAAGGTGGCTACATTATCCATTTTTAAAGAGCATGTCATTTTCACATACAAGTACAAGTGTCAAGTAACACACACAAGATTTATTATACATCACAAATGACATGTTCTAAATCTGCTCATGAAATACATACAACAAACATACATCTCACATTTACAAAATAAACACATCATAATGAGGTTTACAAATCTTCTAAAGATTCACCTTGGTAGTTTCATATTAAGATTTTTTAACCTTATTTCCTCATTAAGTTTTCATGGTTCCTTTCATGCACACTATACTCAAACATCAGTAGTCCAATGAAAAATCATATATAAAATACATATGAAAGTAAAGGTACATGATAATTTCATTATTCCTCCATTCACATATAACACATTCCATAATTAACTTCCGATTCTCCATCATTTAAGTATAAAACATTTAATCACTAACCCTCAAAACAAACTACATATTACTAAAACTACATATTACTAACATTCCTAACAAGATCAAATTAAGCATTTGAATCACATTATAATTCCATTTCTTATAATAATAGTGAAATACTAAATAAATATTCATTAATTCATTGACTAAGAAAATGAATTCCTAATACATATATTAATGGAAGATCACATGGTAAATATCATCAAATAAGTATCAAAATTTGTTGTCCATCAAGCATCAAAATATATGTCAAGATATCTAGTCCTAAATATCAAAATGGAAATACAATATATATGCTATGATGGGTTGGTATGATACCTCACATCCTTCCCCCCTAGGCATGAACTTCCTCTTGGAGTTCATAATAAAGATAGGGGTATTGTGCACTCATCTATGTTGCATCCTCTCATGACACCATGACCTTATTATAATAGTCCCAATGGACTTTAGCCTAGTCCAGCTCTCTACCCTAAAGTAAGATGGTCCACCTAGCCAATATGCAAATGGGATCGACAGTTATCTATCTATCTAAATCCACCTACAAGGAATCCCAATCTATGAGGTGAGACTCATCATAAATATACTTCTACAATACAGAAACATGAAATACATCATAGATATGTGATAGGCCAGGTCACAGTGCTAGACAATAGATGACTGGTCCTATCTACTCCAAAATCTCAAAGGGTCCAAAAAAACAAGGTGCTAACATAGAGCCCTTTCCATAATGGATATCACTTTTATGAGATCACACCCTCAAGAATACTCTATCACCCACCATGTACTCTCTATCTGTCCTCTTGGCATCTACATACTTCTATCTATCTTTGGACTCTTTGAGTTATTTCCTAATCTATGTTACCTATTGTTCCATGTCCTTGACTAACTATGGTCTAATGGATACTCTATCCTTGATCTTATCCCAACTTAAGGGTTTCCTACAAGGTCTACCATGCAAGGCTTGGTAAGGTAGCATAACAATGGAAGAATGATGCCCATTATTGTAGGTAAACTTGGCAAGATCCAAGTATTATTCCTAGTTAGCCTAGTTGTCCATCACATACATTAGCAACATATCCTCTAAAATCTAATTAACCCTCTCTATTTGTCCATCTGTTTGAGGACAATAAGTGGTGTTAAACTTGAGCTGGTGCCCAATGCTACTCATAATTCTCTTCAAAAGGATGATGTAAACAAGGAATACCATGAAGTCTAACAATGTCTCGCAAGAACACCTATCCAACTATAGGAACTTGGTGAAGCTAGTTTGAACTAGTAAAAAAGAGGCAACTTTGGTCAAGGTGTCAACTATCACCATGATGGCATCATGGTGATGAGAAGACATCAAAAGACCAACAATGAAATCCATGGAGATAGTGTCCCATTTCCACTTTGGTATCTCATGGGGTTCCAAGAATCCACCTAGATATCTATGTTTTGCCTTAACCCTCTAACACTCAAGACATCTAGCTACAATATTACCAATTTGCAGCCTCATATCCATTTGATGATATAGTTATCTTAAGTTGGCATGGAGTTTCTTAACTCTAGGATGTGTTGCATAAGGTGCTTGATGAGACTCTAGAATAATAAAATCGCACAAGTCACCATGGAGGGTACATAGATGCATCCTTTTATGTAATAATAATACCTCAAAATCCAATGAATAATTAGCAAATTTACCCTCAAGGGTTCTCTGGGAGTGGACTATCTAGAAAAAATTTGCATAGAATTCATCGCCTGGTAAATGGTGCAAAATACATTCCCTCAAATCTGTGCTTGTAACCATGGAATCAAGCTCATGACATTGTCTACTCAAGGCATCTGCCACTACATTCTCCTTACCTTTAATGTCATGCACATCAAAATTGTAGTCACATAGGAACTCTATCCATCTCCTTTGGATAACATTAAGATTTTGCTGTGTAAAAATATACTACAAGCTCTGGTGATCTGAATGAAGTTCAAATCACCTCCCTCGAAGGAAATGATGTCATTACACCAATGCATGGACTATTGTCACGAGCTTGAGATAATGCATAGGATAATTGAGGTGATGAGCCTTGAGTTTCCTCGATTTGTAAGCTATGGCTCACCCCTCTTGCATAAGAACAACTCTAATTCCATCCAAGGAAGCATTTGTGCATGCTATAAAGTCTAATGAGGGGTCAAGTACTACTAAAATGGGTGGACTAGTGAGTTCCCTCTTGAGCTTTTGAAATGCCTCCTCACACTTTTCTATCCACTCAAACTTCCTTCCCTTTCTTTGAATTGAGGTAATAGGGTGACCTACCCTAGAGAAACCTACCACAAACCACCTATAATATCCTGCCAATCCCATAAAACTTTTGACCTCTGTGACACTAGTAGGTGTTGGCCAATCCATGATAGCTCAAATCTTGGATGGGTCCACTAAGATCCCATCCACTGATATCACATGATCCAAATAATACACTTCCCATCTGAAAAAAGCACATTTCAACAAACTACCATAGAGTTGATTCTCCCTCAACCACTATAGTAACTACCGTAGGTGCTCTTCATGTTCCTTCTCATCATGATAATAGACCAATATATCATCTAGGAGCACTACTACAAATTTGTCTAGGAATGTGCAAAATACCCCATTCACGAGGCTCATAAATATAGCTAGGGCATTCGTGAGACCAAAAGGTACCACCATGAACTTATAGTGACCATATCTTGTATGAAATGCATTCTTTTGAATGTCACTTTACACAATGTGCAACTGATGGTACTCTAACTTCAAATCTATTTTGGAGTAAACTTGGGCACCCTGTAACTGATTGAATAGGTTGTCAGTCCTAAGTAGTGGGTATCAGTTCTCAATAATTACCTTATTCAACTACCAGTAATTAATGCACAATATGAGTGATCCATCCTTCTTTTTAATAAATATCACCAATGCTCCCTAAGGTGACACACTAGGTGAGATATATCCCTTCTCCAAAAGTTCCTCTAGCTAAATCTTAAGCTCATTGAGCTCATGTGTGGTCATCCTATAGGGTGCTCTAGATACAGGTTTAGCTCCTTGTACGAGATCAATATGGAAATCAACTACCTTTGTTGGTGGCATGCCAGGAAGCTCTAATGGGAAAAAATATGTAAATTCCTATAATATTAGATAGTCATTGAGGGAAGGTTCCTCCCCTAAATCCTACTCTTTATCACTGATGGTGATGGAAAACACCTAGGACACCTTATACATGTACCACTTAAGCTACATGTTGGAAATCATATAGAGGGATACTGGCCTCTAAACTCATGTAATCACCCTAGATGTAATATGATCATCTACACACTTAATTATCTTCTATCTACAATACATCTTGATGCTATGGGTGCAAAGAAAATCCATGCCAAGGACTACATCATAGGAACCCAAGGGAGTAATATGCAAGTCTAATGTGGTGACCATATCTCCAATCTAAATCAAACACTCACAGATCAATGAAAACTGATACCCTAGCCCATGAAGTTAACTCAACCTCCCAGTAAACATCTTGTCTAGTTGCAACTAGCCTGTATCACTCCACTCCAAATGGGGATATAAAAGAGTATGTAGCTCTGGATTCAAATAGTATAGTAACCTCATATCCTCTAATCATACCTATAGCCTTGATCACTATGGTCTGGTGCTTGGCTTGGTCATTATCAACTATTGTAAACACCTTATGAGATCTACCCATATCACCTACTATAGGCCCAAAGGTGGCTTCTTGCTGTCTACTTGCTATGGAACCCTATGGACACTCCCTCACAATATTACCCATACCACCACAAGCATAACATGGCCCTCGAATTTGAATCTACACTCCCTATGGCTTGGACTATTGGTGACCCCTAATCCTACTAGATCCACTAAATCCTCTCTTAGAGAAATGTTGAGTCTTGGCTAGCTATGTATACTAGGTCTGTGGCCTCTAATCATGCCTGGGGCTCTAAGATGGCCATTGTTTGGGCTTAGAGCCTTGGTAACCCTATGAAAACCTCTATCTAGTATTTTTCTACCCCCTCTGCTATGTTTGTGGGGCCTTTGAGGACCCTGCCTAGTCGCTCTAATTACCCTTCCAAGAGGTTTTTTGTTGTGCTGGCTCCTACGAGGGGTTTTTGTTATGAGACCTATCCCAAGATTCCTATCTTGCATGAATGTTTTTCACAACCAATGTCATCTCAACTACCTCTCTAAAAGTGGTAGGAAATGCCAACTACACATATCCCTAGAGAGATAAGTTAAGGCCCTCAATGAACAGATGGATGTGTAGCTTCTCATCTCTAATGTACTCCACATAGGGAAGTAGCTCTAAGAACCTACTCTCATATTGGGCCACCATGAGACCCCTCTGATGAAGATCATGGAACTCCTCAACCTACCTTTTTCTAAAGTGTTCTAACAAATATTTGTCTCTAAAATGGTCCACAAAGGAGTCCTAGGTAAGTGTCTCTATGTCTAATCTCCCTATAGTCTCCTCCTATTGCCACCAAGTGGAGGCATCCTCTCATAATAGGTGTATGTCTAGTCATGCCTTTAGATTGCTCCGATAGGTATGTAATACAAATCACCTCTATAAAATTTGTAGCCATGCCTTCACACATGTGCCATCTATGGTACAAGTGAATATGGGTGGCTTGAGTTGTAGTAGGTCACTAATCTCATTCTCAATATCTTAGGGTGTTCTCACTAATGTAGGGGGTGGCTCAACCTAGTGTATTGATGATTCCCCCTGATCCTTTACAAGTCTAGTTGGGGGACTCCTATTCCTTTTCTTGATATTGGCCCCATTCCCCTTTATTGTACTATCCCAATTAGATTATTGATAGCATTTAAAATTTGATCAAGATTTGGAGGTTGCCTCGGTGGGGGTCCTCCACCATACTGTTCTACCCCCTCTTGGCCTACTGGGTTTGGTCTAGGAACCTTGGCCCTCCAATGATCATTGTGGGTGACAACAAGCATCCTAAACAAAATTGTAGTTCATAAGTTAGATGTACTGTGTTAGGCTCCTAGTGTTGTGACCAAAAGCTATGATACCAGATTGTCATGGCCAAAATTCAACAAGGCAAACACACAACTAAATATATAAAAAAAGATATACATTAATGTTTAAAATTTAGTCAAATGACATGATGCTTAAATTGGAAGGTCTTTATACTCATATCAGGTTGTGGTTATACTTGATTGGTACTTTGTTATAACTGAATATGTATAAGTTGCATTTTGTGATTATGGGTTGTGACAAAGATTCAAATGTTGCACAACTATTCTGAATTTCGAGTTATGGAGTAAAGAAATTTTCTCAACTTTATTGGTTTAAGTAGTTCCTTGCAAGTTACATCTCGGTTAGGAGGTAGGGTTATGATGCTATTATTCTATCACATATTTTTGATAAATTATTTCCAAATTGCATTTAAATTATCATAATAGTCAGTGAGTGTACATTTATTAGACAATGATTATTCATAATATATACTAACTACACTTTAAATTCATATCCTATAAAATCTACTAATTTCCCTTCACTAGAACATTACTAACCATAGTTAAATTCTATAATACTATAGTACCTTAATCATTAATTATTATTTTTTAACATAGTATTTCCTAAAATAAAACACTTAAATAAATGTTCCTGATTTAATAGAATTATATTTATATATTTTCCTTCAAAAAATAATAATAATCCATCTAACTATCTTTCCTACTTCAATACATTTTATGTACATGTATATAATTTCTTTTAAAAATAAATAAATAAGTAAATAAAAATGAAACAATAGCTAAGCTTCTTTTTGTAATCTATTTCCTAAGCACCCCCCCCCGCCACCCACCACCCCCCCCCCCCCCCCCCCCCCCACCCCCCCAACCCCTTAAGCCTAATTTTAGCTACCTATTAAATACCTCATGATTAAGTTTCTATTTAATAGCTAGCCCTTACTACCCCTTAACAAAATAAATAATAAATAATAAACTTTAAAACATACTACCCACACCTTTTCCCTACCCCATACCTACCCCCTACCTGCTTCCCAACACCCCCCCCCCCCCCTTCCATCTCTCTTCCCACATGGGAAGTAGAAGGGAGGTATGCATCCTTTTCTACAGTGCCTATAAGATATTTAATGCTCCTCCCCTTTAATTAATATGGCCACCATGAAATAAGGGAGAAGGGGTTGGCCTTAACCTGGAAACTTGCCTTTTTCTAAATTCTGACATGACTACATGCCAAGTCACCTATCTACTAGGGTAAGATAGGATTTGTTTTATTTAATTAATAAATATATTTTTATATTTTTATTTTCTTTATACATAGGAGTTGTAATGTCATGATGGAATGAAATCAAGCACTAATGGAATGATGTCTCCAGAACTGACATTTATTTAATTCATGTCATTGATTTGCCAATATTATACTATAGTTGTATTCAATATTTATATTATTTTATCTAGGTTGATTATTTTAATGGTCTATATTAGTAGGGAATGCTTTTTTCTATTCTCTCATATATTTTCTAGATAGTTAGAATGTGCATACACGTCCTTTTTTTTAGAGTTGAGCTTATTTGCCTAGTTCCTCCATATACCTTTTAGCAATGTTCAAAATTGAGTCGATAATATTTATACATTGTATAATACATTAAAAACCTAAAATATATAGGTAATCTAATGGTATACTCATAGCAACTAGATTTTTTTTTCTCTTTTGTTGCTATCATTCTCAACTACAAGATACTTAATTATGAAGCATAAATGAAATCTTTGCATGCAACTTCATGAGCATCAAGGGTCCTCTTTTTTTCCTTGTTGATATCCATTATATGGTTATAACTAAATAAAATCTCACTATCTATCAAATACATATTCAACAAATAAGTATGAATTAAGATTGAACACCAACGAAACTAAATTATTCATATGAAATTTGAGCAAATAAGAATAACAAAATGATAATATCCTATTCATTCATCTAATGTATATCATAATACAAATTTCTTTTCTTCAAAAAATTCAAGTAATGATATGACAACATCAAAACCATGAGATTTTTCCTTCATGTCCCTCTCAAGATTTTCTTTCAAAACAATATCAAGCAAGCAATAGGGTGGTGAAATCATCATATCAAGATACAGAATGGAAGTACCTTTACAAGAAAGATGATTCACAATATCTCTATTGGCATATGTATGAAATCAATAACATCATTCCTACAATAAAAATATATTCACATAACAAAAATGGAGTTGTCTTCAATTACAATACAAATACAATAATGTTCCCTTCTTCTATGCAAAGGTAAGATTTCTCAACTTCCAAATGTCCAAGACTTCAATCAAATACTTGCAACAAGAGACAAAATGAAAATCCATGGAGGCTCACCTCACCTCAAGGAGACCACCCACTGAGCTTGGTGAAACAAGGTACATATGGTTGCACACTACACATTCACATAACATGCATGATCACAACAATATAACAAAACACTACACAATACATTACAAGACAACCCAACGCAAGGCTTGCACAAAGATTCAACAATTGAATCAAGTTATAGGGTGAATGTGGGCTCTCTCCATGAGGAAGATTTTCAAACTATGATTTACAAATATGCACATATTCTAATTATCAACATGCCCTTTTGAAGCTTAAAATTGTTTCCCTCTTCAGACACCTCCTTATACCTCCCAAAATGCAAGTAAACAAGAAGTCCATATTCCATTAAACACATAAAAATCATCTCCACACATGGGAGAGTTCCTCAACTACATGAGTGAGCCCAACTAACCCTCCACCAAAGCATCTCTACCCTCCAAAGGGTGAGTGAGGCTTCACACCCATTACACAACGTACAACATGAAACAAGAAAAGATTCAAGGAAGAAATCTCATAAACTTCTCACATGCAATACTCAAACAAAAGATCCCTTTTCACAAGCCACATCTACAATACACCAATTTTACCATGGAATGGAGAACACCATATCAACTCTAGATGCAAATGAAGAACACCATGGATCATGGATATCAACCTCATTGCAAGAAATGACAAATGAAAAGTTGTAGTAGAGCTCCTTATCCTCTTCCTCTAAACCCTAGTTGTCTCCAAAGATAGAGAGTGGCCAAGTGAGTTTCTAAATTTGCCATGCCTCTATATGTCACTCTCATTTTCGGATTCAATATAAAATGCATTCTTTTTGGGCTCTCCTAGGTCATCTAGGCACCCTAGGAGTCAATATTAGCCTCCTAACTTAAAGTATTATCATGGTTAGTGTTTATTTTCATCAAAAATTCACCTTAGAGCTACTTTTTGGCCCTCATAATGCTAGGTAAAGTCTAATTTCAAGTTTCCTATGGTGGTAACCTTTGTTTCCCTTACTAATTCAAGGTCATAAGTATAATTCTTAATTAAGAAATTTAACTTGAGATAAGGTGGCTACGTGATCCATCTTCAGACAACATGTCATTTTCACATATGAGTACAAGTGTTAAGTGACATAGACAAGATTCACTATACATCAAACATGACATCTTCTAAATCTATTCATGAAATACATACAACAAACATACATCTCACATTTACAAAATGAACACGTCAGAATGAGGTTTACAAATCTTTTAAATATTCACCTTGGTAGTTGTTGGTCTGATTTTTTACATATTAATTTTTCTTAGAATCATGGTGAAAAATCAAATGTGAGTTCTTTTGTTAGGTCCTAGGGTTTTAGGTTTTGGTCTCATATTTTTTATATATTTTAAATTCTGTGTAAAACCCTATGTCTTGCCTTTTAAATTTTATCCTAGTGTGAAATTTTTTTAGAAAAAGAGGAGAAGAAATTATTCTTTTCCTACCTACTTTGAGGTCATTATTGAGTCCTTTTGAAAAAGGTTTTATCCTACTATTGGATCTTATTTGAATCTATAGTTGTCGCATACTCGCTATAGCAAGATGCTCGAAGATTATGCATAGCGACGTAGCGACCATTAGAGAACTATGTTGTGATGCTGAAAAATGAAGTCTGGCATCGAAAAATGTGTGTTAATATGAAGGCATTATGATCACGTGCTATGTCTTAGGCTTGTTAGTATTAAGAAGAATGCACATGGAAAAACTTGCAAATAGTGTCATCGGAGTTCAAGTTTCTCCGACAATTCACTAAGTCGCTATCAGAAAATCCATGTGACTTACTGGTGGTGATGTAGCAAGTGCCCAGATTTTGCAAAAGGTAGTAACCTATTTAAGGTTGATGTGACCATAGAAATTCCCATACAGTCTTATAAATATGCATGACTACCTTCTCTAACACAAGTTTTAATTGGTGAAGTCTCAATCAATGTATCTTTTGTTATCTGTCACTAGAATTATGAATTCATCGAAGGTCGCTATATCACTAGCCGAAAAAATTACCAATTTTTTGGTAGCAAGATAGTGAGGGCCCGATCATTGAAAAAAATGGCATTCTTTTAAAATAAGAAATGATTTTGAGGATCTTGAGGAAAATATTGTACAAGCTTTGCTTTTATTTTAGTGCAGGTTGTGTCATTCATAGTTTTATTTCCCAATGTCAGTTTTGATGGTTAGTGAAAAGTTGCTATATCGCTAGCTAGATAGTTGGTAATTTTGCCATTAGCAATGTAGTGACTAGTCAAAAGGTTGTGATGTAACAAGAAATCCTCAAAGGTGGTCCCTAAACAAGTGACTTGATAAAGCTGAGTTATGTGGATCAAAGAACATGGTGGCATCTGAATAAGCATCTATAGGCTAAATGTTTTGACTCCACAAGAGCTTGCTATGTTGCTACTAGGAAGTTTGTGATTTTTTCCGGTAGTGAGGTAGCGATCCACCTGAAAGTCACAAACATGGCAAGGCCAAGGATATGTGATGTCATTAGAAATTAAATAATATATATCTGTGCTAGCATGTTAAGCCAACTCAACAACAGTAGTATCTTGGACCCACTTCCCATGCATAGAACATGTAAATGATTCTAAATCGTCAGATCAAGCATAAATTAATGATACTTGCTAACTCGCTATGGAAAGATGTGCAAAAGTTAAATGCATAGTGAGGTAGTGAGTGAGGGACCCACCATTTTTCTCTTAAGGGTTGTATCAAATGTTTGCCATAGGATCAAAGCAAAATCAATGGTTATCTCTAGCTCACTATAGAAAGGTGTTCAAAAGTTATATATAGCAAGGTAGAAAGTTGATGACATGTGTCCTTAGTCATCCATGGGCCCAGGCTAAAACACCAACATTAGAGGAAAGGTACAGATGGAGGTATTTTATTGGTTTGACTACCAGGATGCTAAAAAGAAAAGTGAGTCAGCCTAGTTTTCATTCCTGGATCATAGGATTTTTCAAGGATCAGCGGTACAAATTTAAAAAGAAGTGTGATGCCACTCTATTTTTCTATTCTGCACATTTATATGAATGAAAGCTTTACATGTGGGAGAAAAAAAGTATAATATAGGATATTTCATTATTTCTAGTCCCACACAAACAAAGATTTCATGTTTTCTAAGCACAAGAGCCTGTTGATCATATTGTGTTTAGCTTGGTATGAATGTGAACTAATTCCTCATTCGTTCGAGAGAAACTGTAGAGGTTCAAAGAACAAGTTTGGAAAGTCAAGTAAGTACTCATATATAACCTCTGTAACATTGTAGTTCCTATTATTATGATCAAGATGCCTCCTAAGAAAGCATTTTCTAGGAAAATTAATTATATGGATAGAAATGTCCATGATGATTTGTTAGAATTACTCCCAGAATCCACTATCGAGTCTGCAGAAGTTAAAAGGTTAATTTCCTTAAAACCTAGGCTTAAGATTGTTGATGGCCTATATAACAAGGGGAACTAGGTTAGGGATGCAACAACTATGCAAACTAGTCTTGTCTTGTTTAAAAAATGGTTTTCAGAAAGGAATTTGTTTTCTTCGCATGCTAATGTCTAGAATTTTGATTTGGGAAAGCTAGTAGTTCCAAGTGTTTTCATGGATTATGATTTTCTTGAAGCCATTGCCAAGAATTATGACCAAGCTATTAGGGTGGTGATAAGAAATGATGGTGTACCTCTGATCTCAATTAGTCCTGAAGAAGTTAGTGAGGTTTTTCACCTAGAACCATTATCAGATTACCATGTGCCAATCAATCTGCCAGAATTAGAGAATGAATACAAAGAAAAGAAGGATGTAATTAGGGGAGGTGCACTAAGGGCACACATTGGTAAAATAGGAATTCTGCCAGTAATTACTGCAGCCTCTAAAGAACCTTTTAAGAAGATTCTTTTCACTTCCTGGGCTGTAGAGATATACAAGACCTTGTGCTATATTTTTGGTGAAGATGATCAAGATTTCATTCCCATTGGCCTTATGTATATGATGGTTCAAATTGCTTCTTTTGATGTAGATGTTATATTTGATTTTGATTCCTTTTTGGCTGAAGAAATTCATACTAGTTTAGTTAGAATTGCGAAAGGCAAAGTGGAGAAAACTTTTGGCCACTATTCTCTATTAATGCATATGCTATTGTTCAAGGGGGTGACATATTTTGGTAATGAGATGGAATTGATTAGAGAGGAGAATGGAGAAGCATCGCTAGTCTAGTTGTGGAGCACAAATATGACCTGGGATGCAAATAATGCTAGTTTTGTCAGATTTGATAGGTATTTTGCTTCTAAATTGAATGCCTCATATTGAGTGACAATCCCAGGATCCCTAAGGTATTAATGAACCTCCTTAAGCCTATGGACAACCCCCATAGCTTGAAAGTTTCACACAATTAGTGAGATATCATTCCTTACTCTATTTCTATGGTTTTCAAAATCTATGGTTTTAAAGGAAGTCCTCATGTCTTGCCTTACCAAGTAGCTTTCATAGTAGGAATGGCTAAAGTTTTGTGGCAATTAGGGAGAGTAGAAGAAATTTTTCTATTGAAAAAAAAACAAGGGTTAATTTTCCCTACTTGCACAATGGCCCATCTGTTTGTGATTACCAAAGTGGGTTGGCTCATTTTGCAATAAAATTTTGGATCAATATATGATGGTTGTCTCCCATCTCCATTTTTGTGATTTTGAGGGATTTTTTAATCAGACCTTGAGGCATAGAATTAAGCTAGGACAAGTTAAACATGATTCATATTATCTAGAGGACATTATAAGGAATGAATTCTCATTACAGGAGTAGGAAATCAAAAAAGAAAAATGAACAGTTTACTCCTGGGTCCTAGAATTCATTCATTATTTTGATCAGAAATATAGTCCTTTAGATAATGCTAATATAGAGGCCGACAAAATAAATAATCTCATCAGTAACTTCCCTAAAATAATGGAAGCTATGAATGAGAAAAATAATTTTTTTATTGATTCTTATCCTAATAAGTCCAAAGAAGTCATGAGGAGGTTGGCTTTCACTCCTAATATAGGAGCTGGTCAAATAATTGTACAAAAGAAGCTTGGTTACACTATAATTCAAAATAAAAGGGCTCCTATAGATAAAGGCAAGAAAATAATGGGATCCACCAGTACAACCCTAGAGGAGAGACCTGATGAACCTAGTCCTAAGAGGTAGAAGGTAATGAAAGAAGAGAGACCTCAAGTTGAGGAATATTCATCCACTCAATCCCCTTTGAGGATTGGAGAAGAATAGCTCACTGGTGAGCAGATTGAATAGATGGGATCACAGGGAGGTATTTTTATTACTCAAGTAGAATTAGATGAGGGTAACCCTCTAGAACCTCCTCTACCAAGTTTGGACCTAACAATAGCTGACTATAGAGGTAGGGAATTGGACACTATATTAGAATAGGAAAGTCATCAATTTTTAGCTAATGATAGCTTTGTGAAATCGAGGGATTTTCAACAGTTTGCATGGAGGGAAAACATGAATATTTTTGAGGAAAAGAAAAATGTAAAAGGTTGAAAATAGAGCATCTAGAAATGGATAAAGCTTCCATCCAGAACTAAACAAAAGAAGAAATGATAAAATAATTTTAGAATATAATCCCCGAGGATGGAAGGAAAATGGTGAAGGCATCTAACATTTTATTGTTACTAAATTGGGATATTGTTGATGCCTTAGTTTTTAGTTCTATTTCAAATAAATTGAATTTGCAAGATCACAATAAAAATATTTCAGGGGCACTACATTTGTTGAAGATCAAGCTACATTTTTTAGTTGTTCATTAACAAGAGGATCTAGAGCCACACCATCAAAATTAGATGAGTTTGCATTGATGGGAAACATAATTGTAAGAAGGGTTGCTAATACCTCACATGTGTAGGTAGCACACTAGAATGTGGATTCTTCCAAATTTCTTTTGGCCACTACTAAGAAGGAGGAACAGGCTATGTTTGAGTTACAGAATATATATGAAACAATTCTTGAGGCCTATAATAAGGAGGTAAAAGGAGAATTGAGCTTGAAGACAAGCTAATGGGGAAGTCCACTAAGCCAAGAATAACATACCCCCATCCTCCAATGGAACCTTTTATATCCACCCCCCTTGTAGAAATACTAGACACACCTCAAAGGCTAGAATATTACATAGTTAAGGATTTTGAAGAAGAGAAAGGCAAGCTATGGGCCTTACATGTAGAGCTAAATATGCAATATTGATGCAGGAGCATCTAGAGGTATAAGGGCAATCCTATGTCACCCAAAAAAATGTACTTAGACTTAGTTTCTGTTTCATGTCTTTACATTTTTGGATACCCATTTGGCTCAAATAAAGGTTCCAACTCTCATAGTCCAGCTATCAGTGCATTTGAAAATCTTAAAAAAATAGGAGCATGTATTTAGACCATCATTTTGGTAAACTAGAAGGTGTGAATTGGCCAGATGAATGTAATCATGATTTAGAGCATTCCAAAAAAAGAATCAGGTCAATAGGCCCCACGGTTTGAAAGTTATTGTAGTTTTTCAATTTTTGGAGACCTCCTAAGAATGCTTCAACGTCAGGTTTGGGGCATTAAATGACCTCAAAAAGGGTCAAAAAATGGGGGATGAGAAAAATTGTTCCATAGGGCTATAGAGTGCTTCGAGAGCTTTCTGAAAATGTAAATGGTTCGTCAATCGGAGCTACGGTTCAAAAGTTATGCCTCCCGAAAGTTCGGCTACCATCTCTGGATTCTTCTAGATTTGCACCAAATTCTAACGCAGCTTCTGGAACATTCTATTTTTTTGGTGGATGCCTACTAGCACTTTCTAGAATGTACTCCTAGTCCTTAACCCTCTGGGGTCTATTTAAGGAGATTTCTAGCATTGTAAAAGGCAGTTCGGAGTGGAGTTTGAGAGGAGGTGCTAAAAGGAGAAACATTCTCCAGATTTATGCTATTGTAAGCCCTTAGGGCATGTTCTGAAGTTTATTTTCTCTGTACTATTTGTACTAGCATATTTTATCAGTTAATATATTTTCCCTTTCTATTGGTTCCATTCTGTTCTTGGGTTGTGTCCCCATCAAGTGGTATCAGAGCGGGTTTTCCTGAGTGTGTAGACAGAGCGCCGACTATGAGGCAGTTTGCACCAGGACTGTGTGGTTGTGGGTTCAAGTTAGAAGATGCCTCCATGAAGAGAGTGTGGTGGAAGGACCAGAGCTATTGATCTTGAGGAGGTTAGAGCCCTCCAGAGATAGGTACAAGCATTACAAGAGGAGCTTCGTAGAGGAGCAAATATTGCCGCAGATGAAAATAGTGAGGATGACAATGAAGAGGAAGTAATGGAAGTTGACGGGGAAGTTCTAAATCCTTTAGAGGAAAGGCTTTTTAGGGCCATTACTAAGTTTGGGAAAAGACCTACAATTGAAGTGGGTATATTTTTAAGAAATTTGAAACTAGATGAGTTGATCGATTGGATCAATGAACTGGAAGAATACTTTAAGTATGAGGATATAAGGGACCCAGATAGGGTTAAGTTTTCAAAGTCCAAACTGAAAGGCCATGCCAAAATCTGGTGGCAAGAGATTCAACTAGAAAGACTTAGAAGAGGAAAGGAGAAGATCACAAGATGGGATCACATGGTGGACAAATTGAAGAAGCAGTTCATTCCTATGGACTAAGAGCTTGATCTGTTTAAGAAGATGCATGGATTAAAGCAAGCAGGAAGATCAGTCCAAGAATATACAGAGGAGTTTTATCGACTCTTGATTAGAGCGGGGCATGCAGAAGAAAATAAGGAGAAGGTTGCTCATTATATTAGTGGGTTGCAACCTAGCATCCAGGAGGAATTAAGTCTGGTAAGAATGACCAGCATTGAAGAAGCATACCAGTTTGCCCTATGAGTTGAAGAGAAGCTGAATAAAAGGTTTGAAGGAAGACAAAGAGGGCACAGTCAAGGAGGAAGGGGAAGCGGTAGATCATCTGGAGGCCGCAATGAAACTCAAAAGAAAAATGAAGATGAGGGTACTAGCAGAAACTAGAGGAATGAGGGTTTCAACCGCTCCCGTGATCAAGAATTTGGAAATCAAAGAGGAAGAGGTAGAGGATGTGGACAAGGAAGAGGAGGATTCTGTGGTACCTGTTTCCATTGCAATGAAGAAGGTCATCGTTCCTTTGAATGCCCTCAAAGACAAGGAAGGATAGATAGTAGAGCTGAGGGCCAAGCTAGGGTTGCTCATGTGGATGAGGATGCACAATCATCACATTTAGAGGATGCAGAAAGAGGAGAGACCTTGGTAAATGAAAGAGTCCTACTAAGTGGTGAGAATGAACTAGGACAACGAAGGAGTTTGTTCCGTACCAGATGCAAGTGTGAGGATAAATGTTGTGATGTGATTATTGATGGTGGTAGCACTGATAACTTGGTATTAGAAGAGATGGTCTCTAAGCTGAAGCTCAAGAGGGAGAAACATCCCCAGCCCTATTGGATTTCTTGGGTAAAAGATGATCATAAGGTCCTGGTAAGTGAACAATGTTTAGTAAAATTCAAAATTGGGAGTTACCATGATGAAGTTCTCTATGATGTTATTTCGATGGATGTTTGCCATCTATTGTTGGGTAGACCATGGTAGTTTGATAGACATGCAATCCATGATGGACATGCAAACACATACTCTCTGACAAAGGATGGAGTTCACCACAAATTGAAGCCCATGAAAAAGGAAGGTGAAAAGGTATGTAGCAGTGCTAGGATCTATCTTGTTGATGGAAGGAAGTTTTTAGATGGCATGAAACATCAGCATATGTGCTATGCTTTGATTCCTAGGAAAGATAAAGAAGGTAGTAGTGAAATACCATTTGAAGTTTCAAATTTACTATGAGAATTTGGAGATATTATCTTTGATAATGTTCCAGATGGATTGCCACCAGTAAGGCAAATCAGTCATCAAATAGATCTGATTCCAGAAGCTAGTTTGCCTAACAAGGCTTCTTATAGGATGACTCCTATTGAAAAAAAGGAGCTAAATAGATAGGTTTAGGAGCTGTTGAGGAAGGGCTTGATTCGAGAGAGCCTGAGTCCATGTGCAGTACCTACAGTACTTGCACCAAAGAAGGATGGAGAGTGGAGGATGTGTATAGATTCTCAAGCTATAAATAAGATAACCATCAAGTACCGATTTCCTTTACCAAGGATGGATGATCTTATGGACTGCTTAAGTGGAGCTCAGTACTTCACAAAGATAGATCTAAAGAGTGGCTATCATCAGATATGGATTTGAGAAGGAGATGAGTGGAAAATAGCCTTCAAGACCAAGGAGGGTCTTTATGAGTGGTTAGTCATGCCCTTTGGATTGACGAACGCCCCAAGAACCTTCATGCAGCTCATGAATGAGGTACTTAAGAAGTTCTTGGGAAATTTTGATATTGTCTATTTGGATGATATTTTAATTTTCAACAAGACTTTGGAAGAACATTTACTGCATATTTGCAGTGTCCTTGAAAGGCTAAGGGAAGAGAAACTGTTAATTAATCTAAAGAAGTGTGTCTTTGCAAAAAGGGATTTAGTCTATTTGGGATTTGTTATATCACATGAAGGTCTCAAAATGGATGTAGAGAAGGTAAAAGCCATCTTGGAATGGCCTACTCCAAGGTTTTCTACTAAGGTAAGATCATTTCATGGTCTGGTTAGTTTTTACAGGAAGTTTATTAAGAATTTTAGTGGCATATGTGCACCTCTAACTGATACAATAAGAGGGGATAGAAAAGAGTTCAAATGGACTGCAGCAGCTGCGAGAAGTTTTGAATTGCTGAAGAATAAGGTGACTGAATAGCCTGTGTTGGCACTTCCAGATTTTAGAAAATTATTCCAGGTGGATTGTGATGCTAGTGGTAGCGCTATTGGGGCTGTATTAAGCTAAGAAGGTAATCCTATTGCATATTTTAGTGAAAAATTGAATGATGCAAAGAAGAAGTATTCTATTTATGATCAAGAGTTCTATGCAATAGTTTAGGCCTTAAAGAAATGGAGGCATTATTTGTTGACAAAGGAATTTGTTTTGTATATTGATCATTAGGCATTACAGTACCTAAATAGCCAAGGTAAATTGAATCAGAGACATATGAAGTGGGTAGAATTCTTGCAGAGTTATACATTTGTGTTGAAGCATAAAATTGGAAAATCTAACAGGGTTGCAGATGCATTAAGTAGGAGACAGTTATCGCTTACAACAATGCAGGTTGAAGTAGTTGGGTTTGATGAACTCAAGAATTTGTACCCCGAGGATCCTGATTTTGCTAAAGCATGGAAACCTTGTAAAGAACCTATTGCTGTAGATAGAACCAAGTGGTTAGACTATTTGATTTAGGATGGCATGTTGTTCAAAGGTAGTCAATTGTGCATTCCAAGGAGTTCCATGAGGGAAAATCTGATTAAGGAGAAACACAGTGGAGGGATGGCAGGACATTTTTGTCGGGATAAGACCATTGCCATTCTTAGAGAACATTATTTTTGGCCTCAAATTACACAGGATGTGAAGAATTTTGTACAAAGTTGCCAGATTTGTCAAGTTGCCAAGGGGTTTAATCAAAATACTGGCCTATATCAGCCATTGCCTGTTCCATCAAGGCCATGGGAGGACATAAGAATGGATTTTGTTCTTGGATTGCCAAGGACACAAAGGGGTAATGACTCAATATTCGTGGTGGTTGATAGGTTCTCCAAAATGGCACATTTCATTCCATGCCACAAAACTCATGATGTTGTCCATATTGCAGACTTGTTTTTCAAAGAGGTGGTAAGACTACATGGTCTTCCAAGGAGTATAGTTTCTAACCGAGATACTAAATTTGTGGGGTATTTTTGGAAGAAATTGTGGAAGAAGTTGAGAACAGACTTGAAATTCAGTTCCACACATCACCCACAGACTGATGGCCAAACAGAAGTGATAAATAGAAGTCTGGGCAATTTGCTGAGATGTTTAGTTAGAGATAAGCCCAAGGGATGGGATTTGATTCTACCACAGGCAGAGTTTGCTTATAATAACTCTATAAATAGGAGTACTGGAAAATCACCATTTCAAATTGTATATGGGAATAGCCCAAGGACTGCACCAGAATTGAGGAAGATAGAACAAAGGGAGAGGACAAGTGCTGAAGCTGAGGAATTTGCTGAACACATCAAGCGTCTACATGAGGAGGTTCAAGCACACATTATCAAGATGAATCAAGAGTATAAAGCTAGGGCTAATCAAAGGAGAAGAAATAAGGAATTCCAAGTAGGGGATCTATTCATGGTGCACTTACGAAAAGAAAGATTTCCAGTTGGTACTTACAATAAGCTGAAAATGAAAAAATTTGGCCCCTGCAAAGTTTTGAAGAAACATAACTCAGGAAATGCATATGAGGTGGAGCTGCCAAATGATATTCACATTTCTCCCATTTTCAACATTGCAAATTTAACAGAGTATCATGATGATGGTGCAGATGAGGAGCTGGTTTTAGAGCCATGTCCAATTCTTGCTTCTAAGAAGGAGGAGATAGAAGACATTCTAGATCATCGTGTGGGTAGGAGTACCAGAAACAAGTAGTATGAAGAGTATTTGGTCAAATGGAAAGGATAACCGATCGAGGACTCAACTTGGATTTCAGCAGCTGAGGTTTCCCATTTGGGATTTCCTCTACCATCCATAAAGTGACAGGGTCACTTTTCAATCTACCCTGGGTGTCTGATGTAGGAGCATCTAGAGGTATAAGGACAATCCTGTGTCACCCAAAAAAATGTACTTAGACTTAGTTTATGTTTCATGTCTTTACATTTTTGAATACCCATTTAGCTCAAATAAAGGTTCCAACTCTCATAGTTCAACTATCAATGCATTTGAAAATCCCAAAAAAATAGGAGCATGTATTTGGGCCATCATTTCGGTAAACTAGAAGCTGTGAATTGGCCAGATGAATGTAATCTTAATTTAGAGCATTCCAAAAAAAGAATCAGGTCAATATGCCCCACGGTTTGAAAGCTATTGCAGTTTTTCAATTTTTGGAGACCTCCTAAGAATGCTTCAACGTCAAGTTTGGGGCATTAAATGACCTTGAAAAGGGTTGAAAAATAGAGGATGAGAAAAACTGGTCCATAGGGCTATAGAGAACTTTGAGATCTTTCCGAAAATGTAAACGGTTTGTCAAACAGAGCTACGGTTCAAAAGTTATGCCTCCTAGAAGTTTGGCTACCGTTTCTGGATTCTTCTAGATTTGCACCGACTTCTAACGCAGCTTCTGGAACCTTCTATTTTGTTGGTGGATTCCTACTAGCACTTTCTAGAATGTACTCCTAGTCCTTAACCCTCCAGGGTCTATTTAAGGAGATTTATGGCATTGTAAAAGGCAGTTCGAAGTGGAGTTTGAGAGGAGGTGCTAAAAGGAGAAATATTCTCTAGATTTATGCTATTGTAAGCCCTTAGGGCATGTTCTGAAGTTTATTTTCTTTGTACTATTTGTACTAGTGTATTTTCTCAGTTAATATATTTTCCCTTTCTGTTGGTTCCATTTTTTTCTTGGGTTGTGTCCCCATCAAATATGAGGATAAGCTTAGAAAGGCCCTAATGTATTTAGTAGATAAAATTGAATGGCCCTTAATCTATGATCAATTGGCAAGAGTAACAACTATATGGGAGGAATTGAAAACCCATAATGAAACCCTCAAGCCTATTGTTAATAAGTGGGGAAAAAGGGAGAAAGAAATCACCCTTTTATGTTATTCATTTATAAGGTCTTCCCATGACCATATTGAAAAAATGTATGATGTTGCTAATGACCTGTCAGATTTTGATAACAGGAGAATTGCTCTACAACTGAAAATTGTTTCTTATTTAAGAAAGTACAAGAATCAAAAATTTGATTTGTTTCCTTGTTCCTTGGATAGAAAAAGTAAATTGAAAAATAAAGATACATGGAGTAAAGAACTAGATGACCTATTCTACATAAGGATAAATAAAGTTGTAAACAAAAAGGGACATGACTGGTGGGCCATCACAATAGAGGAATTGGTTAAAGTCTAGTTATTTTTTGATTCTTTGAGACAAGAGTTTTTTGGTCTTGAAAATGAGGCTAACTACATCTTAAAAAAGCAAGATGATATACTACAATTCAGTTGGCCTGATGATGCATAGTTTAACACTTGGATAGCAAATATTTTTTCTGATGAGTAGTTAGGAGAAGGTGGTATAGATGATGATGAAGAACAAAAAGGTGAGGTGCAGATCATTGACACATCGACACCAGATCTAAAAAAAGAAGAAGGTGAAAAGGTAATATTGCTTGCTCAAGGTGAAAGCATTGAAAACCCATGGGGAAAAAATGATTTGGAGGCACTACAAAATAACCCTTTGTTGGGTAGTTTGGTAGCCACATATTCTAAAGATCTGGAATAGAGAGAGACAAATCAAAAGTTGATGATTTGCAGTAGTAACAAAAACAAGCCTACCCAAATAATTTTTGATGCACGTGGCATTCTATTATGCTTGTTTTTGTCTCTTGTTATGATGTTTTGTTTCTTGTTTGGAAGGACACTTGTCAATCACAATTGCCCTTTGCTTGTTGCAACTCATGTTATATAAATGAGTTTTCAAGGCATTGTGATGGTCCAAAAACATGTAGATTTTTTTTTCCTTTCAAGAAAAGTACATTTAGTTGGTCCAATAGTATGCAGTTGTTTTGAGTTTGCTTCCAATTGTACTCTTTTATAACATGTTGAAATGATAGAAAAAGAAATTTATTTTGGGCTTTCAATTTATTTCTATTGGTCATTGTATTAGTCATCTGAAATAATAATACAAAGGGGTATTTACACTATATTTATGTCATCAATTTCTGTCTCCATTTTATGGATTTGTCTACTTTGAAGTCATTTAAATAATGTTTAACTTGGTTGAATGCAATCTGGATGGGTTGTATACTAATTTCATTGTTGCTTTTAATTCAAGGAATTGTAAAAATGCTTCAATGAATCAGTAGGGTTTATGAGTTTATAATAGGATACTTCATAAGAATGGAAATGGGTGATTACAATTGATTAATTCATTTACAAATTATTTGAATTAGATCTCCTGCCAATAGTTAATTTTTGGCCCAATGGATAAGGCACTGGTCACATAAATCAGGAGTGAGCAAGGGTGAATTCTACTACTGCATATCAAATCATTTAAAAAAAACTCAAAACCATTTCATTCCGTTTTGTTTAAAGTTACAAATGTTGGTTACCACTTGTTTGCATATAGTTTTTTGAGTCTTAGATAGCCACTAATTCCATGAATACTTGTCAACTATATGAGATTTATAACCAAATCTGCTTATAGATTTGAGAAGTGTTTAGAGAAAATTGATAAACTGTGTATGTGCCTGAGGTAAAAAGATGAGAATCATAATGAAACTAAGATAATTTCATACCACAGTTTGCATTAGAATCATCCCTAGGTATACTCGCGTTGGTTTAGCAAAGCCTAAAGAGTAGAAAACCATTTTTGGTTTTGTTGAAGTTGGGTCAAAGTGGTTATTTCATGTAATTACTACTAGGAATTGGCTAATCCTTAGATTGTGTGAGTAATTTCACTATGATATTGAGCATTTTGTTGCTCAGTAGTTTCAAACACCAAAAATAGTGTTATATTAACATGTGTTTATACCTTTTTTCCCTATTAAGTTTCCATGGTTTCTTTCTTACACACTAAACTTGAGCATTAGTAGTTGAATGGAAAATCACATATGAAATACATATGAAAGTAAAGGTACATGAAATTTTCATTATTTCTCCATTCACATATAATACATTCCATAATTAACTTCCTATTCTCCATCATTTACATATAAAGCATTTAATTATTAACCTTCAAAACAAATTGCATATTACTAACTTTCCTAACAAGATCAAATTAAGCATTTGAATCACATCATAATTCCATTTTTTATCATAATAATGAAATACTAAATAAATATCCATTAATTCATTGACTAAGCCAATTAAGTTCTAATACATATCATAATGGAAGATCACAAGGTAAACATCATTAGATAAGTAGCAAAATTTATTGTCCATCAAGTATCAAAATATATGTCAACATATCCAATCCTAAGCATCAGAATGGAAATACAATATCTATGCTATGAAGGGTTAGGGCGAGGCCTCACATCCTCCCCCCATAGGCATGAACTTCCTCCTAGAGTTCATCACAAAGATAGGGGTATTGTGCTCTCATCTTTTCTACATCCTCCCATGATGCCATGACCTCATCATAATAGTCCCACTAGGCTCTAACCTAGTCCAACTCTTTGCCTTGAAGTGAGAGGGTCTGCAGAGCTAATATGCAAATTGGCTCCATAGCTATCTATCCTTCTAACTCCACTTGCAAGGCATCCCAATCTATGAGGTCAGACTCATCATAAATATACAACCACAATATAAAAACATGAAATACATCATGGATATGTGACAGGCTAGGTGGCAGGGCTAGATGATAGGTGACTTGTCCTATCCACTCCAAAATCTCACAAGGTCCAACAAAACAAGGTGTTAACATAAAGCCCTTTCCATAATGGATTGGACTCTTATGAGGTTGCACCCTCAATAATACTCTATCACCCTCCATGCTCTCTCTATCTACCCTCTTAGCATCTGCATACTTCTTCTATCTATCTTGGGCCTCTTTGAGTCATTTCCTAATCTATGTCACCTATTGTTCCATTTCCTTCACTAATTATGGTCCAATGGATACTCTATCATCAATCCTATCCCAATTGAAGGGTGTCCTACAAGGTCTACCATACAAGGCTTGGTAGGGTGGCATAGCAATGGTAGAATGATGTCCATTATTGTAGGCAAACTCAACATGATACAAGTATTCTTCCCAGTTAACCTAGTTGTCCATTGCATACATTTGCAATATATCCTCTAAAATTTGATTAACCATCTTTGTCTACCCATCTATCTAAGGATGATAAGCAGTGCTAAAGTTGACTTTGGTGCCCAATGCTACTTGTAATTCCTCCAAAAGGATGATGTAAACAAGGAATCTCTATCTGAGATGATCTTACAAGAAATTCCATGAAGTTTGATAATTTCTTACAAGAACACTTATTCAACTATGGGAGCAGTGAAGCTAGTCTAAGTTGGTGAAAAATGGGTAACTTTGGTCAAATTTTTAACCATCACCACGATGGCATCATGGTGATGAGAAGACATTAGAAGACCAACAATGAAATCCATTATCCCACTTCCATTCTGGTATCTCATGGGGATGCAAGAGTCCACCTAGATGTCCATGTTCTAACTTAACCATCTGAAACTCAAGACATATGGCTACAATATTAGCAATCTACACCCTCATAACCAACCAATGACATAGTTGTCTTAAGTTGGAATGGAGTTTCTTAACTCTAGGATGTGCTACATAAGGTGCTCAATGAGCCTCTCAAATAATAAACTCATACAAGTAACCTATGGAGGGCACATAGATGTACCCTTTATGTCATAGTAATCCCTTTGAATCCAATGAATAATCAAAAAATTTACCCTCAAGAGGTCTCTGAGAGTGGACTATCTAGTAAAATTCTGCATAAAATTCATCTTCTAGTAGATGGTGCAAAATATGCTCCCTCAAATCTATGCCTATAACCATAGAAGTGAGCTCATGATGTCATCTAATCAAAGCATCCACCACTACATTCTCTTTACCCTTAATGTAATGCACATCAAAATTGTACTCTCATAGGAACTCCATCTATCTCTTTTGCCTAGCATTAAGATTTGGTTGTGTGAAAATATACTGCAACCTTTAGTGATCTAAATGAAGTTAAAACTATCACCCTAGAAGGAAATGACACCATCATGCCAATGCATGGACTACTTCCATGAGCTCAAGATCATGAGTAGGATAATTGAGCTCATGAGTCTTGAGTTTCCTAGACTTGTAAGCTATGGCTCAACCCTCTTACATATGAACTACTCCAATTCCATCCAAGGAAGCATTTGTGCATACTACAAAGTCTAATAAGGGGTTAGGTACTACTAAAATGGGTGCAGTAGTGAGTGCCCTCTTGAGTTTTTGAAATACCTCTTCAGACTTTTTATCCACTCAAATTTCTTTTCCTTTCTTTGAAGAGAGGTAATAGGGTGAGCTACCCTAGAGAAACCTACCACAAACCACCTATAGTATCATTCCAATCCCATAAAAATTTTGACCTCTATGATACTAGTAGGTGTTGGAAAATCCATGATAGCTTGGATATTAGATGGGTCAATTGAGATCCCATCCCTTGATATCACATGACCCAAATAATGCACTTCCTATCTAAAAAAGGCACACTTCAACAAGCTACCATACAGTTGATTCTCCCTCAACTACTGCAATACCTATCATAGGTGCTCTTCATGTTCCTTCTAATCATGAGAATAGACCAATATATCATCTAGAAACACTTCTACAAACTTGTCCAAGAATTTCTAAAATACAACATTCATGAGGCTCATAAATATAGTTGGGGCATCCGTGAGACCAAAAGGTACCACCATAAACTCGTAGTAACCATATCTTGTATGGAATGTAGTCTTGTGGATGTCACTTTCCACAATGCACAACTGATGGTTCCCTAACTTCAAATCTATTTTAGAGAAACTTTAGGCACCCTATAGCTAATCAAATAAGTCATCAATCCTAGCTAGCTAGTATCGTTTCCTAATAGTTACCTTATTCAATTGCCAATAATTAATGCACAATCTAAGTGATCCATCCTTCTTTTTAACAAAAATCATTGGTGCTCCCCAAGGTGACACACTAGATTAGATATGTCACTTCTCCAAAAGTTCCCCTAACTAAATCTTAAGCTCATTGAGCTCACGTGTGGTCATTTATAGGGTGCTCTAGATATGGGTTCAGTTGCTGGCACAAGATCAATATGGAAATTGACTACCCTCAATGGTGGCATGCTAGGAAACTCTAATGGAAACACATCTACAAAATCCTTTAATATTATATAGTCATTGAGGGAAGGTTCCTCCCCTACATCCTCCTCTCTATCACTAATGGTGATGGAAAATAGTTGGCACACCTTCCACATGCACCAATTAAGTTGCATGGCAGAAATCATACAGAGGGATACTGGCCTCTAAACTCTTGTAATCACCCTAGGTGTACCATGATCATCTACACAATCAATTATCTTCTATCTATAATTCATCTTGATGCTGTGGGTGCAAAGCCAATCCATGCCAAGGACTACATCATAGGAACTCAAGGGAGTAATAAACAAGTCTAATGCAATGATCATGTCTCTAATCTTAATTAGACACTCACAGATTGAGGAACCGACTAACACCCTAGCCCCTAAAGCTAACTCAACCTCTTAGTAAACATCTTGTCTAGATAGCACTAGCATACATTGCTCCACTAAAAATGGGGATATAATAGAGTTTGTAGCTCTGGACTCAAATATTATAGTAACCTCATATCCCCTAATAATACTTGTAGCCTTGATCACTATGGCCTGGTGCTTGGCTTGTTAGTTATCAACTGCTATAAACACCCTGTAAGATCTACCCATATCACCTACTATAGGCTTAGAGGTTCCTTCTCACCAACTACTTACTATGGAACCCTATGGACACTCCCTCGCAATATGACCCATACCACCACAAGCATAACATGGCCCCTAAGTCTGTATTTGAACTCCCTATGGCCTGGACTACTATTGACCCCTAGTCCTACTAGATCTACTAAAACCTCCCCTAGAGGACTATTGAGTCCTAGCTAGCTATGTATACTATGTCTATGGCCTTTGATCATGCCTGGGGCCCTGAGACTACCATTGTTTGGGCTTAGAGCCTTGGTAACCTTGTGATGACCTCTATCTAGTTTCTAGCTGCCCTATTTGTTGTGTCTGTGGGGCCTTTGAGGACCTTGTCGAGTGGCTTTGATTACCCTTCCAAAAGGGTTTCTACTATCCTAGCTATTGGGAGGGGTTTCAGTTATGGTACCTAACCTAAGATTCTCGTCTAGCATAAATGTCTTTAATAACCAATGCCATCTCAATCGCCTCTCTAAAAGTGTTAGGCAATGCTAGTTGCATTGATCCCTAGAGAGATTAGTTAAGACCATTAATGAACTGATGGATGCATAGCTTCTCATCTCTCATGTACTCCACATAAGGAAGTATCTATAAGAACCTGCTCTTATATTGGGCCACCATTAGACCCCTCTACTGAAGATCATGGAACTTCTCATCCTACCTTTGTCTAAAGTGTTGTGACAAATATCTGTCTCTGAAAGAATCCACAAAGGACTTCCGTGTGACTATCTCTATGTCTTCTCTCCCTACTATATCATCCTACTGCCAACAAGTGGAGGCATTGTCTTGTAATAGGTGTATGGCTAGTCATGCCTTCAGATTGCTCCCATGGGTATGCAATCCAAAGCACCTCTCTAAACTTTATAGCCATGCCTCCACATGTGTGTCATCGATGGTACTAGTGAATATGGGTGGCTTGAGTTGTTGTAGGTCACTAATCTCATCTCCAATATCTAAGGGTGCTCACATTAGTGCTCACTCTAATGTATGGGGTAGCTCAACTTGGTGTATTTATGCTTCCCCTTTATCCTCTGCAAGTCTAGGTGGGGGACTCCTACTCTTTTTTCTTATATTGGCCCCATGCCCCTCTACATCCTATTTTCCTCACTATGGAATGATAGGTGGTAACCTCTGTTGTACTACTATAATCAAATTATTGATAGCATTAAAACCTAATCAAGATTTGGAGATTTCCCCAGTGGGGGTCCTCCCACATCCCATCCTACCCCATCTTGGCTAGCTAGGTTTTCCCTAGAACCCTTGGTCCTCTAACAACCATTGCAGGCATCCTACAAAAATTTTGAGCTCATAGGTTAGATGTAATAGATCAAGCTCCTAGTGTCATAACCAAAAGCTCTAATAGTAGAATATCATGCCCAAAATTCAACAAGGCAAACACACAACTAAATATTAGAAAAAGAAAGATATGGTAATGTTTATAATTTAGTCATATTACTTGATGCTTAAATTGGAAGGGATTTATACTCATATTAGGTTGTGATTATACTTTATTTGTACTTTGTTATAACTAAATGTGTATAAGTTGCATTCTGCGATTATGGGTTGTGATGAAGATTCGAGCATTGCTCGACTGTTATGAATTTCCAATTATGGAGTAAAGAAATTTTCTCAACTTAATTAGTTTAAATAGTTCCTTGTAAGCTACATCTCAGTTATGGGGTAGGGTTATGATGCTATTATTCTATCACATATTTGTGTTAAACTAGTTCTAAATTGCATTAAGATTATCATTATATAAGTGTCTGATAACTTCAACATTTTAGCATAGTATTTCCTAAAATAAAACACTTAAATAAATGTTCCTAATTTAATAGAATTATATTTATATGCTTTCCTATTAAAAAATAATATCTATCTAACCATCTTTCCTACTTCAATATATTTTATGTACATGTATATAATTTTTTTTTAAAAATAAATAAAAAAATAAATAAAAATGAAACAACAACTAAGCTTCTTTTCCTAATCTATTTCCACACCCCCCCACCCTCTTAAGCCTAATTTATAACTACCTATTAAATACCTCATGATTAGTTCCTATTTAATAGCTAGCCCTTAATACCCCTTAACAAAACAAAAAAAATCCAAAAAAAAAAAACTTTAAAACATACTACCCACACCTTTCTCCTACCCCATACCTACCCCCTAATCACATTTTTTTCCTTAGGTCTATGAACTAATTCTCATGTGTCATTTTTAATTATCTATTGGATTTCTTCCTCCAATGATCATTTTTTATTCCTTCATCTGCACTTCTTTGTTCTACTTGAGATATTAGACATAGTTCTTCATTCATTTTGCTCCTTATCATTACTACCTTTTCTTTACTTCCTATTATTTGGTCAGCAGGATGATGTTTTACCATGTTCCTATTTGGAGTAGGAGTTGTTTCTCCAACTCTTATTTCAAGCACTGAGCTCTATTCTTCTCTTACATCTTCAATTTTCACATTATTCTACAAGTCATTATTAGTCTTGAGAAATAATTCATTACTTTTTTTAGTCATTCCAAAGTAATCATCTCCATTAGAGTTATAATCCATTATCTTTTCCTTGGTGCCAAATTTTTCATCAATTTTAACATTTGCACACTCTACTATAGTTTTTGTTCTATTGTTGAAACATCTGTAAGCTTTACTTTTTGATGAATAGCCAAGAAACACACCTTATCACTCCTTGGATCAAACTTACCGATATCATCTCTTTTCATGTAACATTTGCTTCAAAATATCATGATATACTTGAGTGATGATGAGTGACCAAACCATAACTCATAAGGTGTTTTGTCCATATCTTTCATAATATGCATTCTATTTAGTGTGTATACTACTGTATTGATTGTTTCTCTCTAGAAGGTCTTTGGTATGGATGAACCCACAATACTGTGTACCACTTTTGGGGGATGAAGGAAATCGCAAAATGATGAAAAATTCCCATATAGAATTTTATGTATGTTTGCCCAAATGTGCTAACTATGTTCACGCAAACATATAAGCGTGCTATGTTCGCGTGAACATATTAAGTTTAAATAAGGTATGTTCACATGAACATACCTTGCTAATATATTCATGCAAACATATTTGTAATGGCAATTTTGTGATTAAAATTCCACTTTTTCATTTGAGATCTTGATAAATTTTCCTTTTTTGTATGTTTGTGTGAACACAAATGATTATAAATGTTCGTGCAAACACATTAAATTAAATTTTTGACTGTCAAATTATTTTTCTCATATGTTTGTGCTTAATAGATTCAGGGATATGTTTTTGCATTGGTATAGTATCATTTGAATATGAGTTCTACCCACCTAGGTTCAATAGAGCCTAAAGTAGAAGAAGGGTCATGCCTTATAGTTGGCCTGTTGTCAGAAATGACATGTTGAAAATGGGAGTTAGCTACCCTTAGATATGTCAGTTTCTCAGTGGGATAATTGAAAACCCTCCAGTGTTTTCAAACACCAACAAAATGGTGACTCTACAGGGGAGTTGTATTTAGAAAGAACCAAATCTCTGGTATGAAATAGATTGGATATAGTATATATATAGCAATAGGTGTTTCTTATTTCCTTGCTAAAGTTTCATGTTCCCTAGTTAAGCTTTATTCATAATCTGTAGTATGTTGTAAAATTGAATGAAAATTGTGTTCTATGATTGTTATAAGTCTATCTTCAATTAGTTCAGTCTTTGCAAGTGCTATTGAGAAAGTTTCAGAGTCAAAAATTGATTTATAAAGTATATTTTCTTTTCAAGGTGTTAGTGATCTGCAAGTTTCTCCTACATTGAAGGTCTGGTTCAGATTTGTCAAGTGACAAATTATGTTTTATTTCTCACAAAGTGTGAGTGGCGACTCTCAAATCTCTATACCAGTTTGTTCCTAGTTGATTTCATTGCAAAATTTTGAAGGACTTTCAGTTGTATGAGTAGATCTGAAGTTTTAGGTAGTTTCTTGAAAAGGAATTTTAAACTCTCGATAAGTTTTAAGTGTTGTTTGCAATCCACTGTTATAAGAAATTGAAGTGGAAAAAGTGAATCATAGTAGTGATCTCTTTATCCTCTTGAAAGGAGGTGGCAGCTCTACAAAGTTTGATTAGTGGTGTAAAGAATTTCAATCTTGCAACTATGCAAAATCAACAAATCAAAGTTCACCATCAACACTTGAGGTATTTTGGTTTTCATGTTTTCTTTTCATGGAAGTCAAATGTTAAAAACACGGTTGCTTCTATGAAGTGATTTTCAGCACTAGAAAGAAGAGGTAGAAAATTTTATTTTATAATGGAGTCAGCTCTCAAATCTGAGATTAGTTTGCCAAATTTTGAGAGTTTAGAAACTATGAATAATAACATTGCTATGTTGAATAGACTGGTTTACAAAAGGATTGTCCATCTTATAAGAATTGAGGTAGAAAATACTCAAGTTTTAAGTGTTGAACAATGTTATTTAAGGTTTAAGTCAGAAATCAGTAAGATGCCTTTTCATTGTAGACCTAAGGAATCTTCCCTGCCAAGTGTTTTCCTTGATGTTCTAGTGCCTGATTCAGTCAATTGACCAACACCTACAAGATTACAAAGAACTTTACAAATTGAAAGATTCATTGAGGAGATGAAAAATGATGATTATGGATTTCATGTTATGTCTTTTGATGATAATGAGTGTGCTAAAAGCCAAGGTAGTGATGAATATAATGAGTCCGTAGAGCAAGATAATTTCTCTTTTGAATGTGAAGAGGTGGATTCAAATGTTAATGAATAAGGTAATTGCAATCAGCATAATGAAGATGCATATGAAAGTGAAAATAAATTTTGTTATAGTGAATATGAAGTTGAAGATATTTGTAACAGTAGTAAGGGTAATGATTGCTATGATAAGAATGAATGTTGTAAAAATTCTATTTTTCTAGATTATTATACTAATGATCTTGCTGTTGTGAGTTCTTCATGCTATCCAGATGACAATCATAGCTGGGAGAAGATTTGTGAGGCAGTCTTCTTGGGCCCTGATGAAATCTTTGATTTGTTGGCTCGTGATTTTGAAAAGCAAGTAAGTGTTTCGAAGGATCTTCATATTTTCCATCATAATGTTTCTTCATTTAGTCAAGTTACTTCCCTAAAGTTTGATGTAGATAGAGATGTGGAATCCGAACAACCCTTATCAAATTTTGAAGATGTAGATGACAATACCTCAAATGCCTCTGCACATGATGATTTGCTGGATGTAGAGAATGTTAATGAAGGGAAGGTTAATGTTGTTTCAGATTCTTTTTATATTGATCTTGCTAAACATTGTTTTGATGTTTCATATGATGAAGAGGAAAATAGTGAATATTTTCAATCAGATTATAAATTTTCTTTATATGCTAATAAGTCTTGTAAAGATAAGTTCAAGGTTTATTCTAACATTCAGTTAGAGGAAGAAAATGATAGTGATCAGCATAGTTTAGATCAACACTTTCAAAATGAGTTTTCATGTTTGGTAACTAATCAGTTGTTTGAAGAATGTGAAGAGGTTTCAGCAAAGAATAAATCTTATTTAGTGAATGACATGGTTGCAAGTAGGCAACAATTATATTTCACATATTCTTCACAACCAGAGACACAAGGTGAGTTGCAAGTTTTTGGTACATGCAACTTGGTCAATGATGTAGATTATGAAGTTTTTTTGTTTCGATCAGCATGCATGAATCATCATTAGATTTTGATTCTTAGTTCAGTTTGTGTACTTATGAGCATGCTGATTTTTTTTCTCATAATGAGCATAAGGTAGAGGCTAATGGTGATGTATGTGTGCATTATGAAAATGAAGGAAGTTGTTTCATTTTGCCAAGTAATTTGTTTCAATACGTTGAAGTGTTGGGTGAAACAAATGAGGATGAGATTTTTAGTTTGCCTCAGAAGAATGTAAATGAAAATCATGTATATGATAGAGGTTAAAGGTTCTTAAACTTTGCAGTGGCCTAGGGCCATCTCTTGTACATAGTAATGTAGGTTTCCTTGTTTTCAATAAAGTTGTTTGAGAGAAAGTTTTGAATTTTTGGAATGGTCTAATTCTCCCAGAGATCTAGAATCTTTCCATGCCCGTAGGGGGCATGCATTCTCAGATAGAGCCACTGTTGGTGTTCAAAATTGTGTTTTCATTTTGAGTGACCATTCCAAATTTTGAGTAGTTTCAAGCCCCTTTGAAGGATTTTCAGGCCTATGTCCCTGGCTATAGATTTTAATACTTAAAGGTGTTTTATGTTTCTAACACCCTTCATTCAACCTATGTATGTGTTCTATAATGACAGATTGACATTTCAAACCATTCGGTGATGTCTCATTTTGAGTTGTTTTAGTTCTGCAATTTTACCCCAAGTGTCAAATAGCGACAGAGAGCCTAGTATACCTTTGAGTATCTTATACCCAGTTATGTTTCATGGCTCGCCATTTTGAGGATGTTTAGTATGCATATCAAAGAACCTATGTTTCAAGTTTCAATTTTTTTAAAATTTTTTTATCTAGGTTTCGAACCCCTCAAAGTTGGTTAGTTATCATTGTTGTAAATTTGCATATTCCATAATTTCGGGTAGCCCTGTTTGATAGATTATAACTTTTGACTAGTTGACCCAAGTAAGAAAATTCCTTTTGCATCGTGTTCTAGATGTTAGACACTTCATATGTTCCAGTTTTGAGATCATGAAGAATCCATTTGGTCAGTTCGCTAACATGATTAAAAACCTAGTTTACATTGTTTTGTTATGGCTAAGGTATTTAGATTGATCTGTACCCTTGTTCAGCATGTTATAACTTTGATCTCATGATTGGAAAGCCTAAATAAATTGTACCATCCCATTTTGTCCTAGAAATTCTTGAAGTATGATAGTTCTCAAGTCATGACGAATCCATCTGCATACTTTCTTATGTCTGACCGTTTACCAAAAATCACTTTTTGACACATTTCCCAGTTAAAATTTCCAAGTACCTATTTTCAAAAATTCACCAAATGCATCCTATGAGTCCTCATGAGCCCAAACCATAGAATTATTTTCTCCTCATGGCAAAGAACCTATACCCTAGTTTTCAGAACCCTGAGTGATCAATAACTCTGTTTATAATGCTGAACCTGAGCCCAGTTTATGTTTTCTAACATTGTTTGTCTACAAGGTAATTGAAGTATGGTCGGCAATTAAAATATTTTTACTAGAAAATTTTCATGGGCTAAGAATTTGCAGTATGATAGAGTGTGCAGGATTGAACACTCATGCAGATTTTTATGGCCTGGTTACTTGATTGAGTTAGTTTTTACGACCACTTGGTGGGCCTCTAGACACAAATTTCACACTAGTGTGAAAATGATTAAAATGGAATTTTAAAGTGATGTTCCAGTGATTGTTCTAATTCCAATCATTAGATTGCAATCATGGGATAAATATGAGGATGATAGTTGTTTGAAAGACAAAATTTTTAGCCAGACCTGCTTTGGGGTCTGACTAAATTCTTCAAGCATGGGTTATTATTAATATCAACTAAATGTTATCATGATTCAAATTATTTGAATGCATGATCATAGTTCTCAAAAGGAACAAAACTTGCAAATAATTTGAAACACCCACTGTCAAGCAATGCACATTCTCGTAAATGATGAGTAAATCTACAAGCACAATGAAGCCTTTTTTTGTTGTGAGATTGAACATTGAATTAAGGGAAAGATTGCATAAAGGCTACTCTCTCCCACATTGTAGTCTCAATTTGAAAGTTGTAGTTGAGAGGTAGTTTTTAGCATGGAAGATGTGCTCCATGTCTAGAGAAAATAAAGAGTACAACAACAAGCATCCACAGAGGAAGAACCAGTCCATGTTTTTAGTAGAATGTATAGATATGTTGGTGAAACAAAGCTCAAGGAAGCATGTATCCATGTTTTTGAAGCCCACAACTTCCTCCAGCAATAGTATCACATTTTTTTGAAGGGGGCAGTTTCATTTTAAATGACCATGTGCATAAGAAATGACCATCACTATGAAGAGTCTACAAATTCATGGCAAAAAATGACCAACAGGTAGGGATATCTACATAAAAATGAAGCTCCATTGTGGATCTATCAATCACAAGGTTAGAGCTCCATGTAAGAATGAGCAACTCATGTCAAAGGAGCTGGAATAGCTCACACATATGCAGCAGAAGAAATCAACATCTATAGGGGAGTTGAGGAAAACGTAGCAGGTATTATCCCACATTGGTTGGGATTTGTTGTTTCTAATGTTTAAATACATGGACAGTCAAATGGTATGTTGTCTTTAAGACAAACCTCTTTGTGGAAGCCAAACTTGCATGTGAGTCCTAGTCCAATGTGGAGGTACGAGGCATAAGTTTTGAAGAAACAAACATGTATACCTATGGTGATGTCAGTAGGAATGGGCAACTGAAAAATTCAAAAATTCGATGCCTCGCTACTTCACTAGCTGGGAAATCTTGGAAAATCTTGCTAGCGACATAGCGAGGTCACCAGAAAACTCAAGAATCTAGCAAGAGTCAAATTAGTGTCATATGTCCCACTTGGTTACGGATCAATGAATCAACATGTGATAAGTGGCAATATGTGTGAGTAGGAAATTATGTGGCAAGATTGCAGATAGAGGAAGGAGATATGTGCCACATGGATGATCTGACAATCATCGCTATCTCACCAAGTGAAAATGGTCACTAGTTAGCCATAGCGAGATAGTGATGCTGATGTGGTGTGGGTGACTTGGCACAGTGAGGTGGCAGAAAAGAGGACTAGTTAAAATGTGCCACATGGCATTCGGTCAAAGGAAGTTTAACCCTAGTAGAAAATGAGGGCAAATTTGAGAATTTTCAAATTTTAATATTTTATTATTATTTTTCCTCAAATCCACGTGCAAGTCTTTTAAATCAATGTCCAAACTTTAATATAGTTTGAACTTTATGTAAGTTTAAATTTGTGCAAAATACATGTTAAGCTATGAATGAGAGCTTAAAACTTTAGAGGGCTGTAACCTGGGAATTTTTTATCAAAAATTGGCACTCCAATATACTATCGAAACTGAGAGAATCCAAATTTTTTGAATTTGAAGTTGGTTCTTGCACAAGTATTCATCAGTTCGTGATATAGGTTAGTTTGTGATTTCTAGGGCATTGGTAGTAAAACATGCATATTTGATAATAGAGCATCAAAATTGGTTAGAGAATAGTTCTATGGGATTTTTGAGATCCAAATGTGAAAAAAATCATCCTTAAACCATTTTCTTGCATTCTAGAAGTTACATTTCAACTGATTTTCACTTTTTACCATTAATTCATTTTAACGTCATAATCAGTTGTGATCTTTCATCATGAAATCTCTGAGATATTTGATGCCTCTGAAAGCAAATTGAAAAGGGATATGATATGTAGTTAAAGAGAGAGGGTAGAAAGAGGCTTTTCATCTTCTTGGGAAGGATTTTTGAGTGGACACATGTCATCTTTACAACAGATCTGAGTTCTCACTTCCTGCTATATTATTCCCTTTCTTTCTCATTATAAGGGTTCCAGTTTCTGGGAAGAAAAAACCACTCACTACTATGATACCAGGTCTTGTTTCTAGTTTTTGATGTGTTCCCATAACCGTGACACCATATTTTTCAGCAGAATTCTCTTGTATGAATAGTAGTAGAAGGATAATATAGATAGTTCAGATTTGTTAGGTGTTTTTTGTGTTTTCATTTTGATGCATATGAATGTATAGTTTCAAGCAAGCTAATATAAAGAGCAGATGATTGAGTTTCAATTGAATCTCATCTCCATTCTTAGTGAGTTGTAATGTTTTTTGACCTTTGAACAAAGAGCCTAGGTCATAGTTGTAGTCCCTTAAGGTTGTATGTTATTTCATTGTCGATGATAATTCAAGGAATTGTGTAAATGCTTCATAGAAATCAACAGGGTTGCAGATTTATTGAGGATATCATGTAAGAATGAGATTCAGATTGAACATGGATGTCTATTTACAAGGTGAATGGATAGATCATATATCTGAAGATGCAAATATGTCTCAGATATCCATGTGTGTTTTTGATTCATAGATTTTCCTAATGGTTGAGGCACTAATCAGTTACAAGGTCACTTAGTTCTTGCTGGTGCATATTAGGGGTTTTACTAAAATCAACATTATTAATCAAACATTATTTCCCTTTCATGTTGAAGAACCTAAATGTTTAACCCTCACTCAGCTTATGAGATTCATAGCTTTCCATTTAGCTACTATAGATCTATGTCATTTCATGAGTCATTAGGAGATATAAGGATTCTCATCTGCTTAATAGATTCGGGGATATGTTTTTGCACTAGTACAATATCATTTGAATCTAAGTTCTACCCGCTTAGGTTCAGCAAAGCCTAAAGTAGAAGAAGGGTCATGCCTTATAGTTGGCCTGTTGTCAGAAATGGCATTTTGAAAATGGGAGTTAGCTGCCCCTAGATATGTCAGTTTCTCAATGGGATAATTGAAAACCCTCCAGCATTTTCAAACACCAACAGGTTCATTGCTAATTTAGCATCAACCAAATTCAACACCTCAGGAAAATTAATAAATTAGGTCAATTTTTTTTTTAAAAATATGTAGGAACTAGCTTATTGAGACGCCTTTGTATTCAAAAAAAAAAAGCTTAATGATAAATTGACTTCAAATTATCTGTGTCAAACAGAATGTATGTCTGAATTATGATTCGTGTCACTTCAAAACTTCATAAACTATACAATATTCAACCAAAATGAATCAAACAAAATGCATCCTCTAGATATTGATGTTAGGAATCTAACACTAAAAGAATTATGTCATTATCATTTCTAGAAAAAAGTTATGTGTGTCAAACAGACTGTAATTCTTTAAAAATATTGAATTTTACTATGTACCACTTTTGGAAGGAGATGAAAAAATTAACCTAAATAATTTTATTTTTTTTAGATTAAAAAATATGGTTACAAAGTAGGAACAGAGTACTCAAAATCATTAGTTTATGTCATCTTGAAATTATTTATAGTTTTCAAGATATAGTCAGTTGAACATGACGTTTGTTGCAAAAATATTGATTTCAATGTCAAAATTGGTCAAAAAGTAGAACCATTATTGTGGGATCACCCGTACATCATTCTCAAATAACATAGCCCTTGTTGATTTAACAACTAATTTGTTTCTTCTTTCAGCAATTCCATTTTGCTTAAGTGTATGGGGTGAAGATAGTTGTCTTCTGATACCATGCTCTTCACAATAGATATTGAATTCTCTAGAGGTGAATTCTCCTTCTCTATCTAATCATAAGCTCTTAATTTTGACTACAGATTCATTCTCAACTTTGTTCTTAAATATCTTGAATTTCTCAAATGCTTCTGATTTTTCTTTAAGAAAAGATACCCACATTGTTTTAGTGAAATCATCAACAAAAATCATAAAGTACCTTTCTCCATAGTATCCTCTTGTTCTTACAGGAGCACTCAGATCTATATGAATTAGTTCCAGCTTTTGTGTAGTACAAAACTACTTTCTAGGAAATGAGACTCTCTTTTTTTTAGCCAAAATACATTCCTTACAAATAGTATCAGTGGGATCTTGGGTAAATCTCTTATACCAAGTGTATTACTGGCCTTCACAATGTTATAAAAGTTAATGTTACAAAATCTTCTATGCCATAGCCAACTTTTTTCAATCTTAGCTACCAAAAGTGTTATTTTAGTGGAGTTTAATTGAAATACATTACCTCTAGTTTGTGTGTCAATCCCAAGTAGTTTTCCTTCCTTGTTTTTGATAATGCATGCATTATTACCAAATTGCAGTTGGTAACCTTTGTCCATAAGTTGTCCAACACTCAACAGATTACTTTAGTCCATCATTAAAGTAAACATCATCAGTGTGTTTTTTACCATCAAGTGTGATAGATCCAATTCCTGTAATATGACAGGCTACATTATTCCCTACTCTGACAATTCCTCCATCATGGCTTCTAAATTTGACAAACTTGCTCATATCACTAGTCATGTGATGTGAACAACCATTATCAATGATCTAATCTTTCTTTTCAACTTATGAGATTAGCACAATTTCTTCTCTGATCTCTCTATTAAGATCATTGTCTTTTATAGCTAAAAACCCTAATTCATCTTCACTCATGTTTTGATCATATTCCTCTTCTTCTTCATCTTCATTAGCATATAAACACATTCTAGGTCTTCTAAACTTGAGCCTTCCCTTATACTTTCTTTCTCTTTTAGGACACTTAGATGCATAAGGACCATATTCATTGCATGTCCAACATTTGAAGATATTCTTAGCGTCTCTTTCTCTTTCCACAAGAAGAGCTACTCCCTCTTGGATCTTTTCTTCAATGGACTTGTTGTTGATGGCAATGACTCCCAATGCTTTTGTGCTCCTTGATAAATTAGGTCTGATATTTAGTGCACTAAATGTTGTCTCAACTTTTTGAATTCTCTAGACTATTTTAGATCAAATTATGCAACTTCCACTCTACCAAGCAATATTTCTTTGGTGAAATTAGTAGTGTAGGGTATCATTAGCTGAATCATTTGCACTACTATTTTGAAAGGTGTTATCAGACTTTCAAAATCTTCCATATCACTTCATCATCAAATTTCTTTTCATCATGAGATGTAATTCCTACAACAATCTCAAATATTCTCAGAACATAACTTCTTATAGATTCATCTTCCATCATTCTAGCATCTTGAAAAGTGCAATACAAATTTTTCAATCTAACTCTTTTTTCATGTGTATCACCCTCATAATTAGCCTCTAAAGTTTTCCAAATTTCATGAGATGTTTTGAGTATTTCTACCTGACTGCACTCACTTTCAGGTAACACTGACAATATTGCTTCTCTTGGTCTTATGTTGCACATAAAGACTTCTCTCTATTCCTTGATACAAGTTTCAAGATTGTCTTCTACAATATTTTTAGATATCTTGGTTACAAGAAAATATCCTAGACTCATGTACAAGAGATGAGTCTTCATTTTATCCTTACAGCTATCATAGTTTGTGCCATCAAATCTAGGACTTTCCTTTTAGTAAAGATTCACCATGGATCTCCCAAAGTTGTTCAACTTCACTTTAATGACTTGAAGCTCTAATACCAATTGTTAGAAATAGTAGATCACCAATATAACTAAGAGAGCGAGGGGGTGCGGGGTGGTGAATCAATTATATATTAATCTTGAGAAATTCTAAAATATTCAACCAAGTAAACAAGAATCATAAAGAAATGTGGATACATAATTACACTAGATATTTTGACTAGGGAAACCCTTGACCAAAGGGAAAACCCTAGTGGGAATGATGCCCACAAAATAATTTAGTAATCTAAATATTTCTTGTTAGAGGATGGACCTTGTTAGGATTCTATTACAACACTTAGTACAATAAGTCCCTATTAGGAGACTTTGAATCCCTATTACGAGATTCCAACCCTATTAGGAGTTGTAGAAGGCAGCTAAACCCACTGTCCAAACAACTTCAGGATTAGATCAATGAACCCACTATCCAATTGATCTTGATAATATTCCTTTTAGAATAATAGATAATCTTTCCCTTCTTCCTTTCTCTAGTACATCAGACTTCTTCACCTTCAAATCATGCAATTAGATCTGAAACTTTGAACCCGTCAATAGTAACCCTTGAAGTCACACATTAGTAGATTACTCTACTCCTCTACTTCACAATTTTCAAGTCTTCTCTACTTATTAGTTTCCAATGATGATGTCTAAAACTTGGAAAAAATATTTCCTTTATACCATTCTCAGTATTAATTCCTTAAGTCAGCTTCGTACTTTATTATAAGTTAATTAAATGAAATACAGATTTAATTATAGTTGTTGGTTCACAGTTATACAAAACTTTTACATATGTGACTTCCATTCCTATACACTTGCTAACATCATCAATGGTCAGTGTGCTACCTCTAGTTAACTAAACAAACCTTCATTTGAAATACAATGTGCTATATTGATCATATAATAGAAAAAGTTTTCTCAATACTCTATTTCCTTGTAGTTCTCTGTAAATAATCAATAACTTCTATATGATGTTGATTTAGGTTCTACTCAATTTCCCACATGTCACATACATGTTGTAGTATATGTCAGTAACAACACATAAGAAGATACCCAATGTATTGTCCTTAATGCAAGAATCACAGTCTACTACTCTACCAGTGTTCACTAACTTATTACTATGTTTTCATTGTTGCAAATGATTGAATAAGAATGATGGAACTAGAAAAGAATGTTTTCAATCATTTTTTTGTCATTGATGTCAAACTTGCTACTTGCAAGAATGACAATTCTTTTAGTGATCCAAATACTATCAATTGGTTGATTGAGAAGGAGGTGGCAATCAATAAGATGTAAGTAGAGTACCTAGAGAAAGGTTGAAGTTATGATGTTGTAATGAAGTACAAGGATCAGCTAAGCCATTGATGAAATAGTTTATTGTTGACATATTCTAAGACACATATAATAGACACATTAAAAAATATCAAAGATGTAAGGGTTTAGCTATGTTATTTGTCACAGTCTAACTAAGTTCATAAGAGAATGCCAAGCAAGCTAGTTAGTACTGAACAGATTCTTAGTTGAAGCTGAGCAAGGTCACTTTTAGAGTGTGCCGAGTAAATATCAAGTGCCGAGCAAAAAAAAACTGCCAAGTAAATATCAAGTTTCGAGTAAATATCAAGTGCTGAGTAAACATCAAGTGCCAAGCTAGAAACAGGAGCTAAGTAAAGATATAGATGTCGAGCAGGATACAAGTGCTGAGTAACATAGAACAAGCTAAGTATCAGTAAACCAATAATGCTGAGTTGCTACATTATTTTGAAATCAAAGATTTGCCAAATCTTAGCAGACAAGGTTGTTACCTAGAAGTTTTTAAACTAGATAGAGGATAAGAGTGATGAGCTAGTGGCACAGAACACCATGTACAAAGGTTTTTAGCGAAGACAATTGGATGCTAGACAAGGTTTCTAGATGAAGAAGAAATATGGGGTAGATACATTGTATCCTACCTAATCCATCGAAACCCTAAAATTGGAGAGGGAGAATTGAGCGGAAAAGATATTTCAGATTTCTATTTAAGAAGTCATAAGGTCATGAAGCAGTAGTGTGGTGTTGAGAAAGTATGAAAGCATGAGCTACTGAAGAAAAGTGCTAAGGAGAAAGAGAGCAAAGAATACTATGTTTCACTGGATGACCATAGATATGATTGCATTGGTATGATGAGTAAAGAAGACTCAAGGAAACAAAGCTTGAGAGGAAGACAAGCTAACAGAACTAAAGTGATTAAAAGCCAAGCAAAGGATTGAACTGAAGTGTGATTTGTAATCTGCAAGTTATGTTGTAAGTTGTATAAGATCAAAGCCATTATTGTTACTTTCTAGCAATTGTAACAGTTAAGATAAATCCTATGGACTTAGGTTGGTTTAATAGCCATGTTGTAAATCCTTTAATAGGGTGACAGTCCAAGTGAATGTTCCAAAGTCCTTTAACTAGGCCCATTCTTAATAGTTTGGTGAAATTCTCTAACAAGGTCACATTTAATAATGTGTTGTAGCCTTTAACAGGGTAGGCTTTTCATAGGGTAGACCATAAGAAGTGGTTAAAATCAATTGTGCAGTTATTTTGTGGGTATCATCCCCACCCCAGTTTTCCCTTCTTATTCTTGGAGGGTTTCTGGGTTATCAAATTCTTAGTTTTATGGTGTGATGCATGTTTACTTTTCTTAGTTGTTTCAATATTTAAATTGCATGCATGACAAGTTTAGTTATGCACCATTAAGGATTTGTAGAGAAAAGAGAAATTTTTTTATTATGGCATTTGGACCTTGAATAACTGATTCACCCCCCTATCAGTTATTCTAAAGAATTATAACAATTGGTATCAGAGCCTTGGCTACTAATTTAGTTTAAAAGGACCAGAAGCATAAAAGATCAAAATGCCTAAGAGAGAAGCTCCCAAGCTCAACAAAGACAACTTTGTTGCTTGGCAAAGCTTGATGAAGCTACATCTTGGATCCATAGGAGATTATGCCCAAAATTCAATTGATACTAAACATGTTGATCCAACTGGTGCTCCTACTACAAAAGATTTAAAAAATAAACAGGAACACAATCAAACAATGCTGGAGATTGCTTCTACACTCAACTAGGCTGAATTTGATGATATCAAAGGATGTGACACTACATTCAAGATGTGGAAGGCCCTATCTGACATTTATGGAGGAGATCAAAATTTCCAAAGAGCAAAAAGAGAAAGTATCAGAGCGAAGTTTGATGATATGAAAATGGAAGAAGGTGAGAATGTTGTTTAGTATGCTGCTAGAATAAAGGAAGTAGTAAGTGCAATAAGATGCTTGAATGGCCAATTAGATGATGATACTATTAATAGTAAGTTTTTAAGAACCTTGCTCCCTATCTATGCTATTAGAGTATCAGCTATACAAGAGCTAAGATGTGTGCCAGGAAAAAATCTAAGTTTTGAAGGCATAGTAGGTAGACTCACTGCATTTGAGTTATCTAACTTTGACAACTACAGACCTGAGAATGTTGAATCTACTTTCAAAGACAAGCTATCATTAAAAGATGCTGATAAGGTGAAATCAAAGAAAGAAAGAAGAAAGATGAAATATGTATCGAGTGACAGTAGCACTGATGAAGAAGATGTGGAACAATTGGAAGCACTACTAGCTAAAAAATTTCACAAAGGCAAAGGAAGATTCAAAGGTAAGATTCCTATCATTTTTTTTAATTGCAATGAAGTAGGACATATTGCTGCAAGGTTTACACAAAAAAAGGAATACAAGGAAGGCAAAAAATACAAAAATAGAAGAGAAGATGATAAGAGAGATTACAAAGACAAAGGCAAGAAGTGCTATATTGCTGAAGAGGATTCTGATGATAATGATGATGAAGTTGTTTATGTGGCCATGAAGGACCAATCTAATGAAGAAGAGCCAATGACACTAGTAACATGCATGAAAAATAATGATAAATAGATCATAGATAGTGGATGCTCACATCACATGATAGGAGACAAAAGTAAGTTTGTTAACTTTACCCAATATGATGGAAATTGTGTTAGATTTGGTAATGATGCTCCATGTCAAGTCAAAAGAAAAGGTTCCATTAACCTTATAGAACAAATTTCATGTGATAATGCATACTATGTTGAAGGACTAAACTACAATTTGCTAAGTGTCTCATAGCTAGGCAATGCAGGTTGCAAAGTAGAATTTGGAAATAAAATTGCAAAGATCTATGCTACTGATGGTAGACTGATAGGAAAAGGAGATCAAAAAAGAAGTAATCTATTTTATCTTGATCTAGAAAATACATCTTGTCTTGTTGCAAAATTTGATGATGTATGGTTATGGCATAGAAGGCTATGTCATGTCAACTTTGATAATCTAGTCAATATCAGTAAAATGAAGAAAGTCAGAGGTTTACCCAAACTGAAGAAACTTGACAATATCATGTGTAAACAATGTCAGCTAGGAAACATGACCACGTCATGTTTCAAAAGTAAAAACTATACATTTGAAGAAGTACTTGAGTTAGTCCATACTAACTTATGTGGTCCAATGGAAGTAAAAAGTTACAAAGGAGACAAATATATAATGTTGTTTGTTGATGATTATTCCAGGATGATGACTGTTATGTTTTTAAAGCAAAAATTTGATGCTTTTCAAATATTTAAGTGGTATGTGGCTAGAGTTGAAAAGGAAACAAGAAAAAGTTTGAAATGCCTGAGATCAGATAGAGGTGGTGAATTTACATCAAATGAATTCGAGATATTCTGCAATCACAAAGGAATCAAGAGACAAACATCAGCCCCAAGAACTCCCCCATAAAATGGAATTGCTAAAAGAAGAAATAGATATGTGATTGACTATGCCAAAACATTAATGATGGAAAAGACTATTGCTCTAAAATATTGGAGAGAAGCTATAAGTGTCGTTGTTCATACACTAAATCGAGTACAAGTCAAGAAAGGTACAAATGCAATACCTTTTGAATTATGGTATGGTCACTCACCCAATGTAAAGCATTTCAAAGTATTTGGCTGCAAATGTTTTATCCTTAAAGATGCTAGAAATGGAAAATTTGATGCAAAAAGTGATGAAGGCATATTCCTTGGTTACTCCACTAGAAGTAAAGTGTACAAATGTTTAAATACTAACACTGACAAAATTGTGGAAAGTGCAAATGTAAACTTTGATGAGCATGCAGATGTCCAAGTTGAAAAAATAAAGAAAATGGATGACTATAGAACCTTTGTGTACTCTTATGAAGGAATGCCTATTGAAAAAGATACCATCAATCAAACTGGGATTCAACAACAAGTTTTAGTTTCAGTCGACTCACAACCAGTGAATGCCGAGTTGCATTCAGAAGCTAAGTTGTAGAATGAATAAAATGCTCATTCTGACTCTGAAATCAGTACACATGATAGAAATGTAGAGCTACTTGACAATGAAGTGAATAGCGATCCTGAATCTGAAAGATCAAATATGGAAACAAGGACAGAACCAAGATTGTTCAAATATGTGAAGAGGCATCACCCTGCTAAATAGATAATTGGTAACAAAAATGCAAGACCAATGACAAGGAATAAACTAAGAAATGAATCATGTCTACTAAGAAAAATTGAACCTAAGATAGTGTATGATGCATTACAAGATGGTGACTAGTATAAAGCTATGGAAGAGAAAATTGATCAAATTAAGAAGAACAAAACCTGGAGTTTAGTTCCCAAACTAGTTGATATAAATGTGATTGGTACCAAATGGGTATTCAGAAACAAGCTAGATGAGAATGGAGAAATTACCAGAAGCAAAGCTAGACTAGTATGTAAAGGTTATGCTCAAGAAGAAGGATTAGACTATGGGGAAACATTTGCCTCTGTTACAGGAATGGAAGGAGTAAGAACTTTACTTTCATATACTATATATAAAGGTTTTAAATTCTATTAGATGGATGTAAAGTCTGCTTTTCTAAATGGTATATTAGAAGAGGAATTCTACATTGAACAACTAGATGGTTTTGTTGATGAAAACAACAAACATATGGTTTGTAAACTACATAAAGCACTCTATGGTCTGAAACAAGCACCTAGAGCATGGTATGAGAGACTTCACAAGTATCTAGTGCAAATTGGATTTGAAAGAACTGTTGACAACAACAACATGTACATCAAATCAGAAGAAGGTAAGGACATTATTGTATTTGAAATCTTTGTAGATGACATAGTGTTTGGAGGAAAGGAAGTGCTTTGAAAAATTTTTGCTGACAAAATGAAACATGAATTTGAAATGTCTATGTTTGGAGAAATCAAATTCTTTGTTGGTTTACAAGTACATTAGCTAAAACATGGTATATTTATGACATAATCAAAGTACATCAAAGAGATACTTAAAACATTTGGATTAGAAGATTCCAAACTTGTCAGCACACCAATGGCAATAGGACATAAGCTATCCAAAAATGATGTATCAGCTGAAGTTAATCAACAAATGTATAGATCCATGATTGGAAAACTACAATATGTTGTACATAGCAGACCAGACATCACACTAGCAGTTGGAATAGTGGCTAGATTCTCTACTAATCCCAAAGAGAACCATCTCAAAGCAATAAAAATAATAATGAGATATCTTAAAGGAACTGATGAATTTGGTCTATATTATAAAAAGAATGAAAAGTTTGAGCTCAATGCATACACAGATGTAGATTGGGGAGGTAACATTGATGACAAAAAAAGTACAAGTGGAGAAGCACTATTTTTAGGAAAAGGATTAGTTACTTGGACTAGCAAGAAGCAAACAAGCACATCTCAGTCCACTACAGAATCAAAATACATGGGAGCAGAAGTCAATTGCACAAACATTGTGTGGCTCACACATTTATTGAAAGGAATAAAAGAAGAGGTAACCAAACCTGTGATATTGTATTGTGATAACACAAGTGCTATAAACATATCCAAGAATCTAGTAATGCATGCAAAAACCAAGCATATTGCAATCAAGTATCACTATGTCAGAGAACTAATAGAAGACAAACAAGTGAAGATGGAGTATATTCACATAAAGGATAAAATTGCAAATATCTTCACCAAACCATTGCCCAAGGATGCTTATGGATATCTAAGAGGAAAATTGGGGGTAATGCCCCTAACTCAAGAAGTTTAAAGCAACAAAGACACTACCATGCATCAACAAGAGTAGACCATTGAAATATTAGAAGAGTGATGTAGAGGATGATAGTAGAAACAAGAAACTCCAAATCAGTCACAAGCATGGTGACAGAGGGAGAAACTATGAGATGCAAAGCCTATATTTCACATGTTAAAGATGCTACATCTTTGAAATTTATGTCAAAGAGGGAGATATGAAGAAACTAATCAAAATAAACAAAATGAGAGAGAGATACTCATGAAGGAGATATATATGAAAGAGGGAGACTTATGAGAAACAGAAAGTGGCAGAAAAATGTATGTAATTTTGATGGTAACTAAGTTGATCAAATGATCAATTTGGTTTGCCATCAATGCCAAAGAGGGAGATTGTTGCAAATGATTGAATAAGAATGATGGAACTAGCAAAGAATGTTTTCAATCATTGTTTTGTCATTGATGTCAAACTTGCTACTTACAGGAATGAAAACTGTTTTAGTGATCCAAATACTATCAATTGGTTGATTGACAAGGAGGTGGCAATCAATAAGATGTAACTATAGTACCTAGAGAAAGGTTGAAGTTATGATGTTGTAATGAAGTACAAGGATCAGCTAAGCCATTAATGAAATAGTGTATTGTTGACATATTCTAAGACACATATAATAGACATATTAAAACATATCAAAGATGTAAGGGTTTAGCTATGCTATTTGTGACAGCCTAACTAAGTTCATAAGAGAATGTTGAGCAAGCTAGTTAGTGCCGAATAGATTCTTAGTTGAAGCCAAGCAAGTTCACTTTTAGAGTGTGCCGAGTAAATATCAAGTGTGGAGTAAACATCAAGTGTCGAGAAAGAAATAGGTGGCGAGTAAAGATATAGATGCCAAGTAGGATACAAGTGTTGAACAAGCTGAGTATCAGTAAACCAATAATGCCGAGTTGCTGGATGATTTTGAAATTGAAGATTCGCCAAATCTGACCTGACAAGGTTATTACCTAGAAGTTTGTAAACCAAATAAAAGATAAGAGTGATGAGCTAGTGGTACAGAACACCATGTAAAAAGGTTTTTAGCAAATACAACTGGATGCTAGACAAAGTTTCTAGATGAAGAAGAAATATGGGGTAGATACATTGTATCCTACCTAATCTATTGAAACCCTAAAATTGGATAGGGAGAATTGAGCAGGAAAGATATTTCAGATTTTTATTTAAGAATTCATAATGTCATGAAGTAGTAGTGTGGTGGTGAGAAAGTATGAAAGCATGAGTTGCTGAAGAAAAGTGCTAAGGAGAAAGAGAGCAAAGAATACTCTGTTTCGCTGGATGACCACATATATGATTGCATTGGTATGATGAGTAATGAAGACTCAAGGAAACAAAGCTTGAGAGGAAGACAAGCTAATAGAATTGAAGTGATTGAAAGCCAAGCAAAGGATTGAACTGAAGTGTGATATGTAATCTGCAAGTTATATCAGATCAAAGCCATTGTTGTTACTTTTCTAGCAATTGTAATAGTTAAGATAAATCCTATGGACTTAGGTTGGTTTAATAGCCATGTTGAAAATCCTTTAACAGAGTGACATTCCAAGTGAATGTTCCAAAGTCCTTTATGCAGGCCCATTCCTAAAAGTTTGATGAAATCCTCTAACAAGGTCACATTTAACAATGAGTTGTAGCCTTTAATAGGGCAGGCTTTTCACAGGGCAGACCATCACAAGTGGTTAAAATCAATTGTGCAGTTATTTTGTGGGTAACATCCCCACCCCAGTTTTACCTTCTTATTCCTGGAGGGTTTGTGGGTTATCAAATTCTTAGTGTTATGGTGTGATGCATGTTTACTTTTCTTAGTTGTTTCAATATTTAAATTGCATGCATGACAAGTTCAATTATGCACCATTAAGGATTTGTAGAGAAAAGAGAAAAAGTTTTATTATGGCATTTGGACCTTGAATAACTGATTCACACCCCCTCTCAGTTATTTTTAAGAATTATAACAGTCATCAATGACAAACATAGTTATACATCATAACAATGTTATGTAATACTCTCCCATAGCATCAACATGGACGCTAATTGTTAGGTTTTTTTTTGCCTAGTAGATTTAAAACCCCAACATGTGCTATATTTATTTTCTATTTATTTTTAATTTTCTATAAGCTTATATTCTTGATTTAATCTTAACATTTTATTTAAGTTCTCATTCTAGTTTACTTCAAGAGTTGTGTATTTTAGTTCCTATTTCTATAATTGCTTTAATTTGATGTAGGTTTTCTTTGATTTTTTTTTGTTGCATCCATAATTACTTAGCTCACAACTAGCATCCCTTAGTGGCATATTACCAAGACATCTTTCATAGGATTATGTCCATGGATTGATGTGAATAGACCAAGCTAAAATTTATTTAAAGTATGTATTGGATAAAAATGGTTGATAAATAGGGTTTAGAACAATGCACTTGAAAGAGACCTAAGCCCATATTTTACACATATGTATAGACTATTATGATATGGAAAGTAAATTTAGATGACTAATATTGAAATGAAGAAAATAAAAGGTACTTACCTCTAAGAAAGAATCAACTAGAAACCCTGTCAAACAATCTTAACAACTATCAATTTACATGGGCTTGAATTAAAACTACAAGATCTTAAAAACCCAGAAATTGTTTCCTTTTCTAAGGGTAGGTCAATATTAACGTGGTTATTAGGGCACAATTGTGCCCAAAAAAGTTGACCTTTACTTGTAGTACTCTGATGAAATTTTTATTTTGGCTCATGCAAGTTTGACAAAAAAGTGTATCTAAATCCGCATTGATATTCATTGTTCCACACTTATACCTACAAGAAAAATGCATTTCTTTGTTGGATGGGAGGTTTTCCTTAGTCAAACACCAATTTTGAATCAACCTTGAAATTTAATTGAAATTGAAATATGAATAAACAAAGTAAATGGAACTATTTACCTTGCTTATGTAGAAATCCTTGTGGAGGATTTGAATCCTTGAATCCATAAGTATCGATGCTCCAAATGAATGTAGAAATTAATGTAACATAGCTCAAATCAATTGCATTATATCTTCAACACCAATCTTGAATGGATCTTGGATTAGGAAGAGGCTTGAATGGAAATGGATGAATCTTCAATAAGAGGGCCTAGTAGAGTTTGAATCCTTGAATACCTACTAATGTGTTGAGGTCTCTAAATCTATTGTAAATGTAATGGCATTGCCTATTAAGGTGTCTATGTTTTCCATATGCAAAATAATCTTATTTATATTGAGCATAGGTTATTTAATAGACATGTCTATTTAATAATCAAATAATTAATTTATATAAACTTAATTATTGTTATCGATATATATATATATATATATATATATATATCAATCACATATATAATAAGTTTATATCTCACATAGAATTATATATCATATATAATTACATGTATATCCAAAGAGTTATCTAATATAAGCTACCAAACATTAGCACTCCCTCTTAGCAAGGGAGGATAAACACAAGATAGAGATTACACCATGTGGTAGTATTAAGGATATCTCAAAAGTTTTCCACCATTTAAAATAGCATACAATATCAAGAGTATTGATCTTTAGAATATCAACATATGATATTCATCAATATCTCAAACTAGGGTAAGATATCACATTTGATATCAAGAGTCTTGATCTCCCAAAATATCGGCATCTGATATTCATCAAGTAATCAAAACCAAGGTTTGATATCACATTTGATATCAAGAGTATTGGCCTCCTAGAATATTAATGATATTCACCATTTATTCAAAAAAAATTGACATCACATTTGATATGAAGATTATTGGCCTCCTAGAATATCAATGATATTCACCAAGTACTCTAAGAGTTATGGCCTCCTAGAATGTTGAGATACAAGACATTCACCGTTTACTCAATTTATTAGATCTCATAATACAAGTTAATTGTAAGATCATCACCTTACAACAACTTCTCCCAAATACTAGTGACATCATTTGGAAGTCAGCACCTCCTCATGATGTACAAAGGGTGTAGGCCCCATTAAAATCACACATGGTCATGATGTATATTCATGAATAAAAAAACCTCTTGACTGCTACAATTTATTGATCATTGGATAATCCATCAAAACATGATTTACTCCCTCTTAATCAATAATACTAAGTTCACTAAACAACATACTAAGTCTTCTCTCCCTCTTTCAAGGTTTCCTTTAATGAAACACCATGCTCCCTCTAAATCTCAATCTCCCTCTTTTTGCCACAAGAAAATTCTCAGAGGAAAAGATCAAGGTGCATAGCTTAAAATGAGAGAGAGAGAGAGAGAGAGAGAGAGAGAGTACAATAATAAATACTAGTCTAACATTTGATTTAATCTTTCATTCTATTAGACTTTATTGTAATAAATAATAACTATTTATTATATAAAATATTTCATTTAAAAAAGAAGAAGATTATATAGTTGTATTAGTCAGATAGAGATTGTATTCTCTCATATGAATACCATCAAAATTTAAATCCATCTCCTCTATAAGGCTTACATGGCTTTCATTAGGTTCTCTAGGAATATAACACCAAAGATTATATCAATTAAAATATATCTTAAAAGACCATATAGATTATAATATTTCTAATATGTATCTTTATACTTCTACATAAGTAAAGAATACATACATTCATACATGCGTCATCGATGTAAGAAATATTATTAATATTTATTACATAAAATAATTATGAAAGAATATTAATAATACAATTTACCTTTACAAAGGTTCCTTGATCCTCATTAGAAGTCGTACCTTATGTAGTATTGTCACTTATATCAACCTTTCCAATATATACAACCCTTTTACTCGCTCTCATGTCGACTAATGTGGATAATATTATTGAGGGTATTTTTATTTCAACTTCATGTATGCTTCCCAATGAATGAATAATGATCAATGATGAGCCTAAAGCTTGATCCATGGTGTAGTCTTCATATTTCACAATCTATTTTCCTTTGGGTCTTTCACCCGATGCCATGTATATCATCAATATTCACATTTCACAATCTATTTACCCCAGGTGTAGTCTTCACATTTCAGAATCTATTTTCATGGATTGCTTTATGTGCTTTATTACTTTGAGATGTTTTGTATCTTGCTTGGAAAAATTTGTTGGTTATTTAACACATATTTTCTTCTCCAATATTAAAGCTTCAAACTATATTAAGTTTTTCTCAAGCAGGAGGCATGGAGAAGACTCTCTAAGGAAAATGTTTGACTCTCTCAAATATGGTGCAATTAGGCTTCACCAGCAATAAATGTAGACCCTGAAGCTCTATTCTCTCTTTTTCATTTAGTACTTTTGCATATGCCTACAATCTCAAGCTCATTTTAGTTTCAAAAAAACAACCAACTTTGAATCTTTAGACATCCTTCCATTTTAACTTTCAATCACTGCTATCATTTATTTCCTTACATCCCTAATTTGGTGAGCTGATACCATGTTATTTATCTTAGATAGTTATCTATCCATATCCCTTCATTGTTTGGTGTTGACTAGAACTTCCTTTCTTGCAATGATTCTCCTTGATTTTTGCATAGTTTTTCATTAAAAATATTGTATCTCCTATGAATTCCTCTATTGGAATATATATCCTTTAATTATCACTGATATTATTTATTCATTGCTCTTATCACAAACCAACTTCTCTTCTATTATTCCTAGAAGTTTGAATCTACTTTGATACCATGTTGAGGTTTCTGAATCTAATACAAATGTAATGGCATTTCCTATTAAGGTGTATATGTTTTCCATATTCAAAATCCTCTTATTTATATTGAGCATAGGTTATTGAATAGACATGTCTATTCAATAATCAAATAACTAATTTATATAAACTTAATTATTGTTATATATATATACATATATATATATATATACATATATACATATATATATATATACATATATATATATATATATATATACATACATATATATATATATACATATATATATATATATACATATATATATATATACATACATACATATATATATATACATATATATATATATATATACATACATATATATATATATATACATATATGTATATATATATATATATGTGTATATATATTAATATATATGTATATATATATATGTATGTATGTATATATATATATATGTATATATATATATATATATATATATATATATATATATATATATATATTTCTCACATATAATAAGTTTATATCTCATATAGAATTATATATCATATATAATTACATCTATATCCAAAGAGTTATCCAATAGAAGCTACCAAACATTAACATAATGGATATCATTGATGAATTGAATGGTTGAACTTGATAATGTTTGAATGCTCAATAGTGAAAGAATAACTTCATCTCATCTCCTTATGCCTTGTTATGGTTTGTAGGTTAAAACTAATGAGAGGAGGAGGTTTATTTATATAGATATCTAGGGTACAAACTTCTAGAAAAGGCTGACATATAAGCATTAAATCTAAATTAACCTTAACCCCTAGAAATGGACCTAGACCAAAATTGCCAACCCAAAAGCAAGAAAATAATTCTTTATGAAACCAAACATATGAAAATGATGGAACCTTGAAATTTGAATGTTGTTCCAAGGTCAACCTAGGTCAAGGTAGAGGCCATCCCTAACCTAGTTCAAGGTCAATGCTTACCTTGACCTAAAGGGTCATCCTTCACTCTGAGGTCATCCTTGACCCAAAATTAAGAATCTCATGATTTCAGTCCTGAATGCTATAAAAGTACAAAAATAAATTGAAAAAGGGAAAAAAGAGAGGAAAATGCTAGATCCAAGTCAAAGACCCATTCAAGGCACTTGACATGACCCCAAACTACTTACTCGAAGAGATAAAAACTCTTAAAATGGAAGTGCTTCCATTTTAAGATGATACATTTAACCCCCACTTGAGAAAGAGTGTGGAATCAATGCAAACTCTTGGTACTCTATTTAAAATCAATGGGACAAAGAGATTATCAAGTCTCCAGGGACTCAAGTCTTCATCAACACCAAGGTCACAATAAGAGAGACATCTCTAGAAAAAGGACAAACAAGGGAGAGAGGAGTGGATAACTCACCTAGTAAGATATGTGTATCTCACAATGAACCACAAAATGAATATGATGGCTTATGAAGAAAGAACTTGATAGTAACCCCATTAATTTATACGCATTATGGAAGCTTTTTCCATGTATATAGTGCATCTTCTAATGGATTTTATAAAGTACATATTACCATAGAATACATCTATAAAATGTGTATCTCTTCAAAATTTAGCAACTCATGTGTTGTTACCTTCCAAGGATTTAGTATATTAAAAATTGAAAATGTGTTCTTCAAGATTTAGCAACTTATGTGTGTTACTTGTAGAGGATTTAGCATATTGAAAATTTTAAAATGCATGTCTCTTTAGGATTTATCAACTTATGTTTGTTTCTTTTTGAGATTTAGCATGCTACAAAATAAAAGGCTAGAGAAAAAATGTGTAATATAGAATGAGGGAGATTGTATATATGCCCCCCTCCTTAAGATGGAAATAATACATATTATTTTGATATGTTAAGGAAAGAAAATAATAAGGATAAAGCCTTCTTCAACATGAAGGCAATGTGCTTAAACAACACCCAGTCCAAGCCAAGAAGGCCATAGCTTCTATGAGGCCATGGCAGGGATGAATGCATAGAGATATCATGTAAGAAGTCAAACAATAACCCTTGTAAGTGATAACACACAATTTAGCTTCCAAGGTGAGATATTTATCAACCATGGAAACCTAATGTCCACCAAAAAAATAACTTATGATTAAAGACATAGATCCTCAATGCAAACCAAAAATTTCATGTATGATTGGATATCACATAATAGATATTTCTTGAGAAAAGAAAAGTGAATCCCAGAAAGACAAAAAAGAAGGAGATGACATCATTTCCCCTCAAGCATAGGAACAAGGAGGCAAGTGGAGCTATTATATCACTCAAAACACTACACAAGAAAAAGTGCCCCCAAAGATTAGGCTAACATTGTTTACATAATGTGGAGTGCTATAATAGGAACATAAATGTTTTTAAGAGAAAAAAAATACTAAAATACAATTCATTTCCACATGATATATAAATAACCTTACTATTAATGAGCTTCCCAATATTATAATGTAAAGCTTGACATTTGTTAGTAGAGTGATCATGAAATCTATGATATAAACAAAAAGGAAGAGTCTTCAAGTGTGGACTACATTTATTTTTGCATTTAGGTCTAGTAATCATCTTAGGACAAAGGAGTTTAGGAAAAAGAACTTATTGGTCAAAATCCTTAATAGTTTCATCATGTTTTGATGTGTTATTTGAGATGTTGTTAACATTGATTTGTTGTTGAGGATTAGATCCCAATCCATAACAATGTTTATGCCCCCCATTTTGTAAGGTCATTTGAATTCCATATTTATGCTTACCACATGCTTGACCATTGAATCCTTGTTTAACTAGGAAATGATAACTAGGACCATAATGAGAAGCCATATCAAAAGGAGTCAATGGAACTTCATTAGTCACTATGTCATCAATAGTAGGTTTTATAGTTTCATGGTGGATAGAAAAAAAGAAAAAGTTGTTGCAAAGAGATTTAAATGTAACAACTTGTCATTCAAACTCTCTTTGTGGCTTCATAAAATCAAGATAAAAAAACCTTATAATCTCTAATAAAGGGAATAAAATCCAAGGTTCCCCAATAATGACCAAGAAGGGCATTATAGGAAGAAGGATTACTATTAAAAATAGGAGAATCATGGGTTTGAATACTTAAACAAGGATTTAGTGCATCATCCACATGAAGTGTATACATCATGTTGTTATGTATAAACTTGACTTTGCAATGAAGTGTGGAAGGGATAGCATGCATTTCATGCAACTAAGGTCTAACCAAAAGAAGGTTATAATTGAGAGGTCTAGGCATAACATAGATAGGTGTATTTAGGATGACTAGACCTGCTTTGATAGGTAAACTAATTAGTTCCAAAGTGCACTTAGAAATGTTATGAAAGCCATGTATATGAATATTATCAGGTTGAATAGTTGAAAGATCATTGTTAATTGGCATGTCCATGCTACAAAAATTAAGCCTAGATCAATTATCAATCAATGTCCTACAAATGATACTTTTATTGATGGTACCAACCTCCATAAGAGCATCATAATGATTTTGAACTTTTTTTAAAGGTAAATTATTTTGAGTTAATAAAATTTCAGGAACACTCAGGGTAGTATGCATGCATTGTAATAAGTTATTGATATTCTCTTGATTAGGAGGTGGAATTGGAAGAGTTGCTAGAGATTTTTGCAAAGCTTTATAGTGGGTAGGTGAATTTCAAAGAAGCTCCCATAAAGAAATCCTAGTAGGGGTATTTTGCAATTTGTTTATCAAATCATACTCCTTGCTAGGAAGATGGGATGGAGGAGCAAGAATGGGTTGAGAAGGTAGAAATAAAGTAGAAACCACCAGATTGGGTTGAAGGTTATTCCCAATATGATATGTGTGAGCTATAGAATCTTGGTCACTAAAAGACTCTATATATTTACTTTTGATATTATTGTGAGGACAACCTTTGACAATTAATAAAGGTTGTGGATAAACCATGTTAGTTGTCTCAACACTATAAAACAATTCACAAGAAGGAAGTAAAGAAGACATCCTAGGATGAGATAAGGTAGCATCTTGATTCTCCATAAGATCATCACTAAGAGTGAGAGCATTAAGGGAACACATATCATTCTCCACTAATGCTTCATCACTAGAAGGAATCCCAAATGAAGATAAAGCATTTATAATATCCACATAAGAGAAATGTGTGTTAGAAAAAAGTTATCATCATGTATGAATATGTCATCCATTAATAAATCACCCTCTTGTATAAAAGTGTCTTTACAAGGAGAGGATAAATCAATGTTTTTATCCATGGGATCAACCACAATGGTTTCGTGAGGAAGAGAAAAATGAACATCAAAATCTAAAGGTTCAGCCCAAATAGGAGGATTATCATCCCTATCAATAAAGAACTTTGTAGGAGCAACATAAATCCATAAGGAATGATCCCCAAATGGGGATGAAGATAAATTATATTCTAAAGTAGGCTCATAGAAAGCACATATATTAGGATAAGAATTTAAATCAATCCTCAAATCATCTCCATAAAGAGAAATATGATGGAGAGATAGATTAAGGTTACTCTCTTTCTTTAATACATCCTTACAAGGTAATTCAAAAGAGGAAAAAGAAACATCACACACTACACAAAATATTTTTCAGTGTCACACCATGCAATTGTAAGCTAAGAGGAGGATGTTGTGTAATCGCAAAAGTTATAGAAGAATATCTGGAAAACATTTGAAACAACTTGTGCAACATGATAATGAATAAATAAATCCATAAAAAATAGATCTAGATATTATATACTTAAGATATTTCCATATTTTTCAGTCACAAAGATTATGGGTCATGAGAGATGCACAATGGAGAAGATTACAGATGTATGTAGAAGACATTCAATAAATAAAATCTTGGATAGTGGGAATTTGATAACGAGAACATTTTAGAATGAAATGAGACAAAGATTTAAAGAAGATATATGTGTTATGGTTGATACAAATTGTACTTATATTCAAGCAGTATAACCTTAGGAAAGATTCCATGATCCCCTAGGTTATGAGATAAGTGATGATGTAGCAATTGTATATATTGATTTATTTTTGAAATCTAAGAAGGACCAAGCTGAGTATAGATTTTGGACCTATGAATAGATTACCCAATAAACTCATCAGACATATTTAGACAAAGCATCTCAGAAGAAGATAGAGACAATAATGAAGAAAGCTTTAACAAAGGCTAGTATGATAGAAAGTGAGTCATAGGTAGTTAGGCAAATAATTAAACAAGGTACAATGTATGTGCCACCTTTATCAGTTTCTATTATAAAGATATCTTTAGAACAAAGAATTCCTTATGTAGTAGTGTTAGATATACAACCAAGTGAGTTGAAGAGGAAATTAGAGAGATTAGTGGAAGATGTGACTACAATGCCAAAAAGGATCAAGAAACATGTTGCAGATACAAAAGATATTGTTGAAAATTGTGGAATCTAGTGAAGAAGAAGATTAAGAACAAGAAACTAAATAGGAAAAGAAAGTAACTACTTCTAAATAGTTAGCAAGAAAAGGTTAGCAACCCTGGAAGCTGAAGATAGAGAAGATTAATTTAGCCATTGCTAATGAAAGGATCTTTGTTTAGATGAACAAGTTTTATGACTTGTATAATAATATTGAGAAAGATCAAATTGATATCTCTACTATGAGATATATAATTGCTAACAATCTCAAACTTAAGGATATTAAAGGCACAATAAATCAAATAATCTATGGAAAACTTATTGAGAAGAAGGCACTAGCTCAAGAAGAAGACATAGGACTTTAGATGTCTATGATAAGGACAATATGCAAGAATGATAATGAAGAAGATGTCAAGAGATTGTTGAAAAATTAAGAACCTTACTTGAGAAACAAGGTGAGACCATTTCATTTTATGGTGGGTGAAAAGGAAAAAATATTGAGTGAAACAACTATAGCCATCATTTAGATGATGATGAAGTCTAAGGTAGCATCTTCACGAGCAACTAGAACCTTAGAAGTCTCAATAAATGGTGACACAATGAAAATTGTTTAGACCAATAATCCTATTAACATTGATGATACTAACCATTTTGATGAAAAGAAAAAGAAAATATAAGAAGAAAGGAAGAAGAGAATAGAGGAGGAAGAAAATAAAGAGAAAGAAAGAAAAAAAAAAGAAGAAGAGAGAAGAGTCAAATGGGTAGCTAAGAAGAAGCAAAGGGAAGATGTATCTAAATCTTCTAGTTTATCTACTCCACTTTCACTTGATAGCCTAAAAAGTGATGATGATGATAACATAGACTTGATCTCATCTCTAACAAGGCTTATTGAAAAGAATAGGAAAGTAAAGAGCCTATTGAGAACCTTAATGGAGGTTACTAATAGATTACATAGTAATTTGGTAGTCTAGCATATAGAGGCAGATCCTGAATAGAGGGCTCGAGCAGTATTGAAATATTTTGATAAGGAATTAAAAATTTTGTTGAATTTTGTAGAATCAAAGGCCCGAATTTCACATCATGCTAATTTATTTAGCAGTATATGTCAAAATATCAAGAATGATTTGCTAAGTATTGATACTTGTATCAAGGATCTTCATAAATTTCAATATGAGGGAAAGGTATTGTATATCAAGTGTACCCTATCTCATAAGTTGACCAAGGATCTTGAAAGTAAGATTGAAGGTAACTTGAGTGAGTTGGAAGCTCTATCAAGCTAGATACAACAACCTTCTAGCAAAATTGATGACTTTGAAGGATAGTGGCCAGTATTCATTATGATATTAGGAAACTAGAACATTGGAAAGAAGAAATTTTGAAAAGATTTTTCAAATTTAGAGAGTCTATTTCTCTAAAAAAAATTATTATTGAGAGACAATTGGAGGAATGTGTCAAAGCAAAGGACACTTACTCAAACTTTCTATACTTCAATCTTAACACAACTAAGATTGCATCATATGCCCTATGTGCAATTCTCACCTCTTCTAATCAACCATGGAATCATACATAAAAGGTTCAACCAATCTTAAGGCAAGTTTTGATTACTATATAAAGATACTATCAGTTTAAGGTACAAGAATAAAGTTATTTTTATAGTAGTTTCTGACATTCTAACCTTCGTCATTAATGTCAAATGGGGAGAAGATGTTAGAAATAGAGATTACTAAGAGGCATGGGGGTCAAATTTAGTCACCAATTGGATATTATTAATTACTTCAAACCATGCATAACAAAGTAATAAAGTAATGTTGAATAGTAATAGTAACAATGCACAAAGATAACTCATAACACCATATTTTGTTAACTAGAGAAACCTTGGCCAAAGGAAAACCTTGGTGGGGATGATACCCACTAGATAATATACTAATATATCAGTTCCTTGTTCAAGGATGGACCCTATTTGGAGTCAATGAGAAAATTTAGTATACAGAGTCCCTATTAGGAGACTTTGAATCCCTATTAGAGGTTTTGGTAAAATATATGCAAGAAAAGCCCACTCCCTAGACATGCAATTTCAACTACAAGAAGAGCTCACTACTCAAACAAGTAATTTGTTGTTATCTCTCTTCCTTGACTAGTCTCTAATCTTCAACTTGATCTTGGATCACTAGATAGCTCATATAAAATTTTGCATATATCACAATTCATAATTCACATTCTTAACAATATCTCTTTACATCTTATTGTAAAATGTCCTTTACATAAATACCATGCCTTTACACAATTTTTTTCTAGGTCAGCTAAGACGAAAACCCATTTTTCCAAGTTAGAGTAAATACCTAGGATGTTGGCCCTGATTGGACAAGTAACTATTTTGTAAAAAAAAATTCTTTCCTTCAATTTTGTTGTCCTGATTCATCAAAACATGATCATCTTTATTCCATATAGTTTGTACTAACTTCTAAGGTAATACATGTTATCACCAACATGTATACTATCTCCATCTAACTTTTCTAGTCATAATATGACATCAACAATATGTTATAAAAAAAATAACACGCTGTTATAAATCAAATTCTATACTTAGACAATTTTTTGATTACTAAACACTAAGTATCTTTATTTTTGAGGTTTCTTGTCAACATGTAAATCATGTGTTGGCATAAACAACAAAAATTACATATCACTATTACCCAATAGTCAACAATCTCCCCCTTTGGCATTGACAGAAACAAAATAGGGAAAATTGGCTAAGTGACAAAGTCTTTCATAAACAACATATAAAGATTACATCTATTACAACTTTTTCAACTTTACATATGCTCCCCCTTTCAATATAATTTACTACTTTTATACACATTGTATCTCTCCCTTTTTGACATGTATACAATTTTGACATGTATCTTGCTCCCTTTGACATCAGTGACAAAGGTCAAAGTGTCAAGATTTTGTCCGAAAAACTATCAAAATATTGGTGTCCTTCCTTATGATAATATGATCTTCATACAATCATCAAAAATAGCCTTTAGACTATGCATTTCTTTGGTCCATGTTTCCTTGATAGACTCAACTGAGGTGAGAATTGCATAGAAGGCATATGATGCAATCTTAATTGCATTAATATCTAAATACAAAAAGTTTGAATATGTGTCATTGGCCTTGACACATTCCTCTAATTGTTTCTCAATGAAAGATAATTTCAAAGAAATATATTCTCTGAGATCACATGTCCTCTTCAAAATCTACTCTTTCCAAAGTTCCAGTTTCATGATGTCACTATGACTATTGGAAAATTGACCTTCAAAATCATCTCCTTTACAAGATGGATGTTGGTTCTTGCTGGATAATGTCTCTAGCTCACTCATCTTTAATTCTATCTGACCATCAATATCTTTAGTCATCTTGTATGACATGGTACACTTAACATACAAAGCTTTCCCTTCTTGTGGGCATTTCTAAAGTTTGTTTATACAAGTATCAATATTAATTAAGTCATTCTTGATATTCTAATAGATCATGCTAAAAAGGTTAGCATCATGAGGAATTTGTGCCTTTACCTCTACAATCAACAAATTTGTAAATTATGTATGTCTAAATGAGAGCACACTTCTATAAGTCATTATATTCAAGATTACTCAAAAATGAGATCTCAAATGGTGGCTCATAGCTCTCTATTCATGGAGTGCAGGGTTTTGTAATGGAGGCCCTTAGTCTAACCTAGTTTATGCCCATGCAAGTACACCAAAAAATGAGAGGTTCAAAGATCAAATATGCATGCAAGTGGAGATGAAAACTAATCTATATGAAAACAATGCAAAACAATGGAAGATCTAATCTATGAAAGTAAGATCTAATCTATCAATGCAAGATCTAAGATAATATAAAAATTAAAGGATGGATCATGATGATGGAAGCCATGCATGAAAGAGAGAATTAGACAAGGAGATAGAAGTTCTCCATAAAAAGCTTTAGTATTCAAACTCCTTCTTCAAAAATTTCTCTCCAAACCTACATCATAACAATAACATAATAATGGATGTCTAAAATGAGGAGAGGGCTCTCCCTTATAAAGAACATTGGATGATCAAGATTAAGAGAAAAAAAGATTTAATCAAGGGTGGAGAAAGAATGATCCATGTGAAATAAGGATCCACCAATGAGAAAATAGGAATAGAATTAAAAGGAGAAGAAAGTGGAAAGAGGAAAAAGATAACTCCCACATTAAGTGTAGAGAAAACAAAAAAAAGATTTATTTAATTTTTTATTTGTTTTATTTCTTTTTTCATCAAAAAGAGATATTTAAGTGGGAATTTTATTTAATTAAAAGGGAGCAAGATCTTTTAATTAAATAGGAAATATTTAATTGAATTAAAAGAGGGTTTTTTCTCTTAATTAATTAAATGAGGATGAATTATTTAATTAAAAGAGAGGTTTTCTTTTAATTAAATAGGGACATATTCTATTTAATTAAAAGCGAGATTTTATTTTAATTAAATAAGACCTAGGATAAAATAATCAACCTTAAAAATAATAAAAATTTGAATTTGATCAAGGAAATTGATTTAATAAAATATTGCAAATCATTGATTCAAGAAATTTGATAAATTGAATAATGGGGGCCCATAGCCTAGGTGACCATTTTAGGGTGCATTCATTTTCCCCTCTTTGAATAATGTGTGATTGATTTGGGAACACATGTAGTCAAAGAAAGAAATTGAAGTGTGAGGTCGATTTGGGATCACAAAACAACCTAGATGTGTGGTCGATTTGGGAACACATTAGGAAAAAGAATACAAATAAATTCTTACTTAAAAAAGTTGAAGATAAAATTGATAAAACTGAATCAGAGATTAAAGTTGATAGATACTGCCCCCTTGTAATCGAAATCAAAGTGAGATAGAGGAGTAACAACAAATTGATAAATTTGATCAAATACAAAAATAGATAAAGTTATTGATGTAAGATGAAATATATAAGAGTCACAAAACCTAGTTAGATCATCAAGCATGAAATATTATGCCTCAAAGGTGAATTAGAAGAAAAGAAGTTGCAAAAAATAAAATGGAAGATAGAAGTTTGGAAGATATGGAAAGAAATAGAAAGAAGAAAAGAAAATGCCCCAAAATCAATCAACTATTTAAGATAGAGATTTTGATTGAGATCACAAAAGAAGATAAAGAAATGAAGATCAAAACATGACCATAGTCGATTAAAAGTCCACAAGAATGATGAAGGGAGAACTCTCTCAAATTCATAATGCAGCCTACAAATGTAAACTAACATGAAGTCTAATAATGCAAGCTACATGAAAATCCAAAAGTGTAATTGGAAAAGAAAAATTGTAACATAGGGCTTTGTGTTCATCATTTGTTAGAGAATTTAAACGAACTTATTTTCATCATTGGACCATTATTGATTGACATTAAAAATTCACACAATAATCACTAGTTACAAGTGCAACTATGAAGATATGAATGTGTTTTATATCAGATTGGAATGTGGAAGGATTCTAACATAAGCATCAAAGACATAAAGGCCAAGATTACTTTGATGTTAGCTTACCCAATTTATTGTAGCAAAATCATGCTTGCATCAAGGCATAGATGCCAAGATTATCATAATAATGATTGTGCAAAAACAATCAAGGATGATTCCTCAAATCTCTTAACTATTTCCAGGGGACAACAAGAGACACTCTAGAGTTTTAAGACCACATCCACAAGCAAAAAACCAATAAAATCATGCCCCATGTCCCAATTCCTCTAGCTATGCATCTTAGAGAGACTTATCAAACAAGGACACTAAACAGAATCAATAACAATCAGCACACAAAGAAAAGACCATGACATAAGTCAAGCATTAAGTGTTGGATTTCAAAATGTAAGTATGTTAACTGATATTGAGTTATGAGGATAAGTATCAAATTCTTGCAAGTAGGTAAGATCGCATGACAAAACTACGTAAGACCAAACCAATAAGTGTTGAGAAACACTCGATGTCAATAGTTGTATTGAAAAATACAATTGGGGTAGTGTTGAAAAACACCATTTGTGAGGTGTCCTAAAGACTAACGCATCTAAGGGACCAAAGCTAACATAGTTATGCCTCCTAGACAAAGAAAAATTCCAAACCAAGGCAATAAGGACAAGGCATAATGGAGAAAGGCCAAGTGTTGAGGACATGCACTAAGAAATAGGGGTGCAAAGGCCTCAAGTAGCACCCATTTACAAGTTCTCACCACTTGGATTTTATTTTTTATTTTTATTTTTTTAAAACTTTTTGTCAAGACTTTTTATAAAAAAAAATTGTATTTTTGCTACCAACGTGCCTATTTCTAGATTTTCAGCAAGGCACTTTTTCTCTTTTTTTTTTTTTTTGAATTTTTGAATTTTTTGAATTTTTTTTTTGTATTTTTGGAATATATAATTTTTTTGGAGACACATCAAAGCACCTATTGCTAGGTTGTCACTAAGATGATCATTTTTTAAGGAGATTTTTTAATTTTTAGAATTTTCACAATATATCATTTTTTTGGATTTTTTTTAGGATCAATAAATATGTATAAAGATACCCCCAGATAGAATGAGCATCATAGATAGAACTTTTTTAGGTGCTAGACATTGATAGGATTAGGGAGCTACTCTCCCTCTGCTGTAGATAGTAAATATGCACCAAAACCAAAAGCTACTGTAATAATGTAAGGTCCAAGCCAATTAGGTTCAAACTTACCCTTTTGATCTCTATTCTATTGATTCTTAGGATTCACATGTAGGACAAGATCTTCCACTTGAAATTCTCTCAAGTGAACATCTTTGTTGAATGCTTTTGACATGCACTTTTGATAGACTCTCATATGGTCAAATGATGCTTGATGCTTCTGATCCAAAAGTTCTAACTCTTGAAGTCTCATGGTGCGATAATCTTCATTTGTGACTAGACCTTTGAGAGAAACTCTAAGTGAAGGAATCTCAACCTCTAAAGGTAACACTACTTTAGCACCATATGTAAGGGCAAAAGTAGTAGCCCTAGTAGGAGTTCAAATACTTGTTCTATAGGCCCACAAAGCTGGATTTATCTGTAAGTGCCAATCTCTACCATTCTTATGAGTCATTCTATGAAAGATTTTATGAATGGTTTTGTTTGATGCTTTTGATTGACCATTTTCTTGCAGGAAATAAATAGAGGACCACTGTTGTTTAATCTTGAATGTCTTATAGAGTTGCTTAAGGTCCTTATTTTTAAACTGAACTCCATTGCCAATGATAATCTTGGAAGGTACTCCATATCTATAGATAATATGATTCAAAATAAATAGAGAAACTATCTTACTTGAGGCAACAGAAAGTGGGACAACTTCTACCCATTTAGTGAAATAATCAGTGGTAGTGATAATAAACTTGTGTCCACATGATGATTTGGGATGAATCTGCCCAACAAGATCAAGGGCCCAATGCTAAAATGGCCAATGAGAAATAGAAGGAATGAGATCCCTACCTGGAGCATGTATCAGGTTGCCATGTTTTTGACACTTTTCACATGACTTTGCAAAAGCTACTACACCAGTCTGCATTGTGGGCCGATAGTACTCTACCCTAAGCAATCTTTGAGCCATGGAAAGACCATTAGAATGTCCCCCACAGATACCCTCATGGATGTCAACTAACACTTGATTAGATTCTTCCTTTTCTAAGCATCTAAGAAGTGTTCCATCTTGACCCTTCCTATACAAATCACCAGAGACAATGGAATGGTGAGAGGCATTTCAAATAAGGTTTCTACATTTAGATTGATTAAAGGTTTCTAATATAATTCCATCACAAATATATGATTAAATGGCACCATAGCAGGATGACTCATGACCAAAAAGGGTAAAAATAACATGACTTTCTTGGGAATCATAAATATGGTGATGTAGCTCTTCCACTAGGAATTCAAATCTTGATTTACATTTCTCTAGTTGAATAAGTGAAGCAAGCATAGCCATAGCATCGGCTACCTTATTTTATACTCAAGGGATTTGTTGAAATGAGATGAATGTGAAGTAGAGTCTCAAGGAATCAACCATTTTCTTGTAAGGTACCAAATTCTCAATTTTTGTTAGACAATCATCATTGACTTGTTTGATTATTAGCTATGAATCTCCATAGATGTTTAACTCTATAATTCTCCATTCTATGGCCATCCTAAGTCCATTTATTAAATATTCATATTCAAAAATGTTGTTTGTACATGGAAATAATAACTTGTAAGGTTTAGGAATAATGTACCCATGAGGAGAAACAAACAACACACTAGCCCCTGAACCATTTTGCATAAAGGACCCATCAAAGAACATCTTCCATGTTCTTTTAGTCATATACATGAGGTGTTCATTTGGGAAATCAACTTGAATAGGTGCATCATCTTATAGTGGTAAATCAGCCAATTGATCTACTATGGCTTGTTGTTTTATTGCTTTATGCTCAATGTACTCTATGTCAAACTTGTAAATTATCATCATCCATTTAGGAAGTCTACTTGTGAGGGCAACCTTACATAGTAAGTACTTGAGTGGATCTATTTTTGCTATGAGGTGTATAGTGTGCACAACGATATAATGCCACAAATTTTGGGAAGCAAACACAATGGTGAGGCAAGCTTTCTCAATACTAGTCTAATTAACCTCATATGAAATAAGAGTATGGCTAATGTAATATATTTCTCTTTCTTCCCCATGTTCATCAAGTTGAGCTAATAATGCCCCCAAGGTAGATTTTGTTGCTGAAATGTATAGGATTAGTGGTTTCCCTAGGATAGGAGGCATTAAAATAGGAGGATTTTCCAAGTATTTCTTGATTTGATCCATGCTCAATTGACATTCATCATTCCATATACATTTGACTCCTTTATGTAAGTTCTTGTTGAAAGGTTGAGCTCTATCTGCCAACTATGAAATAAACCCCCTTATAGATTGAAGACATCCTTGAAGACTCCTCATTTGACTAATGTTTTTAGGAGGTGGCATCTCCATAATTGCTTGAACATTTTTAGGGTCCACCTCTATCCCTTTTGCTGAAATAATGAATCCTAGTAATTTTCTGGAGGTGACTTCAAATGCACACTTTTTAGGATTTAATCTTAGTTGAAATTCTTCCATACGATCTAGAATGACTTCTAAATCATCTAAGTGTGTATCTCTTTTCTTAGACTTGACCAAGGTGTCATCCACATAATCTCCCATGTTTTTATTCATCATATCATGAAAAATAGTTGTCATAGCTCATTGATAGGTAGTTCATGCATTTTTTAATCCAAAAGGCATAACACTCCAACAATAGGTACCCCATGCACAAGTAAATGTAGTCTTTTCTTGGTCTTTAGGGGCTATCTTAATCTAATTATATCTAGAAAAACCATCCATTAAGGAATAAATCTCATAATCCACAGTCATATCCACTATCATGTCTATATTAGGAAGTGGAAAATCATCCTTTGGGCATGCTTTATTAATATCTCTAAAATTTGTGCAAACTCTAATGGTTTTTTTTCATATTTTGAAATTAGTACAATATTTGATATCCATTCAGCATATGCAATAGCTCTTATGAATTTTGCACCTAGGATTTTCTCTAATTCTTTCTTGACTAAGAGAGCTATGTGAGGATGCATTTTTCTCAATTTCTACTTAATTGGTTTAACACCTGGAGCTATGCATAAGTGATGCATAATAAGATTAGTGTTCAACCCTAGCATATCTAAATAAGTCCATGCAAAATTAATCTTCTTTTCTTGTAAGAATTTAGTATAGACTTCTTTTTCTTGTGATGACAAAGATTGAGCTAAATGTACCATTTTTGGAGCTTCATCTGTATCCAAATTGACTGCTTGTGTTGGTTCAATAAGCACTAAAGATCTATCTTGAAAATAACTAGGAAGACAATCAAGTACATCATCCTCAGCAACCTAAAAGAGGTTTTCACCCTTGGATACATCCTTTCTTTTTTAATTTTTTTTGTTTTGACACTGCCACATAGTGGTTTTCACCATCAGAACTCCTATTCTTTTTCTTTTCTTTTCTCTTTATTTTGCAACTAAGGTACTTGATATCTAGCTTTTTCATACTAGTAGCTAGTTCACTGATGAAAGAGACTACAAGTTTAATGACATTCAAATAATAGGCTATTTCATAGTCATTTTAAAATGTTAATATCTTAGGTTCTTGATTGTGTTGGGACAAATCAATTAGGTTAGGATGAACAAGTGGTAAATCAATGACAAGTTCAAGGTTGTGAATATGAATGATATCTCTAGTGACTAAAGATTTAGAGTTTATCAAGTAACTTCTTAAACTACCCAAATCAAGATTCATCTTCACAAGCAAAGGATTGTCCACTAAGGCAACATGTGAGTTCAAATCCTCTAATCCTATGCATGATTCATTGACTAACTTAGGTTGAGAACTATATGTATGAACAACATCAACATCCATATCAACTATGGAAGGTTTTGAGAAAGAGTCTCATTCATACTCATGTGAATTTATTTTTGAATCTTGACTAGGATGCTTACACCATAAAGGCTTTGGATGTCTGGACATGGATGCCTCAATGTCATTCGGGGTCACAGTCTCATGTTCTAAATTTGTAACTATCTCATGAGATATTTGACTATCTAAATCTCCCCAAAGGAGATTAGTAGAAGGGACCCAATCTTCACACATATCTTTTTTATTTTCTAAATTAGATATACATTCAGTCTTTTCTTCACTATCTAACTTATTAGGGATAGGAGCAACATTCTTACTATGATTCACATGCCCTAGGCCAAACATCTTCTTAGATTTGCATCTAAAAATACCATGATCAAGGGGTTTGGCTCTAGTATCCAATCTATTACTAAGAGGACCATGTCTAGGATAGCCCTATTTCTTCACAAGAGCATACCCTCTTCCATAAGCATTAGGAGAAGGAGTGAAATCCTCATTGTGCATATACTTCTCTTCTCTATAAATCCAATCTCTGATAGCCACATCTTCTTTCTCATCTTGAATAGGTATTGATGATTGTACAAATGTGTCAAATAATGTCATACCTAAAGAGGAAGGTTTCATCTCTTATAATGGTTTACCATAAGACCTAGGTGAAACCAATAACATTATAAGACATTTCAGTTGATATCCCCCCATGCCAAGGTCTATGGACTTAAACCTTTTTTTTCAATCAGCTAAAATTGCATTTAAATCATCTACTTTTCTATTGAGGAGAACATGAGTACTTGATGAAATCAAGTTAATAGAAAAAGTGTTATCCCCAAGAGTACATATCTCTATTCCATTATAAGGAAACTTAACACACGGATGATAGGTAGATGACACTACTTGCATATCATGAATCTATGGTCTACCAAGTAAAATGTTGTATGCAAGGGGTTCAACATCAACTATTTGGAATAAAACATCTTTTTACATAGGGCCAATCCTAACAAGGAGGATAGCCAACCCCTTTGAACTTCTCTCTACCTCATCATAAGCTTTGATATAACCTTTCTTTTGGTATCAATAACATGTTCAAAATAACCCAATATCTTTAAAAGATTCAAAGAACAAATATTAAGCCCAACAACCCCATCTATCAACACATGCTTAGCACGAGTCCTATGTATCATGACCTCAATATGAAGGGTAAGATTGTGTGGATGGCTCAAAGATTTATCATCTTCCTCTAAAAAGGAAAGATAATGAGGACTTGCAATATGATTAACCATGTTTTGGAATTGATCAACATCTAAATAATTAGGGATGTTCATCATGCATAAAGCATCCTCAAGGACCTCCTTGTTTCTTAGAGACAACTCTAAAAGCTCAAAGATTGAAACCTAAGTGGGGGTTATTTGTAATTGATCAACAAGATTATAATTCAAGTTAGGATTAACCACTGGTTTTGAAGGAACATTTTTGGATTGCACTTGTTTTGGCTTACTTGGTTGGTTTGAACTAGGTCCTTTGATAAGAAGGGGACATTGACTTCTTGTAACAACATTGAGACTTTGGGAAGACACTTGCTTAGGTTTACTTGACTAGTTTGAATTGGGTCCTCTAATGACAAGGGGACCTTCAGATGACTCCCTAGAGTGAGCACCCCTTAGAACCAATATAGGTTTCTCACCAGGGGTAGGAGAGCTCAAATTTTAAATCAAAACCATTGGGATTTTCATCTTCCATCATGTTGACACTTTCTTCTACAACCTCAAGCATATTGACAATATTTTTTGCATTTGCATAAGTGTAATTGATTGCAGCTTTGCCATTCTTAGGTTGAGGCTCTTTGAATGCTATGTGGTCAAAATTGGTATTTAATCCATCTATTTCAAGTTTTCCATTCTCAATAAGATCTTGAACAATATTCTTAAATCTCCCACATTTTTCAATAGTATGTCCAATGTTATTGTGAAGCTTGCAATAGGCCTCCTCATCCCACCACTCTAGCTTAATTTCAGGTATGTAGAACTTTGTAGCATCATAAGGGCACACAAGATTACATGCAAGGAGTTTTGTGAATATCTCTTCATATGATTTACCGAATTGTGTAAAGTTACATTTCTCTTCTTTAGGCCTTTCTTGATATCTTGGCTTATTACTTTGTTGATTAGCATTAGCCAAATGGAGAACAAATTGGTCTTTAGGATTTGAGGAATCCACAACTCCATCATTAACCACTTGTTTGTTCTTATTCCAATTTGTGTTCTTTCATTTATCCTTGTTATTGTTGTTATTCTAACCATTGTTGTTGTTGTTTCCATTTTTTGTCAAAATACCTTGCTCTCTCAAAACATCCTCAATTCTAAATGTGGTTTCAATCATGACATCAAAAGACTCAAAGACCATCTTCTTAACTTCATACTTCATCTCAGGAACCATGTTACTAATGAGGATTTCAATATTTTCTTTATCAGGGATAGTCCTAGAATAACAACAACACTGTTGTCTCCATCTTTGTAAGAAAGTGGCAAAGGATTCTCCTTGATTTTTCTTTGTGTGACATAAATCCAACAATGAGAGAAACCATGAAATATTGTATGCAAAGTGTTGAACAATCTCTTATTTAACTCAGGGAATGTCTTAATAGGGGGAGTGATATTGGTGAACCATTTCATTGTCTGACCCCTAAGACTCCTTGGAAACAATCTCATAAGGTATGAGTCTTCATAACGAAATTCAAAACTCATGGTGTAAAAGTGATGCACATGATCATTCAGATCCCCATTTCCATCATATTTTCCATATTGGGGAATCTCATTTTTCCTAGGAAACTCCTTCATGTCAACACTATTATCAAAAGGATTAGGAAAAAATTGAATCAAGTGAAAATGAACTCTTGGGTGCTTCCATTTTTGCCATTTTCATTTTCATTTTCTCAAATTCTTCTTCCATAGAAGGAGCATGCTTTTGAATATTTTTGTCTACATCAAAGTTGCAAGGAACCTTAGCACCTTTGTTGGCTAAATGTTGAAAGCACGCATCTTTGTTTTGTTCCATATATGCTTCTACATATTGTTGAATTTTTGAATTTTGTTGCCTAACCATGAAATTACAGGAATGGCAATCAACATTTGAGCTACCACCTCCATACCATGAACCATGATGATCTTTTTGTGAAGGTTGTCTTGAAACTCTAGGAGGTGTTGGTCTCCTATAATCATCATGCCTTGAAATTCTATTTCCTCTATGACTAGAGGATGGTGAAGGTGTTCTCCAATTTTTTCCATTTCATGGACTCTTGGGAGGAGTGAGTGGAGGAGAGTTGTTTCCACCACCAATGTTTACATTGTCAAGTTTTTGAGACATGATATCTTGTTCTTCTTGGCAATCTTTTCTTTCAATCTCAATCAGTGCTTGCCTTTCTTCCTCTAGGAATTTGAATTGTTCTTCCTTCTTAGCTTGTTTGTCTAGAAGGGCTTTCTTCTCATGCTCACATGTTTTAAGTCTATCACTCACATGACCCAAAGTTGTCATGAGTGGTGTACATACAGTCTTGACTGTCTAAACTAGTTACCAATAAATTTTTCATTCACATAAGTGCTAGAAGGCTCACTAATTTGATCATCATTTTGGGACTCCTCTTCTTGATAGGCATAATGTTTTCTTCTCTCAGCCCTTTGATGTGTATCCAAATACCTATCCTCAATAAGGGGTGAGGTTGGTATACTTCTACAAGTGGGATCACCACTCAAAAGGTCAACATAATCCTTAATACTTTGATTCTCTTTGTATGGAGCTCTTGTAAAAATCATATCCATATCTAAATGAGGTGATGCTAAGGGTGTGCTCAACTCAATAAGATCACTACTAGGGTCAAAAAAAGCTTCTAGAATTTACTCTCAGGTGATTGAAAAGACACAGGTTCCTTTCCCTTACATCTTCAATGAGTTTCAACTAAAGGTATTTGTTTAAAGAGAATGTGAGGTTGCTTTCCTTGATCTACTTGATATCTTGGTGTAACTGGCATGAAAGAAAAGGTACTAGTTGATAAGATAACTCTAAGAAATGTTGGTACCAAACTAGGATAGTAAAAGCACTAAATTGTCCAAAGAGAGATGATAGGATAGAATTTTGCAATAGGCATAAACCAAAATTGCCACAGAGGTGCCCACAACTTTGGGTGAATACCCTAGCATATATGGACTAGAAGGATTATTTACCCAAATTATAAATAATTAAAATTGAATTTTGATGAAAGTGGATGGGCAAGAGATTTCTAAGACTCTCCAAATGTAATATCAAAGGATCCAAAGCTATATATTTCTCAACAAGGACAGTCACTAACTCACCAATTCCAAACAAGGTCTCTTGTGAAATTAATGATTACTAATTCAAGAGGTCAAAGCACAATAACCTAGGTTGCAAACAAGCTTCTAAAAATGGGGTAAGTAGCCTAATTCAATTTGGATCAATCTAGTAGATTGAAAATAATAAGACAACAAAGTAGTTTGATCATAAAGTCTTGACTTAGGAACTCAAATTTTGTTTGTTTTAAATATCCAACTAGATGTATTATTGGATTTTTAATCATGAACCAGGCACACAAGATAGCAATTAGGGATTTCAAGAAAATGTCTTCAAACAATAAGCAAGGGACAAAGAAACCTTGCACATGAACAAGAATAGTGTCATAGTATCAATCTAATCCCTAGAACCACTACTTTGTATATTCTAAAAATATTTTTCAATCACGCACATAGTCCTAGAAATGAAAATTTGGTAGCACTATGGTTCTTTGTAATGTTCAAATCTATAGCTTTTGGAATCTAGAGTGCGCAAAATCCAATTTTGGTGCACTAGAGTTTTGACATATTTCGATAATTTAATCAATCAAAGATACTGAGGAGATCTGACAGCCCAACAAAAGACTATACCCATAAGGATTTCCCCCACAAGGATATTTATATAGTGGTTACTACTACCATGTCAACAATGGCTATTATTGATTGAAGTACAATCCACATGGTCGACCCAATGAAGAGAATGTCCACTATGGTTTAACCCTCTCTAATCAAAGAAGACTCAAAAAGTTGTACCACATGGGGAATAGGTTTGGATTCAAGGGTTCTAAGTTTCTGATGTGTCCAAAAGGGAATAGAGAATACTCCTCTAGCCTCTTCACCTTACCCAAACATAGAAAATAAGATTATTTGATGTACTAATTTGAAATCACCTCACCAACTATTTGAAAAATCCAACAACAAACACCACCAATCTCAAAAGAGAAATGACTAATGGATGTTGAGGACAAATCCAAGTAGAATAGCGAGATAATAAAAAATATCCTTCCCTACCTATAAGGGGATCTTTCATCAAGATGAGCTTCACATGTAAAGAAAGATAATGAAGCTTAGTCTCTCAAGATCTCGCAAATAGTGTTCATAGGGTCTAATTACTATGTGAAACACAGATGCGTGAAAGCAAATCTAGATCCAGTTTTAGAGCACCAAATGAAGTGTGAATATATGAAAGCATGTAAAAGCACTAAAGCCAAACACATGAGATGTTCATTTTAGTTTCAAATCCAAATGTTATAGAGATAAAAAAAAATACCTAGTAATTCTTGCAATGTGTCTTTTCTTTGTTGTACCTTTTGTTTACACTTGAACGCTTGCTCACAACAAACAAAGCAATAAGCAAACAAAAGATTCTCAATATATATATCCAATTTATGAAAAACTAGGGTTAGATCTGAAAATATGATTTTTAAAAGTGATAATAATCAGAAAATAACCCAAATTAAATCTCACATCATGCATTGATCTATTGTAAAAATTAAATGCAAGCTATTCATTAAATCTCCTTTTTTAATTTTTATTTTTGACCTAGTCATAAAGATTGGACCTATATGATATCAATTCGGATCCAAAACCCTAAATGCACAAAATAGACCCCTATCAAAAGTTATAAAGCTTTCTAAAAATGTTAGAATTTTGAAAAGATCTTTTCATTTGTGCCCTAGGGAGGCATTTTATCAAAATAGACTAGTTTTTGCAAATTGAATTATGGAGCTATAATATGATCTCTAAAATAAAAATACAAAGAAAAAACTCTATTTAGAATTTAGATACCATTCCAAAAATGCAATTATTTCTGAAATATACGTTAATTTCCTCCAAAAAATATTTTTTCATGAAAAATAAGGAAAAATCATTAAAATTTGAATATATCTTAGAAAAATCTACAAATTGGATCGAAGCTTCCTTGATATGTCACCACCTTGAAAAAATAAATTCAAATCAAAATACCAAGCTGTTTGAAAGATATGATCAAATCTTTCAAATCTAGGATTTTTTTGTCTCCAAACAAATCTGTACAAAGGGGTTAGATCTAAAAATGTCTAGAACTAGCAAGTAAAGGTGGGATGCCCCATGGTGGGCACCAAAAATGTATGCCTAAAATGTGATCACACTTATATGAGTCGTTATATTCAAGATTTCTCAAAAATGAGGTCTTGAATGGGGGCTCATATATCTCTATACATGGAGTGTAGGGGTTTGTAATGGAGGCCCTTAGTCTAACCTAGTTTGTGCCCATGAAAGTACACCATGAAATAAGAGGTTCAAAGATCTAATATGCATGCAAGTGGAGATGAAAACTAATTTATATGATAACAATGCAAAAAAATTTAATGTAGCAAAATCATGCTCACATCAAGGCATAGATGCCAAGATGACCATAAGAATGACTGTACAAAAACAATCAAGGATGATGCCTCAAATCTCTTAAGTGTTTCAAGGGGACAACAAGAGACACTCTAGAACTTTCTCCCTTTTAATTAAATAAAAATCCCACTAAAATATCTCTTTTTGATGAAAGAGGAAATAAAGCAACTAAAAAATTAAATAAATCTATTTTTTGTTTTCTCTACACTTAATGTGGGAGTTATCTTTTTCCTCTTTCCACTTTCTTCTCCTTTTAATTCTTTTCCTATTTTCTCATTGGTGGATCTTTATTTCACATGGATCATTCTTTCTCCACCCTTGATTAAATCTTTTTTTCTCTTAATCTTGATCATCCAATCTTCTTTATAAGGGAGAGCCCTCTCCTCATTTTAGACATCCATTATTATGCTATAGGATTGGATAGTTATTTTTGAAGGAGTTTGAATACTAAAGCTTTTTATGGAGAACTTCTATCTTCTTGTCTTATTCTCTCTTGCATGCATGGCTTCCATCATCATGATCCATCCTTTAATTTTTAAATTAGCTTAGATCTTGCATTCGTAGATTAGATCTTACTTTTATATATTAGATCTTGCATTGTTTTGCATTGTTATCATATAGATTAGTTTTCATCTCCACTTGCATGCATATTGGATCTTTGAACCTCTTGTTTCATGGTGTACTTGCATGGGCACAAACTAGGTCAGACTGAGGGCCTCCATTACAAACCCCTGTACTTCATGAATATAGAGCTATGAGCCACCATTTGAGACTTCATTTTTGAGCAATCTTGAACATAATGACTCATAGAAGTGTGCTCACATTTTAGGCATACAAATTCTTCATCAAAAAATTTTAACACAACATGTGTTCTTTGTTTAGGATATTTTTTATTGTGCTAAACTACCAATGTACTATGTAGTCTATCAGTCACTTCCATTAATGTGTTCTACAAACTTTTTACTATTTTATTCTTTTCTATAAGTTTGTACAAGGATGAGATCAGATCTATTTGATTGTCATCGTCGATAGCCAAACTAACAAGAGAGTGAAGTGGATGAACTATATGGTTTAGTCTCATCCTCCCTCTATTTCTTTGATACTTCTTTTGTTCTTTTCTCTTGTTCTTCTTTCTTTTCTTTTTCTTCTCTGTCTCTCTTTTATTCTTTTTTTTTTTTTTTTCATCTTCCTTAGTTTTCCTTTTCTTTTCTTCATTTGAAATTTTTTACTTTTCTTCATCTTCCATTCTTTTCTTGTCTTCTTCAAACATTTTTTCCTTTGCTTCCTCTATTTTCTTCTTTTCTTCTTCCATTATCCTCTTTTCTTCCTCAATCTATCTCAACTTATCCTCAATATCCTTAGTGTCTAATTTATTTATTTTGTAACCACCAAATGGATTGGTATCATCAATATTAATTGTAACATTGGTTTGATTAATTTGCATAGTGTCACCACTTATTTGTATTTCCAAGGTTCTAGGAGCTAGAGAAGATGCTGCCTCTATCAAAATTTTACTAATTGTCACTATACTCTCACTTCTTAATTTATCCTTTTCTCCAATCATAAAATGAAATGGTCTAAATTTATTCTTCAAGCATGGAGTTTTCATCTTCATCATCATTCTTGCAAATGGTTTTGAACATAGACTTTTGAAGTTCAAGGTCTTCTTCCCTTGTAGGAGCCTTCTTCTTAATGAGTCTATCATAGACTTTCTAGTTTATAATGCTCTCAAGGTCTTTTATTTTTAGGTTGTTAGCCACAATATATCTCATAGAAGATATATCTATCTGATCTTTCTCAAAATTGTTGTACAAATTGTAAAACTTGTTCATCTGAACAAAATTACCTTCATTTGCAATAGTTGTATTGATCTTTTCTATCTTTAGCTTCCAAGGTTGTTGAGATTTTCCTATTTCTTGCTTAGGTGGAGTCACGTTTCCTACTTGATTAGTTTCTTGTTCCTCATTTTCTTCATCACTGGAGTCAATTGTCAACAATGTTTTCTATCTCTTTCCTAGTCCTGTGGCTAGCTATTAGACTTTATTTGTCTTTGTAGACACTGATTCCACTAATCTTTCAAATTTTCTCTTCGGTTCACTGAGCTGAATATTTGACATTGTTGCATACAGAATGCTCCATTCCAAAGATGTCTCAGCAACTGATGTTGATAAAGGTTGTATGTATAGTATACTTTGTTTCATTGTCTATCTTATAGCCTCAAATTCACTCTTTGTCATTCAAGCCTCTAATAGTGCCTTCTTCATTATAGATTCAACATTCTTGTGTGATGCCTTCTCTAGGGTTTCTTGATGAGTTTAGTGTGATCTCATCATACGTGCCAAGTCTATATTCTACTTTACCTCTATCTAAATTTAGTAACAAATCAATATAAGAAAATACAATATCATCATTCAGTTCATGGCTCAATCAATCTAGAAATCTCTCTCAAGGTTCCACTACTTGAATATATGTATGATTTGTATCAACTAGAATACAAATGTCTTCTTTGAATCTATCCACAATTGCTAGTTCAATTCTAAATATTTGTTCCATTTCATTATGAAATTCTCTCATTATCAAATTGCCACTATCCAATATTTTTTCTACAGAATTCCTTCTACATACCTCTGTAATTTTCTCCATTGTACATCTATCACTATGGTGGTCGAATTTTTACGAAATTTTTTTTAAAAAATGAGTCAGATAAATTTGTATCCTGTAGGTTAGGGTTTGGTTTGTGAAAATTTTATAAAAAGAAACCTAGGTGAAAACCTATTACTCCCGAAGCAAAATTGTTAATTCATATGTTATCTTTTTTTAAAAAGAGGGGCGTGGCAAGCGAATCAGATTTGAAAAGGGAATATTCTTTTAGGAGACCTTTTTAAATTTCATTCTCTTTTGTCTTCTTTTCCCAAAAAAATTCCTATCGTTAGATCTCTTCTAGATCTATGGTGGTCATCATGTTGCATAGTGAAGTTGCAAGCATAAAAAAATATGCAACATGGCGACCATCGTGGAATGTAAAGACAGTAATGAAAACCAAAAAATGGGCACCAATTTTTCATTATTTCAAATTTTTTGATAGACAAATTGATGTCAAAAATATTAGTACTGGAAAAAAAAATTTAGTTGGAAAGTGCTTTATTTCCTGTCACCAATTCTCACAAAGTCTAAGAGGTCGCTATGTCATGATTAAAAAATGTATGAATCCCTCTAGTAGTGACATAGTGCTTTGCCTAAAAATAAAAGGATGTGAGGTTAATAAATGGATGGAAATTGTAAAAAAATTCAGCTTCGATGGGGTTGTGTGCCCATAATGCATTGTCAAAAACATTGAATGCAGTAATAATGGTGAAGATGTGTGATCTTTCTTGGCACCAAAGTTTCTTAATGCCTTAAGAAGATTGCTATGTTGTGACTAGAGAATTAAGAAATCCTACTGGTAGCAACATAGCACCTTGCTAGAAAACGTGGAATGTGGCAACAATTATATTGAAGGGTGGGTCCCAAAAGTTCTTAGCTAGCATGTAATCATTGTAACATGTTGGAAATAATAAAGAACACGTGTTTTTCTTGTGCTTGATTTTTTCAAAGTCATGTAGGTCACTATGTCACAATTAGAAAATGCATGAATTCTACCAGTAGTGACATAGCACCTTACTGAAAAAATCAAGACACAACAGGACTTTGACTTTATCATGTTGCAAAAGGGATTAAAATATTATATATATATTTTCGGCATGTCAAAGTATTGCAAAATCACATATGACATGGAAAAGTACTCAAGAAAGGGGCAAACAAATTTTTGGATCATTAGATCAAAGTTTGATCAATGGCTATTGCCAAGTGGCCATCAAGAGTTGCACGACATTTATTCCATGCAACATGGTGACCAAGGGAAGGAACACATGGGCTAACCATAGTTGAAAATAAGGTAATAATAGATTCCATACTATTAGATCAAGTTTGCATCAATGGTTTACTCATTTTTTAATGATAGCAACATAGAGGCCAAAGGGAGAGATGGAGGAACCTACTACAATCACATTAAAATAGTGATCAAATGCACACCATCATATTATAATGAATCAATGGTCATCACTATGTCACGTATGGAAATTGTTCACTATTTATGCATGGCAACATAGCAAAAAGGTGACACATGTCAATAAGTGCTAGTGGATCTAGTCCAAGTTGCCAATAGTAACAGAAAGGCTTATGTAGAGAACATTCAATGGATTGACTTCTAGCATGGAAAATAGAAGATGAGTCATCTTTTTCTTTTATTCCTATATCATTGGATTTTATAAAAATCAGCGGCATATTTTTAAAAAATAGAAGGTGGTGCCACTGTGTTCTCCTTACAGCTCATTTATGAAAATTGAAAGCTCCTCATGCAAACTAGGAATAGAGTATATTGTAGAAAATCTTGTTTTTTCCTTCATACACAAACAAATATTCAGGCCTCCAAATAGCTTAGAGATATTAAAAAATTGTGGTTGGCGACTAAAACATGAAGGAACTTGAATAATCACGATGTATTATAGAATTATAGTTGTAAGATAGTGAAGAGCAAGTAAGTTTCTCAGTCCATTGTAGAGTAAGCTTTCTAGTATTTTGCAATTTTAATCACCATGCTTCCAAAGATGGTTTTCTTTGGTCAAGTTGATTATTGGTCTAGAAACATACATGATGACCTCCTTGAATTTTTGCCTAAATCCACTAATGAATCTACTCAAGTGAAGAAATTAACCATGTTGAACCCTAGACTCAAAATTGTTTATGGATTGTATAATAAGGGGAACTAGGTTAGGGATGCTAAGACTTCTCAAATAGGGCTTGTTCATTTCAAAAAATGATTCTCAAAAACTAAGTTTTTTACCCCTCATGGGAATATCTAGAACTTTGACTTGGGAAAACTAGTTGTCCTTAGCATTTTCATGGATTATGACCTATTAGTGGTCATTGCTAAATTTTATGACCCAACAATTAGAGTTGTGAGAAGGTTGGATGGTGAATGTCTCATTATAATAAGCCCTAAGGAAATTGGAGAAGTTTTTGGTCTTGAGCCACTATCAAACTATCATATCCTTATTGACCTACAAGAGTTAGAAAAAGAATATTTATCTGAGAGGGATAAAATTAGATAAGGTGCATTGAGGGCACACATAGGCACAATTGGAAACTTACCAATGATCACAACATTCACTAGGGAACCTTTAAGAAAGGAATATTTCACTGCCTAGGCTGTGGAGATATATAGGACTTTGTGCAAGTTTTTTGGTGAGGATGAGTAGAATTTTATGACTATAAGTTTTATGTATATGATGGCTCAAATTTCTTCTTTTGGTGTTGTCATTCTTTTTTATTTTGCCTCATACTTAGCAAAAAAAATCCATATAGGCTTGGGTGGAATTACCAAGGGAAAGGTGGAAATTTTTTTTGGTCATTTCTCACTATTAATGTATATATTCTTGTATAAAGGTGTAACATATTTTGGTAAAGAAATGGATTTGAACAAAGAATAGGAGGAAGAAGCTCTACTAGTTCAGTTGTGGAGTGTAGATATGACTTGGGATACAAAAAGACAAGCTTTTTCAGGTTTGATGGGTACTTTCCCTCAAGCTTAAAGTGCCTCTTATTAAGTGACAATCACAAAATTCCTAAGGAATTAATTAATTTCATCAGGCCCATGGATAAACCATCAATTAGCATGAATGTTGATGCTATGAGAAAATATTGCAGAATAGTGATATGACTTTGTTTGTCATTGATCACAATATAGTAAGACTGACAGAGTAACGGATTAAGATCTATGTATTCAGGGTGTCACATTGTGTATTTGCCCATCCATAGTTAACACCATATACTACAACATGTATTTGACATATGGTCAAGTGCATAGAACCTAAATCGATAGTGTACAAAATATATTAATGATTTACAGAGATACACAAGAAACAAAACATTGGGAAAATAGTCTCTATTGTATGATCAATATAACACATTGTGTTTTGAATGAATGGTTGCATAGTTAACTGGAGGAAGTACAACAATAACTAATGATCTTAGCAGATGCAAAGGTATAAAAGTTGCACATGTGGATGTTTGGAAACAATTGTGAGTTGACAACATTAATTAAATGTGTATTTCATTTAACTAAATATGGAGCTGACTCAAAAGATTGATAATTGAGTAAGGTATAAAGGAAAGATGTTTTTCAAGTTCTAGAGACCATGATTTTGATAAAGTAGAGAAGAAACTTGTGAATTGTGAAGTAGAAGATCAAAGTAATCTGCTAATGTGTGTAGGTGACCTTAAGGGTTAATGATGAGTTAAAAATCTATTTGCATGATATAAAAGTGAAGGAGTTTGATGTACTAGATAGAGAAAGTGAAAAGAGATTTTTCCACATCTATTATTTTTGAAGGAATAGTACTAAGATCAATTGGATAGTGGGTTCGTTGAACTGATCTTGAAGCTATTTGGATAGTGGGTTCAATTGCCTTCTACAACTCCTAATAGTGTTGGAGCTTCCTAACAAGGATTCAATGTCTCCTAATAGGGACTCTTTTTACTAAGCACTATAATAGACTCCTAATAGGGTCTATCCTCTAACAAGGAATATTCAAATTCATACATTATTCTATGGGCATCATTCTTGTCAGGGTTTTCCCTTTGATCAAGGGTTTCCCTAGTCAACATATCTAGTGTATGTGTGTATTCATAATTTCTTTTTCATTGTTGTTCACTTTGGTTGATAAAGTTAGAATTTTTTAAGATTAATACATAACTAATAATTTACCTCCCCCCCCCCCTCTTAGTTATATTGGTGAATTATTACTTCTAACAATTGGTATCAGAGTGCTAGGTCCTTCAAAGAAAGTTTAATAACTTTAGGAGAGCCATGGTAAATATGTTTAGAAAGGAATGTCCTAGATTTGATGGCATAAACTACAATAGCTAGAAGGATAAAATGAAGATTCATATTTTGTGCACGGGTCTAAGATATTGGCTTGTGACCAAGAAATCCAAAAATATTTTAGAAGATGACAATCTTGAAACTTGCATCGAAGAACAAAGAGAAGTGTATATGTGCAACATAAGGGAAAGAGAAGCAATATTGTCAACCTTACCTAAAAGTGAGTATAGTTGGGTAAAACTACTTAAAACAGCTCATGAAATTTGGAAAAGTCTAGAGGCTAATTATGAAGGTGATACACATGCAAAAAGAGTTAGATTGCAAAATTTGTATTGTGCATTTCAAGATGCTAGAATGATGGAAGATGAATATGTTAGAAGCTATGTTGGAAGAATATCTAAGATTGTTTTAGGAATCACATCTCTTGATGGAAAGAAATCTGATGATGAAGTGATATGGAAGATCTTGAAAAGTATGACACCACCTTTCAAGTTAGTAGCATAAATTATTCAACTAACAATACCTTGCACTACTAATTTCACCAAAGAGACATCTCTTGGTAGATTGGAAACTGCAAAATCCAATATAAAATAGTTAGGAGAATTGGAAAAGGTTGAGATAGCATTCAGTGCATTAAACATCAAACCTAGTTTAGCAAGGAGCACAAAAACATAGGGAGCCATTACTAGAAGCAACAAATCCATTGAAGAAAAGATCCAAGAAGGAGTGGCTCTTCTTGTGGAAAGAGAAAAACATGTTAATAATATCTTTAAATGTTGGACTTGTAATGAATATGGTCATTATGCATCTAAGTTTCCTAAAAGAGAAAGGAAGTTTAAGGGTAGATTCAAATCTAGAAGACCTAGAAATTGTTTATATGCTAATGAAGAAGAAGAAGAAGAAGAAGAAGAAGAAGAAGAAGAACAATATGATTAAAGAAAAAGTGAAGATGATTTAGGATTTGTTGCTACAAAAGAGGATGATCTTGATAGAGAAATTAGAGAAAAAAGTGCACTAATTTCACAAGTTGAAAAGAAAGACTCGATCATTGATAGTGACTATTCACATCACATGACTAGTGATATGAGAAAGTTTGTCAAATTTAGAATTCGTGATGGAGGAATTGTTAGAGTAGGGAACAATGTAACCTATCATATTATAGGAATTGGATCTATAATACTTGAAGGAAAAACATATACTGGTGATGTTTATTTTGTTGATGGACTAAACCATAACTTGTTAAGTGTTGGACAACTTATGGACAAACATTATTAATTGCAGTTTGATAATGATACATGCATTAACAAGAATAAGGAAGGGAAACTACTTAGTATTGGCACAAAAACTAGAGGTAATGTATATCAATTAAACTCCACTAAAATAACATGTTTAATAGAAAATATTGATAATAGTCAGTTATGGCACAAAAGATTTTCTCACATTAACTTTGATAACATTGTGAAGGCCACTAATACACTTGTTGTAAAAGATTTTCCCAAGATCTCTAAGCCCACTGACACTATTTGTAAGGAATGTGTTTTGGCTAACAAAAAAAAAGGCTCATTTTTGAGGAAGTAGTTTTGTACTACACAAAAGCTAGAATTGGTAAATATAGATCTAAGCGGTCCTGCAAGAACAAGAGGTTTCTATGGAGAAAGGTAATTTATGATTTTTTTTGATGATTTCACTAGACTAATGTGGGTATCTTTTCTTACAGAAAAATCAAAAGCATTTGAGAAATTCAAGATATTTAAGAACAAGGTTGAGAATGAATCTGGAGTTAAGATTAAAAGCATAAGATCAAATCAAGGAGAAGAATTCACCCCTAGAGAATTCAGTATCTATTGTGAAGAACATGGCATCTAGAGACAATTATCATCACCCCATACACTTGAGTAAAATGGGATTGCTAAAAGAAGAAATAAATCAATTACTGAAGTAGAAGGAGCTATGTTATTTGAGAATGATGTACCAAAGACCTTTTGGAGAGAAACAGTCAATATAGAAGTATATACATACTAAACAGAGTGCAAATTAGAAAAGGTATGGACAAAACACCCTATGAATTATGGTTTGCTCACTCACCATCAGTCAAGTACTTCAGGATATTTGGAAGAAAATTTTACATCAGAAGAGATGATGATATTAGTAAGTTTGATCCAAGGAGCGATGAAGGTATGTTTCTTGGTTTTTCATTGAAATGTAAAGCTTACAAATGTTTCAACTATAGAACAAAAACTATACAGTGTGCAAATGTTAAAATTGATGCAAAGTTTGGTACCAAGGAAAAGATAATGGACTATAACTCTAATGGAGATGATTAATTTGGAAAGGCTAATAGAAGTAATGAGTTATTTATCAAGACTAACAATGATTTGTAGAATAATATGCAAATTCAAGATGTGAGAGAAGAATAGAGCATAGTCCCTGAGATAAGAGTTGAAGCATCTGTTAGAGTAAATAATTAATTAATTTTTAATTATTTATTCTAATTACTTAAGATTACTTAGGTAAATACATTTATTTATTAGTTGTAGTCTACGAGTTTGTTATAAGTTGTTGACAATACGGGAGTTTGTTCTCTCCTAAGTCATACTTATCCTCTCACCTTGTTCGAGGACTTTCCACCTCATGTGGATGTATGCTTAGTTGTCACACTTATCTCTTAGCATCTTCTAGCTTGTTCTAAGAGATTCCTTGAGCTCTTTATATTCGAGCTCCCTCATTATAACTCATATCTCATTTTTGCATATTGTAAATACATATTTTCTTGTGTTGCAATATCTTTATCTCTCTCATGTCCATTTATGGTTTTTCCCTAGCTCCACACTCTTCCTTCCTTGGCTTCCCTTTGACAGGTTATTGGACGCAGGTGATCTTAGGCATATTTGGAGTTAGATTTCATCAAATTTAACATGGTATCAGAGACTTCCTTCTATTGCTTTGTTTACAAATTTTTGAAGCCTTGATTTGGAGTCACAAACCCTAGTTTGTTTGTGCATTTTTCTTCAAATCAGGGGAATAGTGAATTTTTGGAGCACATTGGGCCCACAAAGATGTTGTCATTAGATTTAGAAGGTGCTTTTCAGCTAGGATCCGTATTAAAAATTTTGATTTTGGAGACAAGGCTCAGGGAGGAAAATTTTTTTTAAGTTGGAGGCTTTTTCCATACAAATCATACGATCGCAGGTTTAAAAAAAAAAAACAAAAAAAATTGCATAGCACCACTGTCATGCCACCATGGGGCCACCACTACACTACCTATGCATAGCCTACAATGGCTATAGTCAACAACGCAACTCTTCCAACACCACAGCCCACAATCTACTAGCACTTCATCTAAGTGCCTCCTCCTCCAGTAGTGCCTCCCTTGTTACCTCTGCTCTGACTGTTGGTACCACTAGACTTCAGCTCACACTCTACTTTGTCTAGTCAGTAGGCATAATCACTCCTTGGTATAGTCAGCAGCCACTTCAGCAATAGTCACCCAGTCTACGGGTGACATGTGGCAGGTCTGCCACATGGCACTTTGCCACGTGGCCCCTGCCACTTCAACCACCTACCACATCGCATCCATGTGGCATTTTCTTTTCTATGACAGGCTGCATGCTGTCAATTTTAATCCACTAAAATGTTGACATCAGCATGATGTCAGCACTACATCAACATACCTTGCTTGCACATCTCCAAGGTTAGTTTTTGACCTACCTTCAATATTTTGACCATAACTTGAGCATACAAAGGTATTTTTCCATTTTGAAAGAAGCACCAGAAAGTTGGTTTTGAGACAAGGACATTGGTTTAGGTATTTTTAGGTTTTGATGCAATTTTCTTTCCTTTATTTTAAGTTAAAGTCTGAAGTCCTATTTTTCATTCTAGCAAGCTTTTCTTTTGCGTCCCATGTCAATTTTTTGAAAATGTTATATTTTTGGAAAAATGGTTTTGTCATCTTTTCAAAAATGTAGTCCTTTTCATTTGATTTTGGTCCATGCTCTTTCTATCATATTATTGGCATTTTTGGTCCATGGTGGATATCTTGGGTGTTTTAGGTCCAAGGATCATTTTCTTGGTATGGGATCCTTTGTTTTGGGCTATACTTTGTATTGTATCAGCTTGTTTTGGTTTTGATCATCGTAGCTATCATTTTGAAGCACTTTTATGTATCACACTGAGATAAAGTGTCACTTTTTCATTCCAAGGGTCATGAACATTGTTTTGAGATAGTTATACTTGCACTATTTTTATAAAGCACCATGGGGAGGATAGGTGTTTTCTATTTTGGGCTTTCTCCCTTTGTCAAGTGAGTGTCCCTTCCATGACATTAGCCCCATGTAGAGTTAGTTTGATCATGTCTTTATGGGTGTTTGTACCTCTTTCCCTCTTGTCGTTCTTAGCTCGTTTGCAGGAGACTTTGGCTAACCTTCTCAGTTGCTTGTCATCTCACTCCATCTACATTAAGGGGGGGTTATGTTGTTGTTCTAATGCATCCTTAGTTTGATGGTTCGATAATGTGCAGTATGTATTTAGTGGTTGATCCTATATACAAGGCGATTGTAGTGGTTGGCTACCTATTCATTTTAGTGAGATGGATCATCTACCATATAGACATGCTCGGTTCGTGCATTCTTCTTCCATGGAGGTTCTTTAGACCAATAGTTTTTTTTTCCTGATGGTAGATTTTGTGGCTTCTTTATGCTTTAGTTATGCTCTACATGATCACTTTCTTGTTCTTGTTTGCGGAGACATTTCCCTAGTTGGAGGCTTCTTCAATTCTTCACTAGGTTCTTACCTCTTTTTGTGGGAGGGTTTTTTCCATGTGGTTTTCTCTCTTTCCCCATTTTCAGAGGTTGCATTTTGTTGCATTGTACATGGGTACCTAAAATGGCCTCATTGCTAGGACCCATTATGCATTTCATCTTAGTCTTGTGAGCTTAAGGCATTTCACTAAGTTTCACTCAAGGGGGGTGTTAGAGTAAATAATTAATTTATTATTTATTATTTATTCTATTTACTTAAGCTTACTTAGGTAAATGTATTTATTTATTAGTTGTAGTCTAGGAGTTTGTTATAAGTTGTTGACAATATAGGAGTTTGTTCTCTCCTAAGTCATACTTATCCTCTCACCTTGTTCAAAGAATTTCCACCTCATGTGGATGTATGCTTAGTTGTCACACTTATCTCCTAGCATCTTCTAGCTTGTTCTAGGAGATTCCTTGAGCTCTTTATATTCAAGCTCCCTCATTATAACTCATATCTCATTTTTGCATATTGTAAATACATATTTTCTTGTGTTGCAATATCTTTTTCTCTCTCATGTCCATTTAGGGTTTTTCCCTAGCTCCATGCTCTTCCTTCCTTGGCTTCCCTTTGACAAGATATTACATGTAGGTGATCTTGGGCATCTTTGGAGTTGGATTTCATCAACTCCAATAGCATCAACTCCTACTCCAAATAGAAACATGATAAGAAATCATCATGTTGATCAGATAATAGGAAGTAAAGAAAAGGGGGTAATGACAAGTAGCAAAATTAATGAAGAACTATGTCTGATATCTCAAGTAGAAGCAAGAAGCATAGATGAAGTAATCAAAGATAATTATTGGAAAGAAGCAATAAAGGAAGAACTCCACCAGATAATTAAAAATAACACATGGGAATTAGTTCCTAGACCCAAGGACAAAAATGTGATTGACACTAAATGGGTATTCAAAAATAAAATGAATGAACAAGGAGAAGTGATAAGAAACAAGGAAAGACTTGTGTGCAAAGGCTACTCATAGTAAGAACGAATTGATTATGAATAAATGTATGCACCTATAGAAAGAATGGAAGGAGTCAAAATATTCCTAGCATATGCAGCAAAAAAGAATTTTAAGGTATACTAGATGGATGTTAAGTCAACATTTTTAAATGGAGAACTTGAAGAAGAAGTTTACATTGAGCAACTAGAGGGTTTTCCTTCAATAGAGGAAAAGGATATGGTTTTTAGACTAAAGAAAGCATTGTATGGATTAAAACAGGCACCAAGAACCTAGTATGCAAGGTTGGACAAGTAGTTAACAAGGTTTGGATTTACTAAAGGAATAGTAGATGGCAACTTGTATTTGAAGAAAATAGAAAATGGTTTTCTAATAATCATTGTATTTGTTGACGACATCATTTTTGGTGGAAATGATCAAGCTAGTAAAAAATTCTTAGAAGATATGAAGAATGAGTTTGAAATGAGTATGATAGGTGAAATGAATTTTTTTTGGGATTGCAAATTGTTCAAAAAAAAGAGGGTATCTTTATCTCTCAAACCAAGTATTTAAAGGATTTACTAAAAAGATTTGGTTTAGAAAGTTGTAAACCTATTGGAGCTCCTATGGTAATTGGTCATATATTATCTGCCAAAGATGAGAGAACAAAATAAGTATAGATCTATGATTGGAGGGTTGCAGTATCTGACTCATAGCAGACCATATATAGTCAATGAAATTGGAATTGTGGCAAGATTTCAAGCTAATCCTAAGGAATATCACTATGTAGGACTGAAAATAATATTCAAATATCTGAAAGGAACATTAGATTATGGTATTTGGTATGAAAAAAATAGTGACTTTACTCTTTTCACTTATACATATGCTAATTGGATAGGAGACAAGAATGACAATAAAAACACTAGCGAAGGAAAATTTTTCATTGGATGAAGATTAGTTTCTTTGCTCAGAAAAAAGTAAGATCATACCTCACAAAGTACTAAAGAGGTAGATTATGTTGCAATAGAAAAAAACTATAATCAAGTCCTATGGAAGAAGCAAATGATGAAGGATATTAGAATCACATTCACATAACCTACTATCATTTACTATGATAATAAAAGTACAATCAACATGTCTAAGAATCCTATTTTGCATTCTAAGACTAAGCACATTGTTATAAAATATCATGTGCTAAAAGAAATAGTTGTAGAGAAATAAATCAGATTGGCATACATTAGCATTAAGGAAAAAATTGCATACATTTTCACAAAGGCCTTACCAAAGGATATATTTGAATAACTGAGAGGTATGCTTGGGGTTATGCCACTACCTAGCTCAGAGTAAAAGACACAGAAGTGCATCAGTCTAGGGTACATAGCACCATTGTTAGACTGGACTGAATGTCGATGCTTCCTCAAAGGGGGAGTTTCTATGATGAACATAGTTATTCAAAGGAATATTGGTAATAGGTAATTAGTTTACTGTAATATCTTTAGATACTTGTGTTATTCAACTATATGCAAAGATTGTAAAGCAATAGACTAGCTTGTTGTTGTGCTAATAGTTTGCTATGTGTTCAATTTTTGTACTACCTTTGACATTGATGTCAATGGGGGAGAGAGTGTGATATGAAAAACATTAGAATGGGAGAGAAAGTGATATGAGAAAACAAGTGAACTTGCACTATGGGGGAGTAGTGTTACATGAACCAAGATTTAATTGATAAAGAAAACTCATTGGTATTCTTGGAATTAGATTTTTTCATCTATGTTTCCATCAATTCCAAAGGGGGATATTGTTAGCATGAATGTTGATGATATGAGAAAATATTAAAGAATAGTGTTATGACTTTTTTTTTCATTGATGACAACATAATAAGACTGATAGAACAACAAAGTGAGATCTATATATTGAGGGCATCACATTGCATATCTACCCATGTAAAATTAACAACATATACTAGAACATGTATTTTACATATGGTCAAGTGCACAAAACCTAAATTGATAGTGTATAGAGGATATTAATGATTTACAAAGATTTGCAAGGAAACAGAGCATTGGAAAAATAACCTCTATTTTATGATCAATATAACATATTATGTTTGGAATGAAGGGTTGTGTAGATAACTAGAGGAAGTACACTGACAACTAATGACATCAGCAAGTGCGCAGGTATGGAAGTCACCCATGTAGAATTTTGGAAACAACTATGAGCTGACAACATTAATTAAACATGTATTTCATTTAATTAAATATGGATCTGATACTAATGAATGTTAAGTGTATGGAGTTGACTCAAAAAATTAATAATTGAGTATGGTATAAAGGAAAAATGTTTTTTGAGTTCTAGAGACCATGATTGTGATAAAGAAGTAGAGAAAAGGCTTGAAAATTATGAAGTAGAAGAGTAGAGTAATCCACTAATGTGTGTAAGTGACCTTAAGGGTTACTGATGAGTTCCAAATCTATTTGCATGATCTCAAGGTGAAGAAGTCTAACATACTAGATAGATGAAGAGAAAAGAGATTGTTCCACATCTATTATTCTAGAAAGAATAGTACCGAGATTAATTAGACAATGGGTTTGTTGATATGATATTGAAGCTATTTCGATAGTGGTTTCAACTGCCTTCTACAACTCCTAATAGGGTTGGAAATCTCCTAACAAGGATTCAAAATCTCCTAATAGTGACTCTTGTACTAAGCATTGTAACAGACTCCTAATAGTGTCTATCCTCTTACAAGGAATATTTAGATTAGTACATTATTCTATGAGCATCAATCCCATCAGGGTTTTCCCTCTGATCAAGGATTTCCCTAGTCATCATATCTGGTGTATGTGTGTATGAACATTTATTTATGATTTTTGTTCACTTTGGTCGATAAAGTAAGAATTGTTTAAGATTGATACATAACTAATTCACCCCCCGTCTTAGTTATATTGGTGAACTATTACTTCTAACACCCTCTGGTTTAAACATATCACATAATTAGGGAGATATTATACCATACCCTATTTCAACTATCTTTAGAGTTTATGGTTTGAAAGGGACTCCTTAGATAGGGTGCATTGAGGACATAAATAGGAACAACTGGGAACTTACCAGTGATCACATCATCTACTAGGGAACCTTTTAGAAAGGAATATTTTGAAATCCATACAGGCTTGGTTGGAATTACCAAGGGCAAGGTGGAAAAAACTTTTGGTCATTACTCACTATTGATGCATATATTCTTGTTTAAAGGTGTAACATATTTTGGAAATGAAATGGATTTGAATAAAGAATAAGAGGGAGAAGCTCTGCTAGTTCAATACTAGAGTGTAGATATGATTGGGATGTAGAAAAGGAAAGTTTTGTCAAGTTTGATAGGTACTTTGCCTCAAGGTTAAGGTGCCTCTTATTAAGTGATAATCCCTTTCTAAGGCATTAATAAATTTCATCAGGCCCATGGATAACCCCTTTGGTTTAAAAGTATCACATAACTGGGGAGATATTATAGCATACTCTATTTCAACTGTGTTTAGAATTTATGGTTTCAAAGGGAATCCTCATTTATTTCCCTACGAGGTGCCTTTAAAAGTGGGGATAGCTAGGATACTGTGGTAGTTGGGAGTATTGGAGGAAAATTATTTAGTAAAAGGATAAAGAGGCTCAATTTTTCCCAATTTGTACCATAGTCCACTAGTTTGTAATCACAAAAGGTGGTTGGTTATTTCTATATAAATTATTAGACTAGTATAAGATGGCTATATATCATCCCCATTTTTGTGATACTAAGGGATTATATGGTTTAGTTTTTAGACATAATACTAAGCTTGGTTCCATAAAGAATGAGCCTTATTACCCTGAGGATATAATAAGGAATGAGCTATCTTTACAAGAGCAAGAGACCAAGAAAGAAGAGTGGAGAATTTTTTCAAGAGTTTTTTAAATCATTAATTATTTTGACAACGATTATGAGCCTCTTGGTAATGCAATAATAGAGGTAGATAAAATAAGTAAACTCGTGATAACTTTTCCTGAAATAATGGAGACAATGAATGAGAAGAAACAATTCTTCATTAATACCTATCTTGATAAAGCCAAAGAGGTTATGAGAAGGCTAGCATTCACTCCCAATGTTGGAGTATAATAATTGATTGTTTTGAAAAGGTCTTGTTATAATATAATTCAAAACAAGAAGACCACTATGGATAAAGGTAAACAAATAATAGGATCCACTAGTGTTGTCTTTGAAGAAAGACTTGATGAGCCCTATCCTTAGAGGCAAAAGATAATGAAAGATCAAGGTCCTCATGTTGATGAATATTCACCTACCTAATCCCTGTTGCAAATTGGATAGGAACACCTCACTGGAGAGAAAGTTGAACATCTAGGGTCACAAGGGGGAGTATTTATTACCCAAGTAGAGTTAGATGAGGGAAACCCTCAAGAACCTCTGATGCCAAGTCTTGATTTGATAGTGGTAAACTATAGAAGAAGTGAATTGGACTATTTAATAGAATAATCTAGACATGAATTTTTGTCAAATGATAATTTTGTTAAGTCAAGAGCCTTTAACCAATTTGTATGGAGAGAAAATATGGGAAGGTATGAGGAAAGGTGCAAGAAGTTGAGAATTGAGCACCCATAAAAGGAAGAGGTAGCCATTCAAAGTCAAATGAAAGATGAAATGATGCAAGAATTCCAAAACTTGACCCCTAAAGAAGGGAGACAAACAGTAAAAGCATCAGGTGTTTTTGCTGCTACCCCATTGGGATATAGTAGATGCTCTAGTTTTTAATTTTGTTTCTAGTAGATTAAACATATAGGATTAGAACAAGAAAGAAATAAAAGGTTCCACTTTCAGTACAAACCAAGCTACCTTAGTCATTTGGTCAATATGAAAGGGATCCAAGTCAGATGATACTAGATTAATGGGAAATATAATTGTGAAGATGGTAGCAAACACAACAAATGTAGAGGCTACACATTTGAATGTTGATACATCTAACCTAGCCTTGGCCACTGTAGAGAGAGATAAGAAGGAAAGGTTGGAGTTGTAGGCTAAATATGAGAAATTTTTGGAGGCTTACAATAAAGAAGTTCATAAAAGAATTGAACTTGAAAATAAGATGAATGGATAGTCTTCCAAGCCAAGGATCACATGCCTTCACCCACCAGTGGAGCCTTTAAATCCACTCCCCTCATTGAAATTCATGATACTCTATAGTGGCCAAAATATTATACAGCTAGGGATTTTAAAGAGGAAAAGAGAAAATTATGGGCACTACATGTAGAGTTGAATGTGTAGTATGAAGATAAATTGAGAAAGGCTCTCATGTATCTAGTTGAAAAAATTAAATGGCCATTGTTCTATGATCAATTAGCAAGGGTAATGAACATCTAGGAAGAGATAAAATCAAATGAAGAGACTTTGAAACCCATTGTCAATAAGTGGAATAAAAGGAGAAAAGAGGTCACATTTCTTTGTTATTCTATCATAAAATTCTCACATGACCACATAGGAAAAACTTATGATATTACTATTGATGTTCTAGATTTTGATGGTAGAAGAGTTGGGTTGCAGAGGAGGATTGTTAGTTATTTGAATAAGTGCAAAAGTGAAAACTTTGACTTATTCCCCTTTTCTTTGGATAAGAAGAATAAACTAAAGAATAAATATGAATGGACCAAATACTTAGATGATTTATTTTGTTTAAGAATAAATAAAGTCATTAATGGAAAAGGACATGCATGGTGGGCAACCACAATGAAGGAGCTAGTGAAAGTCTAGTTATTCTTTGATTCTTTGAAACAAGAATTTGTTAACATTGATAAGGAGTTGAATATGTAAACAAGAAGAAAAATGATATCCTACACTTTAACTAGCCAAATGACACACTTTTTAACAAGTGAATGACAGATATTGCTTCTAATGAGTAGTTAGAAGAGGTTAAGAGTGATGAAGATGAGATGGATCAAAATGAAGTTCAAATCATTCATGCACCTTCAGAAGACCAAGGAAGAGAAGGAGACAAAGTAGGGTAACCATCTTAGGTGGAAGGTGCTATGGGTTAGGTCAATGATGTGGTAGAAACAAGCTTATATGTAACTATTACCTTAACAGTCCATGATGAAGATGGGGAAGATCCTTGAATTGAGGTTAATCTGCAAGCACCAAATCATCATACATCATTAACAAATTTGATGGTTGCATATTTCAAGGAATTAGAATAGCATAAAAGCCAACCATTGAAGTCATCATTTTTGAAGATGTAATAGAAAGTGCCCCCCCCCTGAAAGAATGTTTTGATGTAGAAGTTTTTCTATTACCCAATGTTTTGTCTTTTATGGTAGTTTTAAAATGTAAATATCTTTTGCTAAGAGACATTTGTTAGTTCTTGATGCCTAAAGCTTGTTGCATCTCATAGTATATGTTGGGACTCAAAATTGAAGCCTCAATTTTGAGTACCATTGAGAAATTAAGCCCTGTAAGTGCTTTTAATGCATATGTACCTGGCTGTACTTTTGAGCCCCATGAGGTTTTTAATGTTTCTAATACCATTCATTTAGTGTGTCTATGTGTTCCATGAATTTAAACTATCATACTGAGTCATTTCATGAAGTCTTGTTTCGAGAATTTGTTAATTCTGCATTTTCACCTTAGTGTCAAACAGTGACAAGAGGTCATGTTTGCAAGTGAATATCTCACACCCAATATTATTTCATGACTCACTACTTTAGGAGTGTTTAGTGTCCATACCTCAAAACCTATGTTTCAAATTTCAAATCATTTTGAGTCTGTGTGACTAGGTTTTGAATCCCACAAAGTTGGTCATTTAATGTTGCATGTTGATGCAATTTATTCTAAATTCTGGGAAGCCTTGTTTGACAAGTTATAACTTTTGACCAGTTGACCCAGATGAGAAAATTCCTATTGCATTACATTTTAGAAGTCAAAAAATTGTTATGTTTCAAGTTTGAGCTTACGACAAATCTGTTTGATCAATTTTTGAACACTATTTCAAATGCTAATTCTAACTTTTTATTGGTGCCAAATGGAGTAGATATGTTAGTTACCTTGTTCATGATGTCATATCTCAAAATTCATGATTGGTAAGATCAAATGGATTGTACCATTATGTTGTACTTAAATAATTCTTCAAGTGTGCCAATTTTTAGATCTTGATGAACCCATCTACACACTTTCCTAGGTTAATTCTATTTGCAAAAAAATGTTTTTCTGCCATTGTTTCGATTTGTAAATTCTAAGTAGCCTACTTTGACCACTTGCCATTTGTTTCTTGTTATTTTTCATGAGCCCAAATCCAAGATTTATACTCTACAAAGAATCAATATCCCAATTTTCATCTTCCCAAGTGTCAGTTTGCCTAGTTTTTGAAGCTATTTCAAAATGTGATTTATTGTTTTCTGACATGTTTTCTTGCAAGCAATTTTGAAGGGTAACTTTGGTGGTCAATGTCTTTTGACCTCAAATTCTTCATGACATGAGATTAGACATGGTGCAATTGTTTGGAACAAAGAATCAATGTGTCTAATTTTAGAGCCCTGTTAGTTATTCAAGCTAGTTTTTAAAGCCAATCAAAGGACCCTCCTAGCACAAAGTCGACAAGTTGCAAGAGAGTGGTAAATGAATTTTTCAATGATCAAATTTGATTTTGATCAATATCAGATGATGAATGGACCAATTTCAATGATTAGGTGTTTGAAAAAAGAAAAAAATTTAGCCAGACCCACTATGGGTCTCGGCTAAATTCATCAAAATTGTGATAGCCATAAAGGATTCAAGATGTTTAGAAAGTAATGATCATTTTGATTGTTATAAACTTTAAAAATATGGATATTTTACATAAGGTAACTCTAAAGAATGTCATGTTTCCAAATAATTCAAATCTGGAGTGTGACTTTGTATACAATGTACCTGCTATAGTTTTCACAATTGGAGTTTGAATGTCAAAAATGAATTAGGGAAGAGTAGGACTTTAATATTTCTAATTGGAATCTAAATGCAAAATGGGTTTACAAGTATGAATGCATGAAATGTTTGTAAAGTGATTGCACCACAATGCAAACATAAATGGATAATGTAGTGGGAATCATTTCTTACCTTCAGTTGTAAATTAGATGGGATCCACCATATCAGAGTTATCAAGATTCTTCAAATAATTTCCTAGCATTATCAACACACATTACTATGGATCAGGGATGTGGGTTTTAAGCTTGAAATTGGAATATGAGACTTATAAAATACATGGTCATAGCGAAAGTAGCCTATCATCAGCATGTATCCTATCATTCAAGTGAAGGAAGATAAAACCCAGTAACTAGAGAGTGTCCACTTCCAACTAGGTAGCTCATTCAACGATGCAAGTAAAATTCTAGTTAATATCTCTTTCCTTTGTCTCCATCAAGGATTACTTGGTGACTAATCAAAACATATCCCTTGATAATGTTTTGTACTCAATTATAGGAGATATGGACTATGAAAAGATGCCTGACTTTTTTGTGACAGAGGATGTAATAGGTGCCAATGCAGGGATGTTCTTTTTTCTCAATTTTGAGTGGACTAGAATGTTTCTAGATTGTTGGTAGAATGAAACTAGCTTCATTCATCCTCTTAGACAATCTAAAAGTGGTGACAATGATGTTTTAAAGTATTTAATCAAGACAATGGTTCATGATTATAGTCGGGCTAAAATAGAAAATGAAGAATACATGTATTGGATGTAATGGAAGAGCTTGGATGCATGCCGACTATTAACATTTATAATTCAATCCTAAATGTTTTAGTTAAGTGCACTTTTTATGTTGCAAAACATTTCTTTAGAAACACAATGATGAGCTCTAAGTGTAAACCAAGTGTTTAGAGTTTTGGTATCCTGATAAAAGCACTTTGTCTACTTGACCATATTTGGGAGGCATTCAAATTACTTGAGTCAATAAGGCATCAGGGATGTGAGCCAGGTGAAGTTACATACCATACATTGATAAGTGGATTTTGTAGATTGGGAGAACTAAGAGAAGCACTTGAGCTTCTTGAAAGTGAAGTAGTAAGGGGATACTTTCTTGATGTAATTACAATAACAAACTTGATTAATGCGACAATGGAGGAGGCAAGTGGCAATGGGAATGAAAAAATAGTTCATTTAGTTCCAACACCTAAATTAAAATCTACAATAATTGGCACCACCTCATATCTGGAGCTACATGATAAGAAAGGAACAAAGGAACCTAACTAAGGAAGCCCACATCTATGTTGAAAGGAGTCATCTAGCATTTGGAAACTCCCATGTTTTGAGGCAAAAGGACCAAAGGAGCTATTTGGGAGTCAACGCATAAAATAGGCTACCACATGATACAAAGTTTTAGCCTACACCCAGTGCAACATACACCCAGCACATGAAACATGATATCTTTTCTATTTGGGAGCTTATAACCAGCACAACATAATAGAGAAGCCCCATGTGGATGGAAAGAAAGAAACACAACATAGAAGATCCCAATTGAAATAGAGTCGCATAGTTTGAATGAGAAAAGAGGGTGTCCACATTAAACATGCTAAGATGGAGGCATTTTCAAACCTCCATTGCTCGATAGAAAGGATTAAGCTGCAAAGGAGTAGGAAGCAAGCTAAAAATGGTAGGGATTCTAACAACAATGAGCAATGCCATTAGTATCAAGGTGTCCATGTGTGAATAGGAAATGTATTCCTTCTGTGGAGAATTTTTGTATTTATCTAAATGCCTCAATCCAAGGCATGAGAAGCATAGTGAATCTGACATTGAATAGAAAGAAAATGATTTGATAAGTCATACTTGTACTAGGTCATAGGTAGAGAAACGAGGCACCATAAAAGGAAGGAATCTATAGGAGAGACCCCACATTGAAAGGACAAGTGCAAATGGACTTCACTTCAAAGAGGGTGTCCACATATATGGCAAGAATAAGAATATAGTAGATATAAAGTCATGAAAATATGTCTAAGACCCTCCATGCATAGGGAGTTTTCAAACATAAGTTTCTTCAGGTGCAAGGGAGAATAAATTTTGTGTGTGGCTTTAGTCCCACATTTGGGCTAACGTAGTTATTGGTATTTATATATGTTTCCACTCAATTAGTAAGATGCCTTGAAGACAACAACCTTTTGGAAGGCATTCAATACATGGAGGGACTCACCTTGTTTGACCAGTTAGAGATAATAAATGAGTAATTTTAAGTGAATATGCACAAGTGCTAATGTGGCAGCATGGCACATGATCATGACACGTGTCTAGATCAGAGGGCTAGGGCATGTGTGAAAAATTAAGATTTGAGGAATTTAGATATTACGGGTATCTATATATATGTGATTAATTCATCAAATTTCCCAATAGATAAGGCACTGATCAGCTAGAGGATCATTAGTTCTTATTGCTACATATTAGGAGTTTTGTTGAGATCAACATTATTAATCAAATGCTTTTCCCCCTTTCATATTGAAGAGCTACAATAGAATGCTCTCACTCAACTTATGAATGTCATAAATTTGTATTTAGCTACTATAGATCTATGTTATTACATAAGTTAGTAGAGATATAAGGGTTTTCATTAGCAGTAAATAGGTTTAGATTTATGTTTAAATTACACTAGTACCATATATCAGAACCTCAAGGTTAACCTGGCTAGGTCTTGTAGAACCTAAAGTGAAGAAGGGTCAAGCCTTATAGTTGGCTCGATGTCTAAATTGATGTATTGAAGATGGGAGTTAGCTGCCCCTAGATGTGTCATATTCCCATTTGGGATAATTTGAAACCTATAATGTTTCCAAGCACCAAAAAAATGACAACTCTACTAGAGAAGTAGTGAATCTGAATAATAGACAAACCTTAAGAATTTAAAAAGGATTCAATACAGAAGGAAGAATTTGCTACAGTAGTGAGGAATTATGGTATTCTTTTCATATCCTTGCTAATATTTCATGTGCCCCAGTAAGCTTTATTCTCTCACAGGAGTAGTTCTTAAATTGAATGTAAATTGTGTTGAGAAATGAGTATACCTTCAATCAGTTCAATTTGGTGTGAGTTGTTATTGTAATTTTAGATTTGATAAAGTTATGTTTCAGCTTTGTGTAGAGGTTTCAAATTCAAGATAAGTTTGAAGAGGTGTCTTCTATCTGCTATTGTTTCAAATCAATTTGTGGTATCTTTAGGAGATGTCTCTCTTAATGTGAGTGGGGATTTGAAATTAATCTCTATACTAGTGCAGTTCTATACATGAATTGTGATTAGTTGCTATAGGAGAAGCATAGATTCAAAGAGGTTGAAACATTCAAAAGCTTGGTAAGATTTGTGATGTGCTGGTTCAAAAAGTTTAGTAAAGAATTGATGAAATTTTGGGTCTGCTGTTGTAAGTAGTGGACAGAGAACTTTCATCCATCTAGATCTTGAGGTATTTTATTTTTCATGATGTTATTCTTGTCATGAAAGAAAGTGGTATATGTATGTGTTCTCCATCAAGTGATTTTCAGCACTAGAAGGAGGAGGAAAGTATGATGGGTTTTATACACTTCATGAGAATTAATTTTAGCTTCTTGTACAAAATTTTGAAGTGTATTTGAGGAGATTTATTTGGTAGAAGGTTATATAGATTTGCTGCAAATTTTGAATATGACAGATTTTTCATATTGAAAGTCTAGTTTAGAATTTATAAGTGGTAAATTTTTTCAAATCTTTTCTCACTAAGTGTGAGAGTCGACTCTAGTTGAAATCGTTGTACCAGTGCATGATTTATCTTAATATTAGAGGCTTTCAATATTTGTTGGCAGATCTAGTTTCTTGCGAAATAAAAAGTATCAGGTTTCTTGATTAATGGTTTATATGGTTGTTTGTATCTACTTAAGTAATTTATTTCAAAGGGTGAATCACTATTTTGATTTCATTTTCCTCTTCAAGGAGGTGGAGACTATACAAAGGATTTTATCTATGGTGTGAAGGATTTCATATTTGCACCTATGCCGATCAGAAAATTTGAGGTTTCAAACAACAACACATAAAATGTATCTTAATTTTCATGTATCTATCTTTCATGAAAGCTGAATGAAAAAAATGGTTGCCTCTATCTAGCTATTTCAGCACTAAGAAAACAAAGGTAGGAGTTTAAAATTTTAAAAGATGGAATCAGAATCTAGGTCTAAAAATGATGTGCTAACTCTTGAAAGTGTTTGTGCAAATATTGCTAGGTTGAAAAGAGAGATTCATAATAAGACCATAATAATGATAAGTAATACAATTGGTGATATCAAGGGTCTTAGTGGATTTCAAATTCACAAGAAGCTTAAATCAGTAGTTATGAATCTTGATGAGTTTTTCAGACTTGAGAACTCTTCATGGACAATGGTACTCTTAGAAGTTGTTATGCCACACTCAGTTGATTTTTCAGCCAAATCAAGGTTAGAAAAGATTTTATCATAGAAACTGAAAGTGATTTGGATGCTAATGAATCTAATGATAGTAGAAATGAATATTTTGCAAATGACAGTGAATGCAATGAGTTCATTGAAAGTGATATTAAATATGAAGAGACTCAATTTTATGAATCAAAAGATAGTAATCAGCAGTCTGATGACATGCATAATGTGGATCCATCTTTTTATGATGATGAGTATAAGGAAAAGGAAAAGTGTAACAACAGTTATAGTGTTTCTTTTAGTAATGAATATGAATGTGTTACGATACCAGTTGTTGAGGTATTGTCTAAAAAAGGAGATCTATGGGATAATCTAAATTCTGACTTTTCAGAATGTGTTACTAATAAATTTGCTATTGTAAATGTACCAAGCCATCTGGATGATAATCATAGCCAAGGAAAAGAAACTAGAAATGAAATCTTGTTAAGTGTTGATGAGAGTTTTTATTTGTTGGCTCATGATTTCAAAAGATATGCTAATATATCCAAGGATACTTGTGCTTTTCCATGTTTTGCAATTTCATATATTGAAGCCATTTCCCCTAAATTTCATGTTGAAGAAGATACAGTTTTAGAATATGCTATGTCGAGTTTGGGAGGTGTATGTGATGGTAATTCGTATATCAATGCACATGACAACTTCTGTGTTGAGAATTAAAATGTACGGATAAGGTCTATTGCTAGTTCATGGTTTTCTTGTTTTCATGAGGCCAAGATACATTTAGATTTCTCATGTGATGAAGAGAAAATAGTAATGAATTAGTTCGTTCTAGTGAGTTATTTGAGCAAGAAATTGATATAGATCAGCATATTGTGAACATGCAATTTCATGATGATTCTTGTGATTTAGTATCTAATCATTTGTTAGAATGTGAAGAAAATGTAGCATATGTTCAATCTAATTTATGGAGTATTGATATTGCAAATAAGGAGAAATTAGATTTTACATTTTCTTCATATCCAAATGCACAAGGTGAGTTACCATCTGATTCATGTAACTCGATGAATGAAACAAATACCAAGCTTTTGTGTTTCTAGTTGAAGGTGTCCATGAGTCAGTTAGTGATGATTAGTTTTAGATAGATGTTAATAGTTACGATCATGATGATTCATATTTTTAAGGTGAGAAAGATGAAGAAATTAATATTGATTTGTACATGCACTCTGAAGATGATGATAATAGTTTTGTTTTGCCTAGCAAAGTGATTGAAAGTGCTAATGTATTGGTTAAAACAAAGGAGAAAGATAATTTCAGTTTACCTCAAGAAAATGTCAATGAGAATCAGGTGTATGATAGAGGTAAGGAGTTTTGAAAACTTTTCGGTGGCCCGGGGTCATCGTTTGTACATAGTAGGTAGTTGTTTCTTGCTTTCAATAAAGCTATTTGAGAGGAAGTTTTTACTATTTTGTGAGTGGTATACTTCTATCATAGATCTAAATCCTTGCCATGTCCACAAGGGATATCCATCCCTAGATAGAGCCACTGTTGGGACTCAACATTGAAGCCTTGATTTTGAGTACCATTGAGAAATTAAGCCCTATAAGCACTTTTAATGCATATGTACCTAGCTATAATTTTGATCCCCATGAGGTGTTTAATGTTTCTAACACCATTCATTTAGTGTATGTATGTATTTCATGAAGTTAAACTATCATTCCAAGTCATTTCATGAAGTCTTGTTTTGAGCATTTATCAATTCTGCATTTTCACCTAGTGTCAAACAGTGATAGGAGGCCATGTTTGCAATTGAATATGTTGCACCCAATATTATTTCATGAATCACTAATTTGGGAGTCTTTAGTGTCCATAACCAAGAAACTATGTTTTAGATTTTGAAACATTTCAAGTTAGTGTGACTAGGTTTTGAATCCTACAAAGTTGGTCATTTAATGTTGTCATGCTAATGCAATTTATTCTATATTCTAGGAAGCCAAATTTGATGAGTTATAACTTTTGACCAGTTGACCCAAATGAGAAAATTCCTATTTTATTTCATTTTAGAGGTTAGAGACTTGTTATATTTCAAGTTTGAGCTTATGACATATTTGTTTGATCAATTTTCGAAGGCAATTCCAAATGCCAATTCTAACTTTTTACAGGTGCCAAAAGGACCAGATTTGTTAGTACCCCTATTCATGATGTCATATCTAAAAATTTGTGATTGGTGAGATTGAATAGATTGTACCACTATGTTGTACTCTAAAAATACTTTGAGTGTGCCAATTTTCAAATCTTGATGAATCCATGTGCATGCTTTCCTAGGTCAATTCCATGTGCAAAAAATGTTTTTCTACCATTGTTTTGATCTATAAATTCTGAGTAGCCTACTTTGACCAATTCCAATTTGCATATTGTTATTTATCACGAGACAAAATCCAAGATTTATATTCTCCTCATGAAAAAGAATCATTTTCCTAGTTTTCTTCTTCCCAAGTGTCTGTTTGCCTAGTTTTTGAAGTCGTTTCCAAATGCAATTTATTGTTCTTTGACATGTTTTCTTATAGGCAATTCTGAAAGGGTAACTTTGATAGTCAATATATTTTGAACTTGAATTCATCATGAGATGAGATTCAACATAGTGCAAGTGTGTGGAACAGAGAATCAATGTGTTTAATTTTAGAGCCTTGCCAGTTGCTTAGGTCAAATTTTAAAGCCAGTCAAAGGACCCTTCTGGCACAAAGTCAACAAGTTGAAAGAGAGTAATAAATGACTTGTAAATGATAGGTCAATTATTGAATTTGATTTTGATCAATGTTAGAAGATAAATGGGTCAGTTTCAATGATTAGGTGTTTGAAAATAATTTTTTTTAGCCAGACCCATTGTGGGGCTCGACTAAATTCATCAAAATTGTGATAGTCGGTAAGGATTCAAGATGTTTTGAAAGTAATGATCATAATGATTCTAATTGTTATAAAATTTCATTATATGAATATTGTGCATGAGGTAACTCTAAAGAATGTCATGTTTCCAAATAATTCAAATCTGGAGTGTGACTTTGTACACAATGTGCCTGCTATAGTTTTTGCAATTGGAGTTTGAATGTCAAAAATGAATTGGGGAAGAGTAGTGCTTTGATACTTCCCATTAGAATCCAAATGAAAAATAGGTTTACAAGTATGAATGCATGAAACATTTTTAAAGTGATTACTCCACAATGCAAACATAAATGGATAGTGTAATGGGAATAATTGCTTACCTTGAGTTGTAAATTAGACGGGATCTACCATGTTAGAGTTATCAAGATTCCTCAAATAATTTCCTAGCACTATCAACACACATTACTATAGATCAAGAATGTAAATTTTAAGCTTTAAATTGGAATATGAGACTTATAAATTACTTGGTCATACCGACAACAACCTATCATCAACATGTATCCTATTATTCAAGTGAAGGAAGATAAAAGCCAATAACTAGAGACTGTCCACTTCTAGTTAGGTAGCTCATGCAATGATGCAAGTAGCATTATGATTAATACCTCTTTCCTTTGTCTCCATCAAGGATTCCTTGGTGACTAATCAAAACATATCCCTTGAAGATGTTTTGTACTCAATTATAGGAGATATGGATTATGAAAAGATGCCTGATTTTATTGTGATAGAGGATGTAATAGGTGTCAATACAGGAATCTTCTTTTTTCACAATTTTAAGTGGAGTAGAATGTTTCTAGATCATTGGTGGAATGTAACTTGCTTCATTCATCCTTTTGATAATCTAAAAGTGGTGACAATGATGCTTTGAAGTATTTAATCAAGACAATGATTCATGATTATGGTCGGGCTAAAATGGAAAATGAAGCAATACATGTATTAGATGCAATGGAAGAGCTTGGCTCCATGCCAACTATTAAAGTTTATAATTCAATACTAAATATTTTAGTTGAGCATGATTTTTATGTTGCAAAACATTTCTTTTAGAAACACAATGATGAGCTCTAAGTGCAAACCAAATGTTTACACTTTTGGTATCCTAATAAAAGCACTTTTTCTACTTGACCACATTTGGGAGGCATTCAAATTACTTGAGTCAATAAGGCATTGAGGATGTGAGCCGAGTGAAGTTACATACCATACATTGATAAGTAGATTTTGTAGAGTGGGAGAACTAAGAGAAGCACTTGAGCTTCTTGAAAGTGAAGTAGTAAGGGGATGCTTTCTTGATGTAATTACAATAACAAAGTTGATTGATGCAACAATGGAAGAGGCAAGTGGCAATGGGAATGTAGAGATGGTTCCTTCAGTTCCAATGCCTAAATTAAAATCTACAATAACTAGTACCACCTCATAGCTGGAGCTACATGATAAGCAAGGAACAAAGGAACCCAACTAAGGAAGCTCATGTCCAAGTTGAAAGGAGTCATCTAGCATTTGGAAACCCCCACATTTTGAGGCAAAAGGACCAAAGGAGCTATTTGGGAGTCAGCGCATGAAATAGGTTGCTGCATGATACAAAGTTTCAGCTTACACCCAGTGTAGCATACACCCAGTGCATGAAACATGATATCTTTGTTTTTTGGGATCTTATACCCAATGCAACATAATAGAGAAGCCCCATATGGATGGCAAGAAGGAACACGTAGCATGGAAGATGCCAATAGAAATAGAGTCCCATGGTTTGAATGAGAAAAGAGGGCATCCACATTAAACACACTAAGATGGAGGCATTTTCAAGAAGAGGAGTAGCAAGCAAGCTAAAAATGGTAGGGATTCTAATAATGGTGAGCAATGATATTAGTAGCAAGGCATCCATGTGTGAAGAGGAAATGTATTCCTTCTGTGGAGAATTTTGTATTTATCTAAATGCCTCAATCCAAGGCATGAGAAGCACAATAATGTGATGTTGAATGCCTATTAAATGATTTGATAAGTCATACTTCTACTAGGTCACAAGTAGAGTAGTAAGGGAGGTACTTTAAAAAGAAGGAATCTACAAGAGAGACCCAATGTTGAAAGGGTAGGTGCAAATGGGATTTGCTTCAAAGAGGGTTTCCACACATATGGTAGGAATAAGAATGTAGCAGATATAAAGCCATGGAAATATGTCTAAGACACTCCACATGTAGGGAGTTTTCAAACATAAGTTTCTTTAGGCATAAGGGAGAAGAAAATTTATCTATGAATTTAGTCCCACATTGGGTGGGCTAACATAGTTATTTCTATTTATATATGTTTCCACTCAATTAGTAAGATGCCTTGAAGACAACGGCCTTTTGGAAGGCACTCAATATGTGGAGGGACCCACCTTGGTCAACTAGCTAGAGGTAATAAATGAGTAACTTTGAATGAATATGAGTAGGTGTTGATGTGGCAGCATGACACATGATCATGACACATGTCTAGATCAGAGGGCTGGTGCATGCTTACAAATTGAAGATGCAAGGAAGTTAGATATTGTGGATATATGGGTTATTGACATGTGGTAGCATGCTCGTTTAGAGATGAGTTGATGATCCAGTCAAAGTGATGGGTCGGCCAATGAAACATGACATGTGGCATTTGCTAGGTGAATTGTGAAGTGACAAGTGGCAGCATGGAGATCTACAAGAGCCTAAAATGGAGCTATCAGATGTTGCCATGTGGCAAGATCCGATGATTGGCACATGCCCGCTTCTTGGAGTTGTAAGGTAATTAAGAAATGTGCATAAGTAGGTGAGTGCCATGTGGTGATGAGGTGGTAGGTCAAGATAAGGTGGACCAATTGGTTGCTACCATGTGCCATGCCTAGTCAAACCTAGTTTGACCCTAGATTTCATGGATAGGAAAAATTCATAAGCTTTAAAGAAATATTTTTTAATTATTTTCGAAAGGAATATGCATATCAGTTGGTTTTAAATCCAAAAGTATTATTTTCTAAAGTCAAACTTAAGAAAAAATTTAAATTTTGAAAATTAAGCAGTGCAGACCAGATAGTTATAACAAGGGACTGATTTTCAAATAGCCATTCAGGGGGTTCCTGGTAAGTAAATATAGCGATATTATATATTGCTAGAATCAGGAGAAGATGAACTTTCCAATTTTGGGTTTAGTTTTTTCATAGGAAGCAATCTATTCAAGTTATTCAAGGTTTATTTCCAGATTCCTAACTTGCAACCAAATTTAGGTATCAAAGTTTAGTTGTGATTTCTAGTAAGGTAATGACCTAAATATGGGTAAAACATGGTAAGAATGTAGTTGGGGTTAATTTTGGTCACCATTATTTAGTTTAAACCCAAATTTTTACCAGTATTTCATGATGCAGTTCAAATTTTTGGTGACACAAAAGTTTTCATCATTTTAACAGAGATGTTTTCAAATTAGTTAAGGATGATGATGAAAACCATATTAGATTAGATGGGTAGAAAGAAGAGAGATGTTGTTTAGTTGCATGGGATGGAATTCTAGGTGGACACATATCATTTTGAGACTAGATCTAGGAATTCATCTTGGTCTATATCTTTTTTTCTTTCATCCATTGTAGGGTTTCCAATTCTTGGAGAAAATTTACTCACTATTGTGATACCAAGTTTTGGTTCTAATTTTGATGTGTTCTCATGACTGTGACACCATTCTTTCAGCAATTTCTCTTGTATGAATAGCAGTAATGAAGAGAGCATAGATAGTTCAGCTCTTTTAGGTGTTTCTATGTTTTGCTTGCATGCATTTGAATGTATTGTTTGAAGGAAAAGAATACAAATGAGTAAGAACTTCATTAGTTTCATTCTGATTCTCACCTCTTGTCTTAGTAATCTTCAATGTTTTATGGTCTTTGAAGAAAGAGCCTAGGTCATAGTTGCAGTCCCTTAAGGTTGTATGTTGTTTCATTATTGCTTATAACTCAAGGAGTTATGTAAATTCTTTAGAGAAATCAACAGGATTACATGTTTACTGAGGGGGATATCATGTAAGAATGAGATTTAGATTGAACATGGATGTCTATTTACAATGTGAATGGATAGCTTGTATAACTGAATATATGAATAAGGATCAAGTATCTATATGTATGTGATTGATTCATTGAATTTCCCAATAGATAAGGCACTAATCAGCTAGAGGATCATCAGTTCTTATTGCTGCATATTAGGGGTTTTGTTGAGATCAACATTATTAATCAAATGCTTTTCCCCCTTTCATGTTGAAGAGCTACAATAGAATGCCCTCACTCAGCTTATGAATGTCATAGATCTACATTTAGCTACTGTAGATTTATGTTATTATATGAATTATTAGGAGATATAAGGGTTTTCATCTACAGTAAATAGGTTCAGATTTATGTTTAAATTGCATTGGTATCATACATCAAAACCTCAAGGTTAACCAGCCTAGGTCTTGTAGAGCCTAAAGTGAAGAAGGGTCAAGCCTTATAGTTGGTCCTATATCTAAATTGATGTGTTGAAGATGGGAGATAGCTACCCCTAGATGTGTCATATTCCCATTGGGGTAATTTGAAACCTATAACATTTTCAAACACCAAGAGTATATAAGTAAGATTCCAGGGCTAGAGAAAAGGTCTAAATTGTTGTCTTTCTAAATTTTTACTAAGTACGTTCAGTCTAGCCTTTTGATGAATACTTTATGATATGATTTCTCTACAAGTTTATGAGAATACATTAATTTTCCAAGATTTAGATGTTTGATGTTGAGTCATTTTGAACCTTTTTCAATTGTATACAATTTTTTCAAAATGAAATTAATACAAAGATGAATGGTCACCACATCTTTTCTGGCTAAATCTTGTCTCCATTTCTTTTACTTGGTTATTTTGAAGTTGTATAAGAAAAGCTTTTCCAATTAAATAAAATTGAATCAAATTGTATATAAATTCACTATTTCTATTAATTAAATCAAATAAATAAATTCTTAGTGGTATTTATAGGATCTCCATGGTAATAGGAAGGATATAAGTATGATTTTTAGTAAGAACTACTAATAATGTTGATTGTAAAGAAATCAATAAGGTCTAGTAATTGAATTGACTCTAAATCCCAATGGATGAGGCATTGATCTATTAATTTCAATCTGTAAGTGAAGAAAGCATAGGTAATCATCATATTAAAATTAAAAATCAATTTTAATTTACTGTTCAAAAGAATTACCAATGCTGGTCAGCACTAGTTTGCATCTAATCTCTAAGTCTTAGCTACAATTGCCAGAAAAATCTGTAAACCTATGGATAATTGTGACCAAATATATTTATAAGGGATGTATATTATCTTAGAGTGCCATGGAATGAAAAAATTATGTATATGTCAAAGATAGGAGATGAGAATCAAAATGAAACTAAAAGATTCTTACTCAGTAGTATTTATTTGAACCATCCCTCAAGTATACCCACCTTGGTTCTGTTGATCCTAAAGCATAGGAAATCATATTGATTTCATTGTAATTGGGTCCAAATAAGGAACACATTCAATTGTTTAAAGGAAGTAGTTAATCCTTAGATTATTAATGTTTTCATTATCTTGGTATTGAGCATTTTGTTTCTTAGTAGTTGAAAAACACCAACACACTACTCATTATATTTGTGACTAATAAGTATGGAAATATCTTAAATATGTGAAAGAATACATGATTAATTAATGACTAGAATCTAAATACACCATTCTTTGTTCTCTTAATCTTTTCTAGGTTCTCTAGGAGTTGCATTCTTAGTATTGCATTGAGATTCACTTGCTCTTTCTCTACACATATCTTGTATGCTACATATATGAATTCTGTTGAAAGTTCATCAATATTTGAACTTCCACAAACTAAATAAGCAATAATTCTACTTAGAAATATCACATTATCTTTCTTGATGGTGTTTATCACCATAGCCTTACCATTTTACACTACCCTAGTATAGTTTTCAACTTTATTTTTGACCATTTTCTCTCCTACAGGTACACAGCCTTATTTGCTAAGACAAGTTACCTCATGAATAAGGTCGGTAGAAAAGTCTACTACATTATTTTGCATCCATATTTTTCCATCATGTATCATACTCAATATAGTCCATGTTCATTCATATGTGTCTAATTCATGGTAGAAATGATACTTGAACAAGTCTAATTCCCTTAGATGTTCAAATTTGGGCATCACAGTAATGTCATGGTTGAAAACCAATTCCATATCTATGTTCATGAATTCACTACCAATAGACTCAAACTTTCTATTTAAGTAACTCCCAATATCTTCAAGATAAACTATGTTGTTTGGAGTGATAGACAACATAGAGTAAGGGTTTCCTTCATTAAGTTTTATAGAAATAATCTTTAACTTAGGTCTATCCTCATTCTCAACATTGTGTACTACTGGCATATCCATGATTCTATCAATTATGACTTTTCACCAAAAAAATTTGTAGAAAGATCATAAAATACCTCTTTTCAAAAATAGGGTTTTCTTCAAAATCACTCTAACAAGTCACTTTAGAGTGCTCTTCGCTTTGGATGTGTCCACAATGAAGTGAAAACAATTATGTACTCCATTTATCCTATCAACTTGAACTTGCATTAATTGCATATTTTGTAAATATGAAAAAGTTATCAATTACATTATGTACTCAAATAACTATTCAAAATCATCTATCTGATCTTTAGATGTCACCCAAGGTTGACTATAGCCTCCTTTCACCATTCTAAAAAATTTACACTACAAAATTCTCTGCAAAAACATACTTTTCATATTTTTTTATAGAATCAACCTTTACTATAATACTAGTAACATTGAATTCCATCATAACTTGCTTAGATGAGCTCCAAATTACAAGCAAGCTTAGGTACCATCTAATCATATCTGGGTACACCTTTTCCCAACTTCACTACCTCTAATTTAGCATTTGACTAAAGTTCTCAAATTCTAATGCTATGAAAAAATTTAATTCAACTTAATTGAATCAAACTCAAAAACTAACTTTGATCTTCCTATCTTATCATCATCTGACTTTTCTTTTGAGATATATACTCCTTTTACAAATGCTTCATTAAGTTCTTCTCAAAGTTTACTAACAATGTTTTTGTGTTCCTCTTTGTTAGTTTTTGAGTTCCTTTGATGGTTCATTCTATCATTTCTAATGTTCTTTCCATCATTCCTTCTTTTCCCAAAGTTTCTTCCATTATTTCTTTTAACTCCAAATTTTCTATCCATTATGTAGTACTTCATTGTGTGTCCACAGTTGTTGCATAACTAACATACAAGTGCTCTACTTCTAGGATTTTTTTGATCATTATGTGCATGCCAATTCTAAGCAATGTGTCCTAAGTTTTTACACTTATAACACACAATCTATCTTCTATCTTCATAAGATCTTCCTTCTCTTAAATTCCTTCCATTAGATCTTCTTCTATCTATAGGGTTAGTATTTCTAGACATTCTAATATTTCTTCTATCATTATCATACATAGGTTTCCTATAATCAAATGCATTATTACCTATGCCATGATAACTATGACAATAAAAGTTGTTAACATGATTAAATGACTTATTAGTCCAATATCTTTTCATATGACCTATTTCATTACATTAAAAGAACTTAACTATGTACTCATACCTAGTTTCCTTATGAGTCCCCACTTGCTTTAGTTCATCCAAGATTTCAACTTCCTTGTTTTGCTCAATTTCTTTAGGTTTCTTAAAAGATTGACTTGATTCAATCTTATCATCAGATTTTTCTTTTTCTTTTGGATCTGATCTAATCTTAGGTTTCTTTGTAGACATGTTAATTAGATAACCAAGACTAGTCTTATCATAAGTAGGCCTCTGTATTGAAAATAAATCATCAAGATTTTCTCTGCTAGAATAAAGATTCTCAAGTTGTTGTTTGCATTGTGTCAATTCTCCTTTCAGAATAGTATTGTACTTATGGAGTTCTTTATGATCTTCTACCAATGTTTCAAACTTAGATGTTTTCTTTGTCAAACTTGCTCTCAGCTCTAAATTTTTAGTCTTTAAATTAGATTCAATTTCGATAGGATCATTTCTCAAAGTCAACTTTAGAATTGTAATCTTCAACTCATGCTTCAAGATCTTGTACTCTATCTTCAACTTTGTATAGTCATCATCACTAGTTCCAGATTCAGTAGACTCAAGCTTGGATTTGAGATGTTCAATCTTTTCCTTTAATTGACCAATGTATAATTTGGAGTCTTCATATCTATCCCTAAGCTTATCTCTTTCTTTATTAAGGAGATCAATTTTCTCGAGAGCATCTTCAAGGTTCTTTATTGACTATTCCACATCCATACAGATTCTACTTAAGCTATTAAGACTCTTCAAAGTAATTATGCTCTGATACCAGTTATTAGAAATATAGATTATTGAGAGGGGGGTGAATCAGTAATCTACAAATTTTAGTTGCCAACTAGATATTATTACTTACTTTAAACCATTCATAATAAAGAAGTAAAGTAATGTTGAATAGGAATAGTTAAAATGCACAAATATAACTCATAACACCATATTTTGTTAACTAGGGAAGCCCTGGCCAATGAAGAACCCTGGTGGGGATGATACTCACTAGATAATATACTGGTATATAAGTTCCTTGATAGAGGATGGACCCTGTTAGGAGTCAATGAGAAAATTCAGTAGAAGGAGTCCCTGTTAGGAGGCTTTGAACCCCTACTAGGAGATTCCAACCCTGTTAGGAGTTTTTGTACAATGTATGCAAGAAGAGCCCACTACCTAAACATGCAATTTCAACTACAAGAAGAGCTCATTGCTCAAATAAGTAATTTACTATTATCCATCTTTCTTGACTAATCTCTAATCTCTAATCTTTAGCTCGATCTTGGATCACCCGATAGTTCATATAAAACTTTGCATATATCACAATTCACAATTCACATTTTTCATAATAGCTCTCTACATCTTATTGCAAAATGTCCTTTGCATAGATACCATGCCTTTACACAAATTGTTGCTAGGTTGCCTATGACCACGAACCATATTTACAAATTAGATTAAACATCTAGGATGTTAGCCCTAATTGAACAAGTAACTATATTGTAAAAAAAACAATTCTTTCCTTCAATTCCTCTGTCCTAATTCATCAAAACATGATTGTCTCTATTCCATATAGTTTGTACTGACTTCTAAGGTTATACATGTCATCACAAACATGTATACTATTTCCATGTAACTTCATAGTCATAATATGATCTTAGAAAAATTTTATAAACAAAATAATACACCCTATAAATTAAATTCTATACTTAGACCATTTTCTAATTACCTAACACTAAGTATCTTTATTTTGGAGGTTTCTTGTCAGCATGTACATCATGTGTTGCCATAAATGACAACAATTACATATCATTGTTAGCCAATTGTGAATAGAAGATGCATAAGAAATTTACAAATTAGGTAAAGTGGGGAAGATAAAATTGTAGGGTATGAAAACATATTGAAAGGGGGTGCATATGTAAAATGGATAAGTTATAATAGATGATTAATGTATTGTTACTGTATTATTTTGACAAGTTTTGATACTTAGCCAATTTTCCCTATTTTGTTACAATCAATGCCAAAGGCAAAGATTTTTGAAAATTTTCTAATGAAGATATGTAATTATTTTCATTTATTGTAACCCATGATGTACATGCTTATAGAAAACCTCAAAGTACTTACATTTTGTACTCAAAAATTTGTCCAAGTATGAATTTGCTTTACAACAGTGTATTGTTTTGTATGTAACTTGTTACTAACATCATATTATGACTAGAAAAATTAGATGGATATAGCATACATGCCTATGATGACATGTATAACCTCAGATATTAGTAAAAACTATATGGAAAAGAGATATTCATGTTTTAATAGTGAAATAGGATAGTGAAATTAAAGGAAAAGAATTGTTTTGTTTACAAAATAATTACTTAGCCAGTTAGGGTCAATATCCTAGATATTTACTCTAAGTTGGAAAAGTATATTATGGTATTAGCCAACCTAGTAGAAATTTTTGAAAAGACATAGTATTTATGTAAGGGACATCTTGTGAAGAGAAGCATAGTATTTTGTATGCTATTGTGATATGTGAACTATTTGTAAAGTGATTTATGAAAAGTTTTGAGAAATTATTTTTGTGATTTGAGATCAAGCTAAAGATTAGAGATTAATCAAGAAATAAGTTATAGTATCCATATTATAGATGACTAAATAGTTGTTTGGGAAGTGAGCTATTCTTGTAATTAGAAGTACATGTTTGGGCAGTGGGCTCATCTTGCACCTACTATACTACAACTCCTAACAGGGTTGGAATCTCCTAAGATGGATTCAAAGTCTCCTAACTTGAACTCTCTATACTAAATTTTCTCATTGAGTCCTAATAGGGTCCATCCTCTAACAAGGAACATATATATCAATATATTAACTAGTGGGTATCATCCCCACTAGGGTTTTCCCTTGGCTAGGGTTTCCTTAGTTAGCAAAATATGGTGTTATGAGTTATCTTTATGCATGGTTAATATTACTATTTTTTTATGTATGGTTCAAAGTAATAAATAATATTTAGTTGGTGACTAAATTTTGTAAATTATTGATTCACCCCCCTAGTAATTCCTATCTCTAACAAGGTCGACCTTGATCCAATTAGCAAGGTGCAATTGTACATTGATGCACAATTGTGCCCCAAAAAACTAATGGAGACATGACCAAATGCCAGAATGAACACACATGAAAAGGGAAATATTATTATCAATGAAAATTTCCCTATGGTCTTACAATAGTGTGATTCTAGAGAAAGAAATCCTCCACATAGTACCTTCTCTCTAACTCCACTAAGAGCTTCTTTTACAATGCCAGAAATGTTCTTAAATAAGCCCCAAATGGTTTAGGGTTAGGAATAAATTCTAGAATATGCTAGTGGGAATCCACTACCAAAATAGAAGGTTCAATAAATCACATTAAAAGTCAGTGTAAAATTAGAAGAATCTAGAAATAGTAGTCAAATTTTCGAGAGGCATAACTTATGAATCATAACTCCAATTGATGAACTATTTACATTTTTGGAAAGATTTCGAAGTACTATATAGCCCTATGGATAAGCTTAGCTCATTTCCCATTTTTTAGCCCCATAAAAGGCTGTTTAGTGCCCCATATCTAACTTTGAAGCACTCTTAGGAGGTCTCTAGGAAAATTAAAATTGCAAAAACTTTCTAATCATAAAGAGTTTTGACCTGATTCTTTTTCTAGAGTGTTTTAAATTACAAGTACAATAATCTTGCCAAATTATACCCTCTAACTCATCATAATTTTGTCTTAATTAAAACATAACTCATTTTCTACATTTACATGTATCCAAAGGTGTTTAAAAACTAATAAAACTCTAACCAAAAAAACTAATAGTGGCACTGTGAGAGTTGGAACCTTCATTTGACCCAAATGGGTATCCAAAAATGAAAACACATGAAAAAGAAACTATATCTAAGCATATTTTTGGGTGATACAGGATTGCCCTTACTCCACTAGATGCTCTTGCATCAAAAACTGACCTTGACCTACACTAGTTTGATGTAAATTTTGTTTGTAGATTTTGTAAGTTAGACAAAATTGGTATCCAAATATGGACTAGTATTCTCTATTCCACACCTATATCTACAAGAAAAATGGTTTAATTTTTTGGATGCGGGGTTTCCCTTAGTCAAACCCTAGCTAGGAATTAGGCTTGAAATGTAATTAAAATTTTAATTTGAATAAACAATGTAAATGGAACTGTTTGCCTTGCTTATGTAGAAATCCATGTGGAGGATACAAATCCCTAAATACATAAGTATGGATGCTCCAAATGAATATAAAATGTCTCAAATCAATGGAATTAGATCTTCAACACCAACCTTGAATGAATATTGGATTAAGAAGAGGCTTGAATGGAAATTGATGAATCTTCAACAAGAGGGCCCCATAGAGCTTGAATCCTTCAATGGTTACTAATGGATCTCCTTGATGAATACAATGCTTGAAGATGCATGCTTTCTTGAACTTGATAATGCTTAAATGTTTGATCACGAAAGATTGTAACTTCATCTCATCTCCTTATGCCTTCTTATGGTTCGTAGGTTAAAGAAAATGAGATGAAGGGGCTTCCTTATATAGAGATCTAGGGGATAAACTTCTAGAGAAGGCCAATAGGGGGGAAATAATTTACAATTAACATTAACCCCTTAAAATTGACCTAGACTAAATGTAATTTAAGAGCTTACCATTATGGAGGCAAAAACATCTAACCTAGAAGTAGGAAAATAATTCTTTCTAAAACTCGACATTTGGAAATCACAAAACCTTGAAATTTGAACCTTGGGTGAGAGTCAAGCTTGATCTTGACCTAGGTTAGGGTCAAGGTCAAACTTGAGCTAAAAGGTCATCCTTGAGCTAAAAGGTCATCCTTGACCATAAGGTTATACTTGACCCAAAAGTAAAGAATCTTAGGATTTTAGTCCAGAATGCCATAAAAGTATAGAAAGAAAGTGGAAATAAGAACATAAATGGGGAAAGTGCTAGATCCAATTCAAAGACCTATTCAAGACACTTGATATGACACCAAACCACTTAATTAAAGTAATAAACACTCTTAACATAGAAGTGCTTCCAATTTAAGAAAATATAAAGTATTAAATATTTCATATTGATTTGCCCTAATGTTGGTCTATCAGTATGTTATAAAAAATAATGTCATAAAGAGGTAAATAAATATAAAGATATCATTTTGTATCTGAACATATGAGTCATACAAGTGATTGAAAATACAAAGACAAAACTTTTGTAGGATTTAGACAAAGAAGGTTCCATACTTGTATAAACACTCATGCTAAGAAAGTATATTTGATGGGGTTTATATTGAAGAAGAACATGATGAAGAGAACATGAATCCTATGAAATATAAGAGGTTACTATATATGCAAAATAAGAATGCTAATTATCAAGGAGAATTGTACTTAATAAGATGATTTAGATAATGAATGAGCAACAAGAAGAGATTACACTATTGGAAGATTGGGGAGATTATTGAAAGATTGGTTGGAATTATGAATGTTGATGATATTCCTATGGGGAGTACTACTATGATGATATGTTACATGCATGACTAAGTTTTTCATTGATGTCAACATAGCAATTTTTTGTGGTATTTGATAGAAGAACAATTGAAAGATAAAGTTAATATGGATGAATAGTTGAGCATTATAACTATATAAAGTTATGGGAGATACTTCTAAGTATCTAGTATATGTAGTTAACATTGGAAGAAGAAAGAATAAGTCTAGAAAAAGTTATGTATATTTTGGTGACATTTTTTCTAAGATAGAGTTTATAGATGCATGTTCTAGTAAACTTGTTATATCTCTTAGCAGAATTAATATCTTGAAGATCAACATTAAGGACATGAAAAAGACATGTTGGAGATGACCTAGATCAACTTTCTCATCATAATATTGCATGTACAAAAAGTTATTCAAGTTATAAGGTGAAAGATTAATGTTATCAGTAAGCATAACATGTTCTTAATGTGGTCCTATAATAATTAATTAAGAAGGTTTAATAGCTGACTCAGGGATTTAATTTATGGACTTTGTATAAAGGAAGGAGATGATATGATTTTATGATTGATGATAAGAAGAAGAGAGTGTGGAATATGAAGTTGTACAGAGTAGTGTGGAAGTGAAGGAAAATTCATTGCCAAGGTTTTGTCGACTGATCTAAGGTTTGGTATTTGGAGCTAAGGTTTGTGACCTAGTCTACAAGGTCTATCAATGATTTGTCTAGTTGAAAGGATAGAGGAAAGAGTAGAGGAAAAAGAAAGATAACAATAAATTACTTTTTTGAGGAGTGAGCTCTTCTTGTAGTTGAAATTGTATATTTGGGCAGTGGGCTCTTCTTGCATACATTATACCACAACTCCTAACAAGGTTGGAATCTCCTAAAAGGGATTCAAAGTCTCCTAATAGGGACATATTGTACTAAATGTTTTCATAGACTACTAATAGGGTCCATACACTAATGAGGAGTATTTATATTAGTACATCATCTTGTGGTCATCATTCCCACATTGGCTTTCCCTCTAATCATGGGTTTCCCTAGTAAACATATCTTGTGTAATTGTCTATGTGCATCTTGTTATGGTTTTTGTTTAATTTTGTTGAATGGTTAAGTTTGTTTAAGGAAGATATATATTTTAATTGTTTGATAACTAATTAACCCTGCTTGCCCACAGAGTTATCTTGGTGGACTATTGTTTCTAACAATTGGTATCAAAAAATCAGGTCCTTCGAGAAAAAGTATAACAACTTTGTGAGATCCATGACAAACATGTTCATAAAATATAGTTTGAAGTTTGATGGAACAAATTATGATAGATGGAAACAAAACATGAAGAAACTTGTCAATTTCAAAAGTCATGATGGAGGAATTATCAGAGATGGAAATAATGCAGCATGCCAAGTAAAGGGTATCGGATCTATAACTCTTGATCATAAAACTAACATTGAGGATGTATACTTTGTTGATGGTTTAAAGCATAATATTTTGAGTATTGTACAACTAGTAGAAAAAGGTTATCAGTTGTAGTTCACAGAAAAGACATGCATGATCAAAGATAAAGATGGAAAGGTAATTAGAATAGGAACCAGATCTAGAGGTAATGTATATCAGTTGAATCCTACTAAAATGACATGTTTGGTTGCAAAATTAGATGATAATTGGTTATGACATAAGAGATTTTGTTATCAAAACTTTGATAGTATTGTGAGGACTAGTAAAAATTTTGCAGTTAGAGATTTGTTGAAGATTGTAAAGCCTACTAACATAATTTGCAAGGAGTATGTTTTGGCAAATCATAATAGAACTTCTTTTCCCAGTAACAAGATTACTACTATGACAAACTTGGAGATTGTATGCACAGATCTTAGTGGTCCTATAAAGACTAAAGGATTCTATTGTGAAAGGTATTTCATGATTCTAGTGATTTTTCTAGAATGATGCGAGTTGCATTTCTTAAAGAGAAATTTGAGGAATTTGACAAGTTTAAGAAATTCAAGAATAGAGTTGAGAATGAATCTAGTATGAAGATTAAATGTTCAAGATTAGATAGAGTAGGAGAATTTACTTCAAATTATTTTAACATGATTTGTGAAGAAAATGCAATTAAAAGATAGCTATTAGCTCCAAGAACCCTAGAATAGAATGGTTTTTATAAGAGAAGGAAACAAGTCTATTATAGAACCCACAAGAGCTATGTTAGCAAAAAATGATGTATCCAAGACATTTTGGATAGAAGCTATGAAAATTGTAGTGTGCACTATGAAAAAATTGCAAGTCAGGAAGGACACAATTAAGACACCTTATGAACTATGGTTTGGTTGCTCACCTACATTTAAGTATTTTAGAATATTTAGAAGTGTTACATAAAGATAGATGATGACATTGGAAAGTTTGATGCCAGAAGTGATGAAGGTATGTTTCTTGGATATTAATTGAAAAGCAAGGCTAATAGATATTATAATTAGAGAACTAAGACTATTATGGAAAGTACAAATTTGAGAGTTGATGAGAAATTTAGAATACAAGAGAGAATAGTTGATTACTACAATGATGATATTGTTAATAAGCCAAGGAATGATGAGGTATTTCTTGAGACTAATAATGATTTGTAAAATGAAGGAGAGCCAAGGTAGAAACTAAGTTTAGACCCTTCAGTAGAGCCAAGAGTTTAGATAGAAACTCCTAATTTAGGGAAGAACATGATAAAGAATCACCCATTCAAATAGATCATCATAACCAAGGACAAAGGTGTGATGACAAGAAGATGAATAAATGAAAAATTATTCTTGATATCTCAAGTTTAGCCTAAGAATGCAGATGAAGCATATGAAGATGACTCTTGAAAATAAGCTATAAAAGAGGAATTGTATTAGATAGTAAATAATGAGACATGGTAATTGGTCCGTAGAATAGCAAACAAGAATGTGATAGGAACTAAATGGGTATTCAAGAACAAGATGAATGAGCAAAGAGAAGTTGTAATAAAAAAATCAAGATTGGTATGTAAAGGTTACTTACAACAAGAAGGAATAGAATATGGGGAGACTTATGCTCTAGTGGCTAAAATAGGAGCAACAAGATTATTTTTAGCCTATGTAGCATAAAAGAAATTCAAAGTATATTAGATGGATGTCAAGTCAACATTTTTGAATGAAGAACTTAAGGAAGAGGTATACATTGAGTAGCCTAAAGGATGTCCTTTGGAAGATGACAAGGACATAGTATGAAGACTAAGGAAACCATTGTGTGGATTAAAGTAGGCACCCAAAACCTAGTATGAAAGGTTTGACAAACATTTGACAATGCTTGGATATAGAAATGTATGGTAGATAGAAATCAATGTTCAAAAGAAACTGATGATGGTTTGATGATTTTGGTATTTTTTTGACATAATATTTGGAGGAAATGATGAAGAAAGTAAGAATTTTGAAAAAGACATGAAGAAAGAATTTGAAATGAGTATGATAGGAGAGATGAAATATTTCCTAAGATTGCAAATTATATAAAATAAGGAAGGAATCTTTATTTCTCAGACTAAGTACTTAAAGGATTTACTAAAAAGGTTTGGTTTGGAATCATGCAAACCCATTGGAATACCTATGGTAACTGGACACAAGTTACCAACAAAGGATGAGAGACCTACTATTGCAAAAAATAGTATAGATCTATGATCAAATGATTACAATATCTAACTCACACAAGGCCAAATATAGAAAATGTAGTTGGAACTATTGCAAGATGCTAGGTTGATCCTAGAGAAGCACATTATGCAGTAGTGAAAAGGACATTTAGATATCTGATGGAAATATTTGAGTTTCAATTATGGTATGACATATCTAATAATTTTACTCTAACTTCTTATATTGATGCAGATTGGGAAGGAAATATGGATGATAGAAAGAGCACTAGTGGAGGAGCTTTCTTTCTTGGAGGAGGATTAGTCTCTTGGTTAAGAAAGAAGCAGGATCATACATCTCAAAGTACAATAGAATTAGAGTATGTTGTAGTAGCAAATAATTGCAATCAAGTCATTTGTATGAAGTAGATACTGAATGATATAAGGATAGAAAGAAATGAACCTATTGTTATGCATAGTGACAATACAAGCATGATAAATATGTCTAAAGATCCAATGTTGCATTCAAGGACTAAGAACATTTCTATTAAGTATCATATCTTGAGAGAAAAATTTGCAAAAAAGAAAATTGGATTGGACTATATAAGAACTAAAGAGAAGACTGCAGATATATTCACTAAGCCTCTTCCCAAAGAGACTTTTGAGTATTTTAGAGCTATGCTTGGGGTTATGTCCCTTCCTACGTTAGAGTAAGAAGATGCATGAGTGCATTAGTCCAGTGTAATAGTGCACTATTGTTGTCTAGACTTAATGTTGATGCTTCTTGTATGGGGGAGTATCCTTGATGGATAGAGTCATCTAGGACTCATGTTGATGTTATTTTGAATAGTGTCTTTTGACACTTAAGCTAGTAAGTTGTTGCAAAGATCAATGTAGTAGAGTTGGTTACCTTTGACATTGATGTCAATGGAGGAGAAGTTTGACATAAAAAAAATTATGCTAAGGAAGATGTTTAGCATAAGCATAATATGCAGAATAATAGTTTGGTATTGAGCACATTGAGGTATATCAAAGGGGGAATATGATTGATGAGGAGGATTTGAAGATAAATAGTCTTTTGTTGGTATTCTTGGAACTAGATTTTTTCATCTATGTTGCCGTCAATACCAAAAGGGGAGATTGTTGGAAGATTGGAGATATTGTTGAAAGATTGATTAGAAGCATGAACTCTCATGATATTCCTATGGAGGAGCACTACTATGATGATATGTTACATTTGTGACTGCATTTGTCATTGATTTCAACATAGGAATTTTTTTATGGTATCTAATAGAAGAACCATAGAAAGATCAAGTTAGTATGGATGGCTAGTTGAGCATTATAACTATCCAAATTTATGGTAGATGCTTCTAAGTATCTAGTATCTTAAATTAAAATCAAAAGCAGAAAGGATAAGTCTAGAAGAAGTTATGTAAGTTTTGGTAATGTTTGTTTTGAGATAGAGTTTATAGAGGAATGTTCTAGTAAACTTGTTATATATGTCTTAGTAGAGTTAATATCCTAAGGATCTAGGTTGAGGACTTGAACAAGACATGTTGAGGATAATGTGGCTAAGCTCACTCATCATAATATTGCATGTACGAAAAAGTATTCAGGTTGCAAGGAAAAAGATTAATGTTATCACTAAGTGTAATGTGTTCTTAATGTGGTCCTATAATAATTAATTGAGAATGTCTAACAACCAACCCAAGGAATTGTTTTATGTACTTTTATAAAGGAAAGATATTTTTCTTTATCATGGCATGAGATGATATGATTTTATGATTGATCATAAGCAACAGAGAGTGTAAAATGCAAAGTTTTCCAGAGTAATGTTGAAGTGAAGGAAACTTTATTGCAAAGGTTTTGTTGAGTGATCTAAGGTTTGGTATTTGGATCTGAGGTTTGTGACCTATTCTATAAGGTTTGACAAGATAGAGGAAAGAGAAGAGGAAAAATAAATATAATAGTAAATTACTTCTTTGAGAAATGAGCTCCTCTTGTAGTTTAAATTTCATGTTTGGGCAGTGGGCTCTTCTTGCATACATTATACCACAACTCCTTATAGGGTTAGAATCTCCTTATAGGGATTCAATGTCTCCTAATAGAGACTCATTGTACTAAATTTTTTAATGGACTCATATTAGGGTCCATCCTCTAAAAAGGAATATTTGTATTAGTACATCATCTTGTGGGCACCATTCCCACTAGGGTTTTCCCTAGTCAACATATCTGGTGTAATTGTCTATGTGCATCTTATTATGGTTTTTGTATAATTTTTTTAAATGGTTAAGTTTTTTTAAGGAACATAAAAGTTTTAATTTTTGGATAAGATATTAACCCCCCCCCTCAGTTATCTTAGTGGACTATTTTTTCTAACATATGCAAGAATAAGTGAATGGATAGATTTATCAAAAACATGATAATACAAGTTAATTATGAAATGAAAGAGAAAAGAAATGATATTGAACAAACTAACAATGATGATCAAATCATCGAAGATGTAAATGAAGAACCTGAAAGAAGAGAAGAAGTGAAATAAAATATATGCATAATAGTTCTTCAATATCTTGGATGTATTATTGGTAGAGAAATAGATTCACATGGATCTTAATGGGATAAATCTTCTAATTTCACCATGGATATTTAATTTTATGCCATACACAAATATAATCCAATGATATAATTTGAAAAAGGGCTAAGTTCTAATACTAACATTAGACCAATTGAGTCACTTCCATACATCACTAACATGAACTCAAATAATGATGACGAGATGATAAATGTTTTTTATAATTATTTTGGAACAAACTTGGTTGATATGGAATATACATTTACTGGAAAGAATGACAACTTAGTGCATTATCTTGAACCTTGTAAAAATTATCATGCATGAATCCTAAGTTAATCAATTTGTTTGAATCTAAAACTAGAAATTCGTTGTCCTTTGACAATGACTATACCCTCTCTTGATACTTAAATTCTTTTGAAAAATTTACCTCTTCCACCAATATAATGAGCATTAACATGATTGATGAGGTATTAATTTTCTTAGTCTAAAACAAAAGAATAAAAATAAAAACAGAGGTATAATGGTGAAAACCACATAATAGAAGTATCAGAAACCAAAATAGTAAATATAAATAGGCTATCCCATAGTGAAAACCTCTTCGAGGAACCAAAGGATGAAATCCTTGATATCCTTCACATTAACTTTCAATAAATAGCTTTAATTTTGATAGAACCTAATGAAGGGGGCTACCCTTAATATCATAAACTCATAGTAGAAACAAAGAAAAAATAGAAAATGTGAGAACAAAATATGGACTTCTTATTTGTACTAGAAATGTGGAATTATAGAATTCACAAGTACAATATGCTAACCCAAATGGGTACCTTTATTATAGTAATCTACAAGACAAAGTATGAACTACCACCCAAAGTTGTTCTAGACAATGTTTGAGCCTATTTTAAATAGGCAATGTTATGCTACACGATAAGGTTCTAGACTTTGAAACTTAATACCTAGGGCTAATAGACACTAACAATATATATAGAATCAACCAAATAAATCTTTGACAATTACTTTAAAAAGTTTAGGTATCCCAACTTCGAAGGGCCATAACTTTTGAATAATTGATTTGATTGGCTATTATAACCACTTCCTGAAAATGGAAACTCCTGATCTATAGGCTCAAAATCGCGCAAGCACCCTTTTGTTGAGCTTTTAGACCCCATTTGGGTACTCTAAGGCCTCCAACAATATGCATGCGAATTTTTTTACAAATTTTTCCATCAAAAATCCACAATAGCTTCTCCAATACTTAAGCTAGAGAAATGATATTTTTATGGTAGGATTTTAACTCTAAAATGAACCTTCATGTAGAAAATGAGAACATTCTAAGCTCATATGAAAAACTTACTAAAAATTGATAGTTCCCAAAAATAGTAACCACCTTGTCTACTAGTCCTTATTAAAAGAGAAATGACTGAAAATACAATATTTTTGGGTGATGCAAGATTTCTTTTACACCTAGGATGCTCCTACATCAGACACCCAAGGTAATTTGAGAAGTGACCCCATCACATTTCAAGTGTTCAGAGGAAAACCAAGATAACTAACCTCCTCCCTTGTTATCCATGATGAATCCTCTACCAACCTCCCTTTCCATTTCACCAAGTATTCCTCATATGTATTATTCCTTTTACTTTTGCCAACATGACTATCCAGTATCTCCTCAATCTTCTTTATAGCCAAACTAGTTGCTAGAATACTCCAATGTGCTTCTAAAACTTCATCTCCATCACTTCCTTCATAATACTCTATCAAATATGAAATATGAAATACTGTTAAACTATTCAATTTAGTAGGTGAATTTTCTTCATAAGCATTTCCAAAATCATGCCTTTTCACTATTTTACATAGCCCAAACTTCTTCATCTTCATCTTATTATATGTACCCACTGGAAAATGCTCTTTTCTCAAATGAACCATGACTTCATCTCAAATCTAAAATTCCTTATACCTCCTTTTCACATCTTTCTTAGCCTTATATTGTGTATTCACCTTGATGATGTGCTTCCTTGCCTCCTCATGGATGTTCTTCAAATGTTTAGAAAATTCTTCTACTTCAACACTACTTATCTCTCCTTTATCCAATTGGTTCAATATAGAAGCATTTTTAGGACTACTCCCATATACAATCTAGAATGGTGATTTACTAGTATTCCTATTGATAGAATTATTATATGCAATTCCACTTATGGAAAAATCATATCTCATTCTTTTGGTTCGTCTCCAACTAAACATATCAACAAGTTTCCCAAATAGAGATTCATAACTTTTATCTATCCATCACTCTACGGGTGATGTGATGAACTAAACTACAAATCTATCTTCAACTTCATCCACAATTTATGATAGAAATACCCAACAAATTTGGTATATTGATCTAAAATGATACTCTTTGGTAGACCATGTAGTCTCACCACTTCTCTGAAAAACAACTTTGTCACATGAACAACATCACTAGTCTTTTTGGAAGAAATAAAATTTTCCATCTTTGAAAACCTATCAACCACCATAGAAATAGAAATATACACTCTCTATGTCCTTAGTAATCAAAGAACAGAATCCATGCTAACATCCTCCCATGGCTTCTCTAGTATAGGTAATCATTGATACAACCTTGTATTCTACTTCACTCCTTTTACCATCTAACATACTCTAGAACTCTATACAAACTTCTTCACATCTTGCTATAACTATGGCTAGTAATAATTCTCGTCAACCAAAGCTATGGTTTTATCTCTACAAAAGTGTCCAACCAATCCTTTTCTATATTTCTCCTTGATGAGATTCTTTCTCATTGAACTTCTAGGAATGAACAATTGGTTTCCTTAGAACAACATACTATCCTTGATCATGAAATCCAACCACTTTGTCCTGTAAAGTGTAACAGGTTCTATACAAGCCTTCTACGCTTCACCAAAATTAGGATCATTTGGATACAAAGTACTGAGTTCCTTGAACCCAACCACCTCTATTTGTATTCTTATTAGTAAAAGTTTTCTTCTACTAATAGCATATGCAAATTTCTTAGACTTCCCACTCCTGTGTTTCAAAACAAATGTATAACTCTACAAAAAATCAAAGCAATTTAAATGCCTTTGGTTCAATTTTCCTTGACTATTCAAATATTACAAAACTTGATGATCAGTATATAAAAAAAAAAAACTCATTTGAAACAAGATAGTGTCTCCACTTCTTTACTGCTTCAACTATCACATAATATTCCTAATCATAAACATAATATTTTCTTTCTACATCATTCAAATTCTCACTAAAATAAGCAACAAGCCTACTTTTTGGCTCATAATAGCTCCTATTGTAGTACCACTAGCATCAAAATCTACTTGGAACACCTTGTTAAAATTAGGAAGTGCTAAAATAGGTTGCTCGGTAATTTTCTATTTCAACATATTAAAACTCTTATCTATTTGTACAATCCACATAGATTCTTTCCTATCCCCTCTTATTGTTTCAATCAAGGCTCTACAAATGTTGTTGAAACCTGTTATGAAATTTCTATAAAAACTAGTTAGTCCATGAAAATATCTTACCTCTATCACACTCCTTGGAGTAGGCTATTCAAGGATATCCTTCACTTTCTCTAGATCCATTTTTAGACCTTCTATTAAGACTACAAATCCTAGGTACACCAACTCCTTCCTTACAAAACTAAGCTTCTTTAGGTTTATTAGTAACTTTTCTTCCCTCAACTTATCAAACAACTTATGAATATGGATCAAATGCTCCTCCACTATCTTACTAAAGAGAAAAATATCATATAGGTAAACAATGAAAAATTTACACAAAAGCTCCTTTAGTACTTCACTCATGAGCCTCATGAAAGTGCTTGGTGCATTAGTTAACCCAAAAGGCATGACTAACACTTGTATAGTCCTTTGGTCTTGAAAACAATATTCCACTAATCACCTTCTCTGATACAAATCTGATGGTACCCACTCTTCACATCTATCTTTGTGAAATATTTAGCTCTATTCAAATAGACCATAATATCATCCTTCCTTGGAAATTGAAATATGTAGATGATTGTGATCTTGTTGATAGCATGAGAATCTATACATATCCTCCACTCTCCATTCTTCTTTGGTGCTAATACTACTATTACAACACATACACTTAGACTCTCTAGAATCAACCCCTTCTGCAACAACTCATGAACTTGTTTGTTCAACTCTTCACTTTCTATTGGTGTCATTCTATACATTGGCTTGTTTAGAAAATTGGCTCTAGGAACCAAATCTATCTGGTGACTGATCTTCATCATTGGGGGCAATCCATCAGGTACATTATCTGATACAATATCAAAAAATTCTCCCAACATATCTGCAACTTCTATAGGTACATCCTCTACTTTTTCATTACTATCCTTTAGGAATATAGCTAAACACATATGCTCACACTTCACACCTTTGAGAAACTTTTTTCCATTAATAAAACATATTTTGGCTACCCTACATAGCTTTTCTTCCTTCTCATTCAATGATTTCAACTTATGTTTCACTCCATCCTTGGTCAAAGTGTTGGTATTTCCTTGCCCATCATGTATAGCATGCTTGCCAATTTACCATGGCCTACCCAACAATATAAGCCATATTTCTATAGGTATGATATCACATAGTACCTCATCCTGGTAGCTTCCAATTTTTAACTTCATTGAGTACTGCTCGTTGACCATAACTTTGTGGTCATCTTAATCCCAAGCAATATGGTATGGACATGGGTGTTTTCATCCTTTTAGCTTCAAATTTTTCACCATTATTTCTAACATGGGATTTTTAGTACTTATACCATCAATGATCACATCACTACACTTATCTTCACATTTTCACCTTATGTAAAATAAGCTCCTTCTTTTATAAGGTTCATTCTCACCACTCAACAAGACTCTTCTATTAACTAGGACTTCTCCTCTTTCAACATATTTAGAATATGATGATCTAGCATCTGCATCAACATGTGTGACTTTGGTCTAGCCTTCTATTCTTTGATATGTCCTTCCTTGTCACTAGGAACATTCAAATTCTCTATGCACTTCATCTCCACAGAAAACTTTTCATATAGAAACCTACTCTTCCAAATCCTTATCCTCTACCTCTTCCTCTCTACTCTCTATTGTTTTGATCATGGAAATGATTGGAATTATTTTTTCCTCTAGTTTTGACTATTACTTCTATCCTCATCCTTATTCTTACAATGATCATTATGACCACCATAAGATTGTCTACCAGATCTTTCACCACAATCTCTTCCACTATTCTTGTTGTCAAACTTCTTGTTCAATTTCTCCTCAACTCTAAGGAAAAACTAGTATGCCTCATCAATATTTTTCATTCAAACTAGACTCAACTCATCCTAAATGCTTGGTTTTAACCCATTAAGATAGTGGACCACTTTCTCCTTATTAGCTTGTACATAACTAGATCTAATGAGAACTCGGTAGAACTCTTTGGTTTACACTTGAATATATTATCTTTCTTGCTTCAACCCTTGCATCTTATTCAATACACCAAGCTCATAATCTATGGGAATGAATTTTTACTTTAGTTTAGCTATCATTCATTCCCATCTATTGATTTTTTTCTTTCCCTTTCTATTTTGCTCCAACTAAACCTCCTGCCATTAGCTCTTTGCATGTCCCTTCAATTTTTCCTTCATAAAATTGACCCTATTAATTTCATCAAAATATTCATACTTGAAGTACTCCTCCAATTCATTGATCCAATTGACCAGCTCCTCTGGGTTAAGGTTTACCAAATGTGTGAGAACCTCAAATTTAGGTCATTTTCCAATCTTAGAGATGGCCCTAAAAGGCCTTTATTCCGCTGGCTTTAGAATTTTCTATTCTTAAAAATTGTCTTCTACTTCATCTTCATCCTTGCTTTCATCTCTTATAGAAAGATTTATTCTTCTATGCATTTGTTCTTCCAACGCTTGTACTTTTCTTTGGAGGGCTCTAAAGTCCTTAAGTGTAACACCTATATCTCTTATACTACACTCTCTTCATGGAGGCATTTTTGTGCTTCGACTAAATGTAGAAGTTGTGAAAACCAACTTCATAGATTGTCAAGATCACCTGCATGCAAATAACCTGCTAAAGAGAAACCGAAAAAAGAAGGAAAAAGCAGAGCTTGGAAAAACTCAACAAGATGAGAGAAAAACTATATTCTAAGATTGATTGATTGAATGCTTGAAAAGAGAATTACAAGAGTTCAACCTTAAAGGTGAATGAAAGCCATAAAGCCTAAAAAATCTAGGTTGCACAATATAATTAATATAAAATATTAATTATATGCACCTAAGAGATAGCTTAAGAAAACTAGAGTAATAGGAAACTTATTTAATTAAATCAACATGATTTAATTAATAAATATAAATAATTAATTACTCTAACACCTTCCTTTAAGTGAAGCTCGAGAGGTAAGCTAACCTAGCACAACTAAGAAAGTAGGAAAAAATGGGTCCCAACAACAAGGCCTGATCAGGTACCCAAAACAAGGAAATCTCTATAAACCAGAGAAAAAGGAGAAAAACCTGTGGAAAAAACCCCTCTCCAAAAAGAGATAGCAAATAATGTTCTAGAAGATAGGAACAAATAGAAGATCATGAAGAAAACTACTGAAGCAGAAGAAGCCACAAACTCTATTAGAAAGAAACTACTGATCTGAAGATCCTCCATGGAAATAGAAGGCACAAACTGAGAGTGTCTATATGGTAGGTGATCCATCTCACCAAAATGCATAGGTAGCCAGCCATTGCAATCTAGTATATAGAATCAAAATATTGAATACATACCTCACTCCAACGAACCATTGAACCAAGGAAGCATTAGAACCTAAAATAAAACCCCCCCTTAAATTAGATGGGTTGAGGTGACAAGAAACTGAAAAGATGGGCCAAAAATATCCTACAACACAGGAACCAAACACATTGAGAGTGAGGTGTAGAAACCTATAAAGGCACGTGTCACCAACACTACATGAGACAAAAGAGGAAGAGGGCACAAAACTAGCAAACAACTATCCCCCCCATGACACTTTATAAAATAGTGCGAGTACAACAAACCACAATGATGAAAAGGATCTTGAAATGCAAGAGTGGCACTTTATCTTAGTGCATTTGCATAAAGATGCTTACAAATGATATCAACAATGATAAAAATAGGTAAAAAAGCTGATACAAAAGATAGTATAGCCCAAAAGAAGAGATCCTATGCCAAGAAAATGATCCCCAGACCTAAAATATCCAAGATATCCATCATAGAGAAAAAACACCAAAAACAATATAGAAAGAACATGGGGTAGAATCTAGAAGAAATTACATCATTTTTGAAAAGTAGACAGAACCAACTTTCCAAAAATATCACATTCTCATAAAATAGAGATGGGATGCACAAGAAACCCTTGTCAGAGTCAAAAATAGAACTTCAGACATTAACTAAAAAAATAAGAAACTAAACTACATCAAAACAAAAAAAATCTTACACCATTCTCTTCATCTTGGAACCAGCTTTTTGGTGGTTCTTTCAGATTAGAAAAATACCTCTATATGCTAAAGATATGGCCAAAAAGGTACGAGTAGGTCAAAAAAGGACCCTGGAGAGCCTATAGGTGTGTTGATGTAGTCCTGATGTCATGTTGACATCACCATTTTAGGGAAAAAAATTGATGGCCATGGGACCATCGTAGTAAAAAAAGGCCATGTGTTAGTGTAACATGGATGCCACATGGTAGAGGCTGACTGGGCAGCTGATGTGGCAAGTGCCAACATGACACCCCTGGCCACGTGTCAGCTATAGACTGGGCCAAAAATGCCACACATGCTAATGAATAGGTGGGGCCATAGGAGGGTGGCAACCATTGGTGGTGGTGGTAGCAGTGGTGGCTTGATTCGATGGCACCACCTAGAGGGTGGAGGGCTGGCAGCATAGAGGTGGCCAGGCTGTGGTGGAGCGCCGGTGGAAACGGGGGGTAGGCCAAGCACAGGTGGTCCATTGGTGGCGCACGGGTGGCCACTAAGTGGAGTGGCCCAAAAGAAAAAAAAATTGATTTTTAAAATATTTTTTTAAAATAAATGCATCCGTACAGCCTTTGGGGGGGGGCTAAAAATTTTTCCCAGACACCCAAAAGCTAAAAAAGATGAATTTTATATGAATCCTGACTATAAACGGCCTTTCAAATCTAATTGCTACATCTGTTTAGGCCCAAAGTGTCCTAAAAAGTTGTTCTTCCTCCCAATTGAAGAAAAAATCCTTAAAATAGCTAAGGTTTCTAACTCCGAATTGTAGCTTCAAAAATCCTTCGAACAAGAAGTAGCAGGGCAGCTCTAATACCATGTAGAAGTTGTGAAAACCAACTTCACAGATTGCTAAGATCACTTGCATGCAAATAACCTACTAAAGAGAAACCAAAAAAAGAAGGAAAAAGCAAAGCTTGGAAAAACTCAAGATGAGAGAAAAACTATACTCCAAGATTGATTGATTGAATGCTTGAAAAAAGAATTATAAGAGTTCAACCTTAAAGGTGAACGAAAGCCCTAAAGCCTAAAAAATCTAGGTTGCAAAATATGATTAATATAAAATATTAATTATAAACTAGAGTAATAGGCAACTTATTTAATTAAATCAAAGTGATTTAATTAATATGTATAAACAATTAATTACTCTAACACTAAAACCCTAGTGAAAATTACCTCACAATTGATGATCTATCTATTGCAAACCATGGTCTTGGTGTGAACTACTTGATAGTTGATGATCTGTCTACACACTTAGTAACTCATGCTTTGATACCACTTGATGAAGCAAGCTCCCCTTAATACCATAAAGTCATAAAAGAAACAAAGAAATAACAACATATGCAAGAACAAAATATGGACTCCTTATTTATGCCACAAATGTGAAATTAAAAAATTCATAAGTACAATATGCTAACCCACATGGACACCTTCATTACAATAATCTACAAGAAAAACTATGAACTACCACCCAAAGTTGTTCTAGACAATGTCCGGGCCTTTCTTAAATAGGCAATTTTATGACACTTGGGAAGGTTCTAGACATTCAAACTTAATACATAGGGTTAACAGACCCTAACAATACATATAGAGTCATCCAAATACATCTTTGACATTTATTTTAGATATTTTGGGTAGCCCAACTTTGGATGGCCATAACTCTTGAATTGTTGCTCTGATTGGCTATTATAACCACTTTTTGGAAACATTAGCTCCTAATCTACAGACTTGAAACCATGCAAGTGCCCTTCCATTGAGTTTTAGGACCTCATCTGAGCACTCTAAGGCCTCCAATGATGATCTTGAAGGTTTTTCTACAAATTTTCCATTAAAAATTTGTAATAACTTCTCCAATACTTAAGTTGAAGAAATGAGATTGTTATGGTAGGCTAATAACTCTAAAATGAACCTCCATGTAGAAAATGAGAACATTTCAAGCTCATATGAAAGACTTACTAAAAATAGAAAGTTGCCATAATAGTAACCACCCTATCTACTAGTCCTTATTAAAATAGAAAAGACTAAAAAGAAAATATTTTTGGGTGATGTAAGATTGTACTTTCACCCAGGAGGCTCCTACATCAAAACCTACCCAACCAATCAACTTAGGTATACAAAAGAATCCCCAAATCATTCATATTGCTCAATCACCTTTAGAGGAGGAAAAAGAAAAATTTACCCCTTTTTTGATGAATAGTCCCTTTCTTATATTAAAATAAATACAATAAAGTTACATATTCACAAAAAATGGGGATAGGGGAAATATGATCACCCCATGAGTTCATACGACTCAAGGCTAGAGATCAACTATTCATAAAAAAAAACTCATAAAAGAAAAAGCCTCAAGCTACCAGCACAGTGCCAGCCAAGGGAGGAGGATCCTTATCATTAGATTGCCACCCAAGGGTGGGGTGATTAGATAGCTTAGGGGAGCCCATCCATAAGTAGTAGCAACATCATTATCTTCTTTTTCTCCCTCATGTCTAGGAGGAGAAATGCCTAAATTTAGCCAAGGGAAAACCCACTTAGGGTCTAAATGAGTAGAGGGCCAACTAGTAGTATGAGTAGCAGGATGAGCCATTGGAGCCCAGCTTGAACTAGACCTCTATGGAAGTGAAGTAGAGTGGTGCCAACTACTAGAGCCTCCAGGAGAGTGGCACTAACCAAAAGCATTGCTGCTAGGAGAGCAACGTAGTTGAGAGTGAGGCATGTATGAGCAACAAATAGAGTTGCTACATCCCAGATGATGACTATGAGGAAGGGTACAGTCACCCAAGGAATAATTTAGAAGAACACAAGCAACCATACAATGGGCATTTCCCCAATGTGGTAGTAGCTTCTGTAGGTGAGCCACCTCCAGAGCCACTTTTTTTTTTTGTACAATCTACATCATGAAATTGTTATAAATACATGCTTTAGTGTATACAGAAATATTAATTTCAAGAGTGTTATTAACAAAGATAACAACATTGCAATCTTTCTAAATGATAAATAAGATCTCCAATCTAAAAGCATACCAAATTTGAGAGTAGTTGAAGGGAATCTAAGTGTTTTGTCCCAGAACAACCATAAACCAAGAGAAAGGTTCTAGGTAGAAGGGGAAAAAGAGATCATGAATCCATCACTAGTAACATTAAGCCCATCTACGGTACCAAAGAATGTGTAAAAAAGTCTCTAGTTAACCACAAAAAGGGCAATGGGGGTCAGGAACTCCTAGGTGCCATAGTCAAGGGCCCAAAGAAAAGCTTTAGAAAATAATACACTAAGAAAAATGCACAATTTTAGGCATAGTAATGGTTCACCAAAAAGTAGAAAACCTATGACTCCAAGTTCAGTGAGAAGACTGCAACTTCCATCTTTGGTTGAGAACTTTAACAATGGGTAGGTGAGAAACCAACCACCAATAGCCAAGCCTAGGCTTGTATCTGGTTACCAAAGTGGCTGGATACCACTTCCAATCTTTCCACCAAGGGTGAGAAGACTGAATGCCAAGTTTATGCAACATATGGGGAGGCATCGCAGAAACTACAAGATCAAAAGTTTGGCAATCTAGACAAGTGAGATGGAATTTCACTTTCATGTCCTCCCATGACCATAAGCTCATAGTAACTCTAGAGAAAAGATCTTTAGGGGTTCTTATGCCTCATTTTAAAAAATGTAGAGCACCTGCCCCATGTACTTTGGCCAGGGGAACACCTTGGATAGAAAATAATGGTTACCACCAAAGATTGTGTTGGTTCATGGAGAGCCCTTCTCTAAACTTATCACCAACCCAGTGAAGCTAGGGCTTAACAACTTCCTAGGCTTTCCAAATGATTTTGTCAACAAAAGTGCCCTAAATTTGAATAGGTTTAGTGGACACAAGAAGGGTCTCAAAACCAATCCCCTTCAAGGTTGGCTAGTGAAATAGAAATCCTAAAGAGATGTAATGCCACAAAAAAAATCTTCCAAGCTTTAGTACCAGTGAGAGCATAGATAACCCATTTGGCACAAAGAGTAGTACCTTGCTTCTGGGTAGAGAGCAAGCCAAGGCCACTAGACTCTTTCAAAAGATAATAGAAATCTCAAGCAACTCTATCAAAGCCCTAGTGAGAAGCATCTAAAGCCCAGAGGAAGTCACATAGTAGACACTCAAGTTTGAGATAAGAGGCCTTTGAAGGAGCCCAATAGGAAGAATAGTACACATGGGTTGTAGCCAAAACCTTGGAACAAATCTAGATTTTTCTCAGAAGAGACAGAGAGAGGCTTGGTGATCCAATACTCCAGCTTCTTCTCTATTCATGCAAGGATCACATTCTAGAGCTTTATGACAAAATCTTGAAAGGCAAAAAGGATGCCTAGAAAATGAAAAATTTCACCATTTTTTACCCATTTCCATTGATATTACCTAAACCAAGTAGGTTGGGGAAGGGAAGACTACCTACAATAGAGGGTTTTGTGCTACTATATAGCAAACCAAGAGGCAATACAAAAGGTATGAAGACATTGTAGAGTAGAAGCAATGTTATCCTCATCCTCAATGAGAGTGGGGAAGGAGTCATCCATGAAATGGCCATTCACAAGCTGATTAGGGTAGCTCAAAAGGGAAGTACCATGGGCCCTACCTTGTGAAATGACATTAGCAAGCAAGTATCCAAAGCCTTCAATAGCCAACACATATAGAGAGGGCGTTAGAGAATAGTCTTTTCAAATTGAATGATAAAGCCCAAAGGCTTGAGATTGTTAAGCATTAGTAGAGATGCAAGTAGAGGCATCCCCAAAGAGCATCTAGACTAACTACAGAAAAGTAGGACCAAACCAAAGTGCCGAAAGCATTGCAAGAATGAAGGGCCACTCTATCTGATCATAGGCTTTACCAAAATCAATCCTAAGAAAGATGGCCTATTTATTAGAGTGTTGAGCCCATTCCATCCCTTCCCACACAATGATTATATCATCTAGAATATACCAAGATTTGATAAAAACCATTTTCTCAGGGTGAATAATCTAAGGAAGAAGATGACAGATTTTAAGAGAGAGAGAGAGAGCCTTGGTAATGATCTTGTAAGAGATTTTTAACAAGGTGATGGGCCTCCAATTACATATATCTTTAGGGTCACCTCCTTAGGTATGAACTTGATATTTTCCTTATTAATAATATTTCCCAAAGAGTAGGGTTTGTAGGCTTCAAGGTAAACCTTATGCAAGTCTATTTCAATTTCTTCCCAAAAGACCTTATAAAATTTACAAGGGAAACCATCACAAATAGGGGCCTTATCATTTTCCATGGAGAAAATAGCCTCCTTGAAGTCTAATAAAGTGAGCTTTTCCTTGTAGAAATAATATTTTTCTAGAGCGAGCCTTTTAGGAGTACATCTAAAAAAGCCTACAGGACTTGATTTAGGGCTTTTGAAGGGCCTTGTACCATGAAAACTTTTCCATAATGGTGTATGAAAGCTTGGAGGATGTCAAAAAGCTCACAAAAGAAGTGTTGAACCTCCCAAATGCATTTGATCCCAACCACAGAATGGAAAGCCCTCAATGCATTAAAAAATTCCTTGGAAGCTTGATTTCCAACCACTAGCCAATGTCGATGAGCTTTGAGCTGAGCTCCATAGGCAATATAGTTTTTTGCAACCTGCTTCTAGTGGCAGAGGTTGGTAAGCTAAACTTAGAGATCTATGTCAAATAGATTCATGGCAATAGCTTTAGTAATTGTACAAAGATCTTTGGTAGTGGCTTCATATGATCTCCTATGATAAGTGGCCAACTGTCTCACATAAATGTGAAGAAACATTGCAATATGGGTGATGGTGTCATTCCACAACTAAACCAATCTAAAAGTGGATTGGGGCCTAAGTCCAAGATTTCAATTTTTTAAAATATGAGAGGCAGTGGGAAAATGTGACAACAAGGAGGTATTAAGGTACAACTAAGTTTTACAATTATGAGGAGGAGCAAAATGCCAGCTAATAGAGAAATGAATGAGAAAATGGTTAGAAAGAGTCGCATTAAAAAGAGAATTGATAGGTAGCATACTTGTGTGAGAAAAGGAAAAAAAGGACTAAGCACAAATCATAGCACAATCCAATCTTTTAAGAACCCTATTAGATCCCTCTTGAAACTTGGACCAAGTGTACTAGACACCATCATGTCAACCATGGTTAATATTGGGATAAAAAAGACCCAGCTTGTTCCACATGTAAAACTAGGATTCCCTCTCTCTAGCTGACCATCAAAAAGGTAGAAGGCCCACTTTATCAATAGCCAACTCAACCATACTGAAATCTCCATAGAATATCTAGGTGGCAGGTGACAAATGATTAGCTAGCCACCTCCACAAGTGTGAACACTCGACTACATCATTAGGAGCATAAACATTGACAATGCTAAAAGAATGATTTTGAAAAGATAACAAAATCCAAACAATTCTCTACATGGGGTCAGAATCATGAGAAATAACAAAAGGAAGAAGTTGAGAGGAGAGAAGAGTGACTACACCACCTTTACTAGCTTCATGTTGAGAGGAAAAACTAACACCATCTAGCCATATAACATGGCAGGTTGAGTTGAGAAGAAACTAAAAACTTTAACTTTGTGTAGGCAAAACACATTAATATTGCCAAGCCTACGCTTGGTATCATGAACAAAATATTTTTTAGGGAGGTCTATTAGCCCCCACACATTCCATGAGAGGAAATTCATTATAAACTAGCTTCCATGTTATCATCATCGCCAAGAGAGGAGATGTTATTATGAAAGAAAGCAAAGGATTCAAATGAAGGGTCACCAAAAGAGATGGCTCTTCATTTTTTCCCATTGATAGAGACAATATTCTGTCCTTTGGGGTTGCGAGATTGACAAAGAGACTAAGTTTAAAGCATAGAAGCTACTTAAGGTGCACAAACCCAAGCAACTTGAACCTCCAACTATTATGTCCTCTATGAAGTAGGGTTTGAAATAGGTGGCAGCATGACCATGGGAACCTTGAGAGCTGCATGAATAAGAGGAGCCACACTGGAAATGGGATGTCTAGGTTCTTGAGAGATGGGTCCTCACTTAGCAACACCCTTGCCTTTCTTAATGAATTTCATCCATTCATCTCTTTTAACAGCCAAAGCTAGATTGGTTTCCTAGACTAGAGAGAAATTGCACCCAAGTAGAGGATAATCCTTTATCTTATGGCTAGCATATTGGTAGTGATAACAAGTATTCAAAAGGTTTAGGTAAAGCACCTTTTGGGTAAAGGTTGTAGCACCAATCTAAATTTCCACTAATTCTTTAAGGTCCCTAGATAGATTGACCTCAAAACAAACCCTCTGCTAAGGGCAGGCATTAAAAAAATTGTCTGGTTCTTCACAAATCACTTTTCCCACTATTTCAGCAATTTTTAGGAGGAAAGACCAGCAAGGGATGGACAACCTAGGGAACTCCACCTAAATTGTAACCTTAAGTTTATAGTCATCTAAGATGAAAAAGTCTCAAGAACATCTCTAAAAGACTAATAGAGATGAGTGAACTATCCATGGCCCATGGTTGAAAATGCCCTCAGCCTAGGAGGGGTTAGCAAAATGAAATAGAAAAAAAGCCCTCATTGAGGCTTTGAATCCCTTCATGGGGGATCCAAGCCTTGGAAACCCATTCATGCAGTATACTTTTAGATGGAGTGTGAACCACCAAATACCCAATAAGGGCTTGGGTCTCTAGCCAATGGCAAGCAGTTTCAAGAGTAGAGATAGTTAAAACTAGGTCAAGAGAGGAATTAACTCATGGAACACCTTGGGGATGAACTTGAATGAGTATTTTTTTGGTAGGGCTATTCTCATAGATAAAAACTACTCAATCACTAGCAAAAACTGCTGGACTTGAGAGGGCCAAGGCCATTATAACCTAAAAGGAGTTCCCATAATTAATGTGGAATGACAAGTGGCATTGAAGAAAGGGTTTAGAAAAAAATCATACAAACCTTAGCAGAGCACATATTGTAGAGAAATCTTAATATCCTTGTCTTACCCTATTTTTCAAATAGAAAAAAATCAAATTTTATTGGTCCTACTATGACATTCCAAGATTGGACATAGATCTAAGGATACATCATCTATCTATTTCTCTAGGAGTAAAACTTTTGAAATAGAACCTTAAAAGAATGCATGCTCATGTTACATTACTGACAAAGAATTAATTGAGAAACTACTTAAAGATGGCTTCATAAGAGCGAAGAAAAAAAATATAGGGCTAATTGAGATTTAAGGAAGAAGATTAAGGAGCTTATGGTTGAAGTTGAGATATGCTAGTGTCAATAAAGTGAACAATAGAAGCTGAGAAAATTTAGTGTCTATCGAATGCTTGTAAAGACAATATATTAGAAAAGTTGGACTAAGTGCTAGTAAAGGAACAAGAGAAGATAGTGCAAATTAAGCAAGGAAAGATAGTGAGGATTAGGTTATCTAGTGATGACCAAGGCTAATTAAAATAGCATTGGTTGAGTGAACTTGAAATTTAAATTTTGTGAAGGCATTAAGCTTCCTGGTTGACATAGTTAGAATATGGAATATATAAAGCATGTTGAAGAAAAAGATTGATTAGATGGAACATTTAACGTACGAGAAACTATGTTTGTGCATTTCTAGGCATGATTCAAATAGAAGTTTTAAGAAGGTTCTAGAATAAGGAGGAAACAAAAAGCTACAAGGTTAATAGACCTAGAAAGGTTAGAGCAGTTGTTGACCCAGTTGATTAGTAAACTTGAGTAGATGGTTGAACAATTAAGTGTTGAGGTGAAGAGTGATTGATTTAAGGGTTACTAAGTGAATCAATGATGGATATGATAATGGAGGCTAGAGAAAGATTTAACTATTGAACCAAATCATAGTCTATATTTTCAAAATGAGTTATATCTATTCAAATTTAACTTTTAGCTATTGTATCAGTTGAAATCCTTTAATCATGGTTGACCTAACACTCATTTGTAAATCCCTTAATCAATATGGCATTCTAATGGAATGTTCTTAAGTCCTCTAACAAGGTCACTCCTAATAGGTTGATTAAATCCTATAAGAGGGTCATGTGTAATACTGTGTATTATAACCTTAACAAATTTGGCTCCTCATAGAGCTTGGTTCACAAGAGTGAAAAAATGGTGACATGTTGCTAGAGGTTTTTCTAAAATTGGGTTTTAATGTTAAATCATCATGTCTTACTTGTGTGGATGTTATTTGAGATGTTTTACTATTAATTTTTTACATTCTACAAGTTTTTTTATTGTTGGGATAGTGGACTACAAGTTTATATTACTGATAAGTTTCTATAGAGATTGAGTGGATTATATGTTAGATCTAAGTTGTTTGATTACTTTAAAAGTTTAATTAGTATGTTTGGATTTGAGCATATCTAATTCATCCACTATCCCCACACCTGCCCCCACACACCCCACCCCCCCCCCCCCCCCCCCCCCCCACTTTCCCTCACATTTATTTGAAATCATTCTAACAATTGGTATGAGAGATTTGGTTCTTCTAGAGAAATTTTTGAAGGGACTTAAAGCTAAATATCAAGATGTACATGCAAGAAATACCCAAGTTGAACATGGAGAACTTCCCTACATGAAAAAGTCTAATGAAGCTACATATTATTGGAATAAGAGATTTAGTAGTATTCTAATTGAAGAATGAATATGCAATTGTACCTACACCTATGATTTCCCAACAAATTATAAAGAAATAAGAGTACAATCAAACAATGTTTGAGATTGCATCTTCTTTGAGTTTAATGATATTAAGGATTATAATAGTACAAAGAATATGTGGAGAAATTTGTAAAAGATCCATGGAGGAGATAATAATTTACTAAGAGCCAAATTAGAAATCTTAAGAGGAAAGTTTGATGACATCAAGATGCTAGAAGGTGACAACATTGCTCAATATGTTGGTAGAATAAAAGAAGTTGTGAATGTTATCAGAGGATTTGATGGAAATATATGCATTGAAACTATGATCATCAAGGTTTTGAGAACTTTACTTCTTATTTATGCTACTAGAGTTTTTGCAATACAAGAAATGAGTTGTACTCATGATAATGATCTAATCTTGGATATTCTAGTTGGTAGACTCACTATTTTTGAATGGTAATGATCTAATCTTGGATATTCTGGTTGGGTAGAATCACTCTGGTATTGAATATGCTTTAAAGTCACAATTGGTTTTACAAAATTATAAGAAAAATAAAGGAAAATATCAAGTTAGTGAGAGTGAATCTTTTCATAATGATCTTGATGATCTTGAAGCATTAATGGATAGGAGACTTCTAAAAGGAAAAGGAGATACAAAGGTAAAATTCCTACAATCTATTTTTCATGTAATAAAGTTGGTCATATTTCTTGAATGTGTCATGATAGGGATGAAAAGGATGAGAGGAAATATAGAAATTTCAAAGGAATAAGTGATGGAAAAGATAAGTAAGGATATAAATACTACAAAGGAAAAGGTAAGAAGTCTTGTTACATTGCTGAAAAGTAAAGTGATAATGATTCTGATAGCAATGACAAAGAAGTTGTTTATGTTTCTATGAAAGATGATTTTGATGTGGATGATAAAATTATATTTATTTCATATGTCAGTAAAGGTGATAGATGGATAATTGCTAGTGGTTGTTCACATCACATGAATGGTGATAAAAGTAAGTTTTAAACCCTAGAATATTATAAATGGAGTAGTTTTAAGTTTGATAATGATGCAACATGTCTTGTAAAAGGTAAACGATTAATAAAATTGAGTGATAAGATTAGATATGATAATTCTAACTATGTTGAAGTTCTTAACTATAATTTTTTTTTATTATGGAACAATTGAATAGTGCAATATATAAAGTTAAATTTTAGCAAAAGAATGATAAGATCTACAATGGTTTAGAAGAATTGATTGGAAGTGGAGATATAACCAGAGATAACTTGTTCTATCTAGACCTATCTAATGATGCATGCTTTTTTGCATGATGTAATGATATATGGTATTGGTATAAGAGACTATGTCATGTGAACTTTGACAATTTGGTAAGCATCAGTATAATGAAGAAAGTAAGAGGGTTAACAAAATTGAAGAAACTTGATAATGTGATGTGTAGACAATGTTAGTTGGGAAAAATGAAAAGTCTAATTTCAAGAGAAATACCTATATGTATGATGTTATTTTAGAGTTGGTCCACACTAACCTTTGTGGACCAATTGGGGTGAAAATCTACTGTTGTGACAAATACCTTTTTTCTATATATTGATGACTACTCTAGAATGATGATTATGATGTTTATTAAAGAAAAACATGATGCATTTCAAATGTTTAAGTGGTATTTTGATGAGTTGAAAAGGAAATAGGTAAAAGCTTGAGGTGTCTAAGATTTGATAGAGGTGATGAATTCATATCTAGGGAATTTAACAAATTTTGCAATGATAGAGGAATCAAGAGACAAATGTTTGCACCTAGGACCCCTCCATAGAATGGTATAGCTGAAAGGAGGAATAGATCAATCATAGATTGTGCTAGAACATTGATGATAGAGAAGAGTGTTGCATATAAGTACTTGAGAGGAGCTTGAAGTAAAAAATTTAATATATTGAACAAAGTACAAGTCAACAAAGATACAAATATTACACCTTTTGAGTTATGGTATGGAAACACACCTAATGTGAAATATTTCAATTGTTTTGGAAAAAATGCTATAACTTTAAAGATAATAGAAATGGAAAACTTGATGCAAAAAGTGATGAAGGTATATTCTTAGATTATTCCACTAAGATAAAAGTATATAAGTGTTTAAATTCTAACACTACCAAAGTTGTGGAAAGTACAAATGTGAAAGATGATGAATATGCATAAAAGAATGAAGTTTAATGTACAAAGGAACCTAAAGATTATAGAAGTTTCACATACATTGATGAAGGTAAGCCTGATACATTACCTTGACTTAAGAAGAAATTTGTCAAACAACAACAACCAATACATGTCAAGTTATGAAAACAATGTGCCAAGCATCAGGCTAAGCATATCAAGTATTAGCAAGTGATTTCCAAACAACTAGAAGAACAAGTTGAAGTACATGAAATGCTACCTAAAGTGACTATAGAAGATTTAGCTAAAGAGAAAGAAAGAAGAAAGGAGACTAAACTAGAAAAATATGTGAGAATACATCATGCACCTAGTCAAATCATTAGAGATTAAGAATATGGAGTTATGACTAGGAAAAGACTGAGAAGTGATGAATGTGTATTATGTGAATTTGAGCCCAAACAAGTGAAGGATTCAATTTAGATAATGAATACTTGATTCAAGAAATGAATGAAGAGATTGAGTAGATGCAAAAGAACAAAAGTTGGTCACTAGTACCTAGACAAAAGGATAGCAAAGTTATTGGAACAAAGTGGGTATTCAAAAATAAGATAAATGTGAAAGGTGAAGTAACAAGAAATAAAGAAAGGCTAGTCTATAAGAGATATGCACAAGAAGAAGGTATTGACTATGGGGAAACATTTTCACCTATTGAAAGATTGAAAGGAATGAGAACTCTACTTGCATACTCTACTTAGAAAGGATTCAAGTGTACAAGATGGATGTCAAGTTTACATTTCTAGATGGATTAATATTGGATGAAGAAGTCTACATTGAACAACCTAGAGGATTTATTGACCCCAAAAAAATTGATATGGTATGTAAATTGCACAAAGATTTCTATGGATTGAAACAAGCCTCTAGAGCCTCGTATGAATGATTGCATACATATTTGGTGAAGATTTGTTTTTCAAGGGCTAATGATAATGGAAATCTATACTTGAAGAATAAATCTAAAAAAGTAATACTTTTGGTTGAGATATTTTTTGATGATATCTTATTGCATTGTATATATCATTTCCATATCAAATGAGGCAATAATTTGAGATGTCTATGTTAAGACAGATAAAAATAAATTGTTGGCTTGCAAGTGTATCAAATGAAGAAAGGTATCTACATTACACAATCAAATATATTGAGGAGATACTAAAAACTTTTTGAATGGAAGACTCAAGTTTAGTTGGAAAACCCATGGCTATTGAACATAAATTTTCAAAGAATGATGATTACACTAATGTGAATGAAGCCTTATATAGATTAATGATTGGTAAGTTGCAATATGTTATTCATAAAATAATAGATATTACACTAAAAGTTGGAATTGTTCCTAAATTGTGAGCAACTCCTAAGTGGAATCATATTATGGTTGTGAAAAGAATATTGATATATCTAAATAGAACAGAGGATTATGGATGGTATTACAAGAAGAATGAAAAGTTTGAACTAAAAGTATATACTAATGTAGATTGGGCTAGAAATTTTGATGATAGAAAGAGTATGAGAATTGGAGGTTTCATTCTAAGAAATAGACTAGTTTCATGGACAAGCAAGAAGAAAAATTGCATCTCCCAATCTACAAAAGAAGTTGAATATTTAACAACAATAGTTAGTTGTTCTAACATAGTGTGGATCAAGAAATTATATAAAGAAATAAAGGAAGAGATCAGTGAACCTATTGTTATATACTATGATAACACAAGTGCTATAATCATGTCTAAAAATAAGGTGACACATACTAAGGTTAAGCATATTGTGATAAAGTATCATTACTTGAGAGTGTTAGTACAAGATCAAGGAGTGAGATTGAAGTATGTGAATACAAAGGAAAATATAGATGATATATTCAAAAAAGGTTTACCTAATGATGCACATGAATATCTATGAGGTGTCTCAAGGGTTATTTCCCTAACTAAGGCTACTTAAGCTGAGATAGCACTTGACATCAAATTGGTTGATCAGAATATCTTACAAGTTAATGCATACTAGTTTAGAGAAATGACGAAGAGAAATCTACACATTGAAGATGTATGAGACAAAGTTTACTAATGATTCTTTTGGAGTATATTTGGTGTTGTTTTAAAGGAGGGAGAGATTGCATAAGTACCATGAAAAAATGAGTAAAAGGAAAAGTTATCAATTTACCATCAATAGTGAAGAGTGACAGAGAGATTATAAATGAAAGAAGTCATAAATGGATGAGGGGAAGTTCAAAAGTTATAAATCAAAAAGAGGGAGATTGTCAGAGAGGTGTTTCCATCATGTGATAGTAATGTAGTTCAAAAGAGTTCAAAAGATGTATATCAAAGAGGGAGCTATAGATATTGTTTTGATATAATAGAGGGAGCCTATGTGCTAATATAACTAAAGAACTTGTAACTAGAGGTGTTGCATATTAGAGCTGCATGAATGTGAATCACAATGAAACTAAAAGGTAAAATTAGAGAGATTATTTACAATCAAGATGAGAATCATAATGAAAATAAGGATATTAATGAAGATCTTATACTAAACACAAAAAGAGTTTCTTGAAGAAAGTCAAGTATTTTAGATTGCATGGTAGCTAGTAGTATTATCATCTATACCAAACATGGAGATTATTGGAAACTACAATTGAAACAATTGTTATGTTTTCATTGATGTCAAACCTTTTTGGTAAGATAGTTTCTACCTGAGTAGAATTCCATATCTAGATGATTGGTTAAGAGGATTTGAGAAGAAGTGATAACAAGAGGACTTAATGGAAAGGTTAATTTATGAATAATTACAAAGAGAACTTGATTAGTTAGACTTTGACAACATAATGTGTTGTTTAATCATAACACTAAGTGAAAATGATAGGTTTGTTGAATCCTAGAAGAGATGATCAATGAATAACAAATACATAGGTTTAACTAAGCTTCAAATAAAAAGATTAAGGAACTTATAGTCAAAGTTGATCTATTCTAGTGTTGACCGAGTGTATAGTAGAAGCTATGAAAATTTAGTTTCAATCGAGCTCTAGTAAAGATGGTGTAATAGAAAAATGAGACCAAGTGTTAGTAAAAGGACCAAGAAAAGCTAGTCTAAACCAAGCAAGGAAAGATAATGATGACCAAGGCCAAGGAACACATTATTGGTTGAGTGATAAAATTTACAATTTGTGAAGGAATTAGGGTTTGTGACTAAGATAGTTGAATTCTTTGCATCTATAAAGTGTGTTGAAGAGAAGGATTGATGAGCTAGAATACTTAGTGCAAGAGAAATGATGTTTTTGTGTTTCTAGGCCTGGATTTAGATGTTGGCAATACGAATAAGTTGGTTGGAAAAAGGGTTGTCATTTATTACAACATATATCTCCAATGAGATGACAAATTGTATAGTTGACAATTATATGATCAGTGACTAAAATTTGTCCAAGTGTTAGAACATTCTAATATCAAAATAGAGTTAGTTTTTTACATTGAAAAGTCTATGTTGAAAATTAGTACATGCATAGTTAAAGATAGGTAGAATAGAGTATCCTGATGAGGTATGTAAGTGTGTAAATTAGTATGGACAATACACAATAAGTTATAGGTCAAACACTAGTAAAGGCAGTGAACAAAGTAGAATAGAGAATAGGAGAAATAAAGGATAAAATGGTTAAGGAATTATTTTCTTCATGTAATTATTACTTAAATAATTAGGGATGACATCCTAGATGTTAACCCTAAGAGGGAAAGTGTTAGTTTTGTATTTTTTCAAGCATATGGAAGCATTAAGGCTTACTAGAATATAATTTTCCAAAAGTAAAGGTATAAGTTAGGAATCATAACTTGCAAAGTAGTGTGGATGTTGTGATCAAATCAACGTATTATGTGAGATTATGCAAGAACTATACATATGATATGTGAGTCATATATGATGCAAAGTTTGATGTATGATCAGAAGGAATGTGAAGTACAATAGTAAGAGATTTTTTTAACTATCTTTATTTTGTATAAAAGAAATATATTGTATAATTGCATGTTAGGGTAGTGGGATCTTCTTGCATATAGTTGTAATTGTACTATCAGCTCCTAATATGGTTGAAGAAACTCCTAACAAGGTTGATGATTTTAGCATGGCCTAGTCCTCTAACAAGGACTAAGACATTGTATCTAATTCATAGACTCTTAAAAGGGTCAATATCCTTAACATGATTCTTTTCCTTGGTTGATCATTTTGTGGGTACCATCCCCACTGAGGTTTTCCCTTGGCTAGGATTTCACTACTTTCTCTTTATGTATGGATTTATTTACTATTTAGAATTATTGGTTCACTTTCATATGCATGTTATAAAGTAATTAATAATATTTAGTTGTGGGAAAAATTTGTAGAATACTGATTCACCTTCCCCCCCTTCTCAGTATTATCGATTTCTAACAATTTTTATCAGAGCTTAGTTACTCAAAAGAGGCTTAGCATCTTGAGTAATATCCGTATGGATATGGAATAGTTAAAGAGGAATCTTGAAGAAGCCCTTGAGAAAATTGGTCTTCTTACAAAAGAAAGAGACAACCTGAAAGAAAGGTATGAAGATACAAAAGATTGCATTGGTAAACTAAAAGATAAGATTGATCATCTCAAATGTAGAAAATAACCTAAAGAGAAGGCTAGTGATAGTGATGAGGTATAAACCCTTAAGAAAGAAAATGATACTTTGAAACATGAATTGAAGATTGTTGAACAAAAGTTAAAGCTGAAGAAAGTTGATGGAGAATTTGATTTAGATCTAAAATCTAAGAATGCAAATCTAAGATCTCATCTAACAAAAGTGACATTTTAATTAGATTCCATCAAGGTTGAGTATGTAGAATTAGAGATGTACAATATCATTGGGAAAGGAGAACTAACCCAAGATAAGAAAAAAAATAAAGAAGCTATATTCCAATAGTGAGAAAATTGATGAACAATTATTCTATAAAAGATCTCCTTATGATAAGATAGGTCTTGGATATCTTATTGGAGAAAAATAAACAAAGAAAAGTAAGATAGGAAGGAACTAGATCCAATGATTGAGACCCCTGAACCTAAAAAATAAATCAAAATAGGATTGAACTAAGAAAGTCTACATAAGTATCTAAAGAAGTTGAGCAACTAAATTAACCTAAGAAATATGAACCAACTAAGGAAGTTAGGAATTTAGAGGTAGATGTTTTATATGTAATCAAGTTGGTCATATGATGATAGATTACATAGGTAAGTCTTTCAAACCTATTACTAATTTATATTATTATAATTGCAATGTTTTTAGAAATAAAGCAATAAATTGTAGAAAACTTAAGTATAAAAGATAAAGATGGTGGTATATCTTTCTTTTGGCGTCAACGTGTGGGACACACTTTTCTATCTACCAAGGGAGTATGATGCAGGAGCATCTTGCATAGGAAAATTAAATTAGAAAAAAAAATTGTGGAGGAGAGAGAAAGTGATGAAAATAGAAAGAAAATAATAAAAAATTGAAAAATAGGAAAAAAGGAGAAAAGAGGAATTTCTATTTTCAAGGTGCATAGGTGGTGTAAATAGAAAAATAATAAAAATAGTTGTCATTCCATTAATCGAGGTGTGTAAGTGGCATCTTAAATGTTTGTGGAAAGTTCCTTAAATCATGCATTTAATATTTGTTGTGATCCATAAAGCAAATGTAATTTTCCAATTGGGCCACATGGTGGTGCTTAGTTGTATTTAGGTAGAAATTCTAGAAGGTTGTGAATATTGTAGAAGGTTGTGGATATTCTAGAATGTTGTGGATAAATAATGCCTTGGGTTTCAAGTGCCTATTTAAGCAAGCCATAGGAACATTTGTGAGCAAGCTCTTCAAGTGCAAGCTCTCGTAGTGTAGCTCTTCTAGTATAAGTTTGAGAAATAGAAGTTCTTGAATTGTAAGCTCTTCAAGTAAAGCTCTTCAAGTAGAAGCTCTTCAAGTGTAAGCTCTTGTAGTAAAGCTCTTCAAGTGCAAGCTCTTCAAGTAGAAGCTCTTCGGATGTAATTTCTTGTAGAAGCTCTTAGCGAGCAATCTCTCTTATATTGTAAGAATTTGGAGTTTTTTCATTTGGAGAATATTGTAATGAATTGCAAGTATTAATGGATTCTTTATGAAGCATTTTTTCATCTCTTGTCTCCATATTTTTGTGATCTTGGTTGTGAGTTTGTAAGGGTGGTGTTGGCCCTTCATCATTAAGTTTGAAGGTAATAATAGAAATAGTAGAATGTTTAGGGATATGAACCCTAGGTAATGAAAGGAGGAGATCCTCAAGAAGATCCAATAATGGAGAAAAATCTAATGGAGTGTGGAACCAAATTGTATGTTACAAATTTAAAAACTTTGTACACATTGCAAGGAATTTGAAAGAACACACACTTAGAATGGGCCTAATCAGAGAAATAATACACCAGTATGTCAGTTGTACAATAATTTAGGACACATAGAAAGATTTTGTAGAATGGATAAAAGAAATTTTAATAGGAATCCAAACTATAAAAGGAACAATAACAGAAATGAAAAATAAAATAATAATTGTACCAAGACTAGTCAGAAATAGGAACTTAAAAAGCCTATTGAATAAACTAAGGAAGTATTTCTAAAGGAAAACAATCTAGAAAGTTCACATATAGTTTTATAAAAAAACATTATTTTGATGCACCTAATGAGAGATTGAAATCACTCATAGTGTGTGATTCATCTTACTTGAATTAAGCACTTTTCTATCATAGATAGAGCAACAAAAAGATGGAATATAAGCTAGAGGTCAAGTAATATATTGTTAGGCTAATAGAAAGTTGAGAAAATCACAACAAATCTCTGGTTAAGAGTGCAAGTCATTTGGAGATCATAGGAAACCATATGAATAAGAGCAAGTCTACTAGTTAACAAAGTAACTCATTTTTATGGATTGAGTAGTTGTGTAATTAATGTGGAGAATATTATAGAAAGATATAATTCATCTAAATGAGTATCATTCAACTGTGTGAAGAGTTAAAAATCTTTCAAGATTGATTTGATAGAAAATTTAAGGAGATTTCAAGAAATTTCAAGTCCAAAGTTCGCAAAACTTTAGCTATGCATTTTAACAAGGTATTTCATCTTTAAGTCTCCGATTTGTGAACAAATTTATATTGTCAGTATGGATAGATAATTAATTGACAATGCGGAAGATGTTGTATGACCTAAAATCAAGGTTAATCTAGTTAGAGATACTATTTATAACCCTAGCTATGCATTATCAAGAACACCTAAAAAAAATCTTCATTTGGAAGATGTTAGCAATTATTTAAGAAGTATGAAAATGTTGGAGAAGAGAACATTTATATGGAATTTGATAGTGTTTATAACTATTCTAACATGAATTATAAAAAAGAGTTTAAGTATTTGAGGGATATTGACCTAATCAGTTTTCTATTATACTATGAATTTGACAACGAGGAATGGACTAGAATAATCCTAAGAAAAATTCATGATGGAAAGTTTTGTCTAGGTGATAATGTAGTGGAAATTTCTAAAAATTTGATCCATGAAGTAAAAGGATTATATAATGAGGGAAGAATTCCTATGAATGAAAAGAATGTCAAGGAGTTAGTAACTGATAACACAAAAATAATATATAATGGAAGAGGGATCGTCATTGGCAAGATTAGACAAAATGATGTCAGATTATTAAAGAAATTATTTCTACAAGAATGTGTTATGGTTCTAGAGAAGATGACATGGTAGTTTGTTTCAAAGAAGAAGGCTATAGAATATGTGTTGATAAGGAAAAAGTCAACTTGTATAAAATTATAAGGACACAATTGATAGAGAATATAGAAAGGATTAAGAAAGTAAAGAACTATCAAGATTCCAATACTTTATTACATACATGTGTTTCCATCTAATCAGGAGGCTTCCCTTTATATAGATAAAAAAATTTATAAGTAGTGATTCATGTACGATGGAAAAGATTTTAGGGATATACAATAGACACCCTATGAATAAAGTGAATGAAAATGCAAACTTGATAATGAAAAATTATCAAACTATAATCAAGGAGAGATTTAGAGTTCCACCCTATATAGGAGACAATTATAGAGAAGACATTTTCTCCATGGTTTGTACTAATTTGACTTACATTGAAGCAATTAAACCTAGAATGATTTATGTGGAACCTTTAGGGTATGAGTTGTCAAAAGTAGAGATAGAAGGATATGATTAAATAATTGTTAAGGTAGATAAAGATGAAGAGTTTAACAAATTTGGAACTTATGAGAAGTTGATGTAATAAAATAGTTAAAAATAGCTAGATAATTCTATGAAGAAGAAAGTAGAGGCGGTAATCAAGAAAACACTTGAACAAGCTAGCATGATAGAAGAGGAGGCTAGCACAATGAGAAAGAGTCTTACTAGTATGAAACATATAGGTTATCAAGGAAAGATGTATGTTCCAACCCTATCTTCTACATGACTATTAGACTACACGATAGTGGATGCACCTCCTACTATAACCTCTATTGCCCCTTACACAAAATTTTCACAATAAAAAGCTCCTTCAATATTATTATTCCACTCTCCAAGGAGTCTGAGGAGAAAGAAGTTGAGATTGTGGAGGTCAAAGGAAAGTTAGTAAGACTTGTAGAGGTTAAAAAACTATCACCTAACTCCACAAAGAAGAAAAAAATGAAGGTTATAACTTCAATTCTAGGAAGGAGAAAGAAGAATATAAGTCCTATCATAACAAGAAAGAGGATGTGAAATTAGATATAACCTTAGGAGTCCTCATAGAAGGAACTTGAAAGTGAGAAACTTAGAAGAAAGGCTTGGAAGCCTAAAATTGTGATGCAAGGAGCCTCAAGGGAAAGAAAGACTAGGGCCAAAGGTACACCCAACAATCCAAACCAAGCTTGTAGAGTTAACACAATGGAAGCAAACACACCAAGAGAACAACACCACAGAGAGAGAGAGAGAGAGAGAGAGAGAGAGAGAGAGAGAGAGAGAGAGAGAGAGAGAGAGAGAGAGAGAGAGAGAGAGAGAGAGAGAGAGAGCAATAATATTTTATTGATTCATGTAATAATCACCATACATGCCTAATTGTAAGGCATTCAGGATCTAAGATCCAACTTCAAATTTTCACTTTTCAATTCTACTCCAATTGATCTACCAAACTATCCAAAAGTTTCCTAACGCTAGGCCTAAATACTTTATTAATACTTGCCAAAATGGTTTATAGATCATTCTAGAACATTAAAAATAGCAAGGCTGACCTAATAATGGTTTGGAAAAATTCCAAGAAAAGATCTCATCATAAATGTCACAATCAAGATCAATCCTATAAGTCAACTTGCACTAAAAACATAGAAAACACATCCAAAATCCTAACACTTGGCATAAATAGGATAACTCAGTACATGAAGAGTCACTCGACATACATTAGGTAACTTTGCACACACTATAGAGCGAGATGCAATAACACATAAACTTGAGTATTAACATGAAGTTGGATAACCTCAACTCATCTTAAACTATAAAATTACTGGTACTCAGAAATTGCTACAACTCGGCAACAACTACTAGAATGAGAACAAATGAGCAGGATAACATGTCAACCTAGGATGCCCCTCCATCAAAAAATTGTGGTAGAAATAAATGATTCTCCTAAATCATGCAAGTGTCACAACTTGAGCTAAATCCAACTTAGATTGAGAAATCCATGTAGCATCTTCAACTGGTCTATTTTTCCACTTCACCAAATATTCATAGTATTATTTTCCTCTTGTGCTTTTACCAAATCTCTAATCCAAAATCCATTCAACCTCTTTAATCTTCTTCTTAGGATAATCATCAGTTACAAAAACTTCATCATCTAACTTATGATACTTATAAAGATCAGCAACATTGACTACAGGAGATATATCCATGTCATCAGGTAACTCAACTTCATAAGAATTTCCACTATCAAACTTCTTCAAAATCTTACAAGGTCTAAACTTCTTCAACTTCAACTTATTGTATGTTGCAACTAGATATCTTACTTTCTTCAAATGGACCATCACTTCATCATCAACTTCAAAAATATGATATCTTCTAGACTTGTCAGCATTCTCCATGTACTTCTAATTACTTTATTCCAACTTTAGCTTCACTTCCTTGTGCAAAGACTCCATAAAATTAGAAAATTCTTCTCCTACATCACTTCTCCTCTCTTCAGTAGCAACATCTCTTAAATCTAATACTCCTCTAGGCTTCATTCTAGTAATAATCTCAAAAGGTGTCTTTCCTATACTTCTATTCACAAAATTATTATATGTAAACACAACTTGTGCCAATACCATCTCCCAATTATGTGTCTCATTTCCAACTAAGCATCTTAGAAAATTACTAAATCTTATATTCACAATCTCTATCTATCCATCAGTCTATGGATGGAATGTAGAACTAAAATTCAGCTTAGTACCCATATTCTTCCACAAAGTCCTCTAAAAATAACCAATAAACTTACTATCTCTATAAAAAATAATACTTCTTGGTAATCCATGCAATCTGAGAATTTCTTTGAAGAAAATTTCAACAAAATTCTCAACATCTAATGTCTTCTTACATGGTATAACATGAACCATCTTAGAAAATTTATCCACAACAACAAATATAGAATCATATTCCTTTGCTATTTTAGGAAATCCAAGAACAAAATCCATACTAATGTTACTCCAAGGTTTCTGAGGAATAGAAATAGGCGTATACAATCTAGTATTTTGACTTACTCCTTTTGCAACTTGACAAATATCACAAATCTTCACAAATTTTTGAACATCCTTATACATCTATGACTAATAATACTTCTCTTTCAACAAACTTAATGTCTTATCAATTCCAAAATCTCCAACCAATCCACCACTATGGTTTTCCTTAATTAGGTTCAACCTCATAGAACTTCTAGGAATACAAAATAGAATATCTTTTAATAAAATAACTTCTTGGATGAAATATTCATCATACTTACTAATGTGATCTATCATATTTGGTGCTCTACACTCTCTCCATGCCTCAGAAAAATTTGGATCAGTATTATAAAACTCTTTCATTTCATCAAAACCAAGAACTTCAACCTTCATTTCAATCAATAAAGAACATCTTCTACTCAATGCATTGGAAAATCTATTAGTAACTCCACTATTATGCTTAATCACAAATGTAAAACTTTGCAAATACTCAACCCACTTCATATATCTCTAATTTAATTTATGTTGACTTCCCAAGTACTGTAAAGCTTTATGATTAGTATACAACACAAACTCCTTAGGAATCAAATAATCTCTCCACCTCTTCAAAGCTTGAATAATAGCATAAAACTCTTGATCATACACAAAATACTTCCTTTTAGTACCATTCAACTTCTCACTAAGGAAAGCAATAGGTTTACCTTGTTGGCTCAATACAACTCCTATTGCACTACCACTTGCATCACATTCAGCTTGAAATACCTTATTGAAATTAGGCGAAGCCAATATAGGTAACTCAATAACCTTTTGTTTCAAAGTCTCAAAAATATTATCAGCCCCATGTTTCCCCTCAAATTCCTTTTTATCTCCTCTAATTGTCTCAATCATAACATTGAAAACAACACTAAAATTATTTATAAAATTCTAGTAAAAACTAGCCAAACCATGAAATGATCTTACCTCACCCACATTCTTAGGTGTAGGCCATTCCAAAATTACTTTAACCTTCTCTACATCCATTCTTGAACCATCAACTGAAATAACAAATCCCAAATACAAAATCTCCTCTTGCATAAAAGAACACTTTTTAAGATTAATCATCAACTTTTCCTCTTTCAATCACTGCAATACTTATCTAACATGCTCAAGATGTTCTTCATTAGTCTTGCTAAATATCAGAATATCATCTAAATAAAAAATCACAAAATTACCCAAAAAACTTTTGAGAACTTCATTCATCAAACTCATGAAAGTGCTAGGTGCATTAGTCAAGGAAAAGGCATAACCAACCATTCATACAAACCATATTTTGTCTTTAAAGTAGTCTACCATTCATAACCTTCTCTAATTTTGATCTGATGATAGCCACTCTTCAAATCAATCTTGGTAAAATACTTTGCTCCACTCAAACAATCCATAATGTCATCCATCCTTGGCATAGGAAACCCATATTTCACTGTTATCTTGTTAGTAGCTCTACAATCAATACACATTTTCCATTCTCTATTCTTCTTATATGCTCATACTAAAGGTGCAACACATGGACTTAAACTTTCTTTGATTCATTCCTTCTCCAACAATTCATGCACTTGTCTATTAAGTTCTTAATTCTCTATAGGTGTCAATCTATATAGTGCTTTGTGCAGCAAGCCAGCTCTAGAAATTAGATCCATACAATGAATTAGGCTTTTTATTGGTGGTAAACCATCATGAATATTCTTAACAACAATTTCTTTATACTCATTTAGAAATTCTGTAATTTTTTCTAGTACTTGGCTACCACTATTTGTTATCACTCATTCATTACTTCCTAGACTTGATCATCTAAGAACTATAGCAAAACAAACTTGATTCTTCTTCACTTCTTTTTCAAATTTCTTTCTAGTAACCATGCAAACTTTTATTGTAGTACAATTAACCTCATCTGGACTTTTAATCAAAGGCAACAATATTTTCTTCTTTCCATTTACCCAATTAGTATATTGATTCAATCTTCAATCATGTACAACATATCTATTGTTAGAAATAGATAATACTGAGAGTGGGTGGGGTTGGGGGGGGTGAATCAGTATTTACAATTCTTTTATCCACAAATAAATGTTAATTACTTTAATACATTCATAAGGAAGTAAACCAACAATGTTGAACAATATAAACAACCATACATAAAGAGAGCTCATAACACCATAATTTTTTAACTAGGGAAGCCTTGTCCAAGGGAAAACTCTAGTGGGGATGAAACTCACAAGATGATTCACTATATAAAAAATTTGATTAAGGATATTGAACTTGTTAGGAGTATATAAAGAATGTATAGTGTCTCGAGTCCCTGTTAGGAGACTAGGCCTTGTTAGAATCCTCAAGCCAATTAGGAGTTGCTTCAACCATGTTAGGAGTTTGTAAATCATATACAAATGTGTGCAGGAAGAGACCACTAGCCTAACATGCAACTGTAGAATTGAATTCTTCAAGAAAATAGATATACATACAACACTATATCACTTGTACTTTGCAATTCCTTTGATTGTCAGTTCTTCATACAAGAGGTAATTGGGCATATATTAATTTGCATCATATCTTGTATCTCACAACATTACTTTGTATCACATAGTATCTCATCATATTTCCCCCTTTAACTTGACAATTAATGTTCTTTACTTATATCAAACATATTAATAAATTCTTCCTTAGTCAACTTACATATCATCCTTAGAGTCAACTCATCATGATTTAGTAATAAATTTTTTTTTTTGCAAGTCGTACAAGTCATTTTGCTAACATGCTCTATTCTGCACTATGAGATAACTGCTTTAGTATTTCCTTCATAACCTGAACTAGGCTACTTGTATGGACATGTGCAATTGTATGCATCATCAAGATGACATCATGCATCTAGGGTTAACTACACAAGAGAATATTGTATGAAAATATTCTACTATCAACAAATCTTGTCATGCTATTATAACGATGTCCAATACTTAGACAATTTTCCTTCACAAATTATCATAACTAAACTCCAAAACATATGTTGCCATAAATGACAACCACATATCTCACCTAACTAGACTGATTGGTCATATTGGAAACAATTTCCTCCTTTGGAATTGATGGAAACATTTTTGGAAAATTGGTTAAGTCCCAAACATGTTGTCATACCAATAAAAAATAAATAACCATAACATAGTAAAAACATTGTATTCATGTTTTGAGAAGGACTACATTCCTTATAACTCCAATTACAAAATTTGTTTGAAAAAAAACTTACTACTATACTTCAAAATACAACTATATAACTTACAATTACAATTTTCCTTATTTCTTCCCATTTGAAATCAATGAAAAAGGTGTTAGTAAAAAGAAAAATTGTATCAAAATATGGAAATTGCATAAAAAATTGGAGAAATAATCACTAAAGTTAGTTTTCAACTCCACAAGGTGTTTCTTCCAACTATCTTACAGTGCATTAGACATATAAATTAGTGTACATAAATCATATGTAGTTAACTGTTCTACATTTAAATATGTAGCCACAAACTTGTCATATGAGGACTTAGTTGCTAAGCATTCCTTAAACTAATTTTGTAATAATGTAATCTATGGGGATAAATAGACCCTTAAAAGAGTAAATCTTTTTAGAACTTTCTCCTTTTTTTCTTATATATCATGGATACTATCATGAAGTGGTTGCATAGTATGTTCAAAGGTTTCTAACTTTTGATTCTATTTTAGAAAGTTATTAGTGAGCATCTGAAGCTTAGTTACCTTTTTTGTAATTTTCTCATCAAAACTTTGAAGGTTAAGGTATGCCATGTTGCACTTAACATATATCTACTTAACTTCCTCCATACTCTGCCTTAATGCCTTAATGCATACATTTAATGTTTCTATATCACTTCTTATGTTTGTACACATAGTATTAAGTTAGTTTATCAGCATACTCAATCTACGCTTGAATTATAGCCACATTGGGAAGTGTAGTAAACTCATTTTCAAAGGTATTGTACAAAATTACTGCTCTCTATTGAATGTTTGTAGGTGTGTCAATAGAACTTACTATCTTCTCCAATCTGTCCAAAACTAAAGTTAAAGTCTTCTCAATAGACTTGACAAATTTATTCTTTTCAAGAGAGTTACTTAAAGAAGATATGAGATTTCGTGCCTTGTCTTCTTCATCTTACTATGTTGTTGTTGTTGTTGTGACCACTCCTACTTGTGTAGGTTGTGAAGATGGTAATACTACTTTTGTAGCTATACTTGCACTTGTAGTAGCTGTTTCAATGCTATATTCAAATTTCTTTGTAGAAGGTGCATCTTCTTCCCTAAGCTCCTATTCTTTTTCTTCATCAAATGAGCTACTATAATCAACAATATTCCTAACAATGTTGGAACCAAAATCTTTAAATTGGTCTTCAATTTTATCCACTATCACATTGGTGTTATTTATTTGCATATATTCATTGCCAATGGCAATATGTGGTGAATCACTTGGTTGTTCAAAAGTGAGATGGACTAGTTGTTACTACAAAAGGATTTGTCTCCTCTATCTGTGCACTCTTCTCACACTCTTTAGGCATAGGGATTTTCTTCTCTAGTTGTGCACTCTCCTTAGGCATAGTAGACATGTATGTGACTATTGCCTTTTGAGTTTCCACATTCACTTCTTCATAATTTCCTCCCATGAGGAGAATGGATCTCTAATAATGGTGTTATTCCTTTAAGAAGTTCTATTATCTCTTCCTCAATATTTATTATACACAATTTTTTCACCATATTTATTCTTATTCTCTTATCTTCCTCAATTACTCTACTTATTTTTTAAAAGTCTATTATCATATTTCTTTTATCTTTTAGGATCATATTTCTCACTACATCGTTCTCTAGTTGTCTTCTATCCATATTATTATACAAATCATAGTACTATTCAATTGCACAAAATTATTGTCATTAATAATTTTCTTGTTAAGATTTTCTACCTTTTGCTTCCATGCTTAACTTCTTACTGAAGCCTTCACTTCTTGATCTCCTAGTTCTACTGGTCTATCACCAATCTCTTATTTAGATTTAAACGAACTAATTTGCAAGGTTCTTCTCCTCTTGATTGGTCCACTCGTAGTTAGCTCAACTCTCTTCTTAGGAGGGGTATTGGCCTTCTCAATCCTTGTAGACTTCCTTGGTGCTGGTGCTTCCTCAAATTTCTTTAGTTTCCTTAGAGGTTGCTACTGCATATGAGACTATGGGTGCTTGCACACTTGTCTGTGCAATTGTGACCTCTTCAATAGGTCCAAGCATTGCAATAGTTGTAGGGGTGAATAGTTCAGATTGACCATTGACCTTCATTTCCAATGATATCCCTTTCACCTCTTCAAATTACTTTCTTGACATTCCTAATTCTATCAAGATAGAATCAATCACTTTTTCTACCTTCTTCTTGGAGTCCTTGATTATCTAACTTTTTTTTACTTCTCTCATCTTCTCAATATATGTTCCCCATCTAGGAAATTCAAAATCAACTTTAGAGCGTAGGATTATCTATGCATATCATTCAATTAGTTCCTCACTCATTCTATAACCCATAGGTTCAATGAATTCTACTTGAGGAACTACTATCTCCATACATGTGAAATCTATTTCTACCATGAAACATAGTTCATCCTTATATTTATCTACCAATGCAGAAGGTATCCTATACCTTTTCTTTATTTTTTCTTGGAATGATTTCATTATTCAATCAATATTATTCTCTCTGACTATTTCTAGTTTAGTTCTATATGCATGAGTCATAGTCTTCATTGTGCACTGACTTCCATCCCAATTTGAAATACAAGGAAACATCTATGTTGTGTAGAAGAATATGTGAGGCCATAGGGATTCAAGCCTAAAGACTACACTACTAGATTTCTTGATTTTTGATATGCTATCCAATAATTGTGTTTGGATAATGTCACATAGATTAACCTATTCACCCTTTACTACCATATAAGCTACATGAAGAAATCTGGCAGGAACTAAATCTATCCTAGATCCATGGTTGAACTTATACCCAAAACTTTTACTAATAAGCCTTACTCCATCATCTTGAATGGTATTGATCTTCATGTTTATGCCATCAAAACATGTGTTGAGATTGGTTTCAACTATTTTCCGCACATTATTTATGTTGACAGGATTGCATCCTTCATTGATTAAACTTGTGACTTTGTGAATTAGGTCATGGTAGATGGATATAATAGAATCTCTCAACCATAGAAGGTCATCATGAACTTTTCTTAGAATTATTCTTGTCCATTCATGGTTATCAAAGTCTGTATAGAACATGTGCTTGACTAGGTTAAGTTGTTCTAGGTATTTATGTTCTTTTTAGGGACAATTCATTGTTGCACATTTTTCTCCAATTCATTATGAATCTTTGTATCTCCTATGCGTTCAATTTTATAGTGAATATAACCTCTTATATCTTTGACATGAAGAACATTTTTTGGTACTTGTGAAAATGCTCCAATAGGGTCATCAAGTAGAGAAACAAATGGGTGTTTCTTGAAATTATATCTAGGTCTATTCCTTACATTAAACACTTATTGTCTTGCCATTTCTGGAAATATACTCAAAAATTTTGAAAAATACCTTAATTTTTCATTTTAGGGATTTTAGTGAACTTGTGTATCTAATAATTTCTTTAATACTTCAAGTCTCACTTCAATCTTGCACTTATGATTTTGCACAAGAAAATGATGTTCATAAATCAATTTGCATCCTTTAAATCTTTCACAATTTGTACTTTGCATTAAGTGTGTATCTTCCAATAGTCTAAAATACTATCTCTATATAAAAGAGAATTTATTATTCTTGTTTATTTTTACATATCATACTAATCAATGAACACTTTATTGAAGACTCCTTTTAATGTCTAGTATGTGTTATTAATTGCACAACCTATGATATTCTTTCTAACATCAGTTATTATTAACTAACATACTATTTTACTGAGAATGCTTAATTTAGGTAGAATGAGTCATAGGCAATAAGTGACTTTATTGTCTTATCAAGTGAATTAGGGTGTGCTTCTTCTTGAGCTATATGAAAAATTTTAGGTGTTTTTGCCTTTACAAATGTTTCCTTAAATTCTTCTGTCAATTGCTTCATTTCTTCCTTCAAAATATCATCATTTCTTCTATTGTATCTTCTATAATTTTGATTCCTATTAAGGTTTCTTCTATCCATTCTACAAAACTTTGCTATGTGTCCAAAGTTATTACATAACAAACATACAATTACATTCCCTCTTTATTCATTTTGTTGGATGTTAGGTGCTCTACAATTCCTTGCAATGTGTCCAAGATTGTTGCATCTATAACAAACAATCTATCTTCTTTCTCCACTTTCATTGTTGTGAGATCTTCTTTTGTTGCTTGCATAGTTAGTGTTCCTAAACATTTTATTATTTGCATTATCATCATCAAATTTAGGTTTCTTACAATCTATTGCATGATGTCCATATCCATGACAATTACAACAATAAAAAATTGAAATAGGTTTAAAAAACTTACCTTTGCGATCATTTCTAGTGTTTTCAACTTCATTACACTTGGCATGAGATTCTTTTCTTCTATTATCCTCATCTTGATTAGATTCTTTAGATTTCTCAGAGTGAGTAACATTCTCCTTGTCTTTAGATGCATCATCTATTTTCCTTATGTTTAGATACATTTTGACATTAGGAGTATCAAGTTCTTTTCTTTTAGTAGATTTCTTGGTTGATTGTCCAAGAAAGAATCCAAGTCTAGTTTTGTTATAACTAAGTCTCTGTGCAAATATTTGTTCTTCAATCCTTTTAGTGCCGGTATATAACTTCTCAAGTTTTTGTTTGGTTTTCATCAATTCACCTTTCACAATAGTGTTGTATTTCTTTGATCCTGCACACTCTATCTTGATAGATTCTAATTTAGATGTTACTTTGCTTAACTTGGTTCTTAAATCTACATTTTCAGCTTTTATTTTAGAGTCATTCTTTCCTCTATATTTCTTAAGACTTAGCTTGACTTCAACTATTTTTAACTCATGTTTTAAGATCTTATTTTATTTCTTTAGCTCTTCAAAATCATCGTCACTAATTTTCTCACTAGGTCCATTTTGCTTTAGATCATCTATCTTGTCCTTTAGTTCACTATCTTTTGCATCTTAATATTTGTCTTTTAGGCCATCTCTTTCATCAGTAAAGAAATAAATTTGTTGAAGATCTTTTTCAAGATTCTTCTTCAACAATTCCATATCCATAGGGATCTTATTCAAGTCATTAATCCTCTTCTAATTTACTTGATCCTAGTACCAATTGTTAGAAATAGATAATACTAAGAGCGGGCAAGGGGGGGATGGAGTGAATGAGTATATTCCATATTTTTACCCACAATTGAATATTAATTACTTTAATACATGCATAAGGAAGTAAACCAATAATAATGAATAGTATAAACAACCATATATAAAGAGAGCTCATAACACCATATTTTTTAACTAGGGAAACACTGGCCAAGGAAAAATCTTGGTGAGGATGAAACCCACAAGATGATTCAATAAATAAAGAATTTGGTTAAGTATATTGACCTTTTTAAGATTCTATGAAGAATCTATAGAGTCTTGACTCCTTATTAGGAGACTAGGCCTTGTCAAGAGCCTTAATACTATTAGGAGTTGGTAAATCATATACAAATGTGTGCAAGAAGAGCCCACTACCCTAACATGCAACTATATAATTGATTTCTTCAAGAGAATAGATATACATACAACACTAGATCACTTGATGTACTTCATAATTCCTTTTATTGTAATTTCTTCATAGAAGAGGTAACTACACATATATTAATTTGCATCATACCTCACATCTCATAACATTACTTTGCATCACATAGTGTCTCGTTGCATTTCCACCTTTAACTTCACAATTGATTTTCCTTAGTTATATAAATATATTAATAAATTCTTCCTTAGTTAGCTCACATATCATTCTTAGAGTTGGCTCATCAAGATTTAGTAATCAAAACTATTCTACAAGTCATACAATTCATTTTGCTAACATGCTCTATTCTACACTATGAGATAACTACATCAGTATTTCCTTCATAACTTGAACTTGGTTTCTTGTATAGACACGTGCACTAGTATGCATCATCAAGATGATTTCATGCATCTAATATTAACTACACAAGAGAATATTCTAAGGGAATATTGTACTATCAAAAGATCTTGTCATGATGTTGTAACACTATCCAATACTTAGACAAATTTCCTTCACAAATGATCATAACTAAACTGCAAAACATATGTTACCATAAATGATAACCACATATCTCACCTAATTAGATTGATTGGTCATATTTTTAACATCTATCATATTGCCAAGGTCTACCCAACAAAATATGACAACAATCCATAGGCATAATATCACACAAAACTTCATCAAAGTAATGTCCAATCTTGAACTTCACAACACATTGCTCACTTACCAATATCTTATTCTCATATTTGATCCATGAAACATGACAAGGTTTGGGATGTTTTAGCCTCTACAACTATAAATTTTCAACCAACTCTTCTAATGCCAAATTTTTTGAACTTCCACTATCAATGATCACCTTGCAATATTTTCTAGCCATCTTACATCTAGTCTTGAAAAGACTTATTCTAAGGATAGGTTCCTCATCACTTCCCTTATTACATAAGGTTCTTCTCGCCATCAAATTTTCTCCAACCTTAGGTCCACTTAGTGAAATCTTACTATCTCCTTGAATCACAATACTTTTATTATTATATCCACCTTCAAAAGATCTGCATTCAAAAGATCTATGCCCTTCTTTACCACATTTGAAACAATTACCATGAAAACCACCTCTAGAATAAGAGTTATCTCTTTCTTGGTAAGAACTAGTACCTCCTTGGTATGAACTACCACCTTTCTGCTCAGTCTTGTATTTGCCATCATTCCTTCATTTAGATTTTCCTTTATCTTATACAAAATTGTTAGATCTACCACCTTCACCATAACATCTACCTTTGCCTCTCTAGAATCTACCACCTCTACCTCTTTATCTTTGTTCATGCTTCTTTTTTCAAGATCTCCTTAGCTTTCAATGCATATTGATATGCTTCTTCAACACTTTCCAATTTCATAAAACTTATTTCATCTTGAATTCTAGATCTTAATCCATTTATGTATCTTTAAATTTTCTCAACATCATCATCCACATGTTCAAATTTTATGTCCAATCTATAGAATTCTTCACTATACTCTTTCATAGTCATGTATTTTTGTCTCAAAATTTGCATCTTTCTTAAGAAGATAACTTGGTAATCAATAGGAAGGAATTTTTTCTTTAACTTATTCACCTTTTTCAGCCATGTTCTAATCTTCTACTTTCCTCTCCTTTTTCTATCAATTTGCAAATGCTCCCACCATAGTTAAACATGACCTTTCAGCCTAGTAACTACAATCTTCACCTTCCTATTATTAAGAACATTTTCATTCTCAAAGAACTTCTCCATATCATAGATCCAATCCAACACAACATTGGTATCCAACTTTCCATCATAAGGACCAACTTCTACATCTAGCTTTGAATGTTCCCTAGACAATACTCTCAATAATCTTTCCTTATCTTTATCTTCTTCAAGTTCTATATTAGGGCTTGGTGCCACCACTTCATTATCACTGGCATCCTCAAGATGCACTCCTCTCCTTTGGGTTGTCTCCATGACATCTAATCTAGGCTATAATTTGTCTCAATGTATCTAACACCCTTTAAAAATCTTTACAAATCAAGTTCCTACAAGATTGTAACCCTCTACAAGTTATAGATCAAATCCATAGATTTGCAACCCTACAACTAAATCTAAATTAGGGTTTTACATGATCCAAGATCCTGGTACAAACTACCTCACACTTTAGCAATCTTCTTGCACACTTAGGAACAAATGTGCTTTGAGACCACCTAATGCAAGGAGGGTAGGAATAACTAGAGCGAAAGGCACACCCAACAATCGAAACCAACCTTGTAGAGTTAACACAATAGAAGCAAAGACACCAAGAGAACAATAATCTTTTATTGATCCATGAAATAATAAAAATACATATCCAACTGTAAGACCTTTTGGGTTATGGCTAGATACAATATACATTTAGGATCTAAGATCTAGCTTCAAATTTGCACTTTCTAGTTTTGCTCCAACTCAATCTACAAAACTCTCCAAAAATTTCCTAAGCCTAAATACTTTATTTATACTTGTTGAAATGGCTTACAAATCATTCTAGAACATTACAAATAACAAGGCCTGCCCAATAATGATCTAGAAAAATCCAAAGAAAAGATCTCATCATAAATGTCATGAAGAAATCAATCCTATGAGTTGGCTCACACCAAAAATGTAGAAAACATGTCCAAAATGATGACACTCAACATAAATAGGATAATTCAGCACAAGAAGAGTCACCTGGCATACACTAGGTAACTCAAGACACATTTTAGAGAAAGATGGGATAACATGAAAACCAGAGTGTTAACATGATGTGGGATAACCTAAACTCAGCTTAAACTACAAAATTATTGGCACTCACTAATTACTAAAACTTGGAAATGTCTGAAACTTGGCAAAAGTTGGTAGAATGAGAACAAATGAGTAGGATAGCACATTAACCCAAGATGCTCCTGCATTAATTGACAAGGTAAATTGTTCAATAATTAATGATAGAAGTTTTTTCTAGTTAAACAAGTATTATCATTTTTAAATTAGTAAAGATAGATTACAGTTAGAAAATTTTATTCTTAGACATATTATTTTGTCTAATAAGAAGTTTAGAGATGTAAAGGATGATATTCCTAAGGATATCTATGAAAGATTGACCAACATAAGTGTAAGCATGATTTCAAAACCCATTTTTCAAACTTCAAAATCAATCCCATAAATGAATCTTTGGTTAATTTTGTTAGTGATGATGCCCTTGTCAAGTTCAAACTATGCAAAAGTAGTGTCCTATGCTCATGATTGAAATTGAACTTGAACTTGAACCTAAAAGTTCAAATGTTCAAAGTTCAAAGTTTGAAAGGTAGATTCATATGTTTTGATACTCGTGGTTCAACATTCAAAGCTTGAAATACAATTTAGATATGTAAGGTGCATGATTTAGAGTTTAGATTCAAAGTTCAAGTTTAGTTGCAGAAGTTCAAGGTTCAAAATTCAAATTTCAAAATGCTAGACTTGGTGTAGGGGCAATATCTCCAAATTCAACCATTGGATTTTTTGGTTCCCAAAACCAAAGATTGGAAATCCAAGAGCTTTCAACTTATCTAATAAGACTTCTCAATCAGTTCTAGCCAATGAATGAGAATACTTCTCAATTCCCCTATACTTCAAGTTCCCCTACTAGGTAGGTAGACCTTCTCCTCAAACTTGATCACCTTTTCAAAGGTTTTCTAATGTGAAATTACACCTAGGATTTCTTTGGTTGGAGAGGGCCTCAAACTCAATCAAAATGAAGCTAAATATAGAATAATGGTTGGATGATTTGTATAATTAAATAATAATAAGTTTGATTCTTATAGGAGCATAGATATTTTATGACTTCAATAATAGAAAGACCAATGCCTCTTCTCATCCGAGCAATAGAGTCAACATTAGTGAATTTTAAAATACTATTTTATAATGTTCTATGCACTTATATTGCCAATAATTAAATAATCAAGATGTGACAGATCAAATATTTATGCAATCTTAAATTAGCCTAGATTAAGTTTTAACTCCTTTGGTAGGGAGACAAACTAGATACAAATATGAAAACAATTTGATATTTTACAATATCTGTGATTTTCAAATTTAAAATGTTAAATGACCATGTCCACTTATCCAATATTTAAATTGTATAAAAAATTCCAAAAAATAATTATAAAGGATGATTTATTTGTAGTTTAAATCTCCATGTCACTAAAAAATAAAGAAAAAACATCTTATTTTATTATTAACAATAAAATAATTAAATTTATATTATAAAGCAATATTGAACTCATTATCCCTCCATACAAGTAATATAAAATACTTCATATAGAATATAGATGTTTGGATACTACCTTTTCCTATCAACACATTTATTTATACTTCACCAATGGGTTATGTTGTTATATCTAATAGATGTAACCCTTTAAAAAATTAAACAATAAATTAATTATCACTAAGCATGTTTGTTTAATACTTTAGACTTTCCATCAACTTCCATGGGAGACTATAGTGTAGAAATCCTTTTATGCAAATAATATGGATGATGAGAATTTTTTTATTTTAATTTGGGTTCATAAATCTTTGCCACCATCAATTTTTATTGGCCTTTTTTTTTTAGATGCACACATGGCATGGACATTGGTAGTAACCTGATAATGGTTCTTGAGTAAATACTAATGGTAAATGGACATCTATGAAATGTTGAGTTTTATATAATTTAGTGATAGTTCCTTGTGCAAACAAAGATGGAATGTGGTGATTAGCTAATGAATTGTCTGCTAATGTTTTTTTTATCTCTATCCTACCTTCATATTTTTTGGGAGACATAGCTTTAATATGGATGATAATTTCTCTTCATAATTTGAAGTACTCTTTATGGCCTTGATTAAAAAGTATTTTTGGAGCATAATGAACTGAAAATGTTCATGAAGTAACATACAACAATCTATCATCTTCCAACAATTGTGATGTTTTGATTTCATGGGAGACCCCATCTATGATGCACATATGCATGCAAAATATATAGACTCATTTATCTTTCAAAAAATGGTATGTTGTTGTATCTAATCTAAGAACTACATTAAATCTATTTTTATTCATATCGACCTAGTTATCTCATCATTTTGTTCATTGTGCCTTGAACAAATCAAACTCCTTCAATCATTGTTGTAGGTCTTTATGTCACTATATAATGTACAAATTTAGTATTTTGTGCTCATATTTGCATGTAAATTTCACATCTACATGGTATTATAATAGGCCTATATGTAAATAGGATCTTTTTTGAGGTGAGTAATCTTTGTTGTAATCTAAAGATAATGCATTCATCTCTAGCCTTATCTCTTAAATTTAGATAAAAATAGAGCTTTAAAATTTGGGCTTCATTAGTGGCTCTAGTTGGGGACATATGCCTCTTGTGGGCATAATGAGATTCCAACTATTTTTCAAAGAGAAAACTGAGAATATATTCTTAACATGATGCAAGGTAAAATTGGGTGGCCCTAGGCCCCCCAAAAAGTGAAACTTAATTCTTCCCTCTATCGAACACCCAATTATGATTGTATAATAATTTGAATCTCCTAATCATGATATCATGCTATTCTTTAGTAGAATCTAATCCATTTTTGATTATTAGGAAATGACCATCATTTGATAAATTCCTTTCTTTCATCTCCATGGTTTTTTGTCCATCTTCCAAATCTGCATTAGGTGAATCATCCTTATAGATAATACATATTGGATTTGCTTCATCAATGAAGTCTTTGTTGAATGGAAGATATTTTGAATAACACCTTTGAGACATTGTACAAGCATCTTCTTGGATGAATATCTCTACACAATATGCCCCATCACAATGCTCAAGAAATTGTTTCTCCTTATAAACAAGTTTTGAAAATAACTCAAATTCAAACAATGTCTTTTTGTTTAGCTAGGACACGCGAAATTTTTTTACAACTATTCTTCACTCTATCTTCTGTATCACACATATTTTATTTTGTATCTCCTTTACATGTTTGGAACAACCCCTCCCCATAGGATGAATGAGTGCATGGCTCACTTTCTGAATGCAAATCACGAGTTTCATTAACTTCAAAATTAGAACTACTATCTTCAACATAATGCTGATGGACTTGATTGCATATGAAATCTTATTCAAACAATGGATTTGAGGACATAGAGAATCTAGACATACCCTTGTTTACTTTCTCTTGAAACAATGAGTTTAGTAACATAGTGAATTCAGGTATATCTTCATGAGAGTTTTCATTTGGATTATCAGATGTTTCATCTACAAGACTAATATCATCACTAATATTATCTCCTAAAGCTTCTTCCTATTCATATATTGTATGTTGCTCAATTTTTTCTTCACTATATGATTCCTATGAAAAATTCTCTCCTTCATCTAGTACATCTTGAGAATGAATGAATCCATCAACTTTCTCACCATGGTAAATTAAGCAAAAGTTTGGACCATTTCTTTCAACATATTTATGATATTCTAAATCTAATAAGGCTGAAATTTCTTCCACAATCAAAGGATCCTCTTCCTCATTTTAATATTTTCTAATATCTATAGTTATACACATATCATCATAATTAGATTCCTCCTTAGATTATCCACAAATTTCCTCTCCATTCAAGTCTAAAATATCATTAGATTCATATGCTATTTCAGTCATGCATTCATTATCCTCTATAACCAATTCATTATCCATAAGCTTCAGAAAGTTAAGGAATTGATAATCATATAAGAGACCTAATTATTGCATCTTGTTGAGAAGATTAGATGATGGAGGTTTGTATGCTGAAAGTATTTCTTGATAAGAATTAAACATCCTCATAAAGAATTATGTTGTAGATTCATCTTCTTGTTCTTCTAAATTCAAATATGCATCCAAAGGAGATATCTAACTCATACTTTCATCTAATATTTGGAAGAGAAGTACCAAATTAGGATCTTTTGGTGAGATTTCCAACTCACAAAACTTTCTTATCAATTCCTTGCATGAAGGCATGATGTAAAAATATCCATCATCCTTATAAATAAGTGTGTCGATGTCTCACCTTCATATCTTTCCAAATTGAAAAATGCATCCAAGAGGTGTATATCTACTTCCTCCATGGTGTAACATAGATGTGCTTCCTAATCATAGTACATATCTCTTCTTCATGGCCCACATCATGAAATACAATAAGAAACCACTCTTTCAATTCCCTCCATGATGAAATGCTCTATGTCAGTAATAGGTCAAATGTTTCCTTTGCCAAATCTTTCAAGGTTTTGACAAAAAGCCTCATTGCATGACTTTCCAAATCCACCTTGTATGAATTTAAGAATCCATAGAAAGCATCCAAATGATTGAGAGCACATTCACTACCATCTACATAGAATTTGGGTGCAATAAGTAAGAGTCTTAAATATAAATCATTACGATTATATTTGAATCTTCCCAGGTCTAGCAGTCTATCTTACTTGGAAGATATTGTTTCCTTTTCTTTGGTTCGAACATTTTGCAATAACAATCTTCACTCTGTCAAGAATAAGAAAAGTACATCTATTTGAGTCACTTCCCTTAACAGAGTCACAAATGATCTCAACACTCCCTTTGTTAAAATACTAATCAAAATACAATAGAGTCACCACCTCCAAATAAAGGAAATAAATAGTTTCCAAGAATCTGAGTTCTTCCTTCTAGTAGAGTATACCTAACCAAATATTGAATTTGTAGAGAAATCTTAAAGAAAAACGCAATGCTTCTACAAGATCAAATCTTTAAAAACAAATTTTAAGTTTCATATAATTTAGTGTCTTCTCCCTATGCGAACAAAGATAAAATGTGATGATTAGCTGGTGAATTGTCTGCTAACATTTTTTTATCTCTCTCCTACCTTCATATTTTCTTAGAGCTAGAGCTTTAAAATGTACGATAGTTTCACTTCATAATTTGAAGTACTCTTCATGACCTTTATTATAAAGTATTTTTGGAGCAGAATGAACTAAAAATGTTCATGAAACAACATACAATAGTCTATCATCTTCCAACAATTATGATGTTCTCATTTCATGGGAAACCCCATCTATAATATTAATATGCATCCAAAATATATAGACTCATTTCTCTTTCCAAAACTAGAATATTGTTGTATGTAATTTGAAAACTACATTAAATCTATTTTTATTCATATTGACCTAGTTATCTCATCATTTTGTTCAGTATGCCTTGAAAAAATCAAACTCCTTAAATTTTTTAATTGTAGGCCTTTATATTACTGCATAATGTATAAATTAAGTATTTTGTGCTCATATTTGCATGTAAATTTCAGATTTGTATAGTATTCTAATAGGGGTATGTAAACAAGATCTTTTTTGAGGTGAGTATCTTTGTTGTGATCTGAAGATGAGACATTGATATCTAGCCTTATCTCTTAAATTTAGAAAAAAATGGAGATTTTAAATTTGGGGCCCATCAGGATTTTTCTGTATTTTGAATATGTTATTAAGAGAAAAATTCTCTACCTTCTCACCAAAGTGATTGCAAATCTTTTATTAGATGTAAAAGATATTGATGCTTTGTATGAGCCTATCAAAATAAATAGATAGACTAAAATTTATGTTGAACTTTAACATTGGACAACCAAATTCAAAGTTCAATTTTAAGTTCCATGTTCAAAATGTGGTGGTTTAAAGTTGCAGGCAAACCAATGGTTCAATTTTTGAAGAGAAACTAGTTTAAATGGTTCAATTAGTTCAAGTGTTCAAATAGTTTAGAATAATCTTTGTTCAAAATTTCATGTTACCAAGTTTTCATTTCGAACTTGAATCTTGAACAAACAAGTTCAAGTTTAAAGTTCAAGCTCACAAGATCAAACTATCCAATTTTTAATAGTAGCAACCTATAACTATAGATTTTCTGACAAGAAATAAAAGGTCTTAGTGTGACCATCATAAATTTTAATCCAACAATTGGATTGAGATTATTTTTGGATATGATTGATAAAACATTATTCTTTAAATCCACTTCATATTTTTTTTTCTAATTCTCAACAGATCAAAATATACATATGTTTGACTACAAAACTACCAAAATTATCTTTTACAGTTAAAAAATGCTGACAAAAATATTAGTCTTGGTATGGGGGCCATATCTCCAAATCTAATTATTGGATCAACTTGATTTTTGAAGAAACCTAATCATCTAAATCCTATCAAAATTATTTTTTCATATTTTAAATGGATCAAAAGTTACACATGTCTAAGTGTAGCACTATCAAGATTATCCATGAGTTACAAAATAATGATAGATATATGTGTCATATTTTGGGGGGGAATAAATTTCAATCTAACCATTGAATTGAGCTGATTTTAGCATATATTTTCTAAAGTCTAGTTTTCAAGTTCTCTCCAAATGATTTTATCAAATAACCTACAAATTAAAAGTTATAAGCATTGGCATCAACTATAAAAATGGTCAATGAAAATTATGAAATCATGATAGCATCTCATCACCAAGTTGCATATTTTGACAAATGTATTTTATAAAGAAGAGAAAGGTGAGAAATTTGAAAGGCAGAAGGAAGAAAAATAAGAGGTTTTCTAAGAATCAATTATGATAATGGAGAAGTTTCCTCAAAGATAAGGGATAAATACGAAACAAAAATTCAAAACAAGGGTTCTTCTTTTTCAAAAGTTGTGTGGCTATAGGGAAGAATACATTTTATATTTGTAAAGGGGGAAGGTGTTTTGTTTTGTTATTCTATATCTCTTTTATAGTTGCAAGGGTAGGTTAATTGTATGGTTAGTTGTTATGTGTTCTTAATAAAAAAAAATTATGGTTATTAGACCATACGGTCTAGAAATGTAATTCTAGGATTGTTGCTGATCATATGGTCAAGGCATTCATATTTTGAATTTAGTCCTTTAATTATTCAAAGTTATAGAACATAATAATGTTTTCTCCATTTCTATGTAATATTGAGAAGGTCAAATTATTGGTTGTATTGTTGTTTCCCATTCTTTCTCTTTTCATTCTACTCATAAAACTTGTAATTATATTCATTCCATGTTGATGGATAAATGTTAGAAAACCTTTGTGTCTTTAGGTAAAATGCATAACCAATCATTTAATTCATTGTAAATATTTTAAAGAGGGAGTTGTTCCACTTGATTTAGAGGATAGTTATCAACCAATGATAACTCATCCAACTATAGATTATATTTGTTCTTATATTTGGGTATTAAGAGTCAATTTATTTTATTTTTGTTGAAGGAAATATCTATTTACTAAAAATAAGAAAGAGAGTTGCAGAGGCAAACATGAACATCAAATAAAATCTTCTTATTAAACGATGTCAAATAGATAATGATAAACATATGACAACCATATTAAAAGGTTTTAAACCTTATCTCAACAATAAGAAGAGATCCATATTGATAATTGGAGGAAATTATTAGGAGGTAAACAAAAAAATAGAAAAGACAAGTGTGCAAATGTTGAAGGATCTAAGTATAGTACCAGTAGCACCATAGATCACCATTGAAGTTGGCATCATGTAATTTCGTACCACATAGGTGATAGTAAATACTGGAGAGGATCATTTTAAGGATCTTGGCCCCTACATTGTTAGCAATATCTCTGATGATGAAGAGGAGAAAAGCAAGAGTAAAGAAGATGAAAATAATAAAGACAAAGAAGAAAACAAGAGAAAAGAATAAGAGAAGAAGCATAAAGAAGAGGAGAGAAAATGGAAAGAAGAAGAGGAAGGAAGAAGAAGAAAATTAGAAGAGAGAAGAGCAAGAGAAGAAAAAGAAAGAAGAGAAGAGAAAATGAAGAGAAGAAGAGGAAGGAAGAAGAATAAAACAAGTTAAGAGAAGAGGAACGAAGAAAGAAGGTAGAAGCAAATGCACCAAGAACTTCTCTCACATTAGCATCTTTTATAGGCCCAGATGGTGATGATCAATTAGAATTGGTAACATCACTTAGCAAGATCATCATCAAGAATAGATAGGTAAAGAGTTTGCAAAATACTCTCATGGATGTAACTAAGAAGTTACAAGGAACCTTGACTATGAAGTCACTTGATCCAAACCCTGAAGATATGGCCAAAGATGTGACTCAAGAATTTGATGCTGAATTCCCAAGTTTGTTAGAAGTTGTAACAATGCAAGCTCAACCAAAGCATGACACATATATGTTTTCCACTATTTTTCAAAACATCAAAAATGATTTATTTACTCTTGATACTTATATCAAGGCATTGAGAAAGCATGAGCTTGAAGATAACACCTTGTATGAAAAGTGTGAAATGTCTTTCATTTTTACAAAAGACATTGATGATGAACTTTAGAAGAAATATACAAAAGTGAAAGAACTAACAAATTAGGTAAGTCAACTTGGTGTAAAGATTGAAGAAATTAAAGCATACGTTAGTAAGATTTCTAATAAGATAAGTTTACTAGAAGACTGAAATAAAATGATCATAAAGAGGTTCTCACTTCTAAGAGAACACATATCTATGAAGTTGAGCACCATTGACTATTAGTTGGAAGAAAATCTATAAGCTAAGACATCTTTAGAAAACTTTATTTAATCAAATTTGAATGCAATGGAGATTGCATCTTATGGATTATGCACTCTTGTCAGCATCTCTGAAGGAGTAAAGAATTTATGGGAGAATAATATGAAGAGTCTAATAGTCAACTTTGGAGATTGTATCTCTCCTATCAGCCTTGCAAGGGGGTAATGAACTAAAATTTTGACATGTATATAATTTTTTACTCCATTTTCATTGATGTCAAATGGGGAGAAGTCTATATGAAAATTGTGGAAGAAGAAATTGTATAAATTATAAAGAAAGGGTGAGTAACAAAATGATTGTATAAATATATAAAGAAAAAGTTAGAAGTATTATAATATAGGAAAAACAAGGATAGATGGTTATAAACTTAATGATCCACAAATTTTGAAATTTTGAAATTTTGTAAAGGACAATTTGGAAAAGGTTTTGTTTAACATTTTGGGACTTATTCAATTCTCCCATATGTTATCATCAATGCCAAAGGGAGAGATTTTTGGAAATATGGCTAATTAAGTTGGACAAAAGATTTCCATTTATGGAAACATATATTTTTGACGAGATGAAAAATTATACAATTGATGATTATATAGTTAGAGACAGAAAATTGTCAAAGTGTTAGAAAATTTTAATATTAGTACAGAGTTAGTTTTTGATATTGTGAAGTCTACATAGATAATCAACATGTTCACAGTTAAGGATAGGTAGAATAGAGTATCCTAATGATGTACCTAAGTGTAGTGTATATAGTATGGAATAAGTTATCGATCAAACACTAGTAAATGTAGTGAATAGAGAAGAATAGAGCACAAAATAAATAGAGAATTAAATGGTTAATGAATTAAATTTTTCATGAAATAATTACTTGTATTATTAGGGATGACTTCCTAGATAATAAACATAAGAGATAAAGTGTTAATTTTTTATTTTTTCAAGCATGTGGAAGCACTAAGGCCAATTGGACAAGAATTTTGTAAAAGTAAAGGTATAAGTAAGGAATCATAACTTCTGAAGTAGTGCAGATGTTGTAATCACATGAAAGTCTTTTGTGATCTTATGCAAGGACTCTACATAATATATGCAAGCCTTATATGATGTAAAGTCTGATGTATGATCATAAGAAATGTAAAGTACAATAGTAAGAGGCTTTTGTAGCAATTTCTATTTTGAATAAAAGAACCATCAAGACTAGGGTTTTCTCTTGGCCATGGTTTCCCTGGATTAAAAAAAATGGTTTTATAAGTTCTCTTTGTGTTCTAGAATAAGGAGGAAATGAAAAGATCAAAGGATTTGATTAATTTGACCTATACCTAACATCAAAAGTGATGTTGAAAAGTAGAAAAAGATTAAGCCACCTATTTAAGGTTGCATAAGGATTAATCTAGTGATGTTAGTATACTTGGGAAGGTTGGAGTAGTTGTTGGTTTTGTTGATTGTCTCAAAAGATTAAACATTTAAGTATTGAGGTGAATAGTGATTTCTTTAAGGTTTGCTAAGCCAATCTGTGATAGAGATGATAATGGAGGGTACTCAAAGATTTAGCTATTCAGCTTTGTAAAGTGATTTGTATTTACAAGGGTCAACCTACTATTACTTTCTAACCATTATATCAATTGAAATCCTTTAATCAAGGTTGACTTAACATTGATTTGCAAATCCTTTAATCAAGGTGACATTCTAATGGAATGTTATTAAGCCATTTAACAAGACCACTCCTAATAGAATGATTAAATCTTTTAACATGGTCAAACCTAACATTGTTTATTGTGACCTTTAATAATGTTTTATCCTAACATAACTCATTTCAAAAAAATTTAAAAAATTGGTGACATGTTGTTGGTGGTTTTTTCCAAATTTGGTTTTCGCGTTAAGTCCTGGTATCCTACTTATGTCTATTTTATTTGAGATGTTTAAATTTTAATGTTTTACATACTATAATTTCATTTTTATTGAGACAATTGACTTCAAGTTTATGTTAGTGATAATTTTCTATACAGAGGATTATATATTAGATCTGAATTGTTAAATGAGTTGGAAAGTTTAATTGGTACATTTGGACCTAAGCATAACTGATTCACCCCCCTCATCCCTATCAATTATTCTAAATCATTCTAATAGACATGATATTTGACTTAACAACATAATATGAGATGTACTCACTTATAAATGGTTTATCAAGATACAACCAAATTGAAATTTCTTCTAAAAATAAAGAGAAGGAAATATTTACATGTGGATGGGGTAGATTTTATGGGAATGTAATGCCTTTTGAATTAAATTATTTGAGAGCTATATCACAAAGGAGAATCCTTGGTGTAAGCAAAATATTGCATCACCCAAAAGTATTTCTCCTTCTAGTTTTCCAATTTTGTATTTCCAATAATGATTATTTATGTGTAGAGTTGCTATTTGTGGGACCTCGCTAATATTAGTAGGTTGGTATTATTTTCTTAGATTTTTTTAATCTCATATGTGGGTGTTAGTCTTGGACATATCATCCTATGAGTTGAGTTTTACTATCATATCATATGTATTATTATAGATATTTTAGATTTTTGGAATGAATTTTGGCTATCCAAACTTCATGTCTAGTGATAAAGGCATAAATTGCTCTGAAATGAGGTAAAATCTCGATTGATGGATGCTTGTATGGTAAAAAAACTATAGATATTCATCCAAGGATTCCAAAATGGGGTAATAATAACCTACCAGGTCAATTTTTTGCTACATATTATCCCCAGAAGTGTACCCATTCAAAAATGTAGTTAATAATTTCTTAAGTAATTTTATGTAATAAAGTGTAATAAAATTATATAATTTAAGGTTGGCCAACGTAAAGATTTAGGGCTTAGTGTCTATAACCTTCTTGGGTGATAAAATTCTATATAAGGAAATCTTGTACATTATTTAGGAGAGTTCTAGGTGATAGTCATAGCTCTGTCTTGTATATTATTTTAAGCAAGGCACTCATGTGGGTTCACGTATTGTAATTTTGTAATATTGAATTTGAAGTGATAATAAGAAGCCCATATTTTATTTTCTCAAATTTTTTTGTTTCTTTATTTTTGTTGTGTGTTGTAGTATTAAGGGGAGAAATTTTCATCAAGTTGTACCAAAGTGGGAGTTTCAAAGTGTATAAATAGATCATTGACTAGAAGGCAATTTGTAGTGGAATTATGGATTGGGCTGAGTGTGTGGATAGATCATTGATTGTGAGGTAGTTTGAACTAGGGTTTAGTGGAAGTGTGAAAATGCCCCCATGAGAAGATCATGGTGTTGGAGATGTTACACCTAAGGTTTGAGCCCTCGAAAGGCAAGTGCAAGCATTCAAGAATAGATGTGTAGAGGAACGAATCTCATCATATTAGATGAGAGCAAGGATGAAAGAGAAGGAGAAGCACAAATTAGACATGGAAAATAGGTAGTTTTGAACCCAATATAAGAAAATATTTTTGGGTCCATTTTCAAGTTTCGAAAAGGACCTAAATTTGAGGTTCCCACATTTTTGCAAAATATTAACTAAGAGAAATTGATTTAATTGGATCAATGAATCAAAAGAATACTTTGATTATGAGGATAATAAAGATATAGGTAGGGTCAAATTTGTGAAGGCCAAACTGAAGGGTCATGCAAATATCTAGTGCTAAAAGATTTAGTTGGATCAAAATAGGAGAGGGAAAGATAAAATCACCATTTGGGACTAGATGATAGATAAATAAAAATAAAATTCATAACCATGGATGATGAGTTTGATCTACTAAACAAAATGCAAGGGTTGTGTTATAATGATTTAGAATAGCAAGGGGCACAGGGGGGGGGTGGCTAGGGGGCGACAGATCAATTATCCTCAACTCTAGATGTATCAATTCAAATTTTAATCACTTGAAAAAGATTAATTAACCTCAAATATCCACTCGGTCTCCATAGCATATCATCAATAATTTAACATTTCATACAATTACTTAACTCAGTATCTCTATACCTACCAACTGTTAGTAGAATGTAGGTATTTGCATATATCTAAATATTTACATGTGCATATAGACAAGAAAATCATTTCATCACCCATACATCTCATATAGATGGAAGAAGAAATCATACATTTGTATCTCATACACTATATCTACTACATATATATACACATCTAAAATCATGTAAGATAGAAATCCATATATCCATTACATTTGCATCATATTTAGGAAATTAAATATAAAATCAAAGATGCAAGCTTGCAAGCATTGGTTTTAACCATGGAGGAAATTCCGTAGTTAAGTGTGCTCAAGTTGTAGTAGTACTAGGATGGGTGACCTCCTAGGAAGTTTTAGTGCTTCACCCCTATGAGAATCACCTAGATCCAATGAGTGTTGAGTGTTCCATGTATTTTCGTGAGAGATGGATTCATGTTGAGTCACCACTCATGAAACATGGGTCAATGAGTTTAACTCAAAATCACATAGTTAAATCCTGATAGTAAAATCACAACTTGACTTATTGTTGAAAATATCTCCTACTTATCAATTGATGAGCTTAACGGGCTTTATAATGAATTTTTCATAAGGGACAAAACTTGGTGAAGGTTTTTCAAATGTGGTTGCAAGCTTTGGGTTTAACCATGGAGTAAAATTTTTAGTTAGGAACACTTAGGAAATAGTAGTACTGGGATGGGTGACCTCTCAAAAAGTTCCAATGCTTCACCCCTATGAGAATCTCCTAGATCCAATGAGTGCTAAGTGTTCCATTAATTATAATGAGAGATGGATTCATATTGAATCACTACTCATGAAACATGGGTCAATGAGTTTGACTCAAAATCACATAGTTAAATCCTTATAGCAATATTACAATCAAAGATACATCTCATGGAAGCATCAAGTATAGAAGATATCAAAAGATGAGCCCATATATATGTATCAAGAGTCCAAAAATGGTGATGAAATAAAGTTTTTTTGATACTCAAGCTCTATCAAAGGTCATAAGATTAAAAAATAGGATGTTAAAATTTATGATATATTACTAAGTACATCAAAATTAAAACTGAATTAGAAGCTAACTGCACCCATCTCCCTAATCTCTAGGATGTGGAGGAGGTAGCGGTCCATCTACCTATGGTGGTGGAGCTACTCTATCTAAGGCTCAAATGTAGTTAGGTTATCAAGATTCATACCTCTCTATAGGAAAAACCACTACATACACTAAAAATTAGAACACTTCCCTCAAATAGTGTTGATAGGCCTCCTTTTGAGAATCTTTAGCTATTAGTACCACTCTATAATCTCAGTCCTTAGAAAAATGATTTCTCAATCTCTATCTAGTAGCATAGCATCCTTGAATGTAACTTGAATTTTTAGGTCTATGACCTACCTTTGTGTAGTTTTTGACCCTTGTCTAGCCCTCCTTAGTACCTCTTATGTCTATCCTAATAGATCTCTAGGAGATGGTCCCTATGTAGGATGATCTTGCATCTCCTTATCTCCCTCACCTCCCATCTTTGGATAAGGCTTTTTATCTCCCTATGCCTACTAATATGGTGGTGCCTCCACTTTATTCCTTTGATCATGGAACATAGGCTTCTCTTCCAAATTAACTTTATTGGCTTCTAATTTAATAGTTTTGAAAATAACCAAGAAATAAAACCAATACATCTAAGGTTAACAAAGTCCTATAATGGATGCACTTGACTGCAGTCTATGGCCAACTATAAGGACAATTCTTTCTTCTTCTTTAGGATCTATAAGATCTAGGTAGGTGGACCTTTGATTCTTTATATTGTACTAGTGTAAAGGCATACAACTAAATCTAAATAATAGATAAAATCCTTAATCTTTTATATTTATGCAAGCATTAATGAGTGTGAAATAGCTAATAATAGAGCTCATGATATTGGTAAACCAAGTGAAGGCAAAATATTTTAATTCTTAAATATAAAGGGAAAGATATTTGATTGATAATTTGGATCTCAACATAACCTAGGTATGCAACAACAAAGAACATGCAATCTCTAAGCTAACCAATCCTTTATCCATTGGACATCAATATAGCTTTTAAAAATAGATTGATACTTGATGTATACTCATATATTCAGACATATAATCTATCTATTTGACTTGCAAATAGACATCATTTTTCATTAAAAATTCTCATGCTTATTAAATATCGTCCTAATGTAACCTACAACCCTGTCAATGTAAACAAGCATTTACATGGATCTTTGTTCCAATAGAAAATTCATCATGACATACAACCTTAAGGGATTGCAACTAAGTTCAAGCTCTTCATTCTCAAACACAAAACATTATAGATAAAACAAGGAGATGAGAATCAAAATTAAAGTAAAAGAAATGAAGAGCTTGCATTAATTTCCTTGAAACCAATCCATCATCTGTATGTCAAAACTCAAAAAATACATGAAGAATGAATGTGTAATAAAATGCCTCAAAATAAATACAATACTATTGTTTACAATAGAGGAATATTGGGAAAATGGTATTGTAGACACCTAAAAACCTTTAGAAAATAAAGCATTTTTATTTTCTGAAAAGTCCCTGATGACATCATCATTTATTAATTAATTTATTTATTTATTTTTATACCACTAAATCCCTTTATCTTAATTTAAAATATTTAATTAAGGAATCCCTCCCAAAAATGTTTAAATCTTATTTAAACATTATTTCCTTATTTATTAATTATTTAATTAATAAATTGACCAAAAAACCCAAAATAAATAAAAAAATTATTTTTTGCCCAAAACTTGGCCAATTTCCTTAAGACCACTAACCTCTTCCAAAATCTTCTAATCCTTCTTTAATTTTGATTAAAGGCTAATCCCATCATCTCCTACCCCTAATCCCAACTCAAAATATTTAATTAAGATTAAATATTAATCCTCATGTTTATTAAGAAAGTTTTAATAAATATCTCCTCAACCCAAACCCTTGAAATAAATAAAACTTTATTTATTTCCTAAAAATCTAATTTATCATCATCCTAAGAAGTTCTAGACTCTTCTAGAAAGTCTTCATCCTCATCCTACAAAGTTCTAGACTATTCTAGAAAGTCTTTATCCTCATCCAAAGTCTAGACTCTTCTAGAAGATGTCTTTAAACCTAATCCTAATCCCCTCCTAACCTTGTCACATTCTCTAAACATGGGTTAAGACTTCCTAACCCAAGCCAAAGTTAACAAATATCTCCTCCTTCACCCACCCTCATTAAATGCCATCCACTTTCCTATCCCTAAGCTAATCCTAAACCATCCTAATCCATCCTCTAATCATTTGCACAAGCCTAAGCAAGCTTAGAAGCTTCTTAATCAAGCCCAAGTCGAAATTCCTCTCATCTCCCTCAAAATATCTCAACCATAAAACTTTATGAAGCCCACTAGGCCATAAATGACTCTTCCAAAGCCCTTTCATTACTCTTACAAGCCATTATGAGGGTCTTTATGAATATTTTATCCTTTGAGCCTCCTTTGTTGACTCATCCTTCCCCTTTACTCCATCCTCTCACCCTATGACATGTGTCACTCCCTGATTGGCTATAAGGAAGCACAATCCATGTGCTCTCCTCTCATGCAATTTGAGCACTCCATGAGCTTTTCCCCATCCTTGCATCTTAGCCCTCAATCCCTCAAGCCTCTTGCCTATAAATTGGATCCTTCCCCTTTGCAAAACAACACAATCCATGAAGTAAAGTCATAATGCCATTTTAAGAAGCCATTTTACATCAAAACCATACACTCACACCCAAATTCCAACTCCATTTGAAACCATTTTTGAAGCATAAGCTTGAGCATACATCCTATCTATTTAGACAAAGCCACTCAACAAGAGAGCTTCTCATTGAGAGAGTCCATTAATGGCTCATATTCTCAATTGAGAGCTCATCTTAGTCTATCTTGAAGTTTATGAATTTTTTTTAGTTTGTAGAAGCTTTATTTAAATGTGGTTTCTATTAGCATACAAATATTGCTCAGATACATTTTGGCACGCCCTGTCGGACCCCGCATGGGTCATCTTCATTAGCTTTTTTAGTCAAGTTTTGTATGTCATTTGCTAATTTTGGCAAATTTTGCTTGTTTTTGTGATTGGTAGGATTGTATAAATTGGTTTTTTAGGTCCACATGAGCATGAAGAAGACAAAGGAACTCATAGTCTATCTCATAGTGTTTGCAGATTTTTCAAGCTTATAGGTGGACAAAGCACTTGGATTTCTTCTTCGTCTTCTTGTCTATATTCTTCTTATTCCATCTACTTCTTCTTCTTCTTCTTGTGGGAGATCTTTGCCATTTTTTTTTAAGGAAGTAGAATCATACACACTTCTTTTTAATGCTTAAAATGAACCCCTAAATCATACTTAAATCCATTAAAAACTAAAAATTTACAAAAAAAAAAAAAAGCCTTTTAACAAGTGAAACTAAACCAATCCAATCATTTGCATCCTTGCAACATCAAGGTTTTAGATGCATTCATGCAAAGTTGGGAACACTTCATTTTTGGAAATTTAAAAAGAACTTCAAGTTTCCATTTCAAAAGGCTCAAAATCAACACTAAGTGCACACTAAAATCTAAATCAAACTCAAAGCATCAATCAAGGATAAAATGAACCTCATTTGCAAATATTTTAAAGTTCTTTTAAAAATCTCATGAAAACTAAGAGTCCTAAATGGTTGCCATAAATTGTCCTAAAAACTTTGTTATTTGTTCCAAACAAATGTCTTGTTGCAAAATCTTGAATGTTTCTTAGGTTTTTCACGCATCAAAACAACCTAAGAATATCATTTTTGGGCTTAAAATATGCAAACTAGAACACAAAATCTTGAATGAAGACCAAAGTCCAAAGAGTCATTTTCACTTTTGAGTCCAAAACAATCTTGAATGATCTGAGGTTAAAACAAAGCACTTCAAAGTTCTTAAAACAACACACAAAATCTCAATCTTGAATGCTCAAAGGAAAAAACTTGAATGTTTAATCACTTGTCTTTGAATGCATGTTGCTAAAATCACTCTTGAGTGCCATGGATTAAAATCAAGTTTTTTTTTTTTTTTTTTATGAATGCATGATTAAAACAAAAAATCCAATCTTGAATGCCATAGATCAAATAATCATCTTTTGGGGCATAAAAAGAATCCACATTTTTGAAATCTTCTAAGTTATAAAAACTAATAAAGACGCTTTGAGTAAGTTTGTAGTTGGACTCACCCTCTTTCTTCACCCATCAATTTAACCATTGGTTGCAATCTTAGCGCCATCTATGGGGATGGGTCTACCTAAGAGGGTGTTAAGTTCTCCACAAAGATAAAACTCCACTCACTTGGGTCTTTACTAGTTTTTCTAAGTTAGAAAATTCCTTGAATGTGCATTAATCTCGCTCACACTTCATTTGGGCATAAAAATTGGACAAATATTGACGTGGAGGGCCTTTGGGCCTGTGCTTGGCAAACGAGTTTCACACATCTTTTTTTTGGGCTTAAAACAAACTCACACTCAATCTTGAATGCCTAACAATCAATGAACATTGCATGGTTTGGACACATTTTCAATGATGCTTGCATTTCTTATGTTGACGATCTCTCAACTTTCATTATGTTAATGATGTTATCAAATTGGAATGAACATTGTATGCCATAATCACAAGTGTCTTCAATCATAGCTTACAAAATCTAAATCATCAATTAGAATAAATGTGTGTCTTTTAAAGCCCAAGATCATGTATGTGATCTTGTTTTAAACTTTTTAGGAGGCCTGCTTGGGGATTTCATCACCCCTTGGGACGACCTCAACTCCAGCATTCTGGCAGAGTATAAAAATCAGGAGATGAATCCAAAGACACCTCTCTTGGAATCAAGATTTTGTCACTTGGGCTAAGCCTCAAGGAACTTTATACCCTTGAGAAGTGAAAGAGGAGAAGTGGGTTATCGCTCCTCTCGGCTGTGTGACATCTTTTTGGTTTCATCTACAGATTTGGGCCTCACGTACCTTGCATATATCAAGGACTCCCTAGCTATAACAAATTTCATCCTTGTAGAAAGCTTCCTAGGATGTTGGTGTGTTTGACGTGCTTGCTCCAAAATTTTTTCTACTTGTTTGTTCATAACTTTTGAATGAATGGTTGCTAACTTTGGTCAAAATCCCAAAAAAATAGAAATCTCCTAGCTCAAGGCATACTTAGCGTAGTCACTGCCTCATCAAAAAATCATCCAATCTCCTCTGCTGTAACCGAATCTATCTAGTTCCTTGCTTTAGAATAATCCCAAATCCAAAGTCTCTCCAAATCATCCCCCCTAGCCAGCTAGCAACCTAATCCAAAATCACACCCAAGCCTTTAGAGAGTTGTTTTCATTCTACTTAAATTTGCTATCCAATCAATCCGACCAATCCACCAGCCTCACCAAGGTTATCCCTTTGACAGAGCTTTTTCTAGGGTAATCTAGCTTTGTCACTTGTTATCCCTCATCACCTTGAGCTAAAATTTGGGATCTAAAAGTGGTCAATCTCGTGTCATGCCCATAGGATCATTAGTCTATCCTTAAGTTGACACAATCTCCACCAATCCAGTGCATAGGAAAGAAAAACTCTCACTTTTTGATAGCATGCCCTTGAAGTTTTCCATCCATAGGAAAGCCAAAAATCTCCAACCAATCCTCCTTAGGTTTGTCATACAGCTTTGACTCTCTCTAGGAAATCCTTCATCAGCTAATCCAAAATCCGCGCTTAATCCAAATCCAACCATGAGCTTCCATGTTCATCCATATGCAAGACCCCATCCCCATCTGACTGATCATCAAAACATGAAATCCCAACCTATCATGATGTGTTCGATCATATTGTCCGTGCTCCTGCCACCTCCTACTCCAATGATGATGAAAATCTTCTTGACTATGACGGGTATATTGAAAGTCTTAGAAACATTCCCCCAAGCATCCCACAAAATCCATGCATTCTTCCAAACTATCTAGTCATGCCATTTGATATCCCAGCTTCTCCTCCATCACCCAATCAACCAAGCTTCCAATCTTCCACCCCCATCACACTAGCTATTCCTTTCAATCCACCTCCACCTCTGACACATGAGTCTCCAAGGAATCTCCTCAAGGAAATACAAGAAAAGTCACCTCCAGCAGTCGATAAGCCATGTCATCTAATCCAACCATGTGAAGTAGTCAGTAATGAAGCTTCCCCATCTATAATATCACCTCCATCTCCCATAGCTATCATCCCCATACCATCCATCAAATTGCTTAAAATCCTGCCACTTCCTGCAAGCATCAAAATCCCACCATCTGTCAAAACCCTCCAAATCCTATCAACATCACCTTCAAGCATTTCCCAAATCTCCCATAATGACCCTTATGCATCCATCTTCTACTCACCCATCTCCACTACTGAATCTCCCATCTATCCATTCGCTGCCTTTAAAGAGTCCATCGCTTCACCTCCTATTGCACCATCCACTCCAAACCAATCCTATCCTACCCAAAAGCATGTTGACATCCCCCAAAGCATAAATGAAGATATCATCATACCATGTCTCTCATCCATAGTGCAGTCACTACCCCCTCCATCTCCAAAACCTCAAGCCATACCTCCTCTACTACAGGATATCTTTTCATCCCATCAACTAAATCAAGATCCTATCCTACCATCTCGTCTGCTCCATGCTTCCATCTTACCACCTATCCAAGCTATTCCACCATCTATAATCTACCCTCTTGGTTCACTTACATTCATCCATGGTGGCCCCCTCTCAGTAGAAGAATTAAGAATAGTATCTCCCCATTGCAATACACCTAATGAAGAACTTCTACTATTTTTTGCAAGCAAAAAGTTTCCTTAGCTCGTTCAAATGCTCAATCGATGGCATTATCAAGGTCAAGGTTTAGGACCACGAGAGAAAGGAATCAGAAAAGCCTATTATTGTACAAAAAAATCTAGGATTTCATGGTCTTGGATATGTATCCAAAGGCTCACCATCTAAAGGTGTTGGTACACCACACCCCCAAACCAAGCCTATCTCCAAGCCCACCATCCTAGCCTCCCATCACTCTTTCAAGAAATCTTATGTCATCCCCCCTCCACCATCTTTGCAACCCAAAAAAACCTACCATATCCCCCCTTCATCCGCTAAATCCATTTTAGGTCCCTATGTCCCAAAATCTACCATCCTCCATCCTCCTATTAGCCATCATAAAAATCCTATTCCATCCATTCCTACGCAAGATCAACAAAGGCACGTATCAAGGCACATCATTCATCATCCCCCTACATGCTCTTCCATATCCTCTCCATCTCACAAAGCTTCTCCTAACCATCTTCCCAAAGCTTACCACAACAATGTGAATGCCAACTTCAAAATGCATAAAGCTAAAAATCCACATCCTAGGCAATCATATGTCTATTCTAAAAGACATACTCCAAAAAGGAAAAATCCAATCAAAGAATGCCAAAAAATGCAAAAGCCTATGAAAAGAAAATCCAAAACCATGTGGATCCCAAAGAAAAAAGTTGAAACCCAATGCATAATGGCATCCCCCATTGCTAATCCCCCATCCAGTGACTTGTGTCCCCCATCTCCTAAGTCCATCTTGGGTGCCTATATTCCCAAGCACGCTTCCACAAATCCTTCATCAAGCCTGCATCTACCATCTATTCCCCATATGCTCTTTTCACACCCGTCCCAACATGTGCCAATGTTGATCCTGCAAGCATCCCCATCTCATGCTCCTTTCCAGCCTTTTCATCCCTCCATCTCCTACCATCAATCCCATCTAATTCGATCTATTGCATAAATCACACATCCAGTGTACCAACAACTAGCAACAAAATTGAGCATTCCAACAGCCAGTGAAAAATCCTAAAAAAGCCAAAAAAAAGCTGAAGAAAGACAAAATCATTCCAGCTAAGTCAAAAGTAAAAAAGTCAAAAAAGAAAAATAAAGTGTCCACTGGTGAAAACTTGGCAATTCAAGCACCTTGGACAAGTACCATGATGAAAACTTGGCAAACAAGCGTCATGCGTAATCCAGCCATCCCCAACTTAGCCTATCATCCTCATGATTTTGGTCACATCTTGCCATCTAGCTCCATCTTCCAATTTATCCACCTATCTTTCATCCTCTAGCTTTTATCTATCACTATCCACTTATCTTCTACAACCTCACCCCATCATCCCAGCTATCATCCATCTCCCTGGCGCCTTCAACTTTTCCATCCTAGCTTCAATCCTATCACATCCATCGTAAGACCTCCTTTTGCATGTCATCTTCTGAATGGGGACACTGTATTCCTTGGAGATCTTGTCTTGTCCATCCTCCCTTATCATTGATCTCTCACTCTAGGCTATCCTCATGCAAATCCAATGTCATCCTCTCATTAGCCATTCACTCTAGCACCATCTATCAGCTCAACTACCACCAACCCTAGCATTGTCCCCATCCTTGGTCATAGATATATCATCAGCATTAGATGCATCCTTGCACATCCATATCTTATGCTATCAACTCATCCTTAGCTTCTGCATCTTGCACCAACTTGAGCCATCCTGCTATCTTATCATCCAGAGCTCTTGTACAGCTTGTAAATAATCTTGTATCCAATGCTTGTATCATAGCTTGTATATCCAATCTTGTCCAAAACAACTTGTACATTTGTTCCATATCTTGGTTCATTAGCTTGTACATCCTCTTTAGCTTAGTATCATTGTATCTATCTAGCTTTCATGTTAGTTCATCCTTGATCAGCATCTTGCACACATTGCACAAATCTTGGTTAGCTATTCCAATGCATCCTTTAGCTAGATCTCCTATCAAAAAAGTGTTATCCTTCTTAGTTCAGCTTGCCAAATGCATCACTCATCCATATCCACCAGCTTAGGTACTCTTCGATAGATCCTTGTAGGATATAGCTTTCCTCATGTTTGATCTTGGTCCATTAGTACCTCATCCTACCCATCTCGTTGGAAAACAATTCTCTTTTGGATTTTCAGTTTCTTTCGATTTGGAAGTTTCCATGATCTTCCATATCATGGTATACTATGAATGGGGAAATTTGAGCATAAGGTCTTGATCATGTCTTTTTCTTGTTTTCTTTTCTACTTGTGGGTTACCCAGTGTCATTTCCACACTGCTTCCTCTGGGATTCATGTGTGATACTGGGGCAATCCTTGCATGTTTGTTTTGAGTCAATTCGTCATTCCCCTAGATAGTTGGTGAAAAGGCCTTGATGTTCTTGGTAACCTTGGCAATTAACCAACAGTCATATAGTAAATCTAGTGCTCAACTACATGGTGGTACTTCTCTTTGAAGTATCCCCCCGCTCAAAAAGCTTCAATGGTTTTCCTTCATCTCCATTATCCCCCATCCATATCCAACATTCATCTCTCCTACCCTAGCTTATGCATCAGTATCTCTTTGAATCACTCCTCACCTTTAGCTTTAGGGATCCACAATCCTAGTCTTAGGGATCCACCAATCCAAATCAATCCACCAAGCCTCATCTTTCAAGATCCACAATCCTAGTCCTAGAGATCTCTGAAACCCATCTTCTACCAATCTGACTCTTTGAAATCTTGTTGCATCAGCTTTATAATCCCCTCATCCTTCTTACTATCCTGGATTCCTTTTTATAGCACTCCGCTCCTTCATCCTCCACCTTCCCTAAAGTCTTAAGCTTGCTTCCTCTTGTGCATCTGATTCTCTCTTTATCATTCTCCCGTAGTGAGAGTTTGAGCTAATTCAACCCCTTCTCTTTAGCCACTCTTCATCCTCCCACCCACCAAGATTCTTTTACTTTTCAAGAAGCCATCGAGCCTTGCTTTCTCTCCCTGTCACCTTCTTGAGGGGGCATCTCACAATCCATTCTCTCCTCTTCTACTCTAGCCTTGGGCATCTTATTTTCTTATCTTTGATGCCATGCCACTTGCGGCATCACATCAAAGAGGGGCAAAATTTAGACACCTAAAAACCTTTAAAAAATAAAGTATTTTTATTTTTTGAAAAGTCCCTAATGACATCATCATTTATTAATTAATTAATTATTTAATTTATTTATTTATTTTTATGCCATTAAATCCCTTTATCTTAATTCAAAATATTTAATTAAGGAATCCCTCCCAAAAATGTTCAAATCTTATTTAAACATTATTTCCTTATTCATTAATTATTTAATTAATAAATTGACCAAAAAAACCCAAAATAAATAAAAAAATTTATTTTTTGCCCAAAACTTGGTCAGTTTCCTTAAGACCACTAACCTCTTCCAAAATCTTCTAATCCTTCGTTAATTTTGATTAAAGGCTAATCACATCGTCTCCTACCCCTAATCCCAACTCAAAATATTTAATTAAGATTAAATATTAATCCTCATGTTCATTAAGAAAGTTTTAATAAATATCTCCTCAACCCAAACCCTTGAAATAAATAAAACTTTATTTATTTCATAAAAATCTAATTTATCCTCATCCTAAGAAGTTCTAGACTCTTCTAGAAAGTCTTCATCCTCATCCTAGGAAGTTCTAGACTATTCTAGAAAGTCTTTATCCTCATCCAAATTCCAGACTCTTCTAGAAGATGTCTTTAAACCTAGTCCTAATCCCCTCCTAACCTTGTCACATTCTCTAAACATGGGTTAAGACTTACTAACCCAAGCCAAAGTTAACAAATATCTCCTCCTTCACCCACCCTCATTAAATGCCATCCACTTGCCTATCCCTAAGCTAATCCTAAACCATCCTAATCCATCCTCTAATCAGTTGCACAAGCCTAAGCAAGCTTAAAACCTTCCTAATCAAGCCCAAGTCGAAATTCCTCTCATCTCCCTCAAAATATCTCAACCATAAAACTTTATGAAGCCCACTAGGCCATAAATGACTCTTCCAAAGCCCTTTCATTGCTCTTACAAGCCATTATGAGGGTCTTTATGAAGATTTTATCCCTTGAGCCTCCTTTGTTGACTCATCCTTCCCCTTTCCTCCATCCTCTCACCCTGTGACATGTGTCACTCCCTGATTGGTTGTAAGGAAGCACAATCCATTTGATCTCCTCTCATGCAATCTGAGCCCTCCATGAGCTTTTCCCCATCCTTGCATCTTAGCCCTTAATCCCTCAAGCCTCTTGCCTATAAATTGGATCCTTCCCCTTTGCAAAATAACACAATCCATGAAGTAAAGTCATAATGCCATTTTAAGAAGCCATTTTACATCAAAACCATACACTCACACCCAAATTCCAACTCCATTTGAAACCATTTTTGAAGCATAAGCTTGAGCATACATCCTATATATTTAGACAAAGCCACTCAACAAGAGAGCTTCTCATTGAGAGAGTCCATTAATGGCTCATATTCTCAATTGAGAGCTCATCTTAGTCTATCTTGAAGTTTATGAATTTTGTTTAGTTTGTAGAAGCTTTATTTAAATTTGGTTTCTATTAGCATACTAACATTTCTCATATACAGGTATCACAACACTAAAACTAAAGCTAACCTTGTCATCTCTCTAGTTAGAAATTGGAACCTGACTAGTCTCACAATTCTTAGAAAATCTCTAGAGAATAGGAACCCTTACAAAGAGAAGAAAGGAAGAATATATAGAAGAGAAGATATTTTAGGTCTAGAAGATGAATTTTACATTTGTCCCAGTAAAAAAATTATCAATCTGAAGTTGTTGAAACTGAACCTCTTCATTTTCCTATCATTAAAACCATAAATGATATGGAAATATCTAATACATCCCCCCTTTAAAGTAATCGACAAAATATCTTATGAAGAAATATCAAGAATACCATAAACTATACTAAAGCTTCAAATCGAATCTTGGCCTGTCACTTTTACTTTTTCTATGAAATCAACTTGTGTTGTTCGTCAAAATAATCATTTGCAATGTACTACAATTAAAACCATCAAATCTTCCTTCAAGTTGTTGATGAGATCAAAATTGATGAAAATCTGATTATATATAATTGCAATTTCATTTGCTACAATAAATTTGCACCTTTTACTAAGAACTAGCCATTTCTGGTAAACACCTGCACAAAATTTGATCCTAGAAATGAATAGTTCATTTCTTGCTAGTTCCATCAGTATGCTACACTGCATATTTTTGATAAAAATCATGCCCCTAAGGTGCATTCAAAATTTTGGCTCCTAGACTGAATAGAGCATTAAAATAAAAATTTAAATGATTATATAGTCAAAACTATATAGAAACATTTAAATCATTTAAATCTTTAAACCATTTGAAAATCTGAGCATAGAAAATATTTTTTGAATTTCATTTAAAAATTCATTTTCTTTTTCCCCCAATCTATGAATGCCACATGTCCACATTTGATTCATTGATTGTACATGAGTAGGCCCCACATCATATTATGCATTTGAAATTTTTTAATTCTCCCCTATCATAATATATTATCACTTAACTCTTACCTACCTAATCACATGACAAGGCAATTTGTGTAGTATCTCAAGACTTAAAACACCATCTTCTTCTTAGCCAATTAACTAAATCAGGTGCTATAACATCTAGGAAAACACTAGGTAGGGAAGATTCCTCTAGTCTAGAATGCAAAGGCATCATTCTAATTATTGATTTAAACTTTATATAAACTTGGTGAACATTTAGACCTTGAAGACTTCACATTTTCCCCTTGACTATATTGATAATCATGTTGTAAATTTGCTTATTCAACATAAGAATATTACTAGCCATAGTTTTCAAACTATCAAAAAATTGTAGACTAACCTTAGACCTGATGTCTAAATCCATCTTAAAATAAAAAATTCTCCTCTTTCTTTACTGCTGAAAATCACTTAAATAGAGGTACTAATATTTAAACATTCAATCATTCATAAAAAATAAAATATCGTCAGTGCTGATGCAAAAAATTTTGTCTACTAATTCTGGCACTAGTGCTGACACGAACTTCCTCACACCATATATGAAACCATTGTAGAGTCGCCACCTTCTTTAAAAGGACAAATAAACCACACTTGTGATTCACTTTCAAACATTCAAATTTTTATAACAATAGGAACAATAACACTGAGCCTTAATCAGGAAAAATTTCTTTTCCAAGAAACTATCAAGAGCTTCAAATATGTCCATACACTTGAAAGTCCTTCAACTTTTTAACATGAAATCAACTAGGATATACTGGTATAGAGATAGAGTCACCACTTATAAATATGAGAAATAAAACAAGATTTGTTACTTGACAAAATTAGAACCAAACTTTCAATGGTAGAAAAACATAGGTCATCAAACCACTCTTATAGATTTAAAATCTTGAAAATAGAGAAAAAACCATGCTTGTTCATCCTTGACTTTGAATACTACAATAGTTTGAAGACACAACTCAGCTGAATTAACTGATGATGGAAACACTAGTGTTAATATAATCTTTCTTCAACTAACAAATCTATTGCTATCCTAGATAAAACATCACTGGGAGGCATGAAACTTCAACATGATCTTGCTGGTAATTACAAACTATACACATGCCTTTCTCATAATTGTATTGAATCACCTTTTAGATTCAATACTCCCCAGCAGAGTCACCATTTTTTTGGTGACTCAAACAAGAGAAACCATGCCAAAATAGAGGACTGAAATATATAATTTTACACAAAAGATTCTTGTTCTCTAAATAGTGAATTACTTCATAGATTCCCTAACAGAGTCCCCATTTTGTTGGCTCTTGATTTAAAAGTTTTGAAAATAACCAAGAAACCAAACCAATACATCTAAGGTTAGCAATTCCTATAATGGATGTACTTGACTGCAGTCTTGGGACAACTATAGGGATAATTTCTTCTTCTTGTTTAGGCTCTATAAGACCTAGGTGGCTAGACCTTAGATTCTTTATATGGAACTAGTCTAAAGGCATACAATTGAATCTAAATAAGAGATAAAATCCCTTAATCATCTATGTTTATGCAAGCATTCATGAGTGTAAAATAGCTAATAACAGAGCTTATGAACCTAATAAACCAAGTGAGGGAAAACTCTTTTAATTCTCAAACATAAAGGGAAAGATATTTGATCGATAATTTGGATCTCAACATAACCCATGTATGCAACAACAAAGAACATGCAACCTCTAAGCTAACTAGTCCCTTATCCATTGGAAATCAATAGAACCTTAACATATAGATGGATACTTGAAGTATACTCATATATTTAGACATTCGATCTATCTATTTGACTTGCAAATAGATACCATTCTTCAAAAAAAATCTCATGCTTGTTGAATATCATCTTGATGTAACCTACAACCCTATCAACATCAAAGAGCATTAACATGGATCTTTGTTCCAACAACAAATTCACCATGACATACAACCTTAAGGGATTGCAATTGAGTTCAAGCTCTTCATTCTCAAATACAAAATGTTATAGATAACACAAGGAGATGAGAATCAGAATGAAAGTAAAAGAAATGAAGCTCTTGCATTAATTTCCTTGAAACCAATACATCATCTCTATGTCAAAACTTAGAAAATACACAAAGAATAATTGTGTAATAAAATGCCTCAAAATAAATACAATACTATTGTTCAGAATAGAGGAATATTGGGAAAATGGTATCACAACTCTAAAACTGGAGCGAACCTTGTGGTCTCACTAGTCATAGATTGGAACTTGACTGGTCTCACAATTCTCAAAAAATCTTGATAGAATTGGAACCCTTACAAAGAGCAGAAAGGAAGAATATATAGAAGAGAAGATATTTTAGGTCTAGAAGATGGATTTGACATGTGTCCCACTGAAAATTTCTTCAATCTGGAGTTGTTGAAATTGAATCTCTTCATTTTCTTTTCATTAAAACCATAAATGATATGGAAATATCTAATATATCCCCCCTTTAAAGTAATCAAAAAAATATCTTATGGAGAATTATCAAGAGTCTCATAAACTATACTGAAGCTTCAAGTCCAATCTTGGCCTATCACTTTTACTTTTGCTATGAAATCAACTTGTGTTGTTTGGAAAAATAATCATTTGCAACCTTCTACGATTAAAACCATCAAATCTTCCTTCAAATTGTTGATGAGATAAAAATTGATGAAAATCTGATTATATCTAATTGCAATTTCATCTGCAACAATAAATTTGCACCTTTTACTAAGAAGCCCCCAAAAACATAAATCTACCTATAGCCATTTCTGGTAAACACCTACACAAAATTTGATCCTAGAAATAAACAGTTCATTTCTTGCCAGTTACGTCAGTATTCTACGCTGCATATTTCTGATAAAAATCATGCCCCTAAGGTGCATTCAAAATTCTGGCTCCTAGACTAAATAGGGCATTAAAATAAAAATTTAAATGATTATATAGTCAAAACTATATAGAAATATTAAAATCATTATAATCTTTAAACCATTTGAAAATCTAAGCGTAGAAAATATTTTTTGAATTTCATTTAAAAATTCATTTTCTCTTTCCCCCAATCTGCGAATGCCACACATGTCCACATTTGATTCACTGATTGTACATGAGTAGGCCCCATATCATATTATGCATTTGAAATGTTTTAATTCTCCCTTATCATAATATCGTATCACTTAACTCTTACTTCCCTAATCACATGACAAGGAAATTTTTGTAGCATCTCAAGACTTAAAAATCCATCTTCTTATCCTACGATGGCATTAAATCTCATAACATTGCACACTTTTGCATTGAGATTCACAATCATACGACAACTTGATGCTATGATCAAACCTTTCCCCAGCATAACATTACAAGAGTTCAAAATTATGCCTCGATCCTATGATAGCCATATGAATCATAACATCATAACCCAATTTTAGTCGTCTCTCAATGTCATGACCACATTGTAGCATTGTAACCCATTATATCTCCATCATCTGACCATATGGCAAGGGGCCATTGTAGCATCGTGCCTTCAAATTTTTTCCTCCCCAATGTCATGGTAAATGGGCTTCATCATAGCATCACACACCCTTGAAACTCACTTTGCAATCTCATGACAAAGAGGGGATCATTGTAATATTGAAACACCTTTGAAACTTGCCTTTGATATCCTAACATGATCATAAGATTGCAGGACCTAAAACTTCTCCTCACAACCATGTGATTCCAAGATATCTGGCATAGCATTATAGTGTCATAACATCGCAAGCCTCTAATTTTTGATAGTGATCCTATGATTGGTCATAAGATCATAGATCCTCATCATTGGTTTTATGATCTCATGATGGGGCACCTAGAGATGCCACACTACATATACTTTGACTTGCATCTTCCTTCAAAATATGTTGACTTCTATACCAACTAGCCACACACACAAGCCCCTCCTAGCCATGAAATTGGCTTCAAAAAGCCACTATCCTTTAAGGCACATATTCTTCTATACCTTGGGTTATTTAAAAATATTATATAACCAATTCATAATACACATGACATAAATATCTCAAGCATTTCCTTCAAAAAACTAATCAACCCTCAAATGAAAAATGTTTGACAATGGCCAAGATTATCTCATTTTAATGGTAGAGGAGGGTCTATGAAATGACACTGTACATGGCTTCTGCCATTGACATGGATCTTCTTTATTGCATGGAGCATTTCATTGGTTGTCATGTTGTATGTTCATTTTCTTGTTGTAGTTTTTTTCTAAAAGGACTCTAGGCTATTGAACATTGTTTGACACTTAGGCAGAAAATGCACAACTGAAGACTACTGAAAATGGAACTTCACATAATGGCTTGGAAAATCAATTTATTAGTATAGAACACATATGCAAGCTGAAATAAATTTATTAGAAACATAAAACACAACTAAAACCTTAAAATGATAGCCAAGTACATATGCATGAAAAGCATTCATGGGGGGCTGAAAACTTGGAATGGACACTCAAAATGGGAATGCAATTTTGAGCACTAACATAGGCTCTATCTGTCGTGCATGCCCCTTGTGGGCATGGTAGGATATCAGATCTTTGGAGGAAGTAGACCACTTCGACAAAAATTTCTCCAAACAAAGACTGAAAGCATGGAACCTATTCTAAATGTACAAGATGGTGACCTCGAGCCACCGAAAAGTTTTCAAAGCTTCCTACCTCTATCATATTCTTGATTCTCATTAACATGTTCTTGAGGTAAACTAAAACTTTGACTCTCCTTTTTTTTACCCAACACATTAGCACTTTCAATCACTTCATTAGGAAAAACAAAACTATCATCATCGCTTTCATAGTGTACATAAAAACTTGAATTACTTCCTTCATCTTCTTCATTATGAAATTGTGAACCAACATGCTCTTGAATATAAAAATCAAACTGAAAATCATCATCAACATATGACGGATGCATGCTATTAAGAGGAAACACAAAGTACCCATATTCCACTTTGTTCACCAAGTTGCATATATCGAGAAAATGCAACCCACCTTGTGTATCCGGGCATGAAGGGTATGTAAAATCTGATTCCTACGTCTTTGAAGTCATATTACTCATCACATCAGATCTACCACTTGCTGAAAATTCTTCACATTTAAACAAATGGTCAGTCACCAAATCAGCAAAAACTGTTCTAAAAATGTTGATCCAAAATATTCTGTTCACAAACTTTGTCTTCATCTAACAAACTATTAAAGGGAACCTTAAAAACATAAAATGTCTTATTACATGAATTTTCAATAGTAATAGGGAAATTAGAATCAATAACATTATTTTCAATGTTTTCCTCTTCATCTGAAGGATCAAAACTTATTGCAATACAATCATCAACATGAGGAAACATTGAGACAATAGAAAACTTCACTCTAAACACATCCCCTACATCTAACAAGTTGTCATGTCCCCATACATATGAGGTTTTATTATATGCACCTTAAAAATTTGATAAAGATCTTTCAGATTCTAGATCTTTTTCTACATCAAACATTGGGGAAGTGACTTGACTAAATAAAGAAACATAATGAGGGAGAATATGAAAATCCTTAGAATTATTTACAAATTTCTTGAAATCACAAGCCAATAAGTCAGTAATCTCATTAGGGCTCAAGAAGACTTCCTCATAAATCTTCGCCTAGCTGTGATTATTATCTGGATGACATGAAGAACTCATAGCAACAACAACATTAGTATCAAAATTTGAAACATCAAAATCATCATAATATTCATTCTCATCATGGTAATCATTACCTCTACTACTATGACAAACTTTCTCAATCCCATATGCACTATTACTAGACTCATTTTCAGTTTCATATTCATCTTCGTTATGCTGGTTGCAATCTTTTGATTCATTAAAAGCTGAATCCATCTCTTTATATTTAGAAGACAAATTACCATTATTTATGGATTCATTACATTCATGATCACCTTGACTTTCATCACATGTATTGTCATCATTAGGAGACACATTATGAACAATATCATTATCACTTTCCATTTCTCAAATGAATCTTTCAACTTGTAAAAGCTCTCATAACCTTATACATACTGGCCAATTAACTAAATCAGGTGCTATAACATCTAGGAAAACACTAGGTAGAGAAGATTCTTCAAGTCTAGAATGCAAAGGCATCATTTTGATTATTGATTTAAACTTTATATAAATTTTTTGAACATTTAGACCTTGAAGACTTCCCATTTTCCCCTTGACTATATTGATAATCATGTTGTAAATTTTCTTATTCAACATAACAATATTACTAGCCATAGTTTTCAAACTATCAAAAAATTGCAAACTAACCTTAGACCTAATTTCTAAATCCATCTTAAAATAAAAAATTCTCCTCTTTCTTTAGTGCTGAAAATCACTTAAATAGAGGTACTAATTTTTAAACATTTAATCTTTCATAAAAAAATAAAATACCATTAGTGCTGATACAAAAAACTTCCTCTACTAATTCTGGCACTAGTGCTGACATGAACTTCCTCGCACCATATATGAAACTATTGTAGAGTCACCACCTTCTTCAAAAGGAGAAATAAACCACACTTTTGATTCACTTTCAAACATTCAACTTTTTATAACAACAAGAACAACAACACTGAGCCTTAATCAAGAAAAACTTCTTTTCCAAGAAACTATCAAGAGCTTCAAATCTGTCCACACACTTGAAAGTCCTTCAACTTTTGAACATGAAATCAACTAGGATATACTAGTACAAAGATAGAGTCACCAGTTATAAATATAAAAATAAAAATAAAAATGGTTACTTGACAAAATTTGAACCAAACTTTCAATGGTAGCAAAACATAGGTCATCAAACCACTCTTATAGATTTACAATCTTCAAAATAGAGAAAAAACCATGCTTGTTCATCCTTGACTTTGAATACTACAACACTTTGAAGAGACAACTCAGCTGAATTGACTGATGATGGAAACACTAGTGTCAATACAATCTTTCTTCAATTGTCAAACCTATTGCTATCCTAGATAAAACATCATTCGAAGGCAAGAAACTTCAACATGATCTTGTTGTTGATTACAAACTATGCACATGCCTTTCTCATAATTGTATTGAATCACCTTTCAGATTCAATACTTCCTAGTAGAGTCACAATTTTTTTGGTGACCCAAATAGGAAAAACCATGCCAAAATATATAAGTTTACACCAAAGATTTTTATTCTCTTAATAGTGAATTACTTCATAGATTCCCCAACAGAGTCCCCATTTTGTTAGCTCCTGATTTAATAGTTTTGAAAATAACTGAGAAACTAGACCAATACATCTAAGGTTAGAAAATTCCTATAATCGATGTACTTGACTACAATCTTGGGCCAACTATAAGGATAATTTCTTCTTCTTCTTTAGGCTTTGTAAGACCTAGGTGGCTGGACCTCAAATTCTTTAGATGTACTAGTGTAAAGGGATACAACCAAATCTAAATAAGAGATAAAATCCCTTAATCTTCTATGTATATGCAAGCATTCATGAGTGTGAAATAGATAATAATAGAGCTCATGATCCTAATAAACCAAGTGAGGGAAAACTCTTTTAATTCTTAAACATATAGGGAAAGATATTTGATTGATAATTTGGATCTTAGCATAACCCAAGTATGCAACAACAGATAACATACAATTTCTAGGATGATCAGTCTCTTATCCATTAGGCATCAAAAAAACCTTAACATATAGATGGACACTTGAAGTATACTCATATATTTAGACATCTAATCTATCTATTTGACTTGCAAACATACATCATTCTTCAAAAGAATTCTCATGCTTGTTGAATATCATCTTGATGTAACCTACAACCTTGTCAATGTAAAAAAGCATTAACATGGATCTTTGTTCCAATAAAAAATTCACCATGACATACAACCTTAAGGGATTGCAACTGAGTTCAATCTCTTTGTTCTCAAATACAAAACATTACAGATAACACAAGAAGTAGATGAGAATTAGAATGAAGCTCTTGCATTAATTTCCTTGAAATCAATACATCATCTATATGTCAAATCTTAGAAAATACACAAAGAATGATTGTGTAATAAAATACCTCAAAAGAAATATAATACTTTTTTTCACAATAGAGGAATATTGGGAACATTGTATCACAACTCTAAAACTAGAGCCAACCTTGTGGTCTCACTAGTCATAAATATTTGAACCCAACTAGTCTCACAATTCTCAAAAAATCCCCAAAGTATTGGAACTCTTACAATGAGAAAAGAGGAAGAATATATAGAAGACAAGATATTTAAGGGTCTAAAAGATGAATTTGACATGTGTCCCACTGAAAATGTCTTTAATCTAAAGTTGTTGAAACTAAACTTCTTCATCTACCTACCATTAAAACCATAAATGATGTGGAAATATTTGATATATACCCCCTTTAAAGTAATCAACAAAATATCTTATGGAGAACTATCAAGATTCCCATAAACTTTACTGAAGCTTAAAATCCAATCTTATCCTATCACTTATGCTTTTACTATGATTTATGGTTTTAATGGTAGGTAGATGAAGAAGTTCAATTTCAAAAACTTCATATTGAAGAAATTTTCAATGTGACACATGTCAAATTCATCTTCTAGGCCCTGATATATCTTCTTTTCTATATATTATTCCTCTATACTCTTTGTAAGGATTCCAATTTTTTGGAGATTTTCTAAGGATTGTGAGACTAGATAGGGTTCCAATTCTTTAAGATTTTCTCATAGTTGTGATACCATTTTCTCAGTTTTCTTTTGTAATGAACATCATATTCTATTTCTTTTGAAGCATTTTCATATTACAAAGTCATCTTCTTGTGTTCTTTTCTAAACTTTTTCATATAGGTGATGTATTGTTTTCAAGGAAATTAATGTAATAGCTTTATTTTGTCTAGTTCCATTTTGATTCTTGTCTCTTTCTTCTATTATTTGCAATCTTTTTTGTTTGAGAATGAAGAGCTTGAACTTAGTTGCAATCCCTTAAGGCATTGGGCATGAATAGAATCTTGACATACAAATGAATACATGAAGTATGCTCATATATTTAGACATCTAATCTATCTATTTGACTTGCAAACAAACATCATTCTTCATACAAATTCTCATGCTTATTGAATATCCTCCTGATGTAACCTACAACCCTTTCAATGTAAAAAAGAATTTACATGTATCTTTATTCCAACAACAAATTCATCATGATATACAACCTTAAGGGATTGCAACTGAGTTCAAGCTCTTCATTCTCAAACACAAAATATTGCAAACAATGGAAGAAGGAGACAAGAATCAAAAGGAAACTAAAATAAATGAAGCTCTTGTATTAATTTCCTTGAAAACAATACATCATCTATATGCCAAAATTCAGAAAAGAACACAAAAAGATAACTGTATAATATGAAAATGCTTCAAAAGAAATACAATATGTTGTTCATAATAGAAGAACACTGAGAAAATGGTATCACAACTATGAGGAAATCTCAAAGAATTGGAACCTTATCTAGACTCACAATCCTTAGAAAATCTGCAAAAAATTAGAACCCTTACAAAGAGCAGAGAGGCAGAATATATAGAAGAGAAGATATTTCAAGGTTTGGAAGATGAATTTGACATGTGTCCTAAAAATGTCTTCAATCTTAAGTTGTTGAAACTGAACTTCTTCATCTACCTACCATTAAAACCATAAATGATATTGAAATATCTGATATATCCCCCTATAAAGTAATCAAAAAAATATCTTATGGAGAAATATAAAGAATCCCATAAACTATACTAAAGATTTAAATCTAATCTTGGCCTGACACTTCTACTTTTGCTATGAAATCTGTTAGTGTTTCATAACTTCTAAGCAATAGAGTGCTTCAATACCAAAATGAGAACACTTAAGCAACCTAAGGAGTAGCCATTTCCCATTAATAATCACATAAGAAAAATAATTGGATCCAACATTAACAAAACCAAGAATGGTTTCCTTCTCTTTAGGCTCTGTAAAGCCAAGGTGGGTGTACCTAAGGGATTACTCAATTTAACTACTATTGTATGAGAACTATCTTAGTTTCATTTTGATTTTCATCCTCAATACTTAAACACATTGCTAATTGTGACATTTTAAATAGAATACATCCCATATAATAGATTTGGTCATATATTCTTTGGTAAATTTGTAATTGGTTTTAGCAATAGTGGCTAACTAAGGCTAAAATATTCCATGCAAATAAGTATTGACCAACTTTGAAAATCTTCAGGAATGAAAAGTAAAATTGATTATAATTTTGCATTTTGATAACCATCTATGATATATTTCTCTTCCAACTAAATTAATTTAACTGGTGCCTAATCCATTGGGGTTCAAAGTCTACTACAATTCAATGGATCTGATTTGTTGCCTTACAACAAATATCACCAATAATTCTTATTGGACTTTATTATTCAAAACATCCTTCCTATAACTACAACAACCTCATCAAATTCATCAAAGCTTTTACTTAATTCATTGAACTAACAACAATGATGAAAAGACATACAACCTATAAGGATTGCACTCAATTGCAAAAGCTTTACTCATACAACATCAAGATTACTAAGTAATCAAAAGGAGACAAAATTCAAAAAGAACTAATATGGTGATAGCTCATAATTTGTATTCATTTTTTCTTGAAGATTGTATACATTTGCAATAAACTCAAAATGAGCTTAGAAAGAAACACAGAGATCATTCCATATTAATGTATTCTTAGAACACTTGTAGAGAAGGTACATCATAAAACTTGCTCAAATTACTGGACTGAACACATCCTAGGTGTAACACTAAAATGCATTAGAAAATCGAACCATCACATTGCCTTGAAAACTCATTTATACAAGCATGAGTTGCACCAAGACAAGGGCCAATGTGATTGATAGGTGTCCTTCAAAAAGATTCTTGCATACACCTATTACAAGAAAACAAAACTGTGAATAAAAAAAAATGTTACATTGAACATTCCTTTGTGGGTCCCTTTCTATTACTCATCTTGGAAAAAAAAAGCACTATGATTTGGTTCTTTTATCATTTTGATTCTTCAAAGTAAGTGGCCATCAAACTTGAAAGTGATGAGTAATCTTTATCATTAACTACACGGGTGATGTTTACTATTGCACCTTCTTATTCCTCATCATCTTCTACCTCGTCATCTCCTACCTTCTGCTCTATAGACATAAATTTATCTCTCCATTCGTTATAAGCAGTGTCATCTGGCCAATCAAAACTCGGGACCTTTCTTTGTACAATTATTAAGGAATTTTCAATTGCCTCTATATCCACAAGATCTTTTCTGATTGTATTATAGAACAACTATCCTTTTACTAGCTCTTCATTTGTCATTGCAGATAATAGATGGCCTATTTCATTTATAAATTTATCCATTCTTTCACAAAAAATCTCATCCAGTTCCTTCTTCCATTCTTCCTTTTCCTTCACTTTTTCAATTGTCTTTATAACACAAGGGAATAAATCAATTTTTTCTGCAAAATAATTGGGAAAAAAAAAAGTTAATCTTCTTTGGAAAGAATCTTGTTTATCACCAAAACCTTGCAATTTATTCAACAAATCAAAGAATTTTTCTATCTGATGATAGGCTAGCTGAATAATAGATATACACATGGCAGTAATATCTTCATTTCTTTCTATCCACTTTTGTACAATGGGTCTAAATACAACTTCATTTCCCTTCAATTCATCCTTGATAGCTACAATTCTTGATAGCAAATAAAAAAATTAGGGCCATTCAATTCTATCTAATAAATACATGATACCCTGCCTCAATTTTTCTTCATATTGATTATTAAGTTCTATATGCAGTGCATATAATTTATTCTTCTCCTCTTCAAAATCCTCTGCAGTATAGAACTGAGGCCTTTCTAGGGTATCTGGTATCTCAATAATTGGTGTTGGCTTAAAAGGTTCAATAGGTGGTTGTGGGGGGTATGCAATCCTGGGTTTACTAGATTCTCCTTTTTTTTTTCCCAAGAATCTTCTCCATTTGAGTAACTTTATTTACCAATGACTACATTTGCATACACCTCTCCTCATATGATTTCAAAACTTCTTCAAACCTAGCATTGAGTTGAGAAAATCTATCTTCTTCTTGGCCAAACACCACACTACCAAATTATAGCATTTCTAAAGTGATTCCCATTATTTGTTTACCACCTATGTCACCAACCTTGAACACTATCAATGCACCAATATGCTCTGCAGTAGAAATTTCCTATGTTTAACCTCCACAAAAATTGTGCAAATTCTCTAGACTTCACAAATTTTTCATCATTAATAAATCTGTTAGAAGCTTGAGCAACTATAGGGTCTATTTCCTTACCTTGGTAATCAGCAATAGTTAAATCCAAGGAAGGTGTAGGGGGTTCTTGTGGTTCTTTGATCTCAAAATCTATGGAAGTGACAATTACGTCCCCTTCTCCACCAATCTATCTAAGTTGTTCCCTCAAAGATGCTTCATCATCTATCTAGATTGGGGACTGGCTTGGGGAGTACTATTTTTCTTGAGAAGAATAAGATGCTTGCTCTAACTTTTATCTTTTTAGAGCATTGGTTGTAGATGGACATTCTGGCCTTGGCCTTTGCTGCAGGGGAGCCTGTTGTACATTTTGATTCATCACATAACCTACTCTTTCCTACAAAGTGTATTGAATAGGTGACACTACATTTCTACTATTTATCCTCCTTTGTAACTCTATAGCGCTATCTTGATAGGTTTTGACATATATGTCCTTCTTCTGATTCATTGTTTGGATTATCTTAGCAAAATTATTCATTAGTTCTTGCATCTTGGCTCCCCAATATTTCTTTTCTTTCAATGGTTCATAGCTAGAGTCAAAAGCATTAATGAATTCTAAATTCTTACTAAATACTATCAATTTCTCCTTTCTCAATTCTTGCTCTTGTAAAGAAAAAATATTCCTAATAACATCCTCTAGATAGTATACCTAGTGCATCATGCAGGAAACCTTTGTCCTCTCTCTTAAGAGGTCATAGAATCCTTTAGGATCAATGAATCTAGCATGAGACTCTGCCATGTTGTATCTATCTAAGAACAAGTTAAGATGTTTTCACCCTTTCCTTACAAAAATGAAATCATGCACTAAAATAACAACTAGGAAAAGGTACCTTTCATAGGAAAATCCCTCTCATCAATTGTGCCTATCTGCCATAATAATTCTACTATCCCTATTTTCAGTGGCACATGGAATGGTAACATATGAGGCTTTCCCAAGAAGCCATACACTCTTATTACTATTTAAACATTATAAGGGATTATATACCCCCAATTATGACTAACCAATAGCCCTTTTGCATGGTCCTTAGGTTTGACCAATTCTAACAATGCTTGTGGAATTCTAGGGTTGTCCCCTCTTGAAAGAAGTCTAAGCTTTGATGCAAAGTATCTATCAAACCTCACATAACTGGTATCTATAGCTTTTGAAGTCATATCTACACTCCATAATTGCACTAGATTCCTCTCTCCATCTTTGGTTATTTCTAGCTCCATACCCTTGGAGAAAATAGTATATCCCTTGTACAAACATAAGCAATGAATACAATGGTTTGTCCACTTTTCCCCATGCTATTCGTACCAAACCATTGTGCATTTCCTTTGCAAGAAAAGTAGAAAAATCCAAAATAGTACTCATCCCAAATTGAAGAGTTTGAGCCATAATAAGGACAATTGAGCCTAGGATTTGATTTGCTTCATCTATTCCAAAAATTTTGCAAAGAGAAAAATATAATGCCTGAGCCCTAAGGTTAAAATGTCTTCTCAACAATGGCTCTAGGGTGCTAGAAGTAGTCATAGATGAATTACCAATTTTAGCAGCATGCTCCTGCAGTGGCCCTATTCTTAAGTAAATCCTTTGTGCATTGTACCTTGCTTGAAGGTCATCCATATCAATGATTTCATACACAACATGGTTAGGGTTGAGGTTGAAAACCTCACTAATTAGTTTAGGGAAAACCCTAAAAAGATTCAATCCAACATGGTTCTTTAACCACCCTATAATTGGATCATATTTCTTGGCCAAATCCATCAATAAATCATTATCAAAGAAAACTATGGGGACAGTTAATTTTCCAATATCAAACTCCAAGACATTGCTCATAGGAGTGTCCAGTTTTCACTTTGAAAACCATTTTTTGAATAACTCTAGACCTCTCGTGGAAACCTAAGCATCTCATACCCAGTTAGCTTTATCATAAAAACCCTTTACTATGGCTACCCTAAGATGTATACGAATCAAATCCCTTCCCTTAGTTATTTCATGTACTGATAAAGGGAATTGTTGAAGAAAATCATCATGTACAAAATGTTTTAGGTAATCCATTTTTCTCGTGAATTCCTTCTGGGGAGTCATTTTGAATAAACCCTACAACTTATATAACAACAAATATTTGATTTTGAGGAGTCATAGAGTACCTACCCGCTCAAATTTGCACTTCTGCACTGTATGATTTCTATTCCAACTTACTGGATTATTGGATAAATTTTTGTGCCCTAGCTCTAAAATTTTTGTAAGCTTTGATATTCTTTCTGTGCTTTGGTGGTTCATTATTGGTGAAATCATGAGTTCTATTCATGCATTGAAATCACACAAATGAGCTCTGCACCATATTTACTCTCAATAACCATTACCTCCAAATTGTGCCTAGATTTGAATCTTATCCATAGATTTTTACCAGATTGGATGGATTTAATTCAAAAAGTTACAAGCTTTATGGCTTTAAAAATGTGGCCAAGTGTTGCATTACCACTTACCCACATTCCTAAAATTTCTTGCATCTTAAAATTGTGGGTAAGCACTATCCATTGATCAAGACAAGATCAACGATCACACAAGTTTATAATTGAAAAAGGCCCAGTCAGTTGTACTAACCAATAGGAAGTCTTGATGTGAATCTGTGCCTTCTAACAACCTCCATGCAAGCGGGTCCCACATCAACTTCTAAGCAAGTAGGTGCTTGATATCATCCTTTCCACATGTCAAGCTAGCACATCCCCACTTTCCTTATTTAATGCACATCTCCAAACTACGAGTATGCACCCATCGTTGATCAAGGCAAGATCAATGGTGTGAAAAAACTTTGCACTTTAGGGTCACATATTCCACTTGGACCAATGAAATGACTCTTTTCATTTTCATGCTCTGACCAACCTGACTACTGCATTAATTGCTAGAAATTTTGTGCCCGTAGCATAAGTACTTCTAGCTAAGCATATGCGGCATGCAGTGAGGCATGACTCAAAATTCTCCCCTAGTCTTGACCCCACTATGACATGCAGCACAAAGGCATAATCCCACATTTTTTATTGATTGAGTAATTTCAAATTGTGAGCTTGTGCCAACCCTTGATCTTTGAAAAATCCACAATCACAAGCTGATGTATCTTGAGATACCATGTCAGCTGAACTGACAAATAAAACACTGATTCCTAGTCCAACTCATTCTAACAATTGCCATGGAAGATACTTCAATATCATTCTACAAAAAGCATGGGGCCATGACGTCAAATCCTACTACGTGTCCACTTTGCACTTCCCTACATTAGTTAATCCCCGTGCATCTTCTTAATGTAGGAAAGCATTAGCCCTTGATCTAAACAAGATCAATGGTTGATGCATCTTGGTTATAAAGTGATACCTCCATTAATATATCAATCAATCACATCATAGGAATTACAGAACATGCATGAAAGGTACTAACATGTTTGCAAAATGGTTCTAGCAATTTATGACAAAATACAATCTTTGCGACACACTAAGATTTTAAAAAGGAAAGGGCTACGTGTCATCAAAGTGCATACCCACATTACTTAAATACATTGCATCTCAATTTTGCGAGAATGTGATACTCATTGATCTAAACAAGATCAACGACCACATAAAATTTGCATGACATTGGATATTTCTCAATAAAATAATTGAGCAAATTGAAAGCAAAGCATGGCCAACAAAGGTTTAAATAAGATTTTTTATGAAATCATGCTTTTGTGAGCCCAACCTTATGATAGAAGTAATATGCCTTAAAATCATTTTTTGGAATATTATATTTTAGGGTTTTCAAAACTAAGGTAAAATAAAGTATGGCATTAGGGGTTTCACATTTAGGGTTTTTTAACTAATTGTTCTGATGACAGGCCTAGAGAATTTGATAAAATTCCAACCATAGAAACCAGGACATGAGCTAAGGAAATCGAAGCATTTCACAAATACAAGGAATGAACTCTAATCTACAAGATACAATGTCTTAAAATATTTTTCAATAAAATTTTCAAAAAATTTCAGCACTGTGAAAAATTAAACCAAAAAAATCAACTTGTGTTGTTTGGAAAAAAACATCATTTGCAACCTAGTGCAATTAAAACAATCAAATATTCCTTCAAGTTGCTGATGAGATCAAAATTGATGAAAATATGATTATGATTTTAATATGAAAATACTTCAAAAAAAATACAATATGTTGTTCATAACAAAAAAACACTGATAAAATGGTATCATGACTATGAGAAAATCTTAAAGAATTGGAGCTCGACTGATGTCACATTTCTCAAAAAATCTCCAAAGAATTGGAACCCTTACAAATAGTAAAGAGGAAGAATATATAGAAGAGAAGATATTTCAAGGTCTGGAAGATGAATTTGGCATGTGTCCCACTAAAAGATGTCTTCAATCCGAAGTTGTTGAAACTAAACTTCTTCATCTACCTACCATTAAAACCATAAATGATATGGAAATATTTGATATATCCCCCTTTAAACTAATCGACAAAATATCTTATGGAGAAATATCAAGAGTCCCATAAACTATACCAAAGCTTCAAATCTAATCTTGGCTGGTCACTTTTGCTTTTGCCGTGAAATCAACTTGTGTTGTTTGGCAAAAAATATCATTTGCAACCTATTGCAATTAAAACCATCAAATCTTCCTTCATGTTTTTGATGAGATCAAAGTTGATGAAAAATTGATTATATCATATTGCAATTTCATCTACAACACTAAATTTGCACCTTTTGTTGAGAATCCCCCAGAAACACAAATCTACCTGTAGCCACTTCTAGTAAACACCTACACAAAATTTGATCCTAGAAATGAAAATTTCATTTCTTTCCGGTTCCATTGGTATGCTACATTGCATATTTTTGATAAAAATCATGCCCTTAAGATGCATTCAAAATTTTGGCTCCTAGACTGAATAGAGCATTAAAATTTAAATTTAAATGATTATATAGTCAAAAACATATAGAAACATTTAAATCATCTAAATCTTTAAACCATTTGAAAATCTAAGCATTGAAAATATTTTTTGAATTTCATTTGAAAATTCATTTTTCTCTTTCCCCCAATCTATGGATGCCACATGTCCACCTTTGATTTGCTAATTTTACCTGAGCAAGCCCCACATCATATTATGCATTTGAAATTTTTTACTTCTCCCTTATCATAATATCTTGTCACTTAACTCGTACCTTAACTCTTACCTACCTGATCACATTACAAGGAAATTTGCATAGTATCTCAAGACTTAAAACTCCATCTTTCAATCCCATGATGACACTAAATCTCATAGAATTTCACACCTTTGCATTGAGCTTCATGATCATAAAGCAACCTAATGCTATGATGAAACCTTTCCCCAACATAACATCACAAGACTTCAAAATTTATGCCTCGATCCTATGATAGCCATATGAATCATAACATTGTAACCCTATTTTAGTCACCTCTTGATGTCACGACCACATCAAAGCATCGTAACACTTTATATATCCATCACCCAACCATATGACAAGGGGCCGTCATAGAGTCATGCCTTCAAATTTTGCACTCCTTGATGTCATGAAAAATCTACTTCATCATAGCATTGTACACCCTTGAGACTTGCCTTGCAATCTCATGAATATTGGAGCACCTTTGAAATCAACCTCCAATCTCCTGACATGATCATAAGATACTATGTCCTAAAACTTCTCCTCACAACCATGTGATTTTGACATATCTAGCATAGCATCATAGTGTCGTAACATGGCAAGCCTCTAATTTTTGCACGATGGTCCTATGATTGGTCATAAGATCATGGATCCTCCTCATTGGTTTTACAATCTCATGATGGGTCACCTAGAGATGCCACATTGCATATACTTTGACTTGCATCTTCCTTCAAAATATGTTGACTTCTATGCCAACTAGCCATGCACATGGGCCCCTCCTAGCCATGAACTTGGCTTCAAAAAGCTAGTGTCCTTTAAGACATGTATTCTTTTGTACCTTGGGGTTATTTAAAAATCTTATATAACTATTTCATAATCAATGTGGGATAAGTATCTCAAGCATTTCTTTCAAAAAACTAGTCAACCGTCAAATGAAAAAGGCTTGACAATGGCCAAGATTGTCTCATTTTATTGGCAAAGGAGGGTCTATGAAATGATATTGTACATGGCTTCATCCATTGACATGGATCTTCTTTGTTGTATGGATCATTTCATTGCTTATCATGTTGGATGTTCAATTGCTTGTTACAATTTTGTTCTGAAAAGATGTTGGGCTATTGAACATTGTTTGACACTTAGGCAAAAAATGCAGAACTAAAGACTACTCAAAATGGAACTTCGTAGAATGGCTTCGAAAATAAATTTATCAATATAGAAAACATATGCAGGTTAAAAGCAAGGTGTTAGAAACATAAAACACCACTTAGAACTTAAAATGATAGCTAAGTACATATGCATGAAAAGCATTCATAGGGGACTCAAAAATAGGAATGGAGACTCAAAATAGGAATGCAAATTTGAGCACTAACAAACTCTTCCTAAATCCTCTCCCCAAATTGTTCTAGGTTACCCACCCTCTTCTTTAGGCCTCACTATTACACCACTTCTCTCTACACTTGGATCTACCCTCATAGTATGAGAAGGGATCAAAACCTATGTCACTTGCTATCAAGGTTCCTAGTATTGACCCTACTACTATGTTGGTTGAACCACTGGGGCCTATTGTGGCTACATTATTGGGACTTCTTGTACTTGTGGAACTATCCCCATTAGATTTATAAAGTGAGAGTAAGGATGGATTAGAATCTAGTCTTTGTACCTCAAGGTGGTCCCAACATTTGCAACCTTTGTGAGATACTCCCACCTTCTAATCACCATCTATCTCATCTCATCTATCATTAAAGCAACATTCAACTTCACACACAAGTCCTTCTTTACCTCATCAGTGAAGAAGGCATAACCTATGTACTCCTTTAAGAGATCATGTATCCTCCTCCACTACCACCATACATTAGAGATGGGATATCTCTCCAAGTATTATGAAAATTGGCCAATCAGTAGTTGAGATACTAGCATATATTCCACATGGGACCTCCCCTTTTCTCATGCCTTTATCAATCTCCATGGCCTCCATATCATTGAGCCCAAATCATCTAATGCCCTTCTCTAATGTCCATGTTTATCAACCAAGATTGGGTAATCTATGTGCTATATCTCAAGATATAAGCCTCTCCCTCTTACCATTGATCCCTGAAAATTGGACTCACTATAGGGAGATGCTCCCAATCATATATCTAAAGTAGTATGAAATATTTTCCATTATATTCACTCCATGATAGACCACCACATGCATCACATGATACATGTGCACTAGCAGATATTAACACCACCCAAATGTATCTAGTCTTAGTAAAATCTCCTTAAGCTATCTTCCCCATCCACACTAGAATCCATATTAGCTTATGTTAGGTATCAAGATACAACCAATAAAGCCTACTAAGATGCAAGAAAAATAATGTTTTGTGTCATACCACTAAAGTAACTCATCATAGGGGATGAATCTCTCTCATGTATCTCTATCTCCAAAGAACCAACACACTGCCTCAATCCTTGGTCATCCCTGTGAATCATAGGAAATGATGGTCCCACATACTAAGATCCATAGAGTCCTATAATTTTTGTTCAAAGTGGCAATCATCTCTCCTATAGATAGTTGAAACATGTTTGTTTCACTATGGAAATGCTTGACCAGAGGTATTAGAATTCCATTGTTCTCCCTAATTTTGTAGTGTACATAGAGATGCGAGAAGCCCAATACACTGAGGTGTTCCACCTCTATCTAAGAAAAATGCCTTGTATGGCTAGATAAGTGGATTTAAACCCAATAATTGACAATTCTACTTACAAAAAAGAACAAGACAACAAGATACCATCAATACTCAACTACAAAAACTTGATAAACATATAAAAGACATGCAACATGGAACTATGTACAAGTGCTCAACAAAATGAAAAAGCCAACTGAGAAGTGAAAGGGGCAGAAATCTAACTCTAAACATGCTAAAATTCATCTCTATTTTTGTACAAAGAAACAAAATCAGAAAAATTGGTGGACAAGGCCATATGAGCCAAAATCAAGCATAGTAGGAATATTCAAGTTCATAGGAGGATTGTTAATACTATGCATGAGATAGGACTACATTAGGACTTTTTGATATGAGAGTTGGGTGCTCCTACATGAGCATTCTCATAGACCCATATAAGTAAAGACAAAAAAAAAGGCTATCATGAAAGCTTGTACAGTCCTCAATCAAGCTCTATACAAGCTTGTGCCTAGCTCCAACTTAAAAACTTGTAAAAATAGAAAATTTTAAAAAATAATATAAAAATTTAATTTAAATAAAAATGGAGAGAATTGTTGACTTATAGGTGGTGGATAGTCAATCAACTTGGTATGACATTTATGGAGCTCAAATTGGTGGTCTCTCATGGAGATCCTCTCCATGATCTCAAAGAAAAGTCATCAGAAGTCAAATGAGAAAATTGTTTAAAGATGACCATTTTCTACTCTTATATAGGTTTTTACATAATTTTCAAAAGTTTTTTGATTGATGTAAAAGTCATCTCCTTTCCTATTGATGGTCCTAAATCCATTTTCAAGATTGAAATCAAAATTTGATGCTACCAAATAGCTCAAAATATGATTTAATTTTTTTGGATTGACATGATCAACCACTTGTGTAATCCATCTTTCTAATGCAATGTTTATACTAGAATCTTGTCATATCCACAAATTTTAAATTAAAAGTCAACTTCAATCAAACTTGGTCAACTAGGGTTGAAATTCTCAATAAAGGATCTTCAATTCTACTTAAAATCAATCTTAGTCCATTTTGATCAATTTGATATGGGTCTAAATCCTTAATTCTATCTTCAAATCCCATTAGCTATTATTCATAACCCTTCTCATGTGTCATCTTTCAATTTCATTCCTGAGGGGGCAAGATGGATGTATTTCTATAAATCAAATAAATTTGTCTTCAAAACCAATCGGATCAAAATTAAAAGTCCTTGTTGCTAGAGGGATCTCATTACTAAGGGTATATTTAGCTACATAAATCTCATTTTAAACATCATATTTCATGATCTACTCATGCCTATCTCAAATCTATAGGGGTATATTGAATCCCTATAACTCATTTCAGTCTAGTGTCATCCTAATCTTTTGATTAGGTGACTACCTTTCTATTAGTTATTACTAGTAATTTGTCTAGCTTACATATTGTAAAGATATCATCTATGGAAACATACAATTAGAGTTGAGTGGGAAAATTTTGAAGATAAAGTTTTGGGTTAAAGGCTTACAAAATTATCTAGGTATCATAAATTTTATCTACTAGCATAGGTACTATTTTGATTGGCCCAATTCATAGAGGCATTTCTTGCATGTGGGCTCTTAGATAGAGTAACTAAAGTACGTCAAGATGTCACATGCCTATGTGTAAGTTTGTACAATTAGTATGGACAAAGATATTTTTTTATAGTAACACTATTGAGTAGAAAGAGTATGAAAAAGATAAGGAAATGGATATTTTAAGTTAAAGGAATTTTTTTTTTTACCCAAATAATTACTTAACTAATTAGGGAAAACATCCTAGATGTTAACCCTAAGTGAAAAAGATTTAATTTTTTTTTATTTCGTTAAGTGTAAAAACATATGAAGGCTGATAGTGCATATTATTATGTAATAACAAGGTATAAAGGAATAGTTTTGAATGTGAAGTTAAGTATGATTTTAGGATAACTATATGACTATTTGAGATGAGACTCTTGATGGTAGATAGAAGAAGTATATTTATAAGACCATGTTTTATGTAGAGCAGCAAAAGGAAAAATTAGTTATTGAAGATATTAGCAGCAGTAAGAGGTTTTGTACTTGTCTCTAGTATTGAAGGGCATTATTTTATATTGCATGCTTGGGTAGTGGGATCATCTTACATACTTTTTGTAATTTGTATTAACAATTACTAATAAGCTTCAGGCTTCTAACAAGGTCTAGTTCTCTAGCAGTGATGTAGGAGCATCTCAGGTCTTTAAGCAATCTTGCATTAACCAAAAATATATGTTATTTTTTGTACAAATATGTTATTCATGAAATAGCCATTGTTGTTGTTGGTTTCATGGTATGTGTGTTTAACATGATGTAGGGACTTATCCTTCATCTTCCTCCTAAGATCACAAGCTTTGATCATTTGTATTTCTTGAGTTGTGAATTTTTCTTTGTGGTCTCTATTTGGCATATTTCCTTTTAGTGAGGCATGTTATTTCATTTAGTGAGGTTTCTTATATTAATGTGATGTATTGCAAAGTTATAAGCCAACTTCAAGGAAATGTGTGTAATCTCCATCAAGATTGTATTTCTTTATGTTTTTTTAAGTACTAGTTTTGGTTTACTCTTCTTAGGTTGGAACTATAATGTAATTAAATGCTTGACTAACTGACTTGTGTCTTAGTTGGCTATATAAGAAGCTTGGTTAGAGATAGAAGAGAATAGGAGAGAATGATATGAGATATTGAGAAGTAGTATAGGATTCAAACTTGGATTTTAACTTCATAAACTCAATGTATATGGCTAAAACATGGAAGGCTTTATAGCAAGGCATGATGATAGAATCATTTTAATTATTACACTAGTGTGGCCACCAATTTTCAAGCCTTATGTTTAATGTGTTACTTATAATTATACCCAAATATATGTCTTTGATCTTTCCTTATATGCATTGTTTGTAGGTTGGAAGATCTAAGATATGACCTATAATTTGCAGAACATTATGATCTTGCATGAACTATTGTCAAGATGGTTCATCATAGAGGGAATGTTGATAATGCTATAATGGTTATGTTGAGGCAAATTACAACTAGACTTGAAGATATGGAGATAGTTTAGAGAAGATGAGTAAATCTTGAAGATGTTAGTGATGAGGAAGAGGAAGTACCTAACTCTAATCTTGAGCTTGAAGTTAAACAAGATGAAGAAAGGATTCTAAGAGTTTTATCTAGAGAAAATGTTAAACTAGCTCTCGAAGTTGCTTGTTATGATGGAAAAATTGAGACTAATGTACTATTGGATTGGATCTCTAAAATTGAATAGTATTTGGAGTATCAAGGTACTCCTAACAATAAGAAGGTCAAGATAATAGTTACAAAGTTGAAAGGTCATGCATATCTTTCATGGGATCATTTGCATTCTAGTTAACATAAGACAGGAAAGGAAAAGATCAAGACATGAATGACAATGATTGGAAAGATAAAGAAAAATTTCCTCCCTATAGACTATCAAATTAGTTTTCTAAGGAAGATGCAAAAATTAAGGCAAAAATATATGAGTGTGAAGGAATATATAGAGGAATTCTATAAACTAGATATTAGATCCGGACATGTAGATAGTGAAGCTAAAAAGTTGGCTAGATACCTAAATGGCCTAAGAACCTCAATTCAAGATGAGATTAGCTATGATAATATGGATAGTGTGGAGGAATCATATCAATTTTATTTGAAGGATGAATAAATCTTGAGAAAGAAACATGATCAAAGATAGAGAGGAAGAGGTGGTAGATTTCAGGGAATCAAAGGTAGACCTTATGGAGAAAATAATAGATCTAGCAATTCAGTTCAAGATAAAGGATGGAAGGATGAACCTACTACTAAAAGAGGTAATTAATCTAGAGGGAGATATAATAAATATTTTAGGAATAACAATAATGGAAAAAGGAAAGAATGATCCTGGTTTAAGGATAACTTGTTGCAAATGTGGTGAAGGTCACATAGCTTTTGAATGTACTAACTCTAGATTAAAAAATGGAGGTAATAGTAGAAAAACTTTTTTCTTTTTAAGAAGTTGATGAAACATCTAATGAACTTGAGAAGTATGAAAATTTTATGGTTAGAAGAGTCTTGTGGAAGGAAGAAATTGATAAAGAACCTATTCTAAGAAGAAGTTTATTCAAAACCAGATGTAAGATTTCTAGAAAATTTTCCAATGTAATCATTGATAGTGGAATTTCTAATAACTTGGCATCTAAAGAGGTGGTTGAGAAATTGTAGTTCTAGAGGTTGAGACACCCCAATTCATACCATTTTTTTTGGATCTAGAAGGAGCATAAACTACTTGTAAGTGCAGAATGCCTTGTCAAATTCATAATTGGAAATTATCATGTTGAAGTCATATGTGATATTATGCATATGAATTGTTGTCATATTCTTTTGGGTAGACCCTAGAAATATGATAGACACACTTTGCATGATGGTATATTGAAAAAATATGCTATTTGGGTAAATAGGACAAAACAAATATTGTTACCATTGGTAGAGAAGTTGAGTGAAAATAATTGTACTACAGTCAGAGAATACTTGTTTGAAGGTAATAAGTTTACAAAAGAGATGAAAGAATAAAATGTTTTATATACTTTGATTCCAAGGAAAAATGAGAAACAAGAAGAATTAGAAGATGCACTTTAGATTGAACCTTTTCTGGAAAAGTTTCATGAAATCATTTCTAATAACATACCTAATGGTTTTCCTCCTATCAAAAGTATAAGTCATTGTAGGGATTTGATACCTAGAGCTAGTTTTCCTAATAAAGCACCACATAGGTTAACAAGTGATGAGAAGATTGATCTAAATAGACAAGTGCCAAAATTTTGATAGAAATGATTGATCAGAGATAGTTTGAGCTTAGGAGTTGTACCTATGGTATTCACACCTAAGAAAAATGGAGAATGGAGAATGTGCACTAGTTCAAGAGCTATAAATAAGATAATAGTGAAATGTGAATTTCCTTTTCTTAGGATGGATGACATAATGGATACTTTGAGTGGAGAAATATATTTCACAAAGATTGATTTCAAAAGTGGATATAACCACATTAGAATCAAAGAAGGAGATTAATGGAAGAATTCTTCTAAGGAAAATGAAGGTTTTAATAAATGGTTGGTTATGCCCTTTGATCTAACTAATGAATCTAGTACTTTCATGAGGCTGATGAATAAAGTTTTTAAACTTTTCTTGGGTAAGTTTGTGATTTTATACATTGATGACATTTTCATATTCAATAAAAGTAAGAAAGAGAACCTTGAACATAACAAACAAGTACTTTAGAGATATAAAGAGGGAAAGATGATGATTAACTTAAAGAAATGTTCATTTCTGAAAGAGGAGATATTGTACATTGGTTTTGTAATTTCCACCAATGGTTTTAAGATGGACCCTAAAATGGTGAGAGTAATTCTTGATTGGCCTACACCTAAGAATATTGGAGAGGTAACATCATTTCATAGATGGGAAATTTTTTATCAGAATCTTATTAGTAATTTTAGTTCTATTTGTAATGCTATGACTAAGACCATTAGAGTAGATAAAAAAGATTTTAAATGGACACATAGAGAACAAAAGAGTTTTGAAGCATTGAAGCAAAATATTGTAGAATTGGCTACACTTGCTTTGCCTAATTTCACTAAAGTTTTTCAAGTTGAATGTGATGCTAGTGGAAGTACAATTGGATCTATTTTGAGTGAAGAAGGAAGGCCTATATCTTTCTTTAGTAAAAAAATTGAATGATGCTACGAGAAAATATTCTATTTATGATAAGGAATTATATGCTATTCTTCAATTTTTGAAGAAATAGAGACATTATTTGATGCCTAAAAATTTTGTATTGTACAATAATCATAAAGCTTTGTATTATTTGGGAAGCTAGAATAAATTGAAACAAAAACATATGAGGTGGGTTGAGTATTTACAAAAAATTACCTTTTCATTGAACCATAAGAGTAGATAGTTAAATAAAGTTTTTGATGCACTAAGCCGAAGAATAAATTTATTGATAGAGATGAGAGTTGAGGTACTTCACTTTGATGAATCGAAGCGTTTTTATGAGACGGGTCTAGATTTTTCATAACCTTGGAAAGTTTTGAAGGAATAGAGAGTGAGTGATAAGTGGACTGGTTATTTCATTCAAGAAGACATGTTGTTTAGAGGAATTTAGTTGTACATACCTAGATGATCTATGAGAGAGAACACAATAAGAGAAAAATATAGTGGTGGACTTGTTGGACATTTTGGAACTGATAAGATTGTTAAACTAATTTTTGAGAGATATTTTTGGTCACAAATTTATGGAAATGTATATTGAATGGTTAGAAGTTGTAGAATTTGTCAAGTAGCAAAAGGAACTAGTTAGAATGTGGGATTGCATTTACCTTTAGCTATACTTGAGAGACCTTGGGAATATATGATAATGTATTTTTTTCTTTGATTTCCTTGAATCAAAGAGACAATAATTCTATTTTGGTAGTGTTTGACAAATTCTCAAAGATGGCACATTTTATACCTTGTAATAAGACCTCTTGTGAGGCCTCGCCCCTGACCCATCGTAGCATAGTGATACATTACACTTATTTTGTTATCCGCGACTCGAGATGTTGAGACATTATCTGATGCTTAGAACATATATTTATTATTTCATGTTGTGTGATGTTATTTCCAGATATATTTGATGATTGTCATTTAATGCTCATGTATATGTATGTTGATGAAATCAGTAAAATGTGGGATTAACACATTGAGTTGGAATCTTTATGATTAAGGATATAAGTAGGATGCAAGAAAACCCTGATTTATGTATGTTTCAAATTATGTAATTTTTTGATACGTATATATGTACATGTGATTTTCGAGACTACTGATGTGTGCAATGAGTGTGCAGATATTTAGCCAAGAAACCCTACGAAGGAACAAAACTGATCTCCATGTGCTAAAATTTGGAAACCCTATTGTTCGTAATTATGCTCTTTTAGTGTTGCTTGACACTCGTAAAATGTTTACGTTCTCTATTTGCTAGTTGAGTTGTTAGATGGACCTATTTTATTCCTAGATTTTTATTTTGTCTCTAACCTCTTCCCTAAGGCTTTAAAACATGTTTTTTTTCTAACCTATGGGTGTGGGTATGGGTTAGGGGTCTTTTCCAACCCCTAAACCCCTAGCTTTGACTTTTGAGGGCACTCAAAAAGTCCCTTTTTGCCTTTGTGCGAAAATTGCAAGTGGTTGTCATGAGTTGTCTTACCCCACCTCCTTTTAGGGTTTAACCATGGTGTAGGTTGAGTTAGGAGTTTCTAGAGTGGCTAGTGGGTGGAAATAGTTATTGCTCCTTTTGGGTGGTTGAGTTGGAGGCTTATTTAGAGGCCTTCCTTGGTCTAGTGTTTTGGTTACCCAATCTCTACATTTAGAGAAGATTTCTTGAAGCTTGAAGGAAGGAGGGATACTCTACTCAAATTTTTTCATTGCCATTACCTCTTTGAGAAGGTAGGAAACTCCCATTTCCCTTATTCAGTTTTTATGTTTTGTTCCATGTTCTTGTTACCTTGTTGTTGTTTTACTGTTGTATGGTTGTGGGTATGTTGGGAAGATTTGTAAACCTTGTTATTTTGGTTGTTTTCCTTTCTTGTTTATGTTTGCAATTTTGAGTTTCCTTGCATGGGTGTTTTGGTATTACTCACCCTAGGAAAGGGCAAAAGTGACCAATTTTGGGAGTGGTCTGTTTAGTTGGACTCCAACCTGTGTAGAGTCTCTTCTCAGGATGAGAAGAGGGATAAAGGGTAGGGTATTATGGGCCCCTACCCGTCAGCACAAACCTAGTATGAGTATGACAAGTTAAAATGGAAGAACGGAAGTTCTTGGTTATTGGCCCCGATTGGGCATCTGAATTGGTGTTGTGCTTGACTTCTCTAGTTGGAAGAATCCACCTCTCCCTAGTTTTGATTCACTGTGAATCTTATTGTGTAAACCATGTATGATTATGCATGCTTGATGTTCTTTTGGTTCTGCTTGGTTGTCACCCGATCAGTTATTGGTTTCTCCCATGGTTCTTGAAATGAGATTTAGAAGACATTACAAACTCCTTGATTTGATCATGAAGGAAATTTGATAAAATTATTGAAAACTGGGATTGAGATCCTATTGTAAATTGTATTTTTTTTTAAAAAACCTTATTATATATGGCAACGAAGCCGGGTTTTCTTCCTGATTCTTTCCCGGCTAAGCCTTGAATCAGGTTGATAATAAAATAAGTGATCGAGTAAATTTACTTTTCTTAAAATTTTCGTATCCTATGTTGTCATTAGAATGTGTATCAAAGATAAGATGCAACAATGATGTTCAATTATACATGATTCAATTTGTGATGTATGGTGATTCCTCTATTCATATGGACGGTAGTGAGAGATATTACTAATCCATGTAAATGTATGGTGTCTTTATCAAGTTTGAAATGATTTAGTTCATGGTTGATTGTGTTGAAAATAAATTTGTAAGAACATGTAGGTAGAATTATGTCAAGAGATCCAAGGTAAAATTGAAACATGATAGAGAAATAACTTTGTGTAATTTGATACTCCTTTCAAAAGGAATGGAGCATTATCATTTTGATCTCTCTTATTTTCTCAAATGCCTTATGACTAGTTTAGCCATTATGTTGATCCATCAATTTTATTAGATAGTTAAATGAATACGTAGATGGTTATTTCATGTAATGTGGTTTCATTGAAATGCATGGCCATTTGAGATTCATGGAAGTAATGAATTAGAAATTCATAAGAGAATGCATACACCTATTGTGGTAATATAATTGCAAAAGAAAAATATACATTGAGTTTCAAGAGAGAGAGAGAGAGTAGACAAATTATCAAATAATCCACCTACAGGATGCTGGAGTTTGTATGAGAAATGTAATAATTCTTGTTTTGAAACAGAGAATATTCTAAGGATCTTTTAGTGTTTAAAATTGAAAAAAAAATATCTATATATAGATGATATCTAATAAAATGTATAAGTTATTAAACCTTGATAACTTAAATATCCTAAACATCTAAGTCTTACCTAAGAAACTTTTTAACTTAAATGTTTACCCATCTCTCCTTTTTGGGCGTCAGTCTTTGAATGAGTATTTTAAAAGGTTTTGGTTTTAAAAGTCTTTTTTTTTCAGGTAAGCAAAATCCACTTGGGGGGGGGGGGGGGGGGGGGGGTGACGTCACCTTGCCCCCACGTCCCATCCTATCTTCTTGACTGGACGCATGCTTGGAGAGGGCATTTAAGTTTCTCTTGCTTAACTATGTTAGCATGTTTTACTTTTCCCACCTTTTTCTCTCCTTGGACGCATTATTTGGGGAGGGACCGCTTGCCTATGTGGGGTATCCTTGGGCAGAGCGCTATCTGAAGTGTAGCGCTTGGGAAGCGCTCCTATCCTTTGAAGTTGTTGCATGGTGTAGGGGTTAGGGGAGTAGGCAGGGGGGTATCGATTTGACTTGAGGTATAGGGGTTGGTTTAGTTAGCATTTAAATTTTGCATTAGTTAAGTTCTTTTTATAGTTTGTCAAATTATTTATTAGTTAGTATAAAATGTTATTAATCTTGTTAGTATAGTATTGTTAAAAGGATTAGTAGTTAGTTTAACTTACTCAAGTTTTAAATCAGATATTAATTTTGTATTGTTAATTATTTTTAGTTATAAATTAGCTTGGGTTAGTTAGATATATATATGTTTGGTAGTTTAATAATAAATTTGATAAATATGAAGCAGTATATGTTAGGTTAGGCCATTATTCTTATGTTTTTTTTGGTTTGAGTATTAGTATATTTTAATCTATTTAGTTTTAGTTTAAATTTAGTTATTGGTATGTTCTTGTTGGAAGGTAAATATTTAGAATGTTTTACTTTAATAGATCTTAGTTTTAAATATAATTAGTTTTTAGAATGAAGTGTAAATATAGTTTAGAAAATTAATTTTTAGGTTATAATAGTTAACTGTTCTTGCTTTTATGCTATGAAATAATTGAATTTATAATTCTTGTAGATCGTTATTCAGATAATCTAAATATATTCTTCGTTAAATTTTTTTCTGTAATGACACTATAATGATTAATGTTAATAAGATTATACATTAGATGTAAATTGTGTTATTCGCATAGATCTAATAGATTGCTGTTCTACGTATGAGTTCTTGAAGGCTAAATTAAAAATAATATAATGTTTAATATTGATGTAACACAAAACCAATGTCGAAATCAATTTAATAATGAAATTGCAAATTTAACGACCTATTTATACTCATTGACTTTAAACCTAAAATGGGATGTCAGGACATTGTTATGAGATCTCATATCTGTTTTTCTTTTGACCTATACTTTATCGGGTGCAAATTAACTTAGCAACTTAGTGGTGTTATTTGTCAAAAAAAAAAAGATTTGTGTGTTTTTGCCCTCGTGGGTTTGGGCATGACACCTCTAATGCATTGCACGTAGCTGATTTATTTTTCAAGGAAGTAGTAAGATTGCATGATAGGCCTAAGACTATTATTTGAGATAGAGACACTGAGTTTACTAGCTATTTTTTTAGAACACTTTGGAAAAAGATGAATATAGAGTTGAATTTTAGTTCTACATTTCAGCCTCAAACAGTTTGACAAACTAAATTAGTGAACAAAAGTTTGGATAACTTACTAAGATGTGTAGTTGAAAATAAGTCTACTAATTGGTATTTAGTTTTCATTCAAGAAGAGTTTTCCTAAAATAATTTTTTGAATAGAAGCATTAAGAAAACACCATTTGAGAATTTTACTAAATTTCATCCTAAAACAACCATAGAATTTCCTACCAAGACAAGGAGTTTTGAAGTAGAGGAGTTTGTAACTTTCATAGAGACTTTACATGAGGGAGGTAAAAGAAATTTGGAAGACAATAATCACAAGTATAAAAAGGGAGCTAATAAGAAGAGACACAAATTTAATTAAATTTTTGTCTGAGTTAATGATTCATTTAAAGAAAAATAGATTCCTAGTTGGTACCTACAATAAGCTAACAATGAAGAAGTTTGGACCTTGTAATATTTTGGGAAGATTTGATAGTGGAAATGCCTATGAAGTGGAGTTACCAGAAGATATGGATATATCACCTTTATTTAACATTGTAGATATTTTTGAGTACTATGAATCAAAAAATGAGAATGATAGAAACCTATATTATCCTAGAAAGCATATAGAAGACATTGAAATGATTCTTAGTAGTAGAGTAAGAAAGAGTACCAAAGGAAATGATTACACAGAATACCTAGTTTAGTGGAAAGAAAAGCTAGTTGAAGATAGTTTATGGATTACACAAGCTAATTTGGATCTTAATGATTCAAGTCAGAATATAAAAAATTCTTGATGTGGATGTCATCTCTTTATTAACCCTAGGTGTCTAATGCAGGATCATATTGGGTCTTTGAGCAATCTTACAGCAACCAAACTAATATCTTCTTTTCTATACCAATATATTGTTCATGAAGTAGCCATTGATTTTGTTGCTACCAAGTTATGTATGGTTACCATGATGATGCAGACCTATCCTTGATCCTCCTCCTAAGAGTGTAAGCTTTTTTGTTTGCATTTCTTGAGTTGTTAACTATTCTCCACAGTCTCTATTTTGGCACATTTCCTTCTAATGATGTGTGTTGTTTCATTTGGCATGGTTTCTTATGTTAACATGATGTGTTAGAAAGTTACAAAAAAAAATCCTAGGAAATGTTTGGACTCACCCACAAGTGTGTATTTCCTTATGTTTTATTTGGCATTGGTGATGCATCCACTGATGAAGGGCTCGCTCTGATACCACTAATGAATGTACACTCTAATACCACTGATGACAGGCCACACCACCCGTACCAACTCACAACCAAAAAAAATGCAACAAGATGGAGATAGAGATGACAAAATGCTTCATAAGGCTTCCATTAATACTTGAAATTCATTACAATATTCTCCAAATGAAAGGACTCCAAATTCTTACAATATAAGAGAGATTCCTCACTAAGAGCTTCTACTTCTCAAACTTCTACTTCTCAAGCTTTCTTACAAGAGATTACATTCGAAGAGCTTCTATTTCTGAACTTGATTGCAAATGATAATAGGCCTTTCTTAAATAGGCACTTCTAACCCAAGACATTACAAACACAACCAATGTGGGATAAAATGTAAATACAAAAACCTTTAAATAAATATTAAATTCCCACCCAAATACAACTAAGCACCCAACAAATATTAAATACATGATTTATCTAAAACTTTCTAGAATTTCCACCTACACACCTCAATTAGTGGAATGACATCTATTTTTCTTATTTTTCTATTTACGTCACCTATGCACCTTGAAAATAGAAATTCCTCTTTTCTCCTTTTTTCGCTTATTTTATTTTTTTATTATTTTTCCTTCTATTTTCGTCACTTTCTCTCTCCTCCAATTTTTTTTTTTTTTTTAAATTTAATTTTTAAATTTAATTTTCCCATGCAGGATGCTCCTGCATCAGACTCCCTTGGAAGATAGAAAAGTGTGTCCCATACTTTGATGCCAAAAGAAAGATATACATCCATCTTCATCTTCACTAATGGATTCCACATGTTTTTTCCTGATGCATGATGCTCCTGCATCCGACTCCCATGGTAGGAAAATTTTGTGATATGGATTCACAAAATGAACTAGCCACTGTCGACATTTTTTTTCTCTCTTCCTCCAACATATAGCTGGAACAAGTATCTGGTGCCAATATATTTCCTTCTTTCTTCTTTTCTAGCACCTAGCTAGAACAAGTGTTTGCTGCTGAAAATACTCCTTCGTAATGAACTCTAACCAAGTATAACTCTCATCCTCATCCAATTTTGTTGAATTAATCACACTGTAATAAATCTAGCAACACCATACCAATTTTCCTTTGCATACCACACATGACTAACAAGATCCTCATGCAAACCATCATCAATATCTTTCAAACTCACCTCAAATTCAACATCATATAATTCATAAGAATTTACCTCTTTGACATATTCATCTTTTCTTGCCTCTTTCATGTCATCAACAATGCATGTAACTACTCTAACTAAGGCACTATACTTCTCCTCCATTGCTGCAATCTTCAAATCATCTTGCTCTATTTTAGGTTCATAAATCTTGCCATCTTCATGCTTTTCCTCTTCTCTTTCATCTTCTTCAACTTTATGTTCGCAAATAATTTCCTCTTCATCTGCTTGCTCTTCCACTGGATCATCTTTATTTTTTGTATCCAAATAATTATCAACGTCTCTTTTTTGGTAATGTGCTCTTCATTTTCGCAACTCAGCTTCTAATTCATTCACTTGCGTTTGCAAATCAACTAGCAATGACTGTTGATTTCATGCTCTAAATTTCTCAAGTCAAGGAATCCTCAGAATCCATCTAATCAGAAAAGTCATCTTCTTTTTTCTCTTCTCCATAATCAGCTCTTTAGAAGACTAATCTCATCCAAAACAAGAACCTCGTGCAAACTACCTCACAGTCGATGCTCCGTCTACACAATCAAGAACTTCTTCACAAACTTCACCCAACTCAAGGTCCTAGTGCAAACTACCTCACGTTCGGCGATCTGTCCATACACTCAGGAACTCCCACTCTGATACCACTAATGAAGGGCTCGCTCTAATACCACTAATGAAGGTATGCTCTAATACCACTGATGATGGGCCACACCACCCGTATGAACTCACAACCAAAAAAAATGCAACAATATGGAGATAGAGATGACAAAATGCTTCATAAGGCTTCCATTAATACTTGAAATTCATTACAATATTCTCCAAATGAAAGGACTCCAAATTCTTATAATATAAGAGAGATTCCTCAGTAAGAGCTTCTACTTCTCAAACTTCTACTTCTCAAGCTTTCTTACAAGAGATTACATTTGAAGAGCTTCTATTTCCGAACTTGATTACAAATGATAATAGGCCTTTCTTAAATAGGCACTTCTAACCCAAGACATTACAAACACAACCAATGTGGAATAAAAGGTAAATAAAACTACCTTTAAATAAATATTAAATTCCCACCCAAATACAACTAAGCACCCAACAAATATTAAATACATGATTTATCTAAAACCTTCTAGAATTTCCACCTACACACCTCGCTTAGTGGAATGACATCTATTTTTCTTATTTTTCTATTTACGTCACCTACGCACCTTGAAAATAGAAATTTCTCTTTTCTCCTTTTCTCTCTTATTTTATTTTTTTATTATTTTTCCTTCTATTTTCGTCACTTTCTCTCTCCTCCACAATTTTTTTTTTTTAAAATTAAATTTTTAAATTTCATTTTCGCATGCAGGATGCTCCTGCATCAGACTCCCTTGGAAGATAGAAAAGTGTTTCTCATACTTTGATGCCAAAAGAAAGATATACATCCATCTTCATCTTCACTAAAGGCTTCCACATTTTTTTTGCTGATGCATGATGCTCCTGCATCTGACTCCCATGGTAGGAAAATTTTGTGAATATGGATTCACAAAATGAAGTAGCCACTGTTGACATTTTTTTTTTCTCTTCCTCCAAAACATAGCTAGAACAAGTATCGGGTGCCAATATATTTCCTTCTTTCTTCTTTTCCAACACCTAGCTGGAACAAGTGTTTGCTGCTGAAAATACTCCTTCGCAATGAACTCTAACCAAGTATAACTCTCATCCTCATCCAATTTTGTTGAATTAATCATATCTGTAATAAACCCAGCAACACCATACCAATTTTCCTTTGCATACCACACATGACTAACAAGATCCTCATGCAAACCATCATCAATATCTTTCAAACTCACCTCAAATTCAACATCATATAATTCATAAGAATTTACCTCTTTGACATATTCATCTTTGCTTGCCTCTTTCATGTCATCAACAATGCATGTAACTACTTCTCCAACTAAGGCACTATACTTCTCCTCCATTGCTGCAATCTTCAAATCATCTTGCTCTATTTTAGGTTCATAAATCTTGCCATCTTCATGCTCTTCCTCTTCTCTTTCATCTTCTTCAACTTTATGTTCACAAATAATTTCCTCTTCATCCGCTTGCTCTTCCACTGGATCATATTTCTTTTTTTGTATCCAAATAATTATCAATGTCTCTTTTCTGGTAATTTTCTCTTCGTTTTCGCAACTCAGCTTCTAATTCATTCACTTGCATTTGCAAATCAACTAGCAATGACTGTTGATTTCTTGCTCTAAATTTCTCAAGTCGAGGAATCCTCAAAATCCATCCAATCAGAAAAGTCATCTTCTTCTTTCTCTTCTCCATAATCAAGTCTTCAGAAGACAAATCTCATCCAAAACAAGAACCTTGTGCAAACTGCCTCACAGTTGATGCTCTGTCTACACAATCAAGAACTTCTTCACAAATTTCACCCAACTCAAGGTCCTGGTGCAAACTGCCTTACGTTCGGGAATCTGTCCGCACACTCAGGAACTCCCACTCTGATACCACTGATGAAGGGCTCGCTCTGATACCACTAATGAAGCTATGCTCTGATACCACTGATGATGGGCCACACCACCCGTACCAACTCACAACCAAAAAAAATGCAACAAGATGGAGATAGAGATGACAAAATGCTTCATAAGGCTTCCATTAATACTTGAAATTCATTACAATATTCTCCAAATGAAAGGACTCCAAATTCTTACAATATAAGAGAGATTCCTCACTAAGAGCTTCTACTTCTCAAACTTCTACTTCTCAAGCTTTCTTACAAGAGATTACATTCGAAGAGCTTCTATTTCTGAACTTGATTACAAATGATAATAGGCCTTTCTTAAATAGGCACTTCTAACCCAAGACATTACAAACACAACCAATGTGGGATAAAAGGTAAATACAACTACCTTTAAATAAATATTAAATTCCCACCCAAATACAACTAAGCACCCAACAAATATTAAATACATGATTTATCTAAAACCTTCTAGAATTTCCACCTACACACCTCGATTAATGGAATGACAACTATTTTTCTTATTTTATTATTTACGCCACCTACGCACCTTGAAAATAAAAATTCCTCTTTTCTCATTTTTTCCCTTTTTTTTTTAATATTATTTTTCCTTATATTTTCATCACTTTCTCTCTCCTCCACAATTTTTTTTTTTAATTAAATTTTTAAATTTAATTTTCCCATGCAAGATGCTCCTACATCAATTGGTTTTGGTTTACTCTTCTTAGGTTGGACCTATAATGTAAATAAATGCTTCAATAGCTGACTTTTGTCTTAGTTGGCTATATAATCAGCCTGGTTAGAGCTAGAAGATCATAGGAGAGAATGATATGGGATATTGAGAATAAGTACAGGATACAAACTTATAGTCTGACTTCATAAACTCATTATATATGGCCAAAACCTAAAAGGGCTCAAAGTTAGGCATATTGACAGACTTCTTTTAATTATTACACTAGTGTGGCTGGCAATTGCTTAGCCTTTTGCTCAATGTGTTACTTATAATTACAATTGAGTAAAGGTCTAGAATCTTTCCTTATGACATTTTTATGTATATTTACTCTATATATAACTTTGGGTAGGGCTTGTTGTATGTCTAAGTCCAAGTGGTTCTGCTTGAATGTAATCTATGCTTGCATTAAAAAAGGATTAAGACACTATAGAGATGTAATATAATCCTACTATAGAGATGTAATATATTCCTAACAAGGTCAATATATTTCACTAGATACTTTTGATTTATTGATCATATTGTGTCTACCATCTGCATCAGGGTTTTCCCTTGGCCACGGTTTCCCTAGTTAATAAAATATGGTGTTATGTACTAAATTACTTTATGGTTGCATTTCTTGTTCAACTTAATTAGTTTAATGTCATATGAAATTTATAATATTTTTAATGATATCCATGATTGGGAAAATCTTTCTAGAATATTGATTCACCTTCCCCTCTCAAGTATTTCCTATTTCAAACAATTGGTATCATAGCACAATTACTATGAGAAGTCCTAACAACTTGAGTAAGTTTTAGAAAGTAAAGTCCACTAATATAAATAAGAGGGGTGGGGGTGAATTCATTATTCAACTATTATAAAAATTTCTCCACCTTATTAGTCCTTAACTATATCATAAATATAATTAGAAACTAGAACAATATACTCATACATAATGGCATAAGATATGTTAACTAGTGGAACCCTTGATCAAAGATAAAACCCTGGTGGGGATGGTACCCACAAAATGATTTACTTATATAAATGTTCCTTGTTAGAGGACATACCCTATTATGAGTGAATAAAAACACTCAATACATATCAATCCCTATTAGAAGATTCAAACCCTATTAGGAGTTCTGCCAACTTTGTTAGGAGTTGTAGAAGGTAGATGGACCCACTGACCAAATAGTTTTCAGGGCTAGACCAATGAACTCACTGTCAAACTAATTTTTATTATTCCTTATAGGATAATAGAAATAATTTGTACTTGTACTTCCTCTTCCTCTATCCTATCATCTAGACTTTTGCTCCTTCTAATATTAAGACTAGATCACCAACTCTGAATCCAATAATCCCTATAATCATTAACTTGCATTAACTAAATACTCTTCTCTTTTTTGCATACATCACACTTCTTTCACATCCAAATTATACTTTACCAAAAGGAAAATAACCTTCTGTTGACACAAAATTTTGCACCCTTGCTTGAGGTATGACGCTCAAGTGACCTCATGTAACATGGAAATGATCTCCAAGTGTGGGACTTGCACTCTAAGGTTGAATCTCTAGAAGGTTGGCTTCCTTACAATCAGGGTGAACCTAACTACTCTTGACAAAAAAAGGGAGAAGGAGATGTAGGAAAGAAAACTACCTAATATAATCTAAAGGGGGTGATGCACCTAGATTTAATGGTTGTAACTTTGTATATAGATAGACAACACATCAACAAAACACCCAACTACATTAATCATAAAATCTATTCTACCTTATAAGAAACCATATGCAAGTTTATAAGTGGTTGAAGTGTTGAAAGGAAAGGGATTTCACTATACACCAACCACTAGCAAACTTGATACAACACATAGATCTGAGAAGATGAAAAGAAACATTCAAAATAAGGCAATAACCTGAATCAATTAATGAATGGTAATAAGAGGTGAGAACATAAATATTTCATTAATGGAAGTCAATATTGTAGAGAATAATGCTATTGCAAAATATAGATAGGGAAGAACACTCAAAACATATTTACAACTACCATTTATAGAGTCCATGCATAACTCATATATTACATTGAGTTCAATCTCTAACCAGGTATAGTCAAGATTGCAAAGGAGAGAAATAATTGCTGAGCAGAGGGAATCATGATTAGATGCACATCCCCATACATGAAAGAAAACCTTTTTCCTTCAAATATGGCTTTAAGTAGAAAGAAGTGGCGACCATTATCACTTGATTGGGTAGAAGGAAAAACATAGCAGTGATTGCAAGAAATATGTATTAAATAGGCATGGAGAATACTCAAAAGTGGTGCTAACAATCAAATGGATTTGATTTCCATTAAAGAACCATATCTACTAGTGTTTTTAATGCCAAATAAGCCATGTCAAATGGTCAAATTAAATAAATCCATCTACTCTTGCCACATGGCCCAATGTCCTCTAATTATTCATCCACCCTACCTAGCATTCTATTTTATATTTGACCTATGGACTACCTTGTTCGTAGCTTTGTGGCCTACTTTATAATTAGACCAACCAGCCTTGCAAAACTACAAATGCCCTTCATTTATGCTTGATCACTATGTCACATCTTATCTATCCATTATCCTCTTAACTATTGTGACCCCATGACATCATAAAATTTCCCTCTTCACATCTTTCTAGTAACTAAGGTTTTAACAATTATTGTTCCTATGATAATTTGATACTTTTATCTTTGACCATGTTTCTTCCTCATAGCTTATTTTCACCTTGACCTCTTAACCTTTTTGTCCTAGTCACTACCTCCATGTGTCACTTCATGGTCAATCAATGTGTTATCATTTAAGATTAGCGACCAAGTGAATAAGCATTTTGGTAGGTATTACCAACCACTTTCACCCAGTCATAGCTTAAGACTGAGGGTGGCATAAAATTATTATGACACTATGACTAATGAAACTTAACTAACTATTTTTTATTTCAAAAAGTCACCACTTAAAACAAAACTACGGTTCAAACCCTTGCGACCATGAAAAAACCATCCTTAACTATGATTGTTGTTTTGTAGTTACCATCTTATTTTCTCCATTAACCACTACAGTAGTGAGACTCATTATTTTTTCACCAAAACACAACTTGAAGTCTTAACCTCAATCTAAACCCTACAAATGAGTGAATAGTGTGATCATTGCATCACAACCTAAACTATATTTTAAGCTTAACCACCTATGATAGAGCGAACAAGGTAGTTCATAGCTTTGTGGATCTAATCATGGTTTTCTCTTAACTAATGTATTTTTTAGTGGCTAATATTTACTACTTGACTAATTTTAGAAATATCTAGCTAGTAATTTGGCTAATAATTTAAAATTTAATGCAACCTAAATCAACACATTTTTATGAAATTTAGTTCTAAAATATTTTAAAATCGCTCAATAATTTATTTCATTAAAAAAATTAAACTCAAAGATTGACCTAATATTTTAAATTATTGGAGAAATGAAAATTGATTCATCAATAATTATCATATTTATTAGTTACTTTAGGAATATATCACTACTATTTAGTTTTCACTATTGATTGAAAATGTAATGCAATGATCCTCATAATTTTTAATGACTTAAAAAATGTTCAATTTTGAATTGTAATATTCAATGAACTTCCTATTACTAGTGAGATTCAACAATATTTTCTACACAAAAATCATGATTCTAAAATAATCACCAACATAAATAATACTTAAAATAAAAAATTTGATAAATTCACCAATATAAATAACTACGTTTCTCAAAATAATGAATGATTTGCCAAGATTTTACATCTTTTTCTGGAGGGGGGTTTCTTAAATTTTACCCTACTGCTAACCACCTATGATGATGTGATGAAGTAACTTTGACTATGGCTTGTTGACCTCTTGCACATTCATGACTTAAATATCTGAAATTCTTTGATGGGGTGCATTGATCCAACTAATATGCTTTCATTTAATCAACCATTCCTTCAAACTAGATAAATCTATATGTCTTTGTACCTTGCAATGATGCAACCATTGAAAACTAAAAAGCCAATACATTTGTGCTATAATGAATTAAGATTTGATGACATCTTTGATACCTATAATTGTGCGAAGATCATCCTTAATCATGATCGCCTAGTCACAACTATAAACTGTTATCTTCATTTAACCCTATGGACCCATGACCAAAGCACCTCACTACTTTGTAGCCCTAACCCTAGTTTGTATTCAATTCAATGAGATGTTGCAAACCAAGAGAATCACCACTTCATTGCTCTAACCTATGTCTAACCTTAATCCTGTATGACGATGTGACCACCATGCATTTGATAACCTCACAACCTGCATTAGAATGTTAATTTTATCTTGTGATTTTGCACAAACCAAGAACTTGATTATTTCATACTAGCATGATCAAACTAATAGTTAAGGATAAACCACAATAATTGGGCGATGAAAGGTAGTCATGTGGTCACGACTTTAAATATTCATAAAACACATCTGCAATCTAAGGAATTTAGGACTTGTGGATATAAAGAAATACATTTTGACCAAGCTTTTATGTTTCCCTCTAAATTTTTCATGGCAATAAATGAATAGTCTAGAGGACATGGATTAAGGCTACTACCCTAGTTTTCATGAGATTGGTAATATTTGGAAAATTAGTGGGGCAATGCTTTCTTGCTAAGCATGGATAAGTGGCATTAAGCATTCCATTAGGATATGGAGTCATAAAAATGAAACCTATGCTACAAACACTAGAAACTAAAACCTCTCTTAGAAAACTAGAAAATTTTGAAAAAGTACCTACTCTACTATGTACATGAATTTACAGAAATGGAAGGTTAAATAAACCCATTGACTAGATTGTTAAAATAGTTTCCCTTTCTCACATGATTATTTCTCCTTCCATTCATGTGGACAACTAAAAAATAGTAGCAAGAATAAAAACATAATGCAACATGGAATACCTCCTTCCCAATTATGAAAACAATGAAGCTTTCTAGCATAGGGACACCTTTTTGAGCAAGACTTACTTGTTCCTTCTTGTGATTTTCACCCTCATGATTTGGAATGAGCATGACTAGGGGAAACTTGCATTGTTGTAAAGATAGATGCATTATAGGGCATCCTCTTCATGGTGTTGGATCTTGGCAATCAACCTTGACCAGATTGGTGTGCTTTGTAATGGTAGCATGCAACTAATTTGGAAGTGGCTCCTCTTCCTATGAAGAAGAATTCTCTACCTTGTCTTCATTTTTCTCTTAAACCACCTTCTTTGGAGCTACTAGTATTGTGTGACTCTTCATTTTTTGTTCATGAAGGACATACTCTTCATATATAGGAAGTGACGAGTCAATATCTATGGAGGAGTAGGTATCATCAAACTCATCCAAGAGATCATCCTCATCATTAATATCCTCCATTGTAGCTATAATGACAAACATAGGTTGAGGGGAAACCTCATGCATGCCAACATGTTCTTCCTCAAGGATGAAGCTATCCTGGGGATTATCCTCTTCATTTTTCATATCATGAAGTATAATCTACTATGACAAAATATGTTCTTTCTCAACCAAGGAGTGAAGCTCTCCAAATGAGAGGATGAGATCCTCTTCCTTCTTCTCAATAGATACCTCCTTGTTCTCCTCATCAAACTATAATGCCTCCAATGGAAGCCTTGTTGGTTTGATCTCACTCTCCCAAAACTCCTTATTTGGACCATCAAGAGTCCATACAACTGGTCCACCATGAAAGACTAAAATTTTGATCGGCCAAGTTTCATGACCTAGCCAATTTTCTCACTTACGGAGTTAATTGGTTATAACAATAGGCTCTTGTGATTTAGGGGGCCTCTTGAAGCTTGGAATAACATTTTTTGAGAAGGGATTGCCTCTCCTTCCTTTGTCTAAAAATGAGCTAACTAAAGCCTCATTTCCTCCTCTCTTACTACACCAAGTTTCCTTGCAAGATTCTCCTAAAAATCTCTCTATCTCTCCCTCTCTTCCTCTTCTTGTTTAATCTTTCTTCTAACTAGAGGAAATCCTCCTGAGCCTCACTAAATATTTTATAGGTCTCTTGTACCATGTTGCAAATATGAGGATCATTTTCCAACATTTCCAAGTTGGTACATGTCACCTCCAACCAAGAAAACATTAGGTTCCTCAAATAATCAAAATACCCCATGAGTGACAACTCATAAGGATTGTGAACTTCATCAAAATTGCTTCCCATCTTAGAAAATTTATATCCCAAATCAAGGATATGTTTGCATAGCTTATTACACTTGACCTAGAGCTCATTGTAGGGTTATATGGGAGATTGAGTAGGCTATTCACAACCAAGTTGTGGCTAATATAGGGGGGAGGGCTAAGTAATAGACCCATCATGATATGAGGGGTAATAGGCATTATGTCTATGAAATGGGTCCATGGTTAGGGCTTCATAAAAATCTTCAATTTAATAGGGAAAAAATAGAAATCACAAAAGATCAAAAATGAACTTTACATAAAAACACTAGTTTTTTTTGAAACCACTAGATGTGTAGAGTTTTTGTGGTGATAGATAAATGCCTCCAAAGGTTAATGGCACCAAGGAAAATACCCAATTTTTTGATGAATTAAAAGTCAACTAGCTAACGAGAAGACTTGTGTTGCTGAAAATATTTGTCCCACTAGGCATGGAAAAAACTATCAACACAAAAGACTACGTCCTTTCTTGAGGCATGACCCTTCAACAACCTTTTGTGACATGGAAATTACCTAGTGTGGGACTTGTACTCCAATGGTGAAGCTCTAGAGAAGACTAGCTTCCTTACAATTGGGGTGCACCTAACTACTCTTTAGAGGAAAAGGAAGAAGGAGGTATAGGAAAAAAAACTACCTAATCTAATCTAAAGTGGGAAATGCACCCAAATTAAATGCTTTCAACTCTACATGTATATGCACTACACATTAATGTAACACCCAACTACACTAATTTTAGTTCTATTCTACATTCTAAGAAACTATATGGAGGTTTAGAACTAGTTGAAGAGCTAATAGGAAAAGGATTTCACTATACAACACCTGCTAGAAAACTTGACACAACACATAGATTTGAGAAGATGAAAATAAACATTCAAAACAAGTAAACAACATGCATAAATTAATGAATACAAAGAAGAAGTAAGATCATAAATATTTCATTAATGAAGGAAATATTATGGAGCATCATGCTATTGAAAAATAGTGACAGGAAAGAACCCTCAAAACATATTTACAACTATCTTTTATAGAGTTCAGGCATAACTCTAATTTTTACATTGATTTCAAACTCTAACTAGGTAGAGTTGAGATTATAGAGGAGAGTAATGACTGCTGAGTAGAAGGAATCATGATCTAATGCACATCCCCATATAGGAAATCAAACCTTTTACATTTAAATTTGTCTTTGAGTAGACAAAAGTGGTGGCCATTATCACTTGATTGGAAAGAAGGATAAGCATAGTGGTGATTGGAAAAAATACATAGTAAACAAGTTTGTAGAACACTCAGAAGTGGATGTAGATGATCAAATGGATTTGATTACAATTAAAGAACCATATCTACTATGTTTTCAATGCCAAATCAGCCATGTCAGATGGTCAAATGAAGTAAATCCATCTACCCTTTCCATGCAGCCCAATGTCCTCTAAGTATTATGCCACCCTACCTAACATTCTATTTAATGTTTTACATGTGGATTGCCTTGTTTGTAGCCTCACCGCTTTGTTTCTAATCTAATAGTTTAGCCTTATAAAACTAAAACTACCATTCATTTATGCTTAATCATTGCATTAAAGTTCATCTATCTATTATTTTCTCAATTGCTACAACCCTGTGACATCATAAAATTACCTTCTTTGCAACATCTTAATAGCTAAGGTGTTAACATTTAATTTTCCTACGATTCTATGAGACCTCTATCTTTGATTGTGTCACCTAATCATAGCTTGCTTTCACCTTGACCTCTTAGCCCTTGTGATCCAATGACTACCTCCATTCACTACTTCACAAAAAATCTATGCTTTAGCATTTAAAACCAATGACTAGGAAAATAAGTATTGTATTAGGATGTTCCTAGCCACTATTTCCTTGTCATGACTTAATATTGATGGTGCCATAAAATGCCTACAACACTATGACTGCTAAAACTTAACTACTAATATTGTCTTTCACATGATCACCACTTAAAACTTGACTATGACTTAGACCCTCATGACCATACAAAAGCCATCCTTAACTATGATCTTTTTTTTTGCAGTTTTCATCTATTTTTCTCCATTAATTGCTACAACATTGCAACTCATTATGTTTTCACCAAGTCACAAGTTGAATTCTTAACCTTAGTCTAAATCCTGTGAATGAGTGAAAAAAGTGATTGTTGCATTACAACCTAAACTCTAGGTTATGCTTAACCACTTGTGACTGAGAAAACAAGGTAGTTCATAACTTTGTAGCTTTGACCATGGTTTTGTCTTGACCACTTATGATGATGTGATGAAGGAGATTTGACTATGGATTGTTGACTTTTCACATAATTATGACTTAAATATTTGAAGCTCTTTGATGGAGTGCATCAATCCAATGATCTACTTTCATGGAATGAACCAGTCCTTTGAAATAGATAAAACTAGTTATCTTTATACCTTGTGATGATGCGATCATTAAAAACTCAAATGCCAACACTACCTATTCACACTATCATGACTGAAGATTTTAAATTATCCTTAATAATTATGACTATGTGAAAATCATCCTTAATTGTAATTTTTTCAGTCAAAATCATAAACAATTATCTTCATTTAACCCTGTGGCACCACAACCAAAGCACCTCACTGCTTCACAGCCCATAACTTGGTTTGCATTCAACTCCATGTGACACTGTGAACCAAGAGGATCACCACTTCATTTTTCTAACCTATGGTTAACCTTAATCCTATGTGGCAATGTGACCACCATCAATTTCACATCCTAGTAACCTACATCTAAATGCTAATCGTTTATCCTTCAAAGTTGTGCAAACCAAGAACTTGACCTTTTCACACCATTGTGATCCAACTGATGGTTAAGGCATAAATTGCAATGATAGGATGATTGAAGGAACTCACATGGTCACAACTTCAAATATTCATAAGACACAACATCTGATCTAAAGAATTTAAGACTTAGGGATGTAAAGAAAATTAATTTTGACCAAGCTTTTACATATCACTCTAAAGTTTGCATGGTGATAAATGAATAGTCTAGAGGACATGGATCAAGGCTACCACCCTAGAGTTCATGAGATTGTAAATATTTGGAAAACAAGTTGTGGGGGGGAGGGGGAGGGGGAAATTTTCAACACCTTCCTTTATACCATTTCATCAAAATAATAACTTGAGTCATCCTTGAGGCTTTCCCAATTAATTATAATAGAACCACATTAAGATAATTAATTATTTCACAGTTACACAACACTATAGACTTAAAGTCTTTAAGACTTATTACATGTGGACTCTAAACCTTTCACACTCATTGATCTCATCATTAGACTCTCTTTTGTTACTCTCTAATCTCGCATATGCTGATTCTATCTTTGTTAGAATATAAAATCTATTCATTAGAAATTTCTTCTAAGATACTTTGTTTGTATATTGCTCTCTAGAGATCAATTATATCTTATGTATATCTTCTCCTTACTTGATGTGCACTTAAACTCATCATTAAGACATAGTGTTGAACACATCCTTAATCATTCTTGACTTGACCATAAGTTTTCTATCCATACAACCTTGCTCTATGTCTACTACTGCACAAATCTTCATAGAAATACTACTATGTTGACATCAATGAAAAACATAGTCATTAATGCAACATGTCAATCATACTAATAATTCTCCCACATGGTCTATAAATTCTTAGGATACTCCCCCAAATAAATACCATCATTTTTCATGCTAATAGTAAGATCTCTTTTCAAATAAATCAATTACAAAATAACCTAGAAAAAACCTCTTAAATAGATTGATGTACTTTTAGAAGAAACAAAAAAATTGAAAGAAAAGTGTGAAGATTCTAAAGACTACAATGAGAAGCTAAAGGACAAGATTGAACATATTAGATCTAAGAAATAATCTAAAGATCAAACCAAGGATTGCAATGAATTTTGAAGGCTTAAGAAAGCGAATTATATCCTAAAGAATGAGCTTCAAGGATGATAATAAGAAGATTGAATCAGACTTGAGATTTGAGAATGTGGATCTAAGATCTAAACATTCAAAGATGACATCTTAACTTGAATCATCAAAGTTACAATATGTAGAACTTGACACATATAAGACAATTATAAAAGGAGTATTAACATACTCTAAGCTAAATCTTAAGAATTTGCATTCCATCACTAAGAAGAAATATGTGTATACACACACACACACACACACACACACACACACACACAGAGATCTTCTTATGGAAAGACTAGTCTTGGATATTTTGAAGGAGAATCATCTATGAGGAATGATGCTACAAAAGAATCAAAAGGTCCAATAGCTTGACCAAGAAAAAAAGTATTTAAATAAGGTTGAGTTAAATAAATCTGAAGATGTACCTAAATAATGTGAATAAGTTGAATCAACTAAAGAATTGAGGAACAAATTTGAAGGAAGATTCTATAAATGTAATGGATTTGGCCACATGAAAAAGAATTGTACAGGTAAGTCATTTAAACCCCTTTTTTTATTTTTATAATTTTCATGATTTTTTCATAGAGATATTGAATGTAAGAAACCTAAATTCAATAATAATAATAGTAGAATGTTTAGAGGTACTAAAATGGTTTAAATCTTAATGGGGAATAAGATATTGAGAGTGGGGGTGAATTTGAATCTATGATACTTTGCACTAATAAAAAATTTACACCTAATCCATCTCATATCTTAGATCTTATACAATATAAACATAAACATGTGATGCTGAAATGAAATCTTTCTAAATATAACATCCATGTAAAACATCATCACATTATCTTTTTTCATTAAATTTTGAGCTATAGATAATTCCTTCTGAATTATCTTCAAATGTGGTACAAGCATTAATTGAATAAAACTCAATTTGTTCCACATGCCACTATCTATATCCATTAACTCAAGTAACCTCTATTGATAAAGTGGTAGCTTATTATATGAAGGTGAACTTGAACATGCATTCTTACTCAATAAATGTGTACATTCCTTCATATTTGTTTGAATCATATCAATAGATCATTGATTATCCAATGTGAAGAACTCAAACTCATAAAGTTTCATGTACAAATAATGAATTGTTTTCAAAATTTCTTCCAATGAATTGGTAAGGTTAGAAATTTCAACCTACCCAATTACAAGTTTATTTGACACTTTTTGTAAAACTTTTTGTTCAAGTTATTTTTAGACCATCTCATCAATTTATCATTAGTCTCTATATCCTTAGTCTAAACATTACCAACTATATATATTAACTAATCCAAAATTGGATGGTACATATTGACATCAACAATCTCAAATGCATCAACAAAAATATACTTTATATTATGCAATACTTGTTCCATCTTGTGTTCTCTTCTCAATTGTTCTTTCTTTGCCTTGCAACTTAGCAAGGTTTGCAATTATTCCATTTACTCTAGTGTTATGTTGTTCAAGCCATCTATAGGAAATATGATGACTTAATCTAAAATCCTTGAATCCTTTGATGTATCATCTTGTTCTTCTATCTAAGATCGAGAGGTACTATCACTAGGTGGTGATATCTATAGTTATTTTCCCTTTGCACTCAATTTAAGTCGCTTCTCCTTTTCAATTGATTTAACCTATTATATAGGTGTAACATTTAAGTTCTTTATAGGTATGGAACTTGATAGTTGAATAAGAGCTTGGACAACCTCTTTTCTTTGGGTTTCTCTTTCTCTATCATCTCTTTCTCCTCTTCTACCTTTTTCTCATTTATTTTGACATCAATAACATAGGTAAATTGTTAAAACACAATTATTTCCTTGCCCTATTTCTTGGAACTCATGTCAAAAACTACTATAACTAATGTCACACAAAAAACTTTAGTACTTGCACTCTCAATCCTTGGATAATCATGTACTTATAGTAACACTAGATTGGTGCATGGTAGAGATGTATCTAATTCAAAATCATTTAGATTTTCCTTAGTCAATAAATTCTAATTCTATGGGGTTCAATAAAAAATTTCCTTAATTGTAACAATATCTTGTTATTCACACCCTTCTACCAATTTCATGATTTCCTCTACAAATTTTGCAACTTTTGTTGCATCATCCTCATCTTCCTTGACTTCTTCATATATTTCTTCTCCTTCCCCATCTTCTTTATTAGTCAATGGAATAAGAAACCCAAATGCTTCTTTCCATATACTTATTCTCTCTTTCTCAAACTCATGAGCTTTATTCATCAAATTTTTATAAGCCCTCTCCTTCATCATAAATTTATTCACAAAATATTTTAGGGCTATAGACATATATGTCTTCCCTAAATCTGGCATTTTTAAGCTAATGTGGTCTCCTTGATATGTCTTTTAGTAGATAATTTCCACTTCCACTTAACATCAAATCTATTATACAATTTTTTAGGAATGCGTTGACCTAATTCTAAAGGCATAGATCTAAATTGTATCATCATGTCAATCATAGATTTATCAAGTTTCTCTTGGTCTTGTTTACTTAAAGAATCAAAATTAAGGTCTTTGAATCCCACCAAACTTCCTAATTCAATAATCTCTTGGCATACCTTATTCACATTCTTTAGAGGTGACCTAGGTATAATCTAAAAATTTCTTAGATCATCAAACTCAATGTCTTTATCATCATCCTCCTCATATGTCACAACTAGTCTTCTCCTTAGCCTCTTAGGTAGATTTTTCTTTGGTGTTCTAGTCAGCTTCCTCTTTACTAGACTACCTTTATCTTTTATAGTTGGGGGCTAAGTTACTAGGAAACTCTCTTCAGAAACCTTCTTAAGATCCTCTTTGAATTTTAGATCCATAATCACTATTTCCATCTACATTGTTTCCTTGGGCTTGGTAAAAGTTATCTCTTTTCCCTTAGATGAATTAGTTTGGGCTTCTTCTTTGAATTCCTCATCCTCACCTTTTCCTTCAATAGTATAAAGTTGACTTTTCCCAAGCTTTCCCCCAAGATCTTTCTTCCTTTTCTTATCTGGTTTGGGCTCTTTTATTTATAAAATTATTCTTCCCTTGGTAGTGTCATATGTACCAAATATCTCATAATTTACATCAATTTCTTCATATAGAAATGTAATCACTATTATTGTCACATCATCAACATTAACTTCATATTGTATTGGCCTTAGCCATGCAACTCTCAATATTACTATTTATGCATATATTAAATTTTTGTCTACCATGAATCATATATCATCAAAATAACTTAGGTATCTACATTCAATTCTCCATTTTATTCTTGAATTCCTCAAAATATTTAACCATAATTTCCTCAAAAAAATTCTTAACTAACTTATCAAGTCACTTATCTTATCTATTGTTGCTCTTCTTCTATTCCATGAAATTGTTCCTATTATAGGGAATTAATTTTGTACATAGAAAAATATACAACCAAGTAGGGAACCAAACTTGCATGATGTGTTCTTTTCTTTCCTTATCACTCCAAGATTCTCTAACAATTATTGTAGTTGCAGCTCAGCTAGATCATAATTATGATATTTCTTTACAATTTTGTATCCAAGATCCACTACAATGCAAGGAACAGTATTTAGTTAGCTTGACTAATATAACTTGTGTTAAATCACATGTACTACAAATTCAATAAAAGGATCATTGATCCCATCTATTGACATATCATGACCATTCCACTTTGGCTTAGTTTTTTGTTCAACAATATTCTTTGCAAAAGTTATAATTGACTTAGGTATGCAAATTAAGATAACTAGTGACTCAACATATGATAGCCTTATTGATCTTAATTGATCTACCTTCTAACCTTATATTCATATCATGCACACAGTTCAACATAATCTTTATCCACTTGATTTTGAAAACCTTTGGAATGGATAGGGCACAAGTTAGCCCTTTTTTAGAAACTATCTTGTGTTTATCATTCAACAATTCATTATCACACAATTTTCATATGTTTCATGAGGTTCATAGTCTCCAATCTCTCCCACTTTATGTATATAACATGATCTTACATCATGAACCATTAGCACCCTTGGTGGAATTGACCACAGTGAGCCAAATTCATCACCATTCAATGAAATATTCTAATATTATTTGAAATTTGGTGGGAGACATTGGTTGTTCCTTATAATCTATGCATTTGTCTCCTTCAACATTTCTTTTGTAGATATAGACATAGATGATACCATCTTTGAACTAGGGTTCACACAATTTTTCTATAAATAACTTTGGAAAAAACTTACTCAACACAAAAAACCTTGACTTACTGTGATTTCTCAATTTTCCAATGGCATGTTGTGATTTTCTTGCTACATCACTGAAATCACCTTTGAATTGCTTGAGCTCTAAAAATCACTTGGTAAGATGAAAAACTAAATATCAAAATTTGATATAAACCTTCAATCTATCCAATTAGGTTATTATTCTATAACAAATGCATGTGTACTTTGATAGGTGCACAAGAGCTATCTTAGCATTTCATTCCTCTTTTTATTCAAATACTCAGTTGCTATCACCTTGCTTAGTCAATATCAATTTTCTTAGCCAATACATCAACTTGGTTGATGTAGGCTCTCGATCTATATTACAATACCTAATCAATATTACTGATGCTTGGTACTTGGTAGTAAAATATATTTCATTGCCTAATAATTATCTTATATTTTTCCTTATGCATATTTATTCATCTTGATATATACTTTTAACCATTTTCTTGTTAGGAATATGTGTATAATATTACATTTTAGTATATAGTACCCTACACATGTTGGAATTTACAAGTGGGAATTCTGAGGGGGGTGAATTAGAAGTAACAAACTTTGTCCTCCAAAACTTATTTAACTAAAATCAACTACATGCATCTAACACATCTAATTAACATGAAAGTAAAGACATGCATGAAAATAGATAACACAAGATTTGGTCACCCAAAAACCCTCCAAAATGAGAAGGTAAAACTAGGGTGGGGATGACACCCACAACTTATCACTACAACAATATGTAACTAGTTAAGGTTACAAAGTTTAACCACCATCAATGGTCTACCCTATGAAAGGCCTACCTTGTTAAAGGCTTTACACCCTGTTAAAAGTGACTTGTCTAAAGGATTTACAAACATTCACTTGGAATGTCACCCTATTAAAAGATTTACAACCCTATTAAGGATTTACAATATGGTTGCTAAACTAGCCTATCATTATAGGATTTTCATTCTCCTAATACAATGGTTAGAAAGTAGAGTAGAATGTCTTGATATGATGACTTAAAATCTTCAATTGCTGATTCTAGATCCTTGTTCTATTCGATTTGATCTAATCCTTCTTGATCGGATAAAATTTGTTCGTAGTGCTGATGCTCTATTCTAATCAACTTGATTCTACAATTTTGTTCTTCCTTTAAGTCTTTACACCCCTTTTACTTCCTTCAAAACTTTCTTAGAATTCTCTCATGCATTCCCACATGACCTCTCTTACTCTACTAAATTATGGGGTTTCAACCTCCTTATAAAGGCTTTGAGGCTTAGGGTTAGGTATGAATCTATGATAAAGATTCATCCATCTTTCCCACTCAATTCTTTCCATATTTCCTGATTGATTGCATGCTTTCTCCATTTTTCAGATTGGTTGCATGTTGATTACATAGGAAATGTAATAGATTCAATCTTATCTTCTAGATCCTTCGAGATTCATCTTGAGTCAACATAAAAATTGTTTACATTTGATTTTGTGAAGTCATAAACTCATATGTCAATTCTGTGTTACTCTACACTTACTAATTGTTGATGCTTGACACAATTAGGATTTTTTTCTTGCTCGACTCCTATAGTAATTGTGTCTCACTTGGCACCTATACTTTACTTGGCACATATATTGGCTCGACATCTATTATCACTCAACATCAATTGTCACTTGACACTCAAAGCATGCTCAAAACTTGAATAACTCAGCACTTGTTGAACTTTTGGCTAGGCATATACTGTAGCTTAGCATCTATATTATACTCAGCATCAACCTTAGAATTTTCTTAAGTATAATGACACTCAATTTTCAAAACCAATTTGAGACCAACAACACACCTTCTTTTACTTAGTTAGATGTGATGTGATCATCTAATTCATTGGATTGGGTGATCTCAACTTTTAATTCTCTACTTCCTCTAGCTTCTACTATTTGTTTCTAGGTATTGTTCATCTCAACTTCCCTTTTCCTTTATTGTTTTCATTTTTTGGCATTGGTGCTTGATTGCTATAGTTCTTACTAACATGTCCACTCTTAAGACAACTGAAAAAAACTAGGCTTCCATTCAACCATTTGTTATAGTCACCTCTAAAATGTCTCTTAATACAATTATTTGGAGTGTTCCCATACTCTCTACAATAATGAGAATTATATCATGTATTGTAATCTGAATTATATGAATTACTACTCTTAGGTATGTATGTTTTCTTTATAGATGTCTAGTTACATTTTCCTTAGATCTACATTGATAAGCTTTGTGTCCATATTTCTAATAGTTATAACAATTTCCTTCAAATGTAGGTGTAGTAGGTACAACACTTTTCATTGAGTTGCATTCATGTGCTTGGTTTCCATACTTCTTGCAATGAAAATAGTTACCAATAAACTTAGATTTAGGGTTTAGCATACCATTTCTTCTCTTGCAAACATTAGTAGTATGTCTAAATTTACCACAGTGGTGACAAGTAGGTTTTCCTTTTGATTTTGTGTTTCTTTGGTCACCACTCTTTGATGATTATACTTCCTCAATAGATGAAGAGTGCTTGACATTTTCTAGACTAGAAGTATCACTAGATGACCTTGGTGACCTCATTAGTTCTTCAAAGTATCTAATAGCTTCACTTGGTCTTTTTTATCTTTCTAGAAGTTCTTTCTTAGATCTCAAATTATTTCTTAGTTGGTTTCTTTTTAATCTCAAATTTTTGATATTTGTGTCCTTTTCATTCAACTCTTGATTTGTAGTTAACAACTAGTTCCTCATGTCTAACTAATTGTCTGCAAGCTTCTATACATAAAATTCTCTTTCTAATTTGTAGTCTTTTGTCTTCTTCAGCCATGATTTTTCTTCTTCATCCTTGTTATTTTTTTTAGTCACTTCACATAATCTTACTAGTTAAATTTCTTATTCTCTCTTGATTACTTTGAACTCTTTGTTAAATATATTATTGTTCCCTAGTATATCTTCTATTGTTGCATCATTGTCATCAGTATTTCAACTATTAAGAAATCCTTGTGTATCAATTTCCTTATAGAGTTTGTCATTCTATTGAACGGCCACACTTTTCCTTTTCTTTAAGGATATCCTTAACTCATCTTTTTCTCCATCAAGTTGTTGTAGTATGATTTGGATTTCAATCATCTGGTTCTCAATGATTTTTCCCATTTTGTATTCCTTTTTTTCAAGATCTTGTGCTCTAAAGCTAGTAGGTTTCATTCAAGAGATCTAAGCTCTAATACCAATTGATGGAAATCTAAATAGAAAGCAAGATACTGGTGGGGGGGGAGGGTAAATCGATATCTATAATAATTTTCATTGATAAAATAATTCTTGCCTAATCCATCTCATATCTCAAATCTTATACCATATCAAAATAAACATGTAATTCTGAAATAAAATATATCTAAGTGTGACATCCATGTAAAAAATCAACACATAACACAATGATTTTGGTAACCCAAAAATACTTGAATTTGAAGGTAAAACTAGGGTAGGGATGAAACTGATAAATATTTATTGCTACAACAACAAAGTTTTCCTGCTAGGGAAATAATTTGATCATATAAGATGATCTACCTTATGAGGGGTGTGTCCTACTAAGATCATTTAACACTATCAATTATTACTTTCTTAGAGTATTTTACACTTACAATAAAGTAAGTACTCTATAGGAGATTTAAATAAGATCTGTTAGAACCACTCTATTAAGATATTTTCCCTAATTTAGTTTATTAAAACCAATTTAGTACTTGTCCCTTCAATATTCTCTAAAAGCATATTATGGATCTCCTCTCTTCAAAATCTCAATATGATCTTCTTATGTAATATCTCTATTCTACCCTTCACAACTCTGGTTGCTCTATCTAAACTCCTTTCAGACTTAGCCTTCCTTTTCTATGTGCTTAGCTTGCTTCTTCTCTCTCAAACTTATACACTATCATCATTATTATCCTAGGGTAGGAACCATTCTTAAATTTATAATCATAGAAAGTTCTAGATTAAGATCAATGATCCTCATTTCATGATTTTGTCATTTTGACTTTTGATTTTTTTATTAGTTAATGTTTTCTCCTAGGGATTAAGGCCTTCTTATAAATGCATAATATAATCCTTGATTGTGTCTATAATCTTTAAATGTCATGTAAAATTCAGCTAAAATGATGCACATAAGTGTTTGTGTAATTACAAAACCATATGTCAAAACTAGTTTACATGGCACTTGAATATTCTGATGCTCATTTATAACTAACATTTATGTTGTCATTTGGCTTCTATGCACTCACCATATATTAACTCACATAGCATTAACTAACTTCCCAAATGTTCAATCTCTTCTATGTTACTCGGCTTGTATGCCAACTCAGTCTCTACTAGGGTGCACAACAACCTCTAACTTTCTTGGCTTATGATAAAATGTAGGCAAGTCCTTTGCATCATGACCTTCTCTCAATGGCTCTATTGTAGTGATGACCATCCAATATTTCCTTGGAAATAACTAAGTATTAGATACTACTATGAAACTTAGGCTTAGATATCAACATAAACTTGTAGCTAATAAACTTATTGGAAGAACAAATTTTATTAGGATTGACATTATGTGTTGGAACTACAATTGAAACATTGGTTATGTTGTTAGTTGATGTAGGGAAAGTAATGAAAAACTAGGGCCCAGGGCACACCCAGCTATCCAAACTACCATGCAAGAGTTAACACAATAGAAACACAACACAAAGAACAACAAGAAAATGAGGAAGAGTGAAACACATCTATTGATTCATAAAATAATCAACATACATGCCCAACTATAAGGCCTTCTCTATTATGCCCTAATGCAAAATACAACTTCCAAATTCACAATCCAATTTCAAATTTGCACTTCTAGACATATATGCCTTCGCCTTTAGAATTCTCTCTCTAAGTATTTTTCTAACTCCCTCTAACCTAAGCCTAAGTACTTTATTTATACTTTCCAAAACAACTTACAAAATATTCTATAACAATCCAAATTAAATACAAAAGTTGGCCCCAATTAAGGACACAAAATAGAGACAACTCAACCAATGAAGGAACATGCAGCCAATACTAGATAGCTTAGTACACACTGGATAACTTGGCATACACTAGATAACTTGGTAGAAACTAGAACTTGGTAGTGATTGGAACTCAATAGCAACTAGAACTTGGTAGCAATTGGTGCAGCAACTAGAACTCAATAACAACTAGAATTTGAAACTCAATAATAACTAGAACTTGACATCAACTAGCACTCGGCACTAACTGAAACTCGATAGCAACTAGTAGAATGAAAAAAAGCAAAGGATTACAAGGAAACCCAGGATGCTCCTTCATCAAACAACTAGGGTTTGAAGAAATAATTCTCCTAAATCATTAAGATGTCAGAACCTAAGCTGAATCCAACTCAAATTGAGAAATCCATGAAGCATCTTCAATAGGTCTATTCTTCCACTTCACCAAATATTTAAAGTAATATTTTCCTCTTGTTCTCTTGCCAACTCTCTAATCCAATATATGTCCAACTTCTTTAATTTGCTTCTTACGATAATCATCTGATATAACAACTTCATCATCTAACTCATGATACTTATATAAATCAGCAATATTGAATATAAGAGATATAACCATGTCATCAAGTTACTCAACTTCATAAGTATTTCCATTCTCAAACTTCTTCAAGATCTTAAAAGTCCAAAAAAATTCATCTTTAGCTTACTGTATGTTCCAACATGAAATCTTCCTTTCTTTAAATGAACCATCACCTCATCACCAACTTCAAAATCATGATTCTTCTAGACTTGTTAGCATTCTCCTTATACTTTTTATTACTTTGTTCCAACCTCAACTTCACTTCCTTATGTATAGACTCCATAAAATCAGAAAATTCTTCTCTTGGGGTGCTTCTCTTTTATTCACCAGCAACATCTCTCAAATCTGATACTCATCTAGCATTCATTCTAGTAACAACCTCAAAAGGTGTCTTCCCTATATTCCTATTCACAACCTCTATTTTTTCCATCTATTTTTCTATGGAATGTAGAACTAAACTTCAATTCAGTATCCATCTTCTTCCACAAAGTCTTCCAAAATTAACCAACAAACATATTGTCTCTGTTAGAAATAATGCTTCTTGGTAATCCATGCAATATCACAATCTCTTTAAAGAAAAGTTCAATAACATGCTTAGCATCTGATGTCTTTTTACATGGTATGAAATGACCCATTTTAGAAAAATTTTCCACTACAACAAATATGGAATCATATCCCTTGACTATTTTTAGGCAATCCAAGAACAAAATCCATACTAATGTCACTTCAACATTTCTTAGGAATAGTAATAGGTATATACAAGCTAGTATTTTGACTCAATCCTTTTGTAACTTAACAAACTCCACAACTTTTTACAAATTTCTAAACATCCTTATACATTTTTGGCCAATAATACTTCTCTTTTAGCAAACTCAATGTCTTATCAATTCTAAAATGTCTAGCTAATCCACCACTATGCTTTTCCTTAATTAGATCTAGTCTCATAAAACTTCTAGAAATAGACAACTGAATGCCATTGAATAACATACCTTCTTGAATGAAATACTCATCATACGTACTTATGTGATCTATCATATTTGGTGCTTTGCACTCTCTCCATGCCTTAGAATAATTAGGATTAGCATCATACAACTCTTTCATTTCATAAAAACCAAGAACTTTAACCTTCATTTCAATTAACAAAGAACTTCTTCTACTCAATGCATCAACAACTCTATTAGTAACTCCACTCTTGTGCTTAATGAAAAAATTTAAAATTCTACAAGTACTCAACCCACTTCATATGTCTCTAATTCAATATGTGTTGACTTCCTAAGTGTTGTAAAGCTTTATGATTAGTATACAACACAAACTCCTTGGGAATCAAATAATGTCTCCACTTCTTCAATGCTTGAATAATAGCATAAAATTCTTGATCATACACAAAATGCTTCCTTTTAGCATCATTCAACTTCTCACTAAAGAAAGCAATAAGCTTACCTTCTTGACTTAATATAGCTCCTATTGCATAACACTTGCATCACATTAAACTTGAAATACTTTATTGAAATAAAAAAAGCCAATATAAGTAATTCAACATCCCTTTGTTTCAAAGTCTCAAAATTCTTATCAGTTCCATGTGTCCACTTGAATTCCTTTTTATCTCCCCTCATTGTTTCAGTCATAGCATCACAAAAATCATTGAAATTCTTTATAAACATTATATAAAAACTAGCCAAACCATGAAATGATCTTACCTCTCCCACATTCTCAAGTGTAGGCCATTCCAAAATTTCTTTAACCTTCTTAGGATCCACCTTCAACCCATCTACTAAAATCAAAAATCCCAAATACATAATCTCCTCTTGCATAAAAGAACACATTTTTAGATTAATCAACAACTTTTCTTCCTTCAACCTCTGCAATACTGGTCTAATATGCATAAGATGTTCTCCCTTAGTCTTACTGAATATCAAAATATCATCAAAATAAACAATCACAAACTTACCCAAATTTTTTTTCAAAACTTCACTCATCATCCTCATAAAAGTACTAGGTGCATTAGTCAAACTGAAAGCCATAACCAACCATTCATACAAACCATCTTTTCTCTTGAAAGTAGTCTTCCATTCATCACCTTCTCTAATTATAATCTAATGATATCCATTCTTGAAATCAATATTGTTAAAATATTTTGCTCCACTCAAATGATCCATTATGTTATCCATCCTCAACATAGGAAACCTATATTTCACTATTATCCTATTAATAGCTCTAGAATTAGTACACATTCTCCATTCTCCATTCTTTTTAGGTGCTAATATAGCAAGTACAACACATGGACTCAAGATTTCTCTAATCAAGCTTTTCTGCAACAAGTCATGCACTTGTCTATTAAGTTCTTCATTCTCTATAGGTGTGAATAAATATGGTGCTTTGTTCAACAAACTAGCTCCAACAATTAGATCCATACAATGAATTATGCTTCTTACTAGAGGTAAACCATCAAGAATATCATCAACAACAATATCTTTATATTCATTTAGCAATTCAGCAATTGTTATTGTCATACCAACTTTTTTTGCTTGGTCATTACTACCAACACTCAGTCCTCTAGGAACTATATAGCAAAACAAACTTGATTCTTCTTTAGTTCCTTTTCAAATTGTTTTCCATTAACCATGCAAACTTTTATTGCAGTACAACTAACCTCATTTAGACTTTCAATCAAAGGAAATGATGTTTGTTTTTTCCCATTTACCCAAAGATTATATTGATTCAATCTTCCATCATGCACAATGTATCTATCATATTGCCAAGGTCTATCGAACAAAATATGATAACAATCCATGGACATAATATCATGCAAAACTTCATCAAAGTAATGTCCAATTTTGGACTTCACAAGGCATTGCTCACTTACCAATATCTTATGCTCATCTTTGATCCATGAAACATGATAATGTTTGGGATGTTTTAGCCTCTACAAATGCAACTTTGTAACCATTTGTTCTGATGCCAAATTTGTAGAACTTCCACTATCAATGATCACTTTGCAGCATTTTCCAGCCATCTTACATCTTGTCTTGAAAAGAATTCTCCTTAAAAAAAGTTCCTCATCACTTCCCTTATTACATAAGGTTCTTTTCACCATCATATTTTCTCTAGCCTCAAGGCCACTTGGCGAACACTCAATGTCTCCTCAAATCACATTATTTCTATTATTCTATCCACTTTTAGAAGATCTACATTCAAAGGATCTCTACCCTTCATTACTACATCTGAAACAACTACCACATAAACCACTTCTAGAATAAGAATTACCTCTTCCTCGGTAAGATCTAGTACCTCCTCAATATGAGCTACCACCTTTGCACTCTGTCTTGTCTTTGTCATCATTCTTCCATTTAGATTTGCCTTTATCTTGCAAATAATTATCAAATATACCACCTTCACCATAAGATCTACCTCTACCTCTCTAGAATCTACTACCTCTACCTCTTTGTCTTTTTTCATGCTTCTTTTCTATGATATCCTTAGCTTTCAAGGCATATTGATATGCTTCTTCAACACTTTCCAACTTCACAAAAATTATTTCATCTTGAATTCCATATCTCAATCCATTTATGTACCATGCAATATTCTCAATATCATCATCCACATGTCAAAATCTAATGTCCAATCTATAGAATTCCTTAGTATACTCTTTCACAGTCATGTCCTTTTGTCTCAAATTTTTCATCTTTCTCAACAAGCTAACTTGTAATTAGAAAGAAGGAATTTGTTCTTTACCTTGTTCACCATCTTTGGCCAAGTTCTGATCTTCTCCTTTCCTCTCCTTTGTCTATTAGTTTGCAAATGTTTTCACAATAGTGATGCATGACTTTTCGACCTAGTGACTACAATTTTCACCTTTCTGTTATCAAGAGTGTTTTCATACTGAAAGAACTCCATATCTAAGATCCAATCTAGCATAGCATTAGTATCCAATTTTCCATCATAAGGAACAACTTCTATGATAGGCTTTGAATTTTCCCTAGACAACACTCACAACAATATTTCATCATCTTGATCTTCTTTAGGTTCCAGATTGTGGTTTGTTGATGTTGCTTCATCATCACTTACATCATCAAGTTGTGCTCCTCTCCTCTAAGTTGTCTCCATAGCATCTAATATAGCTACAATTTTTCTCAACTGATCTAATATAGCATTATCAAAATTTCCTCTACCACGAACCATCTTTACAAATTAGGTTCCTACAAGATTGTAACCCTTTGCAAGTTATAGGTCAAATTTGTAGATCTGCCACCCTATGACCAAATCTAGATAAGGGTTCTATACAATTCAATTTCCACAAGGATGAACCTCAAGCTTTGATACCATATGACATAGGGAAGGTAATGAGAAACCAAGGCTTAGGGTACACCCAGCTATCTAAACTGCCATGTAGGAGTTAACACAATGGAAAAGCAACACAAAGAACAACAACCAAAGGAAGAGGAAGAGCATAACACGTATATTGATTCATCAAATAATCAACATACATGCCTAGCTATAAGGTCTTCTATGTTACAACCAAATGTAAAATTCAACTTCCAGGTTGATGATCCAATTTCAAATTTGCACTTCCAAACACATATGCCTTCCCTTTTAGAATTCTCTCTCTAAGTCCTCTTCTAACTCCCTCTAACCTAAGCCTAAGTACTCTATTTATACCTACCAAAATGGCTTACAAAGTATTCTAGAAAAATCTAAATTAGATACAAAAGTTAGCTCCAATTAAGGACCCAAAATAGAGACAACTCAATCAATGAAAGAACACTCAACCAATACTGGATAGATTAGTATACACTAGCTAACTCAACATACATTGGATAATTTGGTAGCAACGAGAACTTGATAGTGACTAGAACTTGGTAGCAACTAGAACTTGGTAACAATTGGTACTTAGTAGCCATTGGAACTTGGTAGCAACTAGAACTCAATAACAACTAGAAAGTGGAACTCAGTAATAGCTAGAACTTGGAAGCACCTAGCACTTGATAATACCTAAAACTTGACAACAACTGGTAAAATGAATGAAGGTATAGTATTACAAAGAAACCCAAAATGCTCCTCCATCATCATTGATGTCAAACTTATTGGTGAGATAATTTTCTATTTGATCTAAGTGTCATATCTATTTGATTGATGAAGAGGATTTTATAAGTTCTTCATAAAAAATAATCTAGAGGATAGGTTTATTTATGATAAGGAAACTACAAATGAACTTTTGATTAGTTGGACATTGAAAAAATAAATTAATTATTTAAATTATTTTATGAGTGGAGAAGATAGCAATGCTTAAGCCTTGAAAGTGTGAACAAAGGTAAATCAAATGCATAGGCTTTATCAAGAAATAAAGTACAAGACTAAATAATTTTAAATTACATATCAAGTGATGCTAGTGTTAACTAGCTTGTTGGCATTTATAGGTGGGAAGATTTACTTTTGAGAGGGGGGGTGAATCAGAACTAACTAACTTTAACCTTTTTAAAACCTTTTAACTGATATTTATCACATGCATCTAATTCATCTAATAAACATGAAAGTAAAGACATGCATGAAAATAGATAACACATGAATTTGATAACCCAAAAAACCTCCAAAATGAGAAGGTAAAATTGGGGTGAGTATGACACCCACAAAGTATCACTACAACAATATGTAACTATTCAAGGTTACAAAATTTGACCACTTCCAATGGTCTGCCCTATGAAAGGCCTATCCTGTTAAAGACTTTACACCCTATTAAAAGTGACCTGGTTAAAGGATTTACAAACATTCACTTGAAATATCACCTTATTAAAGAATTTACAATCCTATTAAGGATCTACAATATGGCTACTAAACCAATGTAGCTACTAATCCAACCTATCAACATAGGATTTTCATTCTTATAATACAATGGTTAGAAAGAATGGTACAATGTCTTGACCTAATGACTTGCAATCCTTAATTGTTGATTCCAGATCCTTGCTTGATCTGATATGTCTCTCTTTGAAACTCTAATACTTTGTTCTTGATCAACTAGATTCTACAATGCTATTCTGCTCCTTTTCTAAGTCATTACATTCTTCTAAACTTCACTATATTTCACCCATACATTTCTCTCATGCACACATACAATGAGGTTTCATCCTCCTTTTAAAGATTTCAAAGACTTAGGGTTAGGTATGAATCTATGATCAATATTTACTATTCATTTCCTACTCAATTCTTGCACTTTTCCTATTAGCTGCATGTCTTCTCCATTTTTCTTATTGGTTGTATGTTGATTGCATAAGTAATAAAAAAGATTCAATCTTCTCTTCAAGACCCTTCAAGATTCATCTTGAGTCAAATAAAAAAATGGTTTACATCTGAGTTTGTGAAGATACAAAATCATATGTTAATTCTATGATACTCGACACTAACTAATTACTGATGCTCAACACATATAAGAATTCTATCTCACTTGACTCCTATAGTAATTTTGTTTCACTCAACATCTATACTCTAATCAGCACCTATAGTGACTTTCCATCACTTATCACTCAACACTTGAACTTCACTTAGCACCTGAAGATCACTCAGCACTTGAAGTTAACTCAACACCTATTGAATTCTCTAGCTTGGCACCACTATAGCTCAACTTCTATATTATACTCGATATCATCTTGAAAATTGGTTAAGTGTGTTGACACTCAATTGTCAAAACCAATCTAAGACTAACAATCTCCACCTTTGACATGAGTGGCAAAAACACTTAACTTAACATTATGATTCTAATCTCTATGATTATACTACACATTTTATTTGGCATATGTACAAAAACTTGTTCAAAATTCTATATACCTCAAAAAAATTGTAACTCCCCTTGAGCTAATGTACCATTTCCATTCCTTCAACAAAAGATTCTTGTGCTGAATTTGTCTCATGTTAATGTATCTAATACTCTTTACCTTGTCTACATTATCATTGTTTTGACTCTATTTTTGTGTATCATGTTTGTACTTTGATTGAACTCTACCTTATTTCTACTCCCCTTATTACATCTTCTCACATCCTTTTGGTTGTACCTCCTTATTACTTCCTCAAAATGTGAATTTGAATATCTGCCCCTTTGGATATTCTTTATTACTTCCATCAAAGAATGAATTATCTAATTTCTCCTTTTTATTTACATCTCTCCCATGCAATAATGTATATCTGCCCCTTTTTTGACACTTATGTAAAATGGTCCTAAGAATGAATAGAATATTTCACCAAAAAAGTTTTATTTACCTCCATAATCATCTTTAGAGAAGCATCCCACTTATCTAAAGCAATTTCCAGTGACTTGTGTTGGATGATTGTCTCTGCTACAAGATGTACTAGGCCTTCTAGAGTAGAAAGATTAATATCTTTCATTAGAATAGTTTTTGCATAGGCCATTTCTTTATGGAGCACTTCTAAATGTGGGGTAATGGCAGATTGAATCAGCATCAATTTAGCCTTAATATTTGCCTCTTCTATTATCAATACAACTAAATCCTTCTATGTGTGAAGCATAGTTGCAAAATGCTTCTCATTTTGAGTTGGATCTTTGGGTACTTGTGTGCTAGAAATCTTGAGATTTCACTCCAAGCTCATAATCCTTTGGCTAGTTTCTTGTGTTAAAAATGACGAGTCACACAATTTGGAGTACAAAAAGAAGATATTCTCAAGTACTACTTTCACCTTTCCAACCTTCTTAGCCAATTCAACTTGTGAAAATGCTATTTCACAAAATATTTTCTCATGAAATTTCATTTGAAACTTCTTTTCTGACCATTCTAATAACCTTAACATTAATATCAGGGTCTTCATTTTGTACCTAGTCCACTATGTTGAACAATTGCTCCATGATGGGCTAGGTTTCATCAGGTACTAGCGAGCTGAATGCATCAAGGAATATATCTTTGATTTCCACAAGTGGTTTCTTCTTTCTATACTCATTTCTGAGTATCTCTTACTTCTTCCTTCTCTCTAATGCCTCTTGCACTTCATTTATCTATGCTAGGTTTATTTTTCTTGAGTCATAGCTAGGTATGAATATTTCTTCATCAAGTTTAGGGTCTCCATAGTGAAGTGCCCTTGCAACTTTGGTGGAGCTCAACCCTAGGCCTGAAACTTGTAGTGGTACTACATCAGTGCTCAACTTTTTAGTAAGAGTCCTTGAGGTAGAAAAGTTCACCAATGTCTATATTGCCTCCTACTCCTTAGGGGTTTCCTCCTCCTCTTTGTCCTCTTCTCTAATACCTTGATCAATAATAATGATATGAGGAGGTGCACCTTAGATTTGTACTATAGGAACATCTTGTCCTACTTGTTCCTTTGCTAGCTCCTTGGCAGTTGTTGTTGTGACCATAGAATCAACCTTAGCAATTGTATCCTATGCTTCTTTATCTTTGGGTTGATCTTCTATAGCTATGGGAGTTTGTAATGTGGTTTTTTTGTTTTTCCCTTCTCCCTTGTGATTTCTACTATAGCCTTTTGTAATTTATCCACACTCACCAAAACATGATTTGTGCATAGTTGTGATTATAATGTAGTTTGTTGAAGGGTCTTTTTGAGATCCTCTATAGATAATGGGTTGATGTTCTGACCTAAGGTATTTGGAACATTCTTAAAAATTATAGTTTCTATAGGTGTTGTATGTGGAGGACTTAGTGGTGGCAGTTGGGTGTCTTGGACACTCTATTATGGTTGCTTCTCTTCAACTATTGCCTCTTCACCTTATGTCTTTTCCACTGTTTCCTCTTCTTTTTCTTTCTCTACCTCTTCCTCTTTCTAATTTTCTTCTTCTTCTTCATCATTTCTCCCTTCAAAGGGGTCTTCCTACCCTTCCTTTATATTTTTCAATCCATTAATTAATTTCCACATCTGTGAGGACTTTTGCACAACATCTTCAATTTGGTTTTGCAAAATTCTGAAGGCTTTGTATTTGGGTGCAAATTTACTCCCATTTTTCTTGTTAGCCTTAGTTATTTGACCTTTTTTAAGGTCTAGCATTACATGAGCCAATGTATAATCTCTAATTTCTTTCTCCATTTTAAGACATTAATGCCATTTATTTTCAACTAATGAGCTTAGCTCCTTAGGCATTGAGTTGTCTAGTTCAAGTGGGGTGGTCTTGAACTTAGCCATCATAGTGTAGATGGACTCTTCCACTATTTTTTCTTCTTTCTTTAACAACTTATTAAAATCAATGGTCTTTAAACTAGTTAGATTTGTATTATCTCTAATGTTATAGCAAAAATTTTGCAATTTAGACTTCGTAGAATGTCTTACCAATCTGAATTGTTCTTCATCAGTCTCTATCCTTTCTTCATCTAATTCAGGAGGTGCAACATATATTCTTCTTTTCTTTTGCTCTATAGGACCTCCTTGCTCTATTGCTTTTTTCCTCTCCTATTCTTTACCATTTGGGTTGTTTCCTTGGTATTTTCTCTTGTAGTTGGCTTGGTTGGGCTTGGCTTTGTTGCCTTATTCTTTCTCTTGTGATGTGTAGCTGGCTATTTTTGTGCTTTTCTTTTCATTGGATCAGCCTTGGGTGCTTATTGCTTAGCATATTCCTCCTCATCTACATCCTACCCCATTCCTTGGGTAAAAGCAAGTGGTTCCTAACCTTGTTTGTCTTCATCATCCTCAGCTTCTTCACCTTCTTCTTCTTCTATTGTACCCTCACCAAATTTGGATTTTCACTTCTTAACAAGTTTGTCTTTCTTTTTCAATGTGGAGGTAGTCTTGAGTTTCGTGTCTACCTTTGATCTGACCATGTCATAGGTTCCAAAATGTGGGACAATTTTGTCCACATCTTCTGCTAGTAGTGCAATTATTGTTGTTGATGCCTCATCTATATTTATTTCATAGCCAAGAGGTCTTAACCATCTAAATCTTGGTGTGGAAGCTTGAATGTATGTATAGTCAATATCTACAAGAAAACATTTACATGTTTCTCTACTAAAGAAACTAGTATTCTTAGCCTTTGCTTCATTGTCTTCTTGAAGTCTTCAAAATAACTAGTCATAAGGGTCTCAAAATTAGCTCCCATCTACTTTATATATTCATTAACTTGAGCTATTATTGACCTATTAGTTTTCCATACAAATTTTCCAAAAGAAGAAAACTCATTCTACACATAAAAGAATATACAAATCAAAATAGTTCCAAATTTACATTGGGCTCCCTTGGTTCTCTTGATTGCTGCTAAATTTTCATTAATCTATTGGAGTTGTAGTTATGTAAGATCATAAGTATGATCCTTTTTCACCAATTTATAGCCTACATCCATTACAATGTAGGGCACACTGTTAATTCTACTAGATTGGTATAATTTATGTGAAATAACCCTAACAACAAAATCAACAAGAGGGTCTTGAATGGTATCAATTATCATCTCTCTTTTGTTCCACTTAGCACCGGTATTTTTCTCAATTTCCTCCTTAGAGTCACTTTGAGTCTTTGGCTAATCTAGAGTTGGGTACCCTGTCACTCTATGTATAATTCTCTTTGTGATTTACACTAGCCCATCCTCCAACCATACACGTCCATCATGTATTCTACTAAGCACTAGCTTGATCCATTCAGTTTTGGAAGTGGTGAGGCATTCTAGGGTACATGTCAAACCCTTCTTCTCAATAATCTAATATTCTTCCTTTAATACTCCATTTTCACACAGATTTTCATAAGCTTCCCTCATTTCTATGTCTCTTATGGCTTCAATCTTGCAATTATAACATCTTCTTACATCCTAAACCATAACTACCTTAGGGGGTATGATAGATAGGGCTCTAGCTGGGTCATTTTTATATGCTACCTCTGGTATTGGGTAGAGGTTGGGTTGATTCACTTCATTAGACACTAGTTGGACTTCAAATGGTTCCTTCTCTCAAGTTTTCTTAAAACTAGAAGCCATTTGTGCAATCTAGGGTTTGTTTACAAAGAAAATTTGAAACTGTATAGCTCGACACAAATGTAAATACCACAAAATCAATGAAATCATGTTGAAATGACATTGAAAACTACTTAAACATTGGATTCTTTGTTGTGAAGTCACTCTACACTCTTTTTCATCTTTTCTCTTCATTCATGGCGAAGAAAAATGATTGAAATTGAAATAATATATCCTATTTTCACTACATTTAATGCTTAGTGTGTTTACAGCTATCCACTCATCTTCTGAAGGATTTCTACATTACTTAGCTTCCATTGGCTTCTCATTACTCAACATCCTTAGGAGTATTACTCACTTAACCTCAACTAAATTTTCCATTTTACTTGTCTACCACTATGGACTCAGCTCAAACTGATCATTTAGCCTCTATTGTCTTTGACAATCAACTGGACATGTATTGGAATTTTTCTCGGCATCTGAGGGAAACTTTTCTAATTTGGAAACACTTGTTAAATCTTGAAATTTTGGCTTTGCATCTCTAATCATGTTGATCTCTTCTTTTCAATACTTACTTGTTTAGGAACTAATGTATGATAAAGATTTGTAAATTTGTCCCTCATGCCTTCTCTTTGCTTAGTTTGATGAAGTGTGATCACTTGAACTTTTAGGTAAAGTGAACCCTTCATTTACTATGCTACTCTCATCTTTCTTCTTCCATGTCTTATTCATTTCTCCTCTTATGTGTTCAACATCTATCTTCTCTTTACCTTTGTTGTTCTCTAAGTTTGGATCCTTTGACCTTGTGGGGAAATTCTTGCTAAGATGACTATTCTTCATGCAACTGAAACATGTGGTTTGACTCAACCATCTACTATAGTTTTCTTTGAAATGTGTTCTTATGCAATTTTTAGGAATGTGTCCATATTCCTGATAGTAATGACAACTATACTTGGTATTGTAGTCCCAATTATAGTGATGTCCATGGTTATTTCCCCTTGTTGGCTAATTGGGTGTCCACATAGGCTTTGATCTACACTCAAAAGTTCTATGTCCATACTTCTTGCAATTGTAGTAGTGACCTTCAAATCTTGGTTCTCTGATAGTCCTAGTCCTCTAGATATGTGCTTGATGTCCTTGCTTTTTGCAGTTATGAAAATGACTCACATTCTAAGGTTTGTCATGCTAATGAACATTCTTGGTCCTGCAAACATTAGAGGTATGTCCCTTTTTACCACAAAAATGACAAGTAGGTTTAGTGTTCTTACCTTTGTTACTCCTTTCTTCTGTAGTCTTGGACGACTCTCCTTGTTCAATGCTAATGTATCCTAGTTCCGAAGTATCATTACTAGCCCTTGGTGATTTTAGTAGCTACTCAAAGAATTTAATGGCCTCATTAGATTTTTTGAAGATCTCTGTTGTCTCCTTTTCTCTTTTTAGGTCATTTTGCAGTTGTTCATTTTGCATCTTTAGTGTAGAGATCTCAATATCCTTGACATTCAGTTCATTATGTGCGTTCATCATTTTACTTAGGGTGTCTAGCTAGATGTTTGAAATTTTTGCAAGCTCAATCAAATTTTCTTCTAGTCTATTGGCAAGGTTTCTCTTGTCTTCGATGGCTCTTTTCTTTTGTTCAATCACTTCATAGAGTATTATGGCTTGTGATTCTTGTTCAAACTTTAGAGTGTTTTGATTTCTTCTACTTGAGCTCTATTTGTCTCCATTAGATCTGCTATTGCTACATCAAACTCTTTGGAATATCCATTTGTAAATAGTTTTGTGGTATCATTCTCAACTATGGAAATCTCTCTTCTTCTCTTTAAGGATTTTTTTAGTTCCTCTCTAGCTTCTTCCAAAGCATGTAAAGCAAGTTGTATGTCAATTGGCTAGAATTTATAGGTGGGAAGATTTACTTTTGAGAGGGTGGGGGGTGGGGGGGTAAATTAGAAGTAACTAACTTTAAGATTTTCAAAACCTTTTAACTAATATTAATCACATGCATCTAATTCATCTAATAAACATGAAAGTAAATACATGCACAAAAATAGATAACACATGAATTTGGTAACCCAGAAACTATCCAAAATGAGAAGGTAAAACTAGGGTGAGGATGACACCCACAAAGTATCACTGCAACAATATTTAACTATTCAAGGTTACAAAATTTGACTACTTCCAATGGTCTATCCTATGAAAGGCCTATCCTATTAAAGACTTTACACCTTGTTAAAAGTGACCTAGTTAAAGACTTTAGAAAAATTCACTTGGAGTGTCACCCTGTTAAAGGATTTATAATCCTGTTAAGGATCTACAATATGGCTACTAAACCAATATAGCTCCTAAGCCAACCTATCAACATAGGACTTTCATTCTTATAATACAATGGTTAGAAAATATGGTAGAATGTCTTGACTTGATGACTTGCAATCCTTAATTGTTGATTCTAGATCCTTGTTTAGCTCTGTCTGCTCTGATCCTTGCTTGATCTGATGTGTCTCTCTTCAAAACTCTTATACTCTATTCTTGATCAACTAAATTCTAAAATTTTTTTTTGCTCCTTCTCTAAGTCATTACACCCTTCTACACTTTACTATATTTCACCCATATACTTCTCTCGTGCACACATAAAATGGGGTTTTGTCCTCCTTTTAAAGATTTTGAAGACTTAGGTTAGGTATGAATCTACGATCAATATTTACTCTTCATCTCCCCCTCAATTCTCACACTTTTCCTATTGGTTGCATTCCTTCTCCATTTTTCTTATTGGTTGCATGCTAATTACATAGGCCATCCAAAAGATTCAATAGATTATCTTCAAGATCCTTTGAAATTCTTCCTAAGTTGGCTCAAAAAATGGTTTACATCTGATTTTGTGAAGATATTTTCTGATTCTATTTTACTTGGAACTTAATAATTGCTAATGCTTGACACATATAGGAATTTTGTCTCACTCGGCTCCTATAGTAATTCTATTTCACTTGACATCTATACTCTACTTGGCACCTATAGTGACTCGGCATCACTTATCACTTGGCACTTGAACTTCACTTGGCACCTAAGGATCAGTTGACACCTAAAGTTCACTTAGCACCTACTGAATTCATTGGCTTAGCACAAAATGTAGCTCATCTCCTATATTATACTCGGCATCATCTTGCAAATTCGTTAAGTGTGTTGACACTCAATTGTCAAAACCAATCTGAGACCAACACTTGCCCACACTAAGTGTCAAAAAAAATTAGAGTTGACCAACCATCAATATTGATTGAGTGAAAGTACATGTGCTGATTAAGAAATTTAGTAGAAATTGAGTAACCTAGTGATCACTGAGTATCAAAAAAAAATGTTGGTTGAGGAACAACATTTTAATTGTTTATGAAAAATTGTAATTTTCAATTAACTAAGTTAATTTCTTGGAATATGGAAAGCATGTTGAAGATAAGGATCAATGAGTTGGATCATTTAATATCAAGAGAGGATTAGGTAAATTATGTAAGGGATAGATTCCAAGAGAAGTATCTTGAAAGGAAGTGGAAAAACAAGATGGAAATAGATTCATTGTATGTGATGAATCTAATCATAAACCATAATATCTATGATGATGTTTAAGCAAAAAAATATTAGAATTACCTATTTAAGGAGGTACAAGGGAGAACTTTAAAATAGTTCCAAAGTAATTTTCTACAGTTGAAATATTGGATCATATGCTAATGTTAATGACTAGCAAAATCTAAGGAGAAGGCTGAGATGAGTTGAGAAGAAGTGAAGAGTGATTTCTTGAAAGGTTGCTAAGTGAATCAAAGATAGAGATGACAATGGAGGCATAGCAATGAATTATTTTATGAGCTTACCAATGATCTATACATACAAATTGATTTTAACTTAATAGGTCAAAACCATTATAGGTATGTGCAGGATCATGGTCAACCAAACTATGCTCTTAAGTGGCAATAAAAAAAATCCAAAAATCAAGGTTATGTCAAGTTGATGTGCAATTTTCTACTTGTTATTAACTTTATATCAAAAAGTTGAGAAAAAAGAATCTCTAGCAAATTGAATCTAGTTTATAAACTACTTGGACTTATCTCAAAAAAATAAAAATTGGTTGGTCAAAATTTTGAATTTTAATGCAATATTAAAAAAAATTCAGAACAAAAATAAGAAGTAGATGTATGTCTAACCACCTTAATCAAAATCAAATGATAACATTTTTTAATAATATTCTAGATATAAGTAGTAGACTCATGCCTAAATGTGACACATATTTTTGGTTATTTTTATTCTAAATAGATAATTAATAATTATTTTTTTACTTTAGTATTCTTGGAATAAAAAAACTCTCATGTTTGACCACCTTAACTAATTCAAAACTCTGCAAAATTCAATATTTTTAATTTTTTTTTCTTATAGTAGAAGAAAAATAGAATGTGATGCACCTTTTGGATTTAAAATATGCTGTACCATTTGAAAGTTATAGTTTTTTTTCAAGTAGTTTGTCAGTTAGAACTTTATACATAACTCCATTAGAAAATAAGTAATAATTACTTACTAAACCCATAATTTGACAAACCTTACATTTATGCACCCTTTTCATTTCATCAAATTTTGGTGAAGAAAAAGTAATTAGCTACATCTTTGAAATAAAAAATCACATAAAAATAGGCCAAAATCACATTTTTGGATGTTTTTAAAGTTGACCATATAGGTTTTGTATCAAAAGATATAGTAGACCTTATAAAGATATAAATTATTTTCATTTAGTATCAGGGTGGGTGGGAAAAATGTTGGAATAGATTTTGAAATGGTTTGAGATATTTCAAAACTGTAGATTTTTTAGATTGCCACTTTTTGGCACACCATTATCCTGCACATACCCTTACGTTACTTTCTATCCATTGTAAATAGAATTTAAAATCCTTTAATCAAGGTTGACCTAATAGTCATATGTAAATACTCTTACAAGGTAAAATTCTAGAAAAATCCTCTAAATTTCTCTAACAAGGCCACTCCTAATAGGGTGATTAAATCCTTTAGAAGGTCACATTTAATAGTGTTTTTTGTAACCTTTAATAGGGTTTGTTTCTAATAGAGATCACTTCAGAAGAGTTAAACTTAGTGATATGTTACTGGTGGTTTTGTCCCAAATTGGGTTTCCACTTTAAATCCTATTATCAAACGTGTGAGAATGCTATCTATGGCATTTTACTACTTAGTGTTTACATTCTATAAGTTTGCTAGATTTATGATAGTGGACAACTAGTTGATGTTTTTAATAGTTGACTTCGGAGACCAAGCTATGGAATGATAAGATCTAAAGTTGTTTAAGTATTTGTTTGTTTAGTTAGTAGATCTAGACCTGAGATAACTAATTCAATGCCCCCCCTCCCCCCCTGCTCCCCTACTCTTAATTATTCTAAATATTTAAGCATTATGTTCTATAAGTGCAACAAATTTGGGTATATAGCTAGAGATTACAAAGCATAGATCAATTAGTCAGGACCTAGATATGGGAACAATGTTATAGTTTGTTATATTTGTAACAACATAGGACATGAAATAATATTTTGTAGAATAAAAATATGAGAATGCATAAAAACATGAGGAAAGCAATGTGAAACCTGAATCCTAGAGGGAATATCAACAACAATAGAAGGAATGAGAATAATAGTAACAATCAAAGAGATAATGTGAAAGATCTTGTAGGAAATCTTGATGAATCATTTGTCAAAGCTAAATAACTAGAAAGTTCATATATTTTCATAGAAAGTTATTAAAGTGAAGCATCTAAGAACATATTGAAGTTAGTTGTAGTCTCTAACCAACAACAATATTGACCAATTCCTCTCATCAATTAATTTCATTGAATCAACATTAGGTCAATATAGAAAAATTTAGTATACAAATCGAGACTTGCAATATTAGCATGAGGTAGAGTAGGATGTAAGGAAGCTATTGGTTAAGAGCACATACAATTTTTAGGTTGTATGTGAGTATGCAAAGTAAAGAGAAGTTTAATAGTAAATAGAAATAGTTTTTTCTATCTATGTACTTGCACAATTATTGTAGAAGTCAATTGGAAGTGATTTGATTGTATGAGAAGTTAAGGAGCCTTTGGAGAAAATTTAAGAGAAATTTTTTTTTGAAGTAGATATGAAGGTAAATTTTGGAAGCCCTAAGTTTAACAAATTTGAGGTATTCATCACTTGCACAATCATAATTTGAAGTTTGAATTAAAGAGATTGGAAAACTCTACTATTTGTGATGTAAGTAAGAGACCTAGATACAAGTTCAAGAAGAACCCATGCATTTCTTAGAAGATGACCCATTAAGAGCATTTTCACAAGTTCCTAATAGGATTTTGCATGTAAAAGACATCCATCTATACCTTCACTATAAATTTTAGTCTGTAGGAGAAGATGATATTCATGAAGACTTAAACCTAGTATACAATAATGACCTAATATTTAAACAAGGGTTTGAACATTTAGAGGACTTAAACAACTCTATTAAAATGATCTTTATAGAATTTGAGTAATAAAATTGGACATAAAATAAATTATAGTTCTACATTGAACTTAGTTCTAGTAGGATTCATTCATGCAAATTACATAATGACAATTGAAAAGGAAAAAATGAACATGTGTGAGATCTTGAAGTAGAAAATACTAGACAACATTGATAGAATAAATAAGATCAAGAATGTAGCATTTAGATTTGAATCATTATTGACTCATTTCTTTTTCCAAGTATTAGAAATGTTCCCTAGAATGCCAATCTATGAATGGAAATCTAACATATGCACAATAGACCTAATTATGTATTATTATTGAAAATAATTAGAGGATAGAATGATAGAAGATATATAACAAGAATGATGAAAATATTTCAAGCTGAAATAAAATAATGGTTTTGAATACTGCCATCCATATTTGAGAAGTATAAGGACCAAGAGTAAAATTCATTTATCCAATGGGATTTGAAATGATAGAGAAGTGAATTCAAGGCTATGTGAAGATAATCCTAAAGTTTGAAAGGGATAAAGAGTGTCCTATATGGGGCACCTATGAAAAAAAATTCAAAGAAACAGAAATTCAATTGCATGGAAAGGATATCAAGAAGAGAGTTGAAAAAGAGATAGATATTATATTGAAGGAATTAGGGATGTGATGGGGACACAACCCAAGAATAGAATGGACACAACAGAAAAGGGGAATTTTATTAACTAAAAAATAAGCTATTACATTCAGTACAAAGAAAATAAACTTCAAAACATGCCCTAAGGGCTTACAATAGCATAAATCTAGAGATAATTTCTCCTTTCAGTACCTCCTCTCAAACTCCACTCTAAACTACCTTTTACAATGCCATAAATCTCCTTAAATAGACTCCAGAGGGTTAAGGACTAGGAGTACATTCTAGAAAGTGCTATTAGGCATCTACTGACCAAATAGAAGGTTCCATAAGCTACGTTAGAAGTCAGTGCAAATCTAGAAGAATCCAGAAATGGTAACCGAACTTTCGGGAGGCATAACTTTTGAACCATAGCTCTGATTGATGAACCATTTACATTTTCGGAAAGCTCTTAAAGCACTCTATAGCCCTATGGAGGAGCTTCAATTGTCCCCCATTTTTGGCCCTTTTCAAGGTCATTTAATGCCCCTAACCTAACTTTGAAGCATTCTTAGGAGGTCTCCAAAACTTGAAAAACTGCAATAACTTTCAAACCGTGGGGCCTTTTGACCTAATTCCTTTTCTAGAATGCTCTAAATCACAATTATATTCATCTGGCCAATTCACACCTGCTAGGTCACCAAAATGATGACCAAATTGCATGCTCCTATTTTTTTGAGATTTTTAAGCACACTGATAGTTGAACTGTGAGAGTTGGAACCTTTATTTGACCCAAATGGGTATCCAAAAATGAAAACACATGAAATAGAAACTAAGTCTAAGTATATTTTTTTGGGTGACATAGGATTGCCCTTATACCTCTGGATGCTCCTGCATCAGGATGAATAGAGAGGAATTAAAAGAAGATATGGAAGTTACAAGGAAAATGAGAGAAAGTGAGTTGTGAGATATTATCATTGCTAATCCATTAGCCATTTATAGTTTAGTAGAAGGAATTATACTAGTAGTACCATCCACGCAAGCACCCATTCCACCCTATGTAGTAGTTTCATCTATGCAACCATCATTTGTTCCACCAGTTCAGTCTAGAGATAAGGAAGATGTCAGCATAGTGAAAGTTTATTTGGCCACTCCACCTAGCACCAAAAGGTCTACAAGGTTTCTTGAAGTAAAATAGGAACTAGTTGAAGAACCTAAACATAAGAAAGTGAAAGAATTAGACAATAGTCCAGGTAAGAAGAGAGAGACATTTATTAGATATAAGGGAAACAAAAAAAGGAGAGTACAAGTAGTTTAGTTAGAATCTAACGAAGAAGAAATAGAAGTAATAAATATAGGGACTCTAAAAGTAAAGGAAAAGGAAAAAGTAGAATCAGAGAATCCTACTAAAGAAAAGAAGAAATGGAAGCAAATAACTAAAAAAATTAATTATGTAATAATTAATTATGAAAGCTTGTTCCAAATGAATAAGTATTACCATTTATAAAGAGGTATTGATAATATTTAGTTAGAAAATGGAGTCATTAGTCATCTAATATTATCTAACAAGAAATTTAAAGACATACAAGGACATATTCTCAGAGAACTTTATGAGAGGTTAGTTAATAGAAAGAAGATATTTTTTGAAGAGGAAAAAACTATAAGAGAAATATTAATAAGGAAGTTACATGAAGTAGATGATAATAAGAATCTTGCAAGAATAATTAATAGAGTTAAACTCTTATTGAGAAATAAGAAAAGAAAAATATTAATAATGGGAGGAAACTATGAAAAGTCAACAAGGAAATGCAAGAGGCTATTGTGAAAGATATAATTTCACTAGAATCTAACAAGGAAAATGAAAGAAAAGATATAGAGGGAACAATCCCTACAATAGAATAAGAAAAACCAATACCTACACTAGTAGTAGTAGAAATGATAATGGATATAGAAATGAAGGAGGTGGAGAAAACATCTAAGATCTCAAAAATCACAATTGGCACTGACACTATGCAAATAGATAGTACTAGCATCACTTTGGACACAATAGAACATCCTTTTAGGGATTTTGGCCCCTTCATTATTGACAATTTGATAGATTTCAGAAGCTCTAAAGATAAAGAGAAGGAAGAAGAAGAAAGGAGGTAGAGAGAAGAGAAAAGAAAAAGAAAGAAGTAGAAAAGAAGAGAAGAACAAAGGAAGACGAGAGATGAAGAAAGGAAGGAAGAGGAGAAAAATAATTATGATTTGGCCACTTTACTTGATGAACCTAAGAAAATAGATCAAATTTTGCAAGGAAATTGGAAGATGATTACCCATGAAATATATTTGATTATATGCTAGTTGAAACACACTATACCTGAGGTTAACAAAGTTGTTTTCCAACGTGAGGATGAAAATTCACTTATCATTTCTATGAGAATTATAGAGACACCTAGTTCCTTCAATTCTCCATTAGAATCAGTTTTGATCATATTTTCTAGAGATAATGATGATGATGAGAATTTATATCATCACTAAGAAAAAATATTGAAAGAAACAAAAGGGTAAAGAGTCTTCAAATCTCATTGCTGGGAGTGATAGAGAAATTGCAAAGAATTGTATCAAAGAAAGTGACTGAATCTGAACCATAGGATAGAGAAAAAGAAATGATCAAGGCTTTTGATATTGAATTCACACAGTTATCAAAAATTGTGGCCACAAAAAACTAAACCATTCATGATGTTGAAATGTTCAAAAATATTTTAAAGAAAATTAGAAAATATTTAAATATTCTTGATGTATGCACATCAAGGAATTAAGGAGATTCTTGACTAAAGAAAACCATGATATGGAAAATGTATTTTGTCACATGATTTGGTCAAAGATACTTTAGATGAGATAACAGTCAAATTGATGGAACTAGAAATACATGTTACTGAAGTACAAAGTCCTAATGTATAGATCATGGACTTAGAAAAAAGAGTTATCAAAACTCATGATGACATTGGATTATTAGAGTTGAAAAAAGAAAGGGTATTGAAAAGATTTTCTCTATTAATAGAGAACCTTACTTTACAGATTGACTACGTGTAGAGACAATTGGATGAATGTTTTTTAGCCAAGGCATCATATGAAATGTTTACATTCAAAAATATAAGTGCAGTAGAGGTTGAATTGTATGTACTATGTGTTGGAAATGTAGTATAGAGTAGATGACTGAGAGGGGGGGTGATTCAGGAACCAATAAAAATTATAGTTTAATTCACAAATTAAACCTTCATAATATAATCAAATCTAATTAAATGTATGAAAGATTGAAATTAATAAATTATTCATAACACTTGACACAATATTTGGTAACCCAAAAACCTTTGTAATAGAAAGTAAAATAGGGGTGGGAATGATAGCCACAAGCTTTAGTGCTTTAGTACTTTAGTATAAAGTTAGCTTGTTAAAGCTTATGATTGATCACTTGTAGAGATCTGCCATATTAAGAGCAATAAGGACTACTATGTCCACCTTGTGAAAGGATTTACAACATACAATGAAGTATGCACTCAGTTAGGAGATTCAAAAATAACTATTAATTCCACCTTGTTAGAGGATTTTACTAGTATACTTATTAGGATGCATTAGTGGCTGATCTTTGATTTGCAACTTGGTTTGTTGAATGAGATTCATTTGAAATATAATGATCACATTGTTATGATAGATAATACTATTTTTTCTTATACTACTTGTAGCCTTCTTATAATTCACACTCATGCTTCTTCTTGCTTATTACACTTCAACATATTAGATATAATTATATATATTATATATAAACCAATCCAATAAATTACCTTTTTGAGTCAGCTACAATACCAACTTCAATAATCTTCATTATGTCATCTCACTGCTAGAACTTGGGTGATATTTTGACACTTAATAACACTGTTAATTCAAAAAACTCTTGTATTCATTTGAAACTAGTTCTCCATCCACATTGATCACTTTGAAGTAGTTTGTATTTAATTAGCACTTGGAGACTTAGTGAATACTGAAGAACTTGGTAGACATTGAAGGATGCACTTGACACTACAAATCTTGGTCAACACTACCTTCATTCTTCTTCATTAACACTACTAGTTTGGTAGACAATGATAAGATTGGTTAACACTACTTCCTCAATGGTCTGCATTGATGAGCTTAGTAGACTCTATAAAGCTTAGGAGACACTGCTATCTAAATGTGATGCTTAGTAGTCATGTAACCAGTCAAACTAATTAAGTATTTAGTCACTAACTAAAAAATGATTTGACAATAAGGTCAACAATCTCTTTTTTTGCATTAGTGACAAAAACACTTATCATACCAAAATTTGAATACTCAAAAATATAAGTTAAAAATCCCTCTATCAACTTGTCTAGATCTGCAACTCAATTTTGATTGTTGTTTGCTACTTAGTAAACTCTTACTCTATTTTTCTTCTCAAAATTATTTTTTTCTACATATTTTCTTCTTTTTATATACGTCTCCCTTTTTGTACATATATTTCCTTCTTGTGTATACATACATACATATACATACATACATATATATATATACATATATATATACATATATATGTATATATATACATATATATGTATATATATACATATATGTATATATATGTATATATAGATATAGATATGTATATATATGTATGTATGTATAGATATATATGTATATATATATATATATATATATATATACATATATATCTATACATACATATATATATACATACATGTATATACATATATGTATACATATACATATATGTGTATATATATATATATATGTATATATATATATATATATGTATACATATATATATACATATATATGTATACATATATGTATATATATCTTTTGTTTGATATAACCTACTTTCCCTCTTTTTGACACAAATGCAAAAAAAAATGCATAATTGCAATGTAATGCCAAAATGTTAAATAAAATCACAATGTACCTTCAAAATTATGGACATGGATTTGTCCCAATTCTGTTGAAAAACTTTTGAAGTGTGCAATGCTATCTGCACTTCAACTAATAGCTCTTTCATGTGGTAACAAATTATGAAAATTTTTTCATGGATTAATGTTCTGGCATGAACAATATGTTTTTGTATTAAATCCTTGTTGGGAACTAATATAATCTAAATATATGCAGTTTGACACTTATTATTGCTTCTTCCCTTAACAATTCTTCTTACAAATTTGTTACATACCTGATCTTTATTGAATATGAAGAGCTAGTGCTAGGATCAGGTGACAACTAGCATGCAATTTCATTTAGATCAGTGTCTATTTTAGACAATTTATCCTTTATCTCCTTGGTGAAGTTAGAAGTATCACTCAACTTGACAAATAAAGAAACAATATTATTTACATAATTTTCAAATTTAGAAAGAATAGTGAATAATTCAACTTTATCAATAGCAATCATCTGAGCCACCTTCTCCAAAAAAAATTCTTCAACTTTTCTCTCTTCTCTCTATAGAAGTTTGTCATGTCCACTTAATTCTTCATTAAACTAGTGAAGTTGATCCAAAATTGGTTTCTTTTCATCAACTTCTGTACTCCACACATCAAAAATTCTGTCTTTAATGTATTCAAGCACATGATTTTTCTTTTTCTTTTCTTCTTTGGTATTTTTTGTCTTTCCCTTTTCTTCCACAGCTCAGCAAGGGTATCCATTTGATTAGGAGTTATATTAGAGAGATGCTAATCTGGTATGATGATGTCTTCCTCTAGATCAATTTCCTCATTAGAGGCTTCTACCTCTTTACCCTTTCCTTTATGTACAATAGATGGAATAATTTCCTTTCCTTTTCTAAAACATTTAGTGCTCAATTGAGACTTAAGCTCAACTATCATTTCACTTGCAATAGTAGAAACATTATCAATTATAGGATAAACAAGACTAGTAGTAAGAATATTTAAAATTCCTTGTTGAGACTCAATCTGGCTTGTTGTTGATGAAGTGATGGAAACAACACTCATCATTATGCTTAGTAGAATTGCTCCAATAGTCAATTGGATTTTTGGTGGAACAATGTTTACCTTAACTGACTTGGTAGTAGCCTTCTTTAAGTTAGGTGGTACTAAGGCTTTTCTTAGAGAGAGTGGGAGGGAGGCCATTACCTCTACTAGTATCTTCTTAGGATCTAAGTCTTGACTACTATAAATTTTAGGATGATCTCCACTTGTTGCATGATCTTCTTCATCATCTCCTTCTAAATTTTCTATCTCCTCTTCTTCTAAGTCAACATCTTCTTTCTCCTAATCATCCTTATCATCTATTTGAACAACCTCTTTAGTAGGCATGTGTAACCTATAGACGTTCTTCCTTGCAATTGTGTTTGACTTCACAACTAATTCAATATCTTTTGACAGAATCAGGAATACATTGAACCTCAAGCTCATCTTTTATTCATTTGTCATCAATGATTTGTTTACTTTTCAAAAATATTTTGCATAAGTTATCTCAAGGTTTGATCTCTGTGTCCTTGAAAAAAATTAATTCATTGTCCCAATGATGTGTAATGGCCTTTGATAAGACATTAGGAACTTTCTTTGTTAGTTCCTTTGAGAAGTACTTTAATTTATCTATCTTAGCCACTTCGGCTTCTTCAACTTTCTTTTTCTCTTCTTTGGTTTTTGTTCCATACTTTAAAAAAATGAAATCAAAAATACCTCCACCATTTTGTAGTATTTTTATTCTTTGTTCAAAGGTAAGGGATGATCTTTTGAATGTCACTTTTTGATTGTCATCATCATCATCATCATCATCATGAAATTTGAGCTTCTTCCTAGATTTTGCAAGTCTTCTTGTGAATACGATAGGAGAGGACCTTGTAGTTGTTGGAATCATGAATGTTGATGATAATTATATGGGGGAGTATTATAGAAACATGATCAGATCATTATCATGATGATATTCTACATTCAGGATTGTGTTTTTTATCGATATCAACATAGACATTTTCTATGGTATCTGATAGAAGAACATCAATAAAGATCAAGTTGGTATGAAGATATAGTTGATCATTTTCACTAAGAAAGTTTAAAGGGAGATAATAATAAAATTCTGGTATATGCACCTAACCTTGGATACATAATATATTAAGTTTGGATGAAGTTATACAAGTTTTAGTGAAGATTTTTTTGAGGTAGATTTTATAGAAGCATGTTCTAGTAAACTTACTATATCTCTGAGTAGTGTTGTTACTCTAAGAAGCTAAACTTAAAGATGTGAAGAAGACATTCTAGAGATGATTAGCTAAGATCACTCATTGAGATAATACTAAAATTCTAGTACATGCAGCTAACCTCAGAAGCATAAGATATTAAGTCTAGAAGAAGTTATGCAAGTTTCAATGAAGACTACTTTTAGGTAGAGTTTAAATAAGAATGTTCTAGTAAACTTGCTATATCTCTTAGTAGTGTTGTTACTCTGAGAAGCTGAAGTTGAAGATATCAAGAAGACATTCTAGAGATGATGTAGATAAGCTCACTCATCATAATGTCATACATACAAAGAGTTATTCAAGTTACAAGGTGAAAGATTACTATTATCACTAAGTGTAACATGTTCTTAATGAGGTTCTATAATAATTAATTGAGAAGGTATAAAAAAAAACTCATGGAATTGTTTTATGGATTCTATATAAAGAAAGGACATTTTCCTTTATCATGAATGGGGTATGTGAATGATTTCAAGAAGCATGAAGAGTAGAATTTAAAGATAAGTAGAGTAGAGTGAAGGTGAAGAAAACTTCATTGTTGAGGTTTTAATATGAGATCTAAAGTTTGATATTTGGATCCAAGGTTCATAACCTAGTCTACAAGGTTTGACAATAATTGGTCTGGTTGACATGATAGAGGAAAGAATTTAAATTATAGTACAAACAATTGTTCTCCAAGAAATAGTTGAAAGATCAGTTGGACAGTGAGTTTAGTGGTCTTGCCTTGGATGTTGTTTGGAGAATGGGTTCTTCTATCTTCTACAACTCCTAAAAAGGTTGGAAAAAATCCTAATAGGGTTGTAATCCCCTAATAGGGACTCATGTACTAAATTTTATAATAGACTCCTAACAAGGTCCACCCTCTAATAAGGAATATTTATATTAATGCATCATCTTGTGGGCATCATTCCCACTAGGGTTTTCCCTGTGATCAAGGGTTTCCCTAGTTAACAAATCTGGTGTAATTGTGTATGTGCATCTTAATATGGTTTTTTTTACTATGATTGAATGGTTAAGATTATTTAATGTTGATAAATGTTATAATTATTGGACAACTAATTCACCCCCTCCTAGTTATCTTGGTGGACTACTTTTTCTAATAATTGCTATCAGAGCTTCAGGTCCTTCAAGATAAAGTTTAAAAACTTTGGGAGATCCATGTAAAACATATTTAGAAAAGAGTCCTAAGCCACATAGAGGGAATTTTGACACCAACATGATGGAAATTCTTGGTGAGTTATTAGATTGTGTAGAGAATAGAGCATAGAGTTTTCAAATCTAGAATCCTTGTGTTGTATACAAAATAATAGAAGCACAAGAAAAGTTAAATTTGAATTTGAAGAATACTTGAAGATAAAGGAAGCTATTTATTTTTTAACAAAAAGAGAGCCATAAGGTATGAAAATTTTTGTTTCTTGTACATGCAAAAGGTTTGGTCATTTTTCAACTAGATGTCCTAAGAGATTATGGAAAGCTAGAAAAAAATCATTTTCTGATGAAGATGAAGCAATTATAGAAAGATTCTTAAATGACTGTGATGTTGAAAATATTGAGAATAAATTGGTTAATAAGCAAGAGATAGCTTTAGAGACTATTATTGAGAGTGCAAATTTATGACTTGAAGAGAAATTAAGAATACAAGAAAGAATAGTTGATCACAATCTAATGATGAGAATGTTGTTACTAAACCAAGGAATGATGATTTATTCTTTGAGACTAACAATGATTTGTAAAATGAAGGAGAGAAAAGGCATGAATAAAGCTTGGAACCTTCAATAGAGCTAAGATTTGAAATAACAGCTCCTACTTGTTGTAGGAATATGATAAAGAATCATCGACAAGGGTGGATCATTAGAAGCAAAGATAAAGGTGTGATGACAAGAAGAAATATCAATGAAGACCTATGTCTAATATCTCAAGTTGAACCAAAAAATATAGATGAAACATGTAAAAATGACTATTGGAAGCAAGCTATGAAAGAAGAACTAGATCAGATAGTGAAGAATGAGACATGGGAATTGGTCCCTAGACCAATAGACTATAATGTGATAAGAAAAAAAAGTGTATTCAAGAAAAAGATGAATGAACAAGGAGAAGTTGTAAAGAACAAGGCAAGATTTGTACGTAAATATTACTCATGGAAAGAAGGAATAGACTATAACAAAACCTATGCTCCTGTGGTAAGAATAGAATTAGTAAGGTTATTCTTAGCCTATATAGCACATAAGAAATTTGAAGTGTATCAAACAGATGTCAAGTCAACATTTCTAAATGGAGAACTTGAAGAAGAGGTATACATAGAACAACCTAAAGATTTTCATTCAATAGATGACAAGGACATAGTATGTAGATTGAAAAAAGCATTGTATGGATTGAAGCAATCACATAGAACTTGGTATGCAAGGTTGGAAAAGAATTTAACAAAGCTTGGATTTAGAAAAGGTATGGAAGATAGTAATTATAAAGAAATATATTATAAATTGATGATTTTGGTAATATTTGTTGATGATATCACATTTGGAGGAAATGATGATGAAAGTGAAAAGTTTGTAGAATAAATGAAGAAGGAATTTGAAATGAACATGATAGGAGAAGTGAAATATTCCTAGGATTACAGATTGTGCAGGACAAAGAAAGAATCTTTATTTCTGAAACTTAGTATTTGAAAGATCTACTGAAAAAGTTTATTTTGGAAACATTTAAACCTATTGGAACACCTATGGTAACTAGACACAAGTTATCTAAAAAGGAAGAGACACCTACTATTGAGTAGAATAAGTACAAATCTATGATTAGAGGGTTGCAATATCTAACTCACACAACATCAGATATAGAAAATGTAGTTGGAATTGTTGCAAGATTTCAGTCTAATCCTAGAGAAGCACATAGTCATGCCCAAACTACAAGGGCACAAACACAAATTTTTTTTTTAATTAATAATTAGAATGGTCTACGTTTGATAAGGTTATGATCATAGTTTAGGTAAAGGTTTACTACACTATTAAATTAATACTCTCGTTATTAAGTTGATAATGACAAAAGTTATGTTATTACATTTACTTACAACGATATGAGAAAATTATTTAAATAACACTGTAAATGAATTTTGGGCTCAGATTAATTGAAAATATTTAATCAAATAAAATTTATACTCATTTTAAAATAGCCAATTAACCTTTGTCATTAAAACTACTAAATTTATTAACAAATAACAAAAATAAGTCACTAACAAAACATATCGTATACTAAATCTTAATTCTAACATTAACACATAAACTAGCATGACTTTAAAAATTAACAAAAGAATAAAACTAATTAACTAAAATCTATTAAAATAATTAAAACAAATAACTAAATTAATAACTAACTTATAACTTTGATAAACTAAACTAAATAATAATTAAATAATTCTTATATATACTTGAAATAAAATAATGCTAACTACTAAACAAAATTAATTAACTAATTCTTAATGCAAAAATCTCTAATTATCATCTTAATAATTCAACAATTCTATTACTAAACTAACTAAATCTAAACTTAATTTTATTTAAACTAACTAACTATCCTTAATATTAAAACTAAATAATATTAAAAACAAACTAATTAACATAAATATAAAAACTAACTAAAATTAACTTAATCTAAACTAACATAAACTAAACCTAACACTAATACTAACAAACTAACTAATCTTTTAATAACTAAACCCCTACTAACACCTATACTAACCAACATCATTACTAACCTAGCCCATTTGACAAGTGGGTTTCCTTTCCCACCTATCATATCCACCCACCCCCCAAAAACTTCCTTCCCAACATGCCTAGGTGGATTCCTAAGCTACCCCACGTAGCCCAAGATCTGTAAAATGCAGTCCCATCAGCCTTGGTCAAAGTACATGGGTAGTACTAAGACAATCCCAACAAAACTAGTGCCTCCCATGCAAGGAAAAGGGGTAAATAAGGAGAAGAAAACATAAAGCAAAGTTAACACAACCTTTGGCAAAACATGCATCGACCTGCGTGAGGGGTATGGTAGAATGACATCATCACATCATGATGGTACCTTGTCCATCAATGCCTAGGAAGGAGGGGGAGACATAAGTTTAAAAAGTTTTCTTGGTGAATAGAATGATAAGCAATAAAGGAAGTTAGGAAAGATATTAGATTTACCCTCTCTTTGTGAGTAGCATATCTATATGGATTTTTAATTAATTTCAAATTTTCTTTATTCATTTTAAATATAATTTTTTTAATAAAGTAAAGGATAATTAGGGAATCTTTTGATTCTCTGTTACTAAAGGGATTTAAATTGGTTTCTCCCATACAAAAGACAGAGAGTTTTTACTCTCTTGAAACTCTCTCTTTTTTTTGACATATTTTTCTAAGTATAGATTTACAAGGTAATGTATTTTTTTTTAAGGGGTATTTTTTTTTTTTGAATAGATTTAAAACATTGATACAATCATTTTTGTCACATTAACACCATAGTTATTTGATCTCCTATACAACTTGAATTGAAATATGTCAACCTTGGCCATTATTTTCTTTCCTTAACATAATTTTCATTTTTGAACATATAAGGAAAACTTAAAATTTTTGCTTAATTAAACCATCATCTTATTTCTGATGTGCATCCATCTAATTGAAAATTTTATGATTAAATCACACAATAAGAAATATTACTCAATCACCATTTTATTGGCAAACCTGATTCAAAGGCTCAACTAAGAAAGAACCATGAAGAAAAATTGACTTCGTTGCCATTACAACAAAGTTTATAATACAAATTACATAGGATTTCAATCTCGGATTACAACAATTTAATTGAATTTTCTTCATGACCCTCATCAAGGGTTCCATACCAAATTCTGCAACACATTTCCATGAACCGTGGAGGAAATAGAATCTGATCTGGTGACAACAAGCATGACCAAGAAACAAATCAAACATACATATTCATATAAGGTTTTCACAATAGGATTCACAATGAATCAAAACTAGGGAAAGGTGGATTTTTCCAATAGGAGATGTCACACACAACACCAAACTAAGTGCCCAATCCGGGCTATAAATCAAGAACTTCCATTCTTCCATTCTTACATGCCAAAACTCATACGTGGTTTGTGCTGACAGGTAGGGGCCCATAACACCCTACCCTCTCTCCCTCTTCTTGTCCTAAGAAGAGACTCTACACTGGTTAGAGTCCAACTAAAAATACCTTTCCCAAAATTGTTCACTTTTGGCCTATCCAAGGGTGAGTAATACCAAAACACCCATGTAAGAAAATCTTAAAATTCAAACATAAACAAGAAAAGAAAACATTCAAAAAAAAATATGGTTTTCAAATCTTCCCAACATACCCACAATCATACAAGCATTCAAACATCAACAAGGTAGCATAAGTATGAAAGAAACATGAAAATCTAAACAAGAGAGATGAGAATTCCTACCTGCACAAAGAGGCAATGGAAAATGAACAAGTTTGAGTAGAGCCTTTCCCTTCCTTCCTTCAATCTTCTAAGTCTCCTCTCTAAAAGTAGAGATTGGATAACCACCCCCACTAGTCCAAGAAAGGCCTCTAAATAAGCCTCAAACTCACCTACCAAAAGGAGCAATAACATCTCTCACCCACCTAAAAATCTAGAAGCTCCTAACTCACCCCACACTATGGTTAATCACTAAGTACAGGTGAGGTGATGCAACTCATCGTAGCCATAGTCAATTTTTGCACAAAGGAAAAAAGAGACCTTTTGAGTGACCTAAAAAGTCAATAAAAGGCGCTTAGAGGTTGGAAAAGACCCCCAACCCATACCCATACCCCTTGGGTATAATTATTTCATGTTTTAAAGCCTTATGAATAGGTTTGGAACCAAACAAAAGCTAGAAAATAATTAGGACCAACTAACAACTCTAAAATGCAGATTAAGCACTAATTTGGATTAAGGATGACTAACCTTGATTAAGAACCAAATTAGCAAAAGATACTAACTTAATCCAACTTAGGTCCAAGGGTTACACAGCTAACCCTAACTAGCATGCTGAAGAACATAAACAATTCACGAGTATCAAGCGACACTAAAAGAACATAGTTATGAACACTAACATTCATTGAACACAAAAAGATACATACATACATCTCACAATACAAGCCTTGAATTACGAACAACAAGGTTTCCAAAATTAGCACATAGAGATCAGTTCTGTTCCTCTGTCAATTTTTTCAGCTAAAATATTTACACACTCATTGCACACATCAGTAGTCCCATAAAATCATAGGTACATATATATATATATATATATGTATGTATGTATGTATGTATGTATGTATGTATGTATGTATGTATGTATGTATGTATGTATGTATGTATAAAAAATTCACATAAATTGAAACATACCTTAATCAGGGTTTCCTTCATCCTACTTAATTCTTAACCATTTAAAATCTCTTAAATCAAAGTATCAATCCTACATTTATTGATTTCTCGACATACATATACATAAAATATTAAATGACAAACATCAAATATCTGAAAATAACATCACATAGCATGAAATAATATAATATGTTCTAAGCATCAAATAATGTCTCGACATCTTGAGTCATGAGTATCAAAATGATAAAGTAACAACTAAGGCTACGAAGGGTCAAGGCAAGGCCTTACACACATTTTGAAGTAGTCAAAAGGGTATCTAGATACTTTAAAGGAACACCATAGTCTGAATTGTGGTATCATAGATCTAATGATTTCACTTTATATGATGTTGATTGTATAGGCAGTATAGACAATAGAAAGAGCACTATTGGTGGAGTCTTCTTTCTTGGAAGAAGATTGGTTTCTTGGTTAAGCAAGAAGCAAGATTGTATCTCACAAAGTAAAATAGAAGAAAGATATGTTGTAGTAGCACACAATTGTAATCAAGATTTTTGGATGAAGCAGATATAAGGATACAATTCAGTGAACCTATTATCATACATTGTAATAATACAAGTATAATGAATATGTCTCAAAAACTAGTGTTACATTCTAAGACTAAACACATTTCTATCAAATATCACATGTTGAGAGAGAAAGTTGCAAAAAAGGAAATTAGACTAGAGTATGTAAGGACCAAAGAGTAGATTGTAGATATTTTCACCAAGCCTCTTCCGAAAGAGATTTTTGTATATTTACAAGGTATGTTCAGTGTTATGCTCCTTCATACATCAGAGTAGATGATACAAAAGTGCATAATCCTAGTGTAACAAATCACTATTATTTATCTGGATTGAAATATGATGCTTCTTGTATGGGGGAGTATCTATGATAGATAGATTCATCTATGACTCTTGTTGGATATTACTTTGAATAATTTCTTTGGACACTTGAACAAGTCAGAGATAGTTATTATTGAGATTGATGGTTTTTGAAACCTTTGACATTGATGTCAATGGGGGAGAAATTATTACATGAAAAATAACTTGATATAGAGCACATTGAGTATTAATGGGGGAGAATGATTGATGAAGAGGATTTGAAAACAAAGGTTAACAATATTTTTCAATTGGTATTTTAGGAACTAGATGTTTTTCATCTATGTTGCCATCAATGCCAAAGTAGGAGATTGTTGGAAGAATAAATGTTGATGATAGTTATATGAGAGAGTATTATAGAAACATGATTAGATCATTATCATGATGATATGTTACATTTATGAATATGTTTCTCATTGATTTTAACATAGTAGTTTTCTATGGTATCTGATAGAAGAACAACAGTAAAGATCAAGTTGGTATGAAGAGATAGTTGAGAATTTCCATTAAGTGAGTTTAAAGGGATATAATACTAAGTGTCTAGTATATGCAGCTAACCTTAGAAGCATAAGATATTAAGTCTAGAAGTTATGTAAGTCTTGGTGAAGACTATTCTAAGAGATTTTATAGAAGCATTTTTTGGTGAACTTGTTATATCTCGTAGTAGAGTTCTTATTCTAAGAAGTTGAACTTAAATATGTGACAAGACATTCTAGAGATGACATAGGTAAGATCAATTGTCATAATGTCACACATATGGAAAGTTATTCAAGTTACAAGTCAAAAGATTATTGTTATCACTAAGTGTAACATGTTCTTAATGAGGTCTTGTAATAATTAATTGAGAAGGTGTAATAGTCAACTTAGGGAATTGTTTTATAGATTGCATATAAAGGAAGGAAATTTTCCTTTATCATGAATGGGATATGTGAAATATTGAAAGAAGCATGAAGAGTAGAATGCAAAGATAAGAAGAGAAAAGTGAAGGTGAAGAAAACTTCATTACTAAGGTTTTATTATGAGATTTGAAGTTTAATATTAGGAACTAAGGTTTGTGGCCTAGTCTAATAGGTCTAACAGTGATTGGTGTAGTTGATAGGATAGAGAAAAGAAGTTAAAGTATAGTACAAATAATTATTTTGCAAATAATAGTTGAAAGATCAGTTGGATAGAGAGTTTAGTGGTCTTTTCCAAGAATTTCTTTGGGTAGTGGGTCCTTCTTCGCTCTACAAATACCAACAGGGTTGGTAAAACTCCTAATAGGGTTAGAATCTCTTAACAGATATTCAAAGTCTCCTAAAAGGGACTCATATGTACTAAATGCTGTAATAGACTCCTTACAGGGTCCATCCTCTAACAAGGAATATTTATATTAGCACATCATCTTGTGGGAAACATTCCCATCAAGGTTTTCCCTCTGACCAAGGGTTTCCCTAGTTAACAAATCTAGTGTAATTGTTGTTGGAATTACAATAAGAAAGGTAAAATTCTGGGGGGGGGGGGTGAATCAATAGTTTAAACTTTGACACAAAAAACATTTACCACACATCCATCTCATACATTCAATAACTAAATTGAAATACCATGTAAACAAGTAAACATTCACACCTATATGACACCAAATATGATTACCTAGAAACCCTCCAATCAGAAGGTAAAAATGGGTTGGGGATGGCACCCACAAATCTTCACTACTATAGCAATAAAGTATATCTAATGAAGATTGCAAAGTTTTATCCTAAGACATGATCTACCCTATGAAAGGTCTATCCTATTAAAGGCTTACAAAGATTGTTAGGTCTTACCCAAATAAAGTATTTCAACACCTTGTTAGAAGTGTTCCTTGTTAAAGGACTTTAACTCACAATTAAGTAAGCACCCTATTAAAGGATTTCAATATAGCCTATTAGGACTACTCTATTAAGAGATTTAACTAATTTTCCTATTAGAATGACTCAGCATTGATCCTACAGCTAGCACATAGTTGGTTGATGATAAATCACCACTAAGTTGATGTATTCTTGATCCTTCTTGATCATATATCTCTCTACTATATACTATTCCCTTCTTCTATTCTCCTTTTTTATTCTACAATGCAATTTCACTTCATAATTCATTAACCACCATGAATGCTCTATTTTCTTATGCAAGCTTCTCTCTTTTCTTTTTCCACACAAAAATGAAGTTTAGGGTTTTTTTTCCTTAAGAAGACTTAGGTGACTTAGGGTTAGGTATGAATCAATGACTGTGATTCATCCATTTTTCCACTTAACCCTTCCCTTTACCTAATTAGCTACATGTAATGCATTGGGATTCCAATACAAGATTCATCCTTATCTCTAAAATGTCATAATTCAAACTTTAAGTCAACACAAAAATGCTTTACATAGTAGTTTGTGCAATTACAAGAAACTATTTTAAAATTGTCTTACTCGACATTTTAAGTCTCTGATGCTTCACATATGTTGATTTATGTACTATGACTTGGCATCTGAATAACTCAACATGTACTATTTACTTGGCTCCTATATCACTCAACATAAACTATCTTTTCAGCACTTGAGTGACTCAGCACATGAGTGGCATGACACTCACTGTGGAGTCAACATGCTCTATCTTATACATGTTATGTTTGACATGTACTACTTATTCGACATGAACTAAGTGACTTAAGTGTATAGACACTCACTTATCAAAACCAATCTATGATCAACAATCTCCCCCTTTGACATGAGTTTCATAAAAACTTGGTCATGCATTGATATCCTTATTCTTATGAGCATAACATATCTCTTATTCAGCTTTTATACAAAATTTCAAAAATATCAAAATTTTGCAACAACTTATACCTCAAAATTTTATAACTCCCCCTAAGTTGGTAGGTCTATTCTATATTCAAAATCTTATGCTCCTATTTGTTAGATATGCTTCAACTAATACTCTTTCACTTCATGTTGTTTTTGTGTTGTTCTTTTCTTGCTTTGATTTAGCTTAACTCTCTTTCTCTCTATTTTTACTACCTATTTTCTTTTCTCCCCCTTTTTCTTAGGCTTACTTATTTTTCCCTTGTTCTTTACTACTTTATTTCTCCCCCTTTTTGACACTTATGTCAATGGACTATATATTGATAGTGTATTTGTCTAAGAAATATTTATGGACCTCTAGTATAATCTTAAGAGTTGCATCCCAATTTTCACATGCTACATCCAAAGATTTAATTTGGATAGCTAGCTTGGAAGCAAGGTGGACAAGGCCATCTATAGTAGAAATATTAGGATCCATCTTCATAAGATTTTCTACATAGCTTAAATCTTTGTGCAAAATCTCCATGTGTGAGGTCAATGTGGTTTGAATGCTAATCAATTTGGCCCTTATGTTGGCTTTTTCAACAAATAATGCTATTGACTAACTCTAGGTTTGTAACAAAGTTCTAAAATGTTTCTCACTTTGGGTTAGAGTCATAGGCAATTCTACACCTAATGCATTAATTTGACTTTCCAAACTTAAAATGTGACTCCTTGTTTCTTGTAGAAAAAGTGTGGGCTTGCACAATTTGGTGTATAGTGAGAAAATGTTCTCAAGTACCTTATTAACACTTTCTACCTTTTTTTCAAATTAAACTTGTGTGAGTGCTATGTCACCTAATATTTTCTCATTCACTTTATTTTGAAATTTCTTTTTAGACCATTCTAATCATTTATAATTTGTATCAAGGTTTGCATTATTTACCTTTTCAACTATATTTTTCAGTTGTTCAATCAATGGATTGGTTTCATCTAGGGTAGGTAGATAGAATACATCTAGAAAGATGTCTTTCATATCCAATAATGCTTTCTTTTGCCTATGCTCCCTTCTGATTAGTTCCTAATGCTTCTTTCTAGATAGGGCTTCTTCCAATGTACCCATCTACTATTATACTTTGGTAACACAATCTCTTCATCAAGGCTTACATCTCCATATTATATTACCTCTTTTGCCTTTGATGTACTTGGACTCAACATTGATATTTGTAATGGTGTTATATCTATGCTTGTATTTTGAAGAGTGTGACTAGGAGTGCTAGATTCTGGTAAAGTTACCAATGCTTGAATAGTTTCTTGCTCCTTCAGCTTTGGTGTCAACTTGATCTCTTTAGGATTGTCCTTACTTTCCACAATTTCTTGACTTGTACCTTGTACTTGTGCTAGAGGCCCAGATATATTTATCTAACTTTTTTGACTCTATTCTTCAATAATGGCTTGGGTTTCCACTATATTCTTTCCAATTATATCAAACTTTGTTGGAGTAGCCTTTGGGACTTTATCTAAAGGTTGTACATTAGTGGCTCAAGGGGTGATAATAGGTGGTTCTTGTGTTTTAACCTCTTCCCTTGTAGTGTCACTCACTATTTTTTGTATTTCATCTACACTCAATAATATAGGATTATCACATAATTTTTCCTACAGTGTAGATTGATCAAGTATCTTATTCAGATCTTCCTCTATTAGGGGTTGATGTTCTGAGCAGTAAGATTAGAAACATCCTTCATTATTATTGTTTTAGTATTTTCACTCGTTATATGTTGAGGGCTAACATTAGGAAATTGTGTATCTTGTACGCTCTGATCTTCTTATTGATCTAACTCAAATATTGCCTTATCATTCATTTATGTACCTCCCTCATCTGTGTATTCATTATTATCATCTTTTACCTCATTGGGTTCCTACTCTCCTTCTTTTACTATATCAAGCCCATATGTAACCTTCCACATCTATCTGGACTTCTTCACAACATCTTCAATATTATTTTGCAACATGTTGAAGGCTATATTTTTTGGAACAAATCTAACTACATATTTCTTCATAGCCTTAGAAATTTGTGCCTTACTAAGTTCAAGAATAACTTGTGCAAGTGATGTCTCCCTTATTTTCCTTTCTAAAGTCAAAAAATAATGTCATTTCTACTCAACTTTTTCATATAAGCTTTTAGGTAGAGAATTAGAAATCTCTAGTGGGGCTTTCTTAAAATTTTCCATCATGGCACATATAGATTTGTCCACTTAATTCTTTTCAACTTTACCAAGATTATCAAAATCAATATGATTTTCATAGAAGTTTTCTAGATTTGAGGATGGGTTATGACTCACCACTTTGAATTATCTAATGTCATCTGATTTAGGTTGTGAGATGTATTTCCAACTTAGCCTTTTCAATGCTCCTCCTTCCTACTCTACTATTTTGATCATTTATTTTTCCTTTTGTGTAGTGACACATGCACTAGCCCTTGTAGTAGGTGATGTAGGTTTGGGCTAGCTTGGTTTTGCAATCTTCTTGTTTATTTACCACTGGTTGAGCCTTAGCCTTTCTCTTCTTTTAATTAGTAGAAGTAGGTGCTTCCTTGGCTTCTTCTTCCTTGGCACCTTTTACAATTTTTTTCTCTTCCTCTTTATGATCTTCTCCCATTATTTTTATTAATATGAGTGGTGCTTGGGTCTAGATGTCTTCTTCCTCTTCATCCTCTTCTTACTTGGAACCTTTACCAATTTTAGCTTTTAGTTTCTTCACCAAATTCTCCTTCTTCTTTATAATAGTGGCAGTCTTTAGTTCCATGGTATCTTTAGATTCAACCATCTCATAATTACCAAATGCTTTGGCATTTTTATCCATATCTTTAGCAATTAATGTAGTTATTGTTATAGAGGCCTCATCTACATTGATTTCATATCGTAATGGCCTTAGCAATCTTACCCTTGGAGTTGCTACTTGAATAAATGTATAATTAGCATCAACCAAGAAAAAAACATCATCATAACGTATTTTCACCAATGATATTAGAATTATCAATCTTTTCTTTATAGATTGTTTAAAATCCTCAAGGTTAACTTGTCATTATAGATTCAAAATTTTCACCCAATTGTTCAATGAACTCACCAATTTGAACTACTACTAAGCTATTTTTTTCATGCCACAATACCAAATGTAGGAAATGTGTTTTGAACATAAAAGAAGATACATATTAGAATAGAACCAAACTTTCACTGAGCACTCTTTGTTTTCCTTATTGCTCCTAGATTTTCAATCAACTACTATAGTTGTAGCTTGGCAAGATCATATGTGTGATCTTTCTTGACAATCTTATAGCCAACATCTACTACAATATATGGAACACTATTTAATCTACTTGAATGGTATAACTTGTGTGAAATTACCCTTCTGCAAATTCTATGATGTTGTCAATTGTCATTTCTCTTTTATTGAACATGGCTCTTGTATTCTTCTTAATAACCTCTTTTGAATTGCTCCTTAGAGTCTTAGGTCAATCTAGGTTTGGATATCTTATTACCCTGTGGATTATTATTTCGGTTATTTTGATAGGCCCATTATCTAACCAAAGTGAACTATCATGAATCTTATTTAATACAATCCTAATCCATTTAGTTTTGAAAACATTTGGGAAATCTATGGCATGAGTTAACCCTTTCTTCTCTAAAATTTTGAATTCTTCCCTTAACACCATTTTAAAAAAAAAGTCTATCATATGCTTGTCCAATCTCCATGTCTCCAATACTTTCAATCTTATAGTTGTAACATTTCATGCCATCTTTAACCATTAAAAATTTCAGTGGTATCATGGATAATTCATTAGAGGGATCTTGTTTATATGCAATATTAGGTATGGCCTTCAAAATTAGTTGTTTGACATTATTACTAACTAGTTGAACATTCAAAACTAACTTATCCTCTCTACCCTTTGAATAGATGCCACTTTGTGAAAATAGGGTTTTTGAAAATTGAAACAACATAGCTCAGCACATTATAAATACCTTGGAAAATCTAATGAAATGGTGTTTAATTTCTGTTAAAATCTTTTGAAAATGCTTCTAATCAATTTCTTGATTGGCTTTATCTCTCCTTGCTCCTTCTCAATTTCAAAATGATGTAAAATGAGTTGAAAATTGATCAAATACCCTTTTGAAAGCATGTTCTTACATAGTTCTAAGCTTTACATCAACAAATTTCAAGCTCACTCGGCATCCATTAGCATTTTCAATTGTTAAGGAATCGTTATGAGCTTGGCATTAAATATGTAGTCCATTAGTTTGGCATCCTCTATCATTTCACTGGGCAGTCATAGGGAAGTTTTTATGCTCAGAAACAACATGAAAAACTTAAATATTTTTCTTTGATTCCTAATTTCATCTTGCATCTTTATTCATGCTTATGTAGAATTTTTAGTACTAAATTATTTTGGAACTGATGTATGATATAAGTTATGAATATTAGTCCCACATACCTCTTGGTTGCTTAGTTTGATGAGGTTTAATCACTTGAACCATTGGGTGAAGTTATCCATTCTCCACTTGATGTGCTACAATCCTCCTTTTTCTTCCATGTCTTGCTCATTTGATTTCTAAAATTTTCAACATTTGTTTTTCCTTTAACTTTATCAAACTCTCAACTCCATGCCTTTGACTTTGTTGGACAATAGAGACTAATGTGACCAATCTTTAAACAAAAAAAACATGTGGTTTGACTCAACCACCTTTTTTAGTCACTTCTAAAGTGTATCCTAATACAATTCTTAGGAATATTTCCATACTCCATACAATTTTTTATAGATATATCTTGTATTATAATCCTAGTTGTAAGAGTTGTTATTGTACTTTACCTTTTCTTTCATGTTTGATGACCATATGGGTTTGGATCTGCACTCAAAAGCTCTATGCCCATACTTCTAATAGTTATAACAATATCTTTCAAATTTTTGTGTGTGCATGGTCTTGGTTCTACATTCATATGCTTGATGACCTTATTTGTTACACTTATGGCAATGAACCATGCTCTTATGCTTGACATTGTGATTTATAGTCTTGCTCTTGCACACATTAGTAGTGTGTCCTTTCTTACCAAAATTATGACAAGTAGGTTTGGAATTCCTACCTTTGTTGTTTCTTTCTTCATCACTTTTGGATGACTCTCCTTCAATACTTGTGTATCCTAGTCTAGGTGTATCACTATTAGATCTAGGGAATCTTAATAATTGCTATTTGATGGCTTCACTTGATTTATTGAAACTTTTAGAAAATTCCTTTTCCCTTTTTAGGTCATTATGCAATTGCTCATTTTGCAACATCAACGCTGTTATCTCAATTCATAGTTGGCATTCATCATTTTACTTAGAGTGTCCAATTGCATATTGAAAATCATGGTTAGCTCTAGTGATTTCTCTTCCATTCTATTGATCAAAACTCTTTTGTCTTCTTCAATCATGGTTTTGTCTTCCATATCTTTCTTCTTTTTTTCAATCATCTCACATAGTAGTATGGGTTGAGATTCTTGCTCTAACTTGAGATTTCTAATTTCCTCAGCTTGGGATCTATTCTTTTCCATTAGATCTGCAACTATTGCATCAAATAAATTGGAGTCTCCACTAGCAAATAGCTTAGTAGTGTTCATATCTCTAAATTGTGTGTCATTCTCTTCAATGACAATTTTCTTCTTTCTCTTCAAATATTTCTTTAGTTCTTCTCTTTCTTAATTTAGTTGATGTAGAATGAGTTGTATTTCAATTCCCTAGTTCTCAATGATCTTTCCCAACTTGTAGACTTCCATTTTCAAGATATTTTCCTCAAAGTTACAAAGCTTATCTTTTAGAGAACAAGGCTCTGATATGAATTATTTGAATTAAAATAGGAAAGGTAAACTTCTAAAAGGGGAGGGGGTATTGAATCAGTAGTTTAAACTTTGATCCATAAAACATTCACCACACATCCATCTCATACACTCAATAAGTAAACTGAAATACCATGTAAAGTGTGTACATCAAAATCACATAAACAAGTAAACATTCACACATATATTATAGCAGCTATGATTACCTCAAAATCCTCCAATGAAAAGGTAAAACTAGGTTGGGGATGATACCCATAAATCTTCATTACTATAGTTATAAAGTGCATCCAATGAAGGTTACAATGTTTAATAATGAGGCATGATCTACCCTATTAAAGGCTTTCAAAGACTATGAGGTATTACCCTATTAGAAGTGTGCCTTGCTAAAGGACTTTAACTCACAATTAAGAAAGAACCCTATTAAAGGGTTTCAATATGGCCTACTAGGACTACTTTGTTACGAGATTTAATTGATTCACCAGTGATCATGACTCAATATTGATCCATCGGTTAGCACTTTGTTTCTTGATAATAGATCACCTCTATACTAATGTATTTTCAATCCTTCTTGATTAAAAGTGATGTAGGAGAATCTTGGTTTGCCTTGTTATCATGCTCATTTTGTTCATTTTGTAGTTCCTTCATGTGCCAGTAGTCCTTCATGTGCCTAGTAGTTCCTTCATGTGCCTAGTAGTTCCTTCTTGTGCCTAGTAGTCCTTCATGTGCCTAGAAATTCCTTCATGTGCCTAGCAGTCCTTCATGTGCCTAGTAGTTCCTTCATATGCCTAGTAGTTCCTTCGTGTGCCTAGCAATCCTTCATATGCCTAGAAATTCCTTCATGTGCCTAGTAGTTGCTTCATGTGCCTAATAGTCCTTCATGTGACTACTAGTTCCTTCATGTGCCTAGCAATCTAGTTTTCTTCATGTGCCTAGAATTCTAGTTTTTTTCATGTGCCTAGCAATCTAATTTTCTTCATGTGCCTATCATTACAATTTTCTTCATGTGATGAGTTATTGTAGCAATTCCTTCATGTGTCGAGTTACTATAGCAATGCCTTCATGTGATGAATTACCTAGTGTATGTTGAGTGATTCTTCATGTGTCGAGATACTCAGTGTATGCTAACTATTTCTTTATGTGTTGAGTTACTCAATGTATGTCGAGTGTTTCTTCATGTGTTGAGTTACCCAGTGTATGTTGAGTGTCAATATTTGGACATGATTTTATTATCTAACATGCGAGATTTATTTCATTTGCACCATTTATGATATTTTCTTATGATGAGTCTAGACCACTATTGGATTGACCTTCCTCTTATATAATGTTCTAGAATGATTTGTAAGACATTTTGGCAAGTATAAATAGAGAGTTTAGGCTTAGAGTTAGGCAAGTTTTTGGGAAGAAGATTTGAGAGCAGAACTGAAGGTGCAAATTTGTTGTTGGATCTTTGTAAGTGAATGCATTGTAATTCATCATAACCTAGAAGGCCTTATAGTTGGGCATGTATGTTGAATATTTAAAGAATCAATAAAAGTATTTCTCTCTTATTCCTCCTTTAGTTGTTTTTTCTTGTGTTTTCTTCCATTGTGTTAACTCTTGCAAGGTGGTTTGGATAGTTGGGTGAGGCTTTGGCCCTAGTTATTTTCACTTTGCCTATGTTAGTTGGTATTAGAGCTTGAGGTTCATCCTTGTGGAGATTGGATTGTATAGAACCCTAATTTGGATTTGGTTGTAGGGTGGCAGATCTACAGATTTGACCTATAACTTGTAGAGGGTTATGATCTTCTAGGAACTAGATTTGTAAAGATGGTTCATGGTAGAATAAATTTTGATGATGTTATATTGGATTAGTTGAGAAAAATTGTAGCCAAATTAGATGTTGTGGAGATAGCCTAGAGGATAGTAGCACATCTTGATGACATAAGTGATGATGAAGCAAAAACACCAAACCATAATCTAAAACTTGGAAAAGATCAAGATGAGGAAAGATTGTTGTGAGTGTTGTCTAGGAAAAATTCAAAGCCTTCTATAAAAGTTATTCGTTATGATGGAAAATTGGACACCAATGCTATGTTGGATTGGATCTCTGACATGGAGAGGTTCTTTGAGTATGAAAACACTCCTAATAATAGAAAGGTGAAGATTGCAGTCACTAGGCTGAAAGGTCCTGCATCACTATGGTGGGAGCACTTGCAAACTGATAGACAAAGGAAAGGAATTGAGAAGATTAGAACTTTGCCAAAGATGGTGAAAAAGGTAAAGAACAAATTCCTTCCTATTGATTACCAAGTTATCTTGTTCAGAAAGATGTAAAATTTGAAGCAAAAAGGCATGACTATGAAAGAGTATACCGAGAAATTCTATAGATTGGACATTAGAATTAGACATGTGGATGATGATGTTGAGAAAAATGCAAGGTACATAAATGGATTGAGATCTATAATACAAGATGAAATAAGTTTTGTGAAGCTGGAAAGTGTAGAAGAAGCATATCAATATGCCTTGAAAGTTGAGGAGATCTTGACAAAGAAGCGTGAACAAAGACAAAGAGGTAGAGGTACATCTTATGGTAAAGGTGGCAGATCTAAAAGTTCTATGTAGGATAAAGGAAAGTCTAAATGGAATAATGATGACAAAGGCAAGACTAAATGGAAACGTGGCAATTCTTATCGAGGATGCAGTAATTCTTACTAAGGAAGAGGTAATTCTTATTCTAGAGGTGGATTTCATGGTAACTATTTTAGATGTGGCAAAGAAGGGCATAGATCTTTTGAATGTAGATACTTTGAAAGTAGGCAAGGTACCAAAAATGTTGTGATTCAAGAAGATGATGAGGGTTCACCAAGTGGAATTGAGGCTAGAGAAAATCTAATGGTGAGAAGAACCTTATGTAATAAAGGAAGTGATGAGGAACCTATTTTAAGAAGAATTCTATTCAAGAAAAAATGTAAGATGGCTCAAAAATGTTGCAAAGTGATCATTGATAGTGGAAGTTCTACAAATTTGGCATTAGAGGAGCTAGTTACAAAGTTTTAGTTGTAGAGGTTGAAACATCCCAAACCCTATCATGTTTCATGGATCAAAGATGAGAATAAGATATGTAAGTGAGCAATGCCTTGTGAAGTTCAAAATTGGACATTACTTTGATGAAGTTTTGTGTAATATTATGCCCATGGATTTTTGTCATATTTTTTTGGGTAGACCTTGGCAATATGATAGATATGTTGTACATGATGGAAAATTGAATCAATATACTCTTTGGGTAAATGGGAAGAAACAAACATTGCTACCTTTGATTGAAATTCTAGATGAGGTTAATTATATTGTTGTAAAAATTTGCATGGTTAAGGGGAAACAAATTGAAAAGGAAATGAAAAGGAACCAAGTTTTTTTTGCTATAATTAGTAGAGGACCGAGTGTTGGTAGTAATGGTCGAGAAGCAAAAGCTAGTAATGATCGAGTGACAGTGGATAGTGATAGCTGAGTACCAGTAGAAATTACCAAATTGCTGAATGAGTATAAAGACATTATTGCTAATAATATTCCTAATGGTTTACCTCTAGTAAGAAGCATAAGTTATTATATGGATTTGATTCTTGAAGCTAGTTTGCCAAACAAAGAACCATATATATTGACACTTGTAGAGAATGAAGAACTTAACAGACAAGTGCATGAGTTGTTGCAGAAAGGTTTGATTAGACAAAGCTTGAGTCCATGTGTTGTACCTACTATATTAGCACCCAAAAGGAATGGAGAATGGAGAATGTGTACTGATTCCAAAGCCATTAACAAGATAATAGTGAAATATAGGTTTCCTATGTCGAGGATGGATGACATAATGGCTTGTTTGAGTGAAACAAAATATTTTACCAAGATTGATTTGAAGAGTGGCTATCATCATATCAGAATTAGAGAAGGTGATGAATGGAAGACTACTTTCAAGACAAAAGATGGCTTGTATGAATAGTTAGTTATGCCTTTTGGTTTGACTAATGCACCTAGTACTTTCATGAGGTTGATGAATGAATTTTTGAAAAGATTCTTGGGTAAGTTTGTGATTGTTTATTTGGATGATATTATGATATTTAGTAAAAGGAAGAACATCTTGATCATATTAGACAAGTATTACAGAGGTTGAAAGAGGAAAATTTTTTGATTAATCTTAAAAAGTGCTCTTTAATGCAAGAAGAGATTGTGTATCTAGGATTTTTGATTTCAACTGATGGTTTGAAGATGGATCCTAATAAGGTTAATGCAATTTTGGAATGGCCTACACCTAAGAAATTGAGTGAGGTAAGATCATTTCATGGTTTGGCTAGTTTTTATAGAAAGTTTATCAAGAATTTTAGTGTTGCTTGTGATGTTGTGACTGAAACAATGAGGGGAGATAAAAAGGAATTCAAGTGGACACATGGAGCTGATAAGAGTTTTGAGACTTTGAAACAAAAAGTTTTTGAATTACCTATATTAGGTTTGCCTAATTTCAACAAAGTATTTCAAGTTGAATGTGATGAAAGTGGTAATGCAATAGGATCTATATTAAGTCAAGAAGGTAAGCCTATTGCTTTCTTTATTGAAAAGTTGAATGATGCTAAAAGGAAATATTCTATGTATGATCAAGAGTAGTACTTGTAGAGTTTTACATTTGTGATCAAGCATAAGAGTGGAGTTACTAATAGAGTTGTTGATGCATTGAGTAGAAAACATTCTTTGTTGACTAAAATGAAGGTTGAAGTTCTTGGTTTTGATGAGATGAAAGAGTTATATGATGTTGATCCTGATTTTTTTGAGGTGTGGAGAGAGTGCAGAACACCAAATCTAATAGATCACACAAGTAACTATGCTGAATATTTCATTCAAGAAGGTATGTTTTTCAAAGGTATTTAGTTGTGCATTCCTAGAAGTCTTATGAGGTTGAATCTTATTAAGAAAAAGCATAGTGGTGTATTAGCTGGACATTTTGGATTTGATAAGACATTGAGTTTGCTGAAAGAGAAGTATTATCAGCCACAAATGTATAAGGATGTTCAAAATTTTGTAAAGAGTTGTGGAGTTTGTCAAATTGCAAAAAGAGTGAGTCAAAATACTAGTTTTTATACACCTATTGCTGTTCCTGAGAAACCTTGGAATGACATCAGTATGGATTTTTTTCTTGGATTGCCTAAGATAGTGAAAGGGTATGATTCCATATTTGTTGTAGTGGACAGATTTTCTAAGATGGCTCATTTCATACCATGTAAGAAGACATTAGATGTTGAGCATGTTGCTAAAATTTTCTTTAAAAGGATTGTAAGATTGCATAGATTACCAAGAAGTATTATCTCTGATAGAGACAATAAGTTTTTTGGATACTTTAGGAAGACTTTGTGGAAGAAGATGGGTATTGAATTGAAGTTTAGTTCTACATTTCATCCATAAATAGATGAACGGAAAGAGGTGGTGAATAGAAGCTTAGGAAATTTGCTAAAATATTTGGTTAGGAATAAGACAAGTAATTGGGAGATGGTATTGGCATAAGCTGAATATGCATATAATAATTCTATGAATAGGAGTATAGGGAAGAAACCTTTTGAGATTATTATTGGAATGCATCCTAGAGGTATATCAAATTTGAGAGATGTTTCTAGTGAAGAAAAGAAAAGCACTATAGGAGAAGAATTTACTAATTTTATGGAGTCTTTGCATAGGGAAGTAAAGTTGAGGTTGGAGAAAAGTAATCTAAAGTATAAGGAGAACGTTGATCAATCTAGAAGACACCATGATTTTCATGTTGGTAATGAGGTGATGGTTCATCTAAAGAAAGGAAGATTCCCAATTGGAACATATAGTAAGCTGAAGAGAAGACACCATGATTTTCAAGTTGGTGATGAGGTGATGGTTTATTTAAAGAAAGGAAGATTCCCAATTGGAACATACAGTAAGCTAAAAATGAAGAAATTTGGACCTTGTATGATCTTGAAGAAGTTTGACAGTGGTAATGCTTATGAAGTTGAGTTACTTGATGACATGGATATATCTCGTATATTCAATATTGCTGATTTTTATAAGTATCATGAGTCAGAGGATGAATTTGTTGTATAAGATGATTATCCTAAGCAGTAGATTGAAGAAGTTGAACATATATTGGATAAAAGAGCAGGCAAGAGCACAAGAGGAAAACATTACTATGAATATTTGGTGAAGTAGAAGAATAGACATATTGAATATGCTTCATGAGTTTCTCAATTTGAGTTGGATTCAACTCAAATTGAGACATCTCAATGATTTAGGAGAATCATTTCTCTCAACCTCGATTGTCTGATGCAAGAGCATCCTAGGTTGCCTTATTATCCTACTCATTTTGTTCATTTTGTAGTTCTTTCATGTGCCTAGTAGTCCTTCATATGCCTAGTAGTTCCTTTATGTGTCTAGTAGTTCCTTCATGTACCTAGCAATTCCTTCATGTACCTAGCAATTCCTTCATGTGCCTAGTAGTTCCTTCATGTGCCTAACAGTTCCTTCATGTGCCTAGTAGTTCCTTCATCTTCCTAGAAATTCCTTCATGTGCCTAGAAATTCCTTCATGTGCCTAGAAGTTCCTTGATGTGCCTAGCAATTCAATTTTATTCATGTACCTAGCAATCTAGTTTTGTTCACGTGCCTAGCAATCTAGTTTTCTTCATGTGCAGAGTTACTATAGAAATTCCTTCATGTGTCAAGTTACCCACTGTATGCTGAGTGATTCTTCATGTGTCAAGTTACTCAATGTATGCCAAGTGTTTCTTTATGTGCCAAGTTACCTAGTGTATGCCGAGTGTTTCTTTATGTGCCAAGTTACCTACTATATGTCAAGTGTTAGTATTTCGACGTGATTTTGAAAGCCAACTTGTAGGATTTATTTTATTCACACCACTTATGTTAAGATCTTTTATTGGGATGAGTCTAGACCATTGTTGGATTAGCCTTCCTCTTATATAATTTTCTAGAATGATTTGTAAGCCATTTTGGCGAGTATAAATAGAGTGTTTAGGCTTAGAGTTAGGCAGGTTTTTGAAAGAAGATTTGAGAGCAGAACTAAAGGTGTGAATTTGTTGTTGGATCTTTTTAAGTGAATGTATTATAATTGGCCGTAACCCAGAAGGCCTTATAGTTGGGCATTAATGCTAAATATTTTGAAGAATCAATAAAACCATTTCTCTCTTATTCCTCCTTTGGTTATTTTTTCTTGTGTTTGCTTCTATTGTGTTAACTCTTGCAGGGTCATTTGGATAGCTAGGTGAGCCTTTGGCCCTAGTTATTTGCACTTTTCTTGCATCAGGATGTCTCTCTATTATATAATCTTCTCTTCCTCTATTCTCCTTTAACTGATTATATAATGCAATTTCACTTCACAATTCCTTAGCCACCATGAATGCTTTATTTTCTCACACAAGCTTCTCTCTTTGCTTCTTCCACACACATATGAAGTTTAGGGTTTTTCCTCCTTAAGAAGACCTAGGTTACTTAGGGTTAGGTATGAATCAATGGCTGTGATTCATCTATTTTTCTTCTTAAACTTTACCTTTACCTAATTGGCTACATGTAATGCATTGGGATTCCAACTTAAGATTTGGTGTTATCTCCAAAATATTGTAATTCAATCTTTAAGTTGGCTCAAAAATGTTTCACATAGTAGTTTGTGCCATTAAAAACAACTAAATTCTATGATGGTCATCACATGTTCATTTATATACTATGACTGGACCTTTGAATAACTCAACATGCATTGCTTACTCGGCTCTTGTATCACTCAGCATACATTGTCTATTCAACACTTGAGTGACTCGACACATGAGTGGCTTGTCATTCATTATGGACTTAGCATGCTTTATCTTTTACATGTTGTGCTTGACATGTACTACTTATTTGACATGAACTAAGTAAATGACTTGATTGTATAGACACTCACTTGTCAAAACCAATCTGACATCAATAATTGTGTGTGCATCTTAGTATCGGTGTTGTTTACTTTGATTGAATGGTTAAGATTATTTAAGATTGATAAATATTATAATTATTAGATAACTAATTCACCCCCACTCCCCCTCTTAGTTATCTTGGTGGACTATTGTTTCTAATAGTAGCCCTTGTGATTATAATATTCCCTTTCTTCTTAGGAGGCTCATCTTCTTTAGGTTCTTCTTCTTCTATAGGTTCTCATTCTCCTTCCTCTTCTTCAACATCGTCTTCCTTGCCTTATATCAATAAGAGAGGGGAGCTAGATACTATCCTTCATAATCTTTTGCACCTATTTTATTCCTCTCTTCATGGCTTGAGGAAGCTTGATTTCCAATGAAATACTAGCCTTAGCTTCTTCATAGGTACCAAAGTATGGTGCCTTAGAGTCCACTAACCCATTGACAAGATCCTCAATTATGTCTCTTATATCATCTCCTCATATCCAAGAGGTTTCAACCATGCTATCCTTGGCCTTACTGCCTGTATATGAACTTTTTCACAATCCACAAGAAAATAGATATCTTGTTAGTCATCCACTAACTATTTAGGAATTCTAAATCTACTCTACATTATGTCCTTGAATGTGTCAAAGAATACATCCATGATGTTCTCAAGGTTGTCTCCCATATCAACTATAAACTCATTTATCTAATATATAATAGGTATATCCTTCTTCAATGCTACATTACCTTTGGAAGGGAAAAAAATCTAAATATAAATGAATGGATAGGTTAAGAGTGATCCAAACTCACATAGATTATTCTTTGCTGACTATATGCTCTCCATTTTTTTGCTAAGTTGATTGAGCTACAACTCAACAAGATTGAAAGATAGGTTATTCTTGACCACTTTGTATACTAGGTCAATAGTTTCACAAGGAACACTATTCAATCTGCTTGAATTATATATTTTATTTGCAATAAAATGTATCTTGAATTTGATTTCCATATCAATGATTATATTCAACTTCATACCTCTTCCAGCCCACTCCACTAGAGTTTTCTTCACAAGTTCAACCTGACCTAAGGTTATGGTAGTTTTCTCCTTATTAAGCATAGGTAACCCTATGATTCTATGAATCATATTCTTAGTGATTTGAATGGTTTGATCAAGCTAGAGGTTCATTTCATGGACTTGGCTTAGAATAAACCTAACCCATTTTCCTTGAAAGTCCCTTGGCATGTGTAGGATATGGGTCAAACCTTTTTCTTCCAAATGCTTCTGCTCAGGTTTTAAACTTCCATGCACATACAATTCTTCATATGTCTAGTTTAACTCTATGTTTCCTAATTCCTAGATTGAACTATTATAAAATGACTAGATATCAAGAATTAGAAGCACCTTATGAGGGATTTGAGATTGATCTCCAACTAGGTCAAGTTCTTCTACAACTACTAGAATCAATTTAAATATTGGACCTTTACAATCAACACCTTGGACCACTATTTATGAACCTTTCTCCACTTTTCTATTGGAAGATTCCATTATGCTTAGTTATGCTTCAAATGCAAGAATAAACTTTCAAAAATCTACTTTCAATTTCTCAAGGGATCAAAGATACTCTTCACTTTTTTCTCTAAAAATTTGCAATGAAACAATAACCTTTTATTTCTTCCTTTTAACCAAATTTTTTCTTTAAAGTTTATATTAATGTGTCATACAATAGTTATCTTAGTGATAGGATTCTCCAACTTGGCTAAGTCTTCAACGCTCAAAAGATACCTTTGACTCAGTAAAGTCTTCAACTTAGTCGAGTCTCCAACTTTCCATCTACATCCAAAATTGGTTGATATTTCTATGGGGAGTATTGTAGAAAAGTGATTAGATCCTTATCATAATGATATATTACATTCATGACTATTTTTTTATTGATGTCAGCATAGCAGTTTTCTATGGTATCTGACAAAAGAATAGAGGAAAGATCAAGGTGGTAAGGATAGATAGTTGAGTATCTTCACTAGGTGAGATTATAGGGAGATACTACTAAGTTTCTAGTATATGTAGCTAACCTCCAAAGAAAAATATATTAAGTCTACAAGAAGTTATGAAAATTTTAGCGAAGACTATTTTGAGATAGATTTTATAGAGGCATGTTTTGGAAAACTTGTTATATCTCTTAGCAGAGTTGTTATTTAGAAAATTTGAAGTTAAAGATGTGAAGAAGGAATTTTGGAGTTGATGTAGCTAAGCTCTCTCATCATAATGTTACATGTATGGAAAGTTATTCACGTTACAACATAGAAGATTAATATTATCACTAAGTGTAATGTGTTCTTAATATGATCCTATAATAATTAATTGAGAAGGTGTAATAGCTAGCTCAGGGAATTCTTATATAGGTTTAGCATAAAGGAAGGACATTTTCCTTTATCATGAAAGATGGAAGTGAATTATTGTAAGTAGCACAAAGAGTGGAATGCAAATATCAGAAAAGTAGAATGAAGGTAAAGGAAATTTTATTATTAAGGTTTTATTGTGTAAACCAAAGTTTGATACTTTGATATGAGGTTTGTGACCTAGTCTACAATGTCTGATAGCGATTGTTTTGATTGAGAGGATAGAGGAAATAAGTAAAAAGTACAATACATACAATTATTTGGAAAAGAATAGTTGAGAAATTAGTTGGATAATGAGTTTAGTGATCTTTCCTCAGAAGCTTTTTTGACAGTGGGTCCTTCTATCTTCTAAAACTCCTAATAGGGTTAGAATATGCTAACAAGGATTCAAAGTCTCCTAACAATGACTCACATGTACTAAATGTTGTAATAAACTCCTAATAGGGTCCATCCTCTAACAAGGAATATTTATATTAGTACATTATCTTGTGTTCATTATTCACACCAAGGTTTTCCCTCTAATCAAGGGTTTCCCTAGTTAACATATCTAGTGTAATTATGTATGTGCATTTTTGTATGGTTGTTGTTTACTTTTGTTGAATGGTTAAGATTATTTAAGGTCGATAAATATTTTTATTATTAGATAACTAATTCACCCCACTCCCCCCCCCCCCCCCCCCCAGCCTATTAGTTTTCTTGGTGGACTATTATTTCTAACAATTGGTATCAAAGCATTAGTTCCTTGAAGATAAAGTTAAAAAACTTTGGGAGATCCATAGAAAACATGTTTAGAAAGGATAACTTGAAGTTTTATGGAACAAATTATGATATTCAAAAAGAAAAGATGAAGACACGTCTACTATGTTTCCATCCAAGATATTGGATCTTGACAAAATCAGAAAATACATTCATTACTAAAAAGGATTTGGAAACTTGTACCCAAGCAAGAAAGGGAACTTTTCATGTGCAACATGAGAGCTAGAGAAGCACTATTTCTTGCACTTCTTGAAATTAAACACAACTAGGTAAAATCACTTGATACTTCTCATTTGATTTGGAAAGCTTTTGAAAATAGTTTTGAAGGTGATGAACACTCTAAGAAATTGAGATTACAAAGTTGGATTTGTACATTTCAAGATGACAAAATGATGGAAGATGAATCTATAAGAGCATTTGTAGGTAAGATATCAGAAACTTCTGCAGGTATTAGATCTCAAGGAAGAACCAAAGAAGATGATGAGATGAAATGGAAGATATTGAAGAGCTTAACACCACCATTTAAGCAAGAAGTTCAAATGATATAGTTGTTGATATCTTGTACCAAAGATTTCATAGAAGAAACCTTACTTGGGAGACTTGAAGCAATTGAAAATGACCTAAGACAATCTAGGGAATTGACTAGAATAGAAACAACTTTCAGTGCCCTTAATATTCAACTTAGTTTATTGAGGAGTACAAATGCTAGAAGAGACTTTGCTAGTAGTAGAAAATTTGATGAGGATAGAAAGATAGAAGAAGGATTAACCCTTCTAGTAAGAAGAGGAAAGGATGATACGATTTTTTTTAAAATTTTGGACTTGTAATGAATTTGGTCATTATGCATCTAAATGTGCTAAAAGATAGAAAAAGTATAGAGGAAATTTCAAACCTAGGAGAGATAGAGAATGTTTGTATGCAAGTGAAGAAAATGATTATAATGAACAAGCAGTAAGTGCTAGTGATAATGAAATTGGATTTTAGTAATGAAAGAAGAAATTCTAGAGAAAATAGATTTGGTATCATAGGTTGAAAAGAAATCTAATTGGATAATTGATAGTGGTTGTTCACATCATATGATTGGTGATATGAAAAAGTTTGTTGACCTCAAAATTCATGATGGAGGAATTGTCAGAGTTGGAAAAAATGCAGTGTGTCAACTCAAAGCTATTGAATCTATAACTCTTGATGGTGAAACTTACATTGATGTTATATATTTTTTTGATAGTTTGAAGAATAATATTTTGAGTGTTGGACAACTAGTGGATAAGGGTTATCAATTACCATTCACAGAGAAGAAATGGAAGAACAAAGACAAAGATGGAAAGATAATTTGAATAGGAACCATATCTAGACGTAATGTATTCTAGTTGAATCCTATTAAAATGATATGTTTGGTTGCAAAGGTAGATGGAAATTAGTTTTGAAATAAGATATTTTTTCATATAAATATTGACAGCATTGTGAAGACTAGTAGTATGTTTGTAGTTAGAGATTTACCTAAGATTGTAAAGCTTACTAACACAATTTGCAAGGAGTGGCTATTGGAAAAGCATAACAAAACTTCTTTTCACAACAAGAATTTTACTACTCAAGAAAAATTGGAGATTCTACATACAAATCTTAGTGGTCCTACAAAGACTAAAGGATTCTATGGTCAAAGGTATTTCATCATTTTAGTTGGTGACTTTTCTAGAATAATGTGTGTTTCATTTCTTTAAAAACATTTGAGGCATTTGATAAGTACAAGATATTCAAGAATAGAGTTGAGAAAAAATTAGATATGAAGATTAAATATTTAAGATTAGATAGAGGAGGAGAATTTACTTCAAATGAGTTTAACATCTTTTGTGAAGCTAATGGAACTAAAAGATAGTTATTAACTCTAAGAACCCTTGAATAGAATGGCATTGTAGAGAAAGAAATAGGTTAGTAATAGAAGTAGCAAGAGCTAGATGTTAGTTGAGAATGATGTATCCAAGATTTTTGGAGAGAATCTATGAATACACTAGTCTACACCATGAATAGAGTGCAAGTTAGGAAAGACACAAACAAGACCCCTTATGAACTATGGTTTGGTCATTCACCTATAGTTAAGTATTTTAGAAATTTTGGTAGCAATTTTTATATCAAAAAGGATGATGATATTGTTAAGTTTGATGCTAGAAGTGATGAATGTATGTTTCTTGGTTATTCATTGAAACATAAGGCTTATAGATGTTATAATATGAGAACTAAGACTATTATAGAAAGTACAAATGTAAGAGTTGATGAGAAATTCAAGAAACAAGAAAGAATAGTTGACTACAATTTAGATGATGAGAATATTTTTACTAAACCAAGGAGTGATGAAGTATTATTTGAGACTAATAATTATCTATAGAATGAAGGAGAGCTGAGGCAGGAGAAAATATTGGAACCTTCAATAGAGCTACATGTTGAGATAACAACTCCTACTTTAGGTAAGAATATGACAAAGACTCATCGCCTGAGTAGATCATCAAAAGTAGAGATAAAGATGTGATGAAAAGAAGTAGAATCAATGAAGGAATATGTTTAATATCTCAAGTTGAACGAAAGAATGTAGATGAAGCATGTAAAGATGACTATTCAAAGTAAGCTATGAAAGAAGAATTGGATCAGATAGTAAAAATTGACACATGGGAATTGGTAGCTAGACTAGAAGACAAGATTGTGAAAGAAATTAAATGGGTATTCAAGAACAAGATGAATGAACAAGGTGAAGTTGAAGGGAACAAGGCAAGATTTCTATGTAAAGCTTACTCAAAGCAAGTAGGAATAAACTATGATGAAATTTATGCTCCTATGGAAAGAATAGAAGTAGTAAGGTTATTTTTAGCCTATGTAGCATATAAGAAATCAAAAGTATATCAGATGGATGTCAAGTCAACATTTCTATATGGAGAACTTGAAGAAGAGGTATACATAGAATGACATTGTATGGCTTGAAGCGAGCACCCAAAACCTATTATGCAAGGTTGGGTAAGCATTTGACAAATATTGGATATAGAAAAGGTATGCTAGATAGTAATCTATATTAGAAAGAAATTGATGATGGATTGATGATTTTGGTAATATTTGTTCATGATATCACACTTGGAGTAAATTATGATGAAAGTGACAAGTTTGTAGATGAAATAAAGAAGGAATTTGAAATGGGCATGATAGGAGAAATGAAATATTTTCTAGGAGTATAGATTGTGCAGGACAAAAAAAAGAATCTTTATTTCTTAGACTAAGTTTGAAATATCTACTAGACAGGTTTGGTTTGGAAACATGTAAATGCATTGGAACATCTATGGTAACTGGATATAAGTTTCTACAAATGTTGAGACACCTATTGCTGAGCAGAAGAAGTATAGATCTATGATAGGAGGATTGTAATATCTAACTCACACAAGGCTAGATATAGCAAATGCACTTGAATATGTTGCAAGATTTCAAGCTGACCCTAGAGAAACACATTATGAAGTAGTTAAAAGGATATTTAGATACCTAAAAGGAACATCTAAGTTTAGATTATTGTATTATAGATCTAATGATTTTACTCTATATGCTTATACTAATATTGATTAGGTAGGCAATATGGATAAAAGAAAGAGCACTAGTGGTGGGGCCTTCTTCCTTGGAGGAAGATTGGTCTCTTAGCTAAGCAAAAAGGAGGATTGTACCTCACAAAATATAGTGGAAGTGAAATATGTTGCAACAAATAATAATTGTAATCAAGTTGGTTGGTTGAAGTAATTATTGAAGGATATAAGGATAAAATTTAGTGAACCTATTGTCATACATTGTTACAACATAAGCATAGTAAATGTGCCAAAGAATCCAATGTTGCATTCTATGACCAAGCACATTTCTATCAAGTATCACATGTTGAGAGAAAAAGTTTCAAAAAAGAAAATTAGATTGGAGTATGTAAGCACTAAAGAGTAGATTGCAGATATTTTCATGAAGCCTCTTCCCAAAGAGACTTTTGAGTATTTGTGAGGTATGCTAGGGGTTATACCCCTTCTTACACAAGAGTAGATGATGTAAAAATGCACCAATCCAATGTGATAGAGCACTATTGTTTGTCTAGAATGAATGTTGGTGTTTCTTGTATGGGGGTGTGTATCTATGATGGACAAAGTCATCTAGAAATCTTGTTGGATTTTTTTTAATAGTTTCTTTGGATTCTTGAGAAAATCAGAGATAGTTGTTGCAGAGATTGATAGTTGTTGAAACCTTTGACATTGATGTTAATGGGGGAGAAATTATCATGAAAAATAGATTACAACATAAAAAAGATTTTAATATAAAGAATATTGAGGTATATCAATGGCGGAGAGCGATTGATGAAGAGGATTTTAAAAGAAAGGCTAACAATCTTTTGCAGTTGGTATTTTTGGATCTAGATGTTTTTCATCTATGTTGCCATCAATGCCAAAGGGGGAGATTGTTGGAAGCATGAATACTAATGATATTCCTATGGGGAAGTATTGTAGAAACATGATTAGATCATTATCATATTGATCTATTTGAGGTTATGGGAGATACTTCTAAGTATCTAGTGTATGCAATTAACATCAAAAGAAGAAATAATAAGTCTGAAAGAAGTTATGTAAGTTTTCATGATGTCTATTTTGAGATAGAGTTTATAGAGGCATGTTCTAGTAAACTTGTTATATCTCTTAGTAGTTTTGCTATTCTGAGATTCAAGGTTAAGGATATGAAGAAGACATACTGATGATGACATGGATAAGTTCACTCATCATAATATTGTGTGTATGGAAAGATATTCAAGTTGCAAGGTGGAAGATTAATGTTATCGCTAAGTGTAAGGTGTTCTCAATATGGTCCTACAATGATTAATTAATAAGGTCTAACAACTGACTTAGGGAATTGTTGTTAAGATAAAGGAAGGACATTTCCTTTTTCATGAAGATATGGAAAATAACATAGAAAAGTAATTATACAAGCAGTACAAGTTTGGAATGTGATGTTGAATAGAGTAGAGTGGAAGTGAAGGAAAATTCATTGTTGAGGTTTTGTTGAGTGATTTGAGGTTTGATATTTGGATCCAAGGTTCATGACTTGGTCTACAAGGTTTGAAAGTGATTGATTGGTTGACAGAACAAAGGAAAGAATAACATAATAATAAATTGCATGTTTGAGCAATGAGCTCTTCTTGTAGTTGAAATTTCATGTTTGGGTAATGGGCTCATCTTGTATACATTGTAATACAACTCCTAATAGGGTTGACACAACTCCTAACAAGTTTGGAATATCCTAACAAGAATTCAAAGTCTCCTAATAGGAACTCTATTTACTAAATGTTGCAATAGACTCCTAATAGGGACCACCCTCTAACAAGGAATATTTATATTAGTACATCATCTTGTGGGCATAATTACCACTTGGGTTTTCCCTCTGATCAAGGGTGTCCCTAGTAAATATGTCTAGTGTAATTATATATGTGCATCTTATTAAACTTGTTTAATTTGATTGAATGGTTAAGTTTGTTTAAAGGAGATAAATGTATTAATTGTTGGATAACTAATTCACCCACCCTCTTAGTTATCATAGTGGACTATTTTTTTCTAACATGTTCCATGTCTACACACATTCTAACTAATTGAATTTCTTATTCTCTTCTCATTTTTTTAACTTCTTCATGAATAGTATGATTCTTTTCAAGTAGATCTTTGATTGCTGCATTAGCTTCATCTAAACTTTTTTCATAGAAAATGTCTTCAATTCTTTATTCAATGTAGAGATTGTCATTCATCTATGCCACAAGATGTTTTCTTCTTTTTAGGGATTGAGAGAGCTGCTCCTTCATTTTTTTGAATTGTTCCATGACCAATTGTAGATCCAAATTTTCATTTTCAATGGATTTCTCTAGTCTAGATACTTACATTTCCTCTAATATTTTTTCAAGATGTTAAACTTTTAACATGAGAACCAATGCTTTGATGCTAATTATTGAAAATGTAGTATAGACTAGGTGATTGGGAGGGAAGGGTGAGTCAGGAACCAATAAAGCTTATACTTTAAGTCATGAATTAAACCTTCACAATATAATTTGATCTAATTTCATGCATTGAACACTGAAAGCAATACAACATTCATAAAACTTGACACAATATTTGGTAAACTATAAACCTTCCAAATAGAAAGTAAAACTAGAGTGGGGATGATATCCATAAAATTAAGTAGTGTAGTATAAAGTTAGACTCTTAAAGCTTAAAATTGATCACTTCTAGTGAAGTTCCCTGTTAGGAGAAATAAGGACTATTAGGTCCACCTTGTGAAAGGATTTACAACATACAATGAAGTATGCACTTAGTTAGGAGATTTGGAAAGACTAGTTAGGCCCACCTTGTTAGAGGACATGATTGATGCACCTATTAGGATGAATTTGTGGTTGATCTCTGATTTACAACTCAGTTTGTTGAATGAAATTCCTTTGAAATGTAGTGATCACCTTGTTGTGATAGATAAGACTCTTATTTTCCTTATACTATTTGTAGTTTACCTCTAATTCACACTCATGCATCTTCTTGCTTGTTACACTTTGATATATTGGATATGATGAGATGTATTATATACATACCAATGCAATAAATTACCATCTAGAGTTGATTACAATACCAAATTCAATAATATTTATTAAGTCAACCCACTGCTAGAACCTGGGTTCAAAAGACCGCTTGGGTGATATTCTAACACTCGGTAAGACTTTCAACTTAGGAAATTCTTGAATTCATTTGACACTAGTGCTTCATCCACATTTATCACTCTAGAGTAGTTCAAACTTGGTCAGCACTTGATGACTTGGTGAATATTGAAGAACTTGGTAGACACTGAAGGACTTAGTTGACACTATAGAACTTAGTCAACACTACCTTCATTATGCTTCATTACAACTACCATCTTGGTAGACACTAATAAGCTTAGTCAATGCTACTTCCACCATGGTTTTCACTGATGAGTTTGGTAGACTCTGCAAAGCTTGACAAACATTTCTATCTAAATGTGATCCTTGGTAGCAACTGTAAAGCTCAGTAGAAATGTAACCAACCAAATTAATTAAGTTTTTAGTCACTAATTGACAAATGATTTTACCATGAGGTCAATACTATGTGCACCAATCAATATATCAGATGCAGTAAAAGAAAAGTTTGACAAGGAACTTTCTGTTTTGAAGAAATTTATGGATTGCTTCACAAAGATATCCACTCAACAATTGTAAATGCATAAGTTTAAAATTTTGTTCTGTATATATGTTTGGACACCACCTTCTTCATTGATGTTAAAGGGGGAGTAAATAAGGAAAATTGTATGTAGAGAATGTAATAGGTGACGGGTAGTTTAGTGAAGAAGATTATATCTAATAAGAAAATTGTATAAGGGAGTTATAAGTAACATCATAGTTAAAGAGGGAGAATCCTTATGAAAATATGTTATAAATAATATAATGATCCACTAATTTTGTAATTTTTTTTGGTCATGTAACAAAAGTTACAAGTTTTGAAGTTATGGTTTTGGGACTTAGCCAGTTTTCCCATATGTTACAATTAATGACAAAGGGGGAGATTGTTTGCAATTTGGCTAGGTTAAATATTGTAAAGTTTTCATTTATGGAAACGTATAATAAAAATTGAGTGAGTAGATCTTCAAGACAAAGTTTTGGGTTAAAGATCTAGAAAATTGACTAAGTATCGTAGAGTTTATATATGAGCATAAGCACTATTTTGATTGGCATAGTTCATAGAGGAAATTTTGGCATGTTCTCTCTTAGGTAAAATAAGTAAAATATGTTAGGATTAAACATGAATGTGAATGAGGTTGTACAATTAGTATAGACAAAGATATTATTATTTTATAGTGATAGTGTTAAGTAGACATAATAGGGAAAAGATAAGGAAATGAATATTTTTAAGTTATAAGAATTATTTTATTTACCAAAGTAATTACTTAGATAGTTAGAGATGATATCCAAGATGTTAAGCCTAATTCAACAAGATTTAATTTGGATTTTGGTAAGTGTAAAAATATATGAAGGCCAATAGTGCAAATTATTATGTAATAACAAGGTATAACAAAAAGGTTTTAAATGCAAAGTTAAGTGTGATTTTTATGATAAGTATGTGATTGTTTGAGATGTGAATTATGATGCAAGATCATATAAGTATAGTTATATGATCAAGTTTTTTTGAAGAGCAGCAAAAGAAAAAATTAGTTATTGAAGATATCAACAACATTAAGAGGTTTTGTACTTATCTCTTGTATTGAAGAACATTATTGTATATTGAATGTTTGGGCAATGGGCTCATATTGAAAACCTTTTGTAATTTTAAATAACAATAACTAAAATATTTGAGGCTTCTAATAAGGACTGGGACACTATATGGATGTAATAAACTCCTAATAGTGTTAATATCTTTCACCAGATATTATTGAATAGTAGATCATTTTGTGGGTACCATCTCCATTGGGGTTTTCCCTTGGCTAGAGTTTTTATAGTTAACAAAATATGGTGTTATGTGTTGCATTACTTGATAGTTTTTTTTTATGTTCATCTTAATTAGTTTAATTTCATGTGAAAGTTATAATATTGTCAATGATATCCAATATTAGGAATAACTTTGTGGAATACTGATTCACACCCCCCCACCCCCTCCCCTCAATATTTTTTTAATTTCTAATAGTTATCTTGGTCAACTCATGAAAGACCTCATCATGACTTAATGGATAGTTATTTGGGTGTCCTACCTAGACTCCTAAGGTTTAAGCCTCATTGTAAGGAGAATCCTATGATTCATGATAGGCCTTGTCATATTTTAAATAGAAAGATATCTAGGTGTTTTATCAAGACTCTAGAGGATTAAGATTTTTTTTGTAGAAAATCTTATACTCTCTTTTGATCACCTTTCATTGGAAAGGTATCTAGGCATTCTACCTAGACTCATAAGGATTAGGCTTCATTCTAGGGATGATCCTATAAGTTATGATAGTTCTTGATGGACTGGTATCTAAGTGTTCTATCTGAACTCCAGAGAACTAAGCTCCATTCTAAAGAAAATCTTAAGATCTCTTTTAGTCACCTTTCAATGGAAGGGTATTTTGGCCTTCTACCTAGACTCCCAAGGATTAAGTGTTGCTCTAGCGATGATCTACAAGTTCTGATAGTTCTTGATGGACTAATATCTAGGTGTTCTATTTGGACTCCAAAGAATTAAGCTTTGATCTAGAGAAAATCCTTAACTCCCTTTCAAACACCTTTGAATGGATAGGTCTTTATGCCTTGTACCTAGACTCCTAAGGATTAATCCTCATTCAAGGGTTGATTTTATGAGTTATGACAATTCTTGATAGACTAGTTTCTAGGTATTCTATCTCAACTCTAGAGGATTAAGCTTCATTCTGGAGAAAATCCTAAACTCTCTTTTGGTCACCTTTCAATGGATAGGTATCTAAGCATTCTACCTAGACCAAGGTATTTTTTAGTGGTTAATATTTGTAAATTGTCTATTTCTAGAATTTGTTTGCTAGTAATTTGGCTAATAATTTAAGATTTAATGTAACTTGAATCGTCATGTTTATATAAAATTTAGTTCTAAAATATTAAAAATTTCTCAATAATTTATTTTGTTAAAAAAAATTAAACTCAAAGATTTGCCACAATATTCGATGCATGAATATAGTTGACTCACTAAATATTATATATTAATGTAAAAATTGAAACTTTCACCAATACTTATCATAATTATTAGTTACTTTAGGGATGTATAACCAATATATATTTATCACTACTGATTTAAAATATAATGTAATGATCCTCATAATATTCTATGAGGTATAAAAATTGTTCAATTTTGATTCATAATTTAAGGAACTTCCTACTGTTATCGAGATTTTCCAATATTCTCTACATAAAAATTATGATTCCAAAATAATCGCAAATATAAATAATATTTAAAATAAAATATGATAGATTTGCCAATAGAAATAATTGTTTCTTAACAAAATAATGAAATATTTGTCAATATTTTATATCTTTTTTGAGACATGGTTTTCTTAAAGTTTACCTTGGTCTAGACTCCATAGGATTAAGCTTCATTCTGAAGATGATCCTATGAATTGTGATAGTTATTGAGGGGCTGATATCTAGGTGGTCTATTTGGATTATAGAGGATTAATATTTTTCCTAGGTATAATCCTAAACTCTTCTCAATGGAAAGGTATTAAGCTCCTCATCATCTATAATGATTGAACTCCTAAAGATTCACTTATATCCAACCATGTTTAGAATCAATTAAATCTTATCTATCGATCCTTGTGTCAAAACTCATAATCAATCTTAGTTCTTGTTCTATGCTTTGGCATTAGATTATTCTTTGAATGAATGTGCTACTTGCACATTAGTTCAAAGAGGGGAAAATGTAATAACCTAAAATTGATAGATCCTAAAGTTATTTTCTCTTAACATTGAAACATCAATTTATGATCGACAAAGTCCTAAAATCACTAGGAATTTATAATCCCATTTGATGTGGTTTAAATTAAATATCAATTACATAAAATTCATATATTTTAATAATCATTTTAAGCTGATAAATCCTTAAATGTTCAGTTTAAATTAGCTAGCTAAACATCTTTGATTAATTGATTTAATATGAACTTCTAACACTTTCTATTAAATTAATATAGTTTAGTCAATAATAAATGACAATGGGATTTATTAATTCATTTTCAAAATAATTTTTCTCCACATATCCTACTTATTTGAATTAAGTATTCAAATATCCTTTTGTAATATTCAAGTGGATGACATTTTTCAAATAAAACTTGTAAGATGAGACAAATGGCATGTAGGAAGATATGTAGTATTCTCACTCATACAAAATCTACCATTTTTAGTCATATTCTCCCCACTCCTCTACTTGGACTTTGATCCACTTTCTCTACAAATAGAGATCTATTATCTCTCACAGAGAATCCACTTTTTGAGTAATGAAACTCTTTTGAATTGAGGACTCACTCTTTGCATCCAAGCTTTGTTTCATCATATTCTCATTTCTAGTTTAGCATTTGAATAGATTTTAGATTAATTTTTTCTTTATTTTCAATAGCTACGATCTCATTTCTTTTGCATTTAAAAATATAAAAAATATAGACTAATATTGCATGCATCTTAGTTAGATATATTTTCTCACTTGTTCTTAGTTTAAATATGCATATTCATATAGCTTTTGTTCTATCTATTTGCATAAACAATACAAAAAAATATAGTTCTACCATTGCACTCATCTTTATGCTTTCAAACATTTGTCCTAGCTAGGTCTTATTATCACTAAAGCTCTCTATTGTGTTAGCACATATTCAAACCCCTACTAGATAAAAGTCAATAGGTTGATTTTCTTGGTTCATTTGGGATGAGAAATCATATTCATTCCTAGTTGAATCTGACATGTAATGATGATTTTGAAGTGTGTGTAAACCATTTTTCACATATACAAGTCCCTCAATCTAAGGAAATTTTAAAATTCAATATTGATCAGTGCTCTATAAGGATCATAGACATGCAAGGATTGGTGGTGTTGGTTGGGATAACATTGAAAATGTTTTTTTATTCTTCTCTAAATATAAGGGTTGAATTTCTAATTGCCTTATGGAGGCTATATCTATTATTTTGTGCTATATAAAATGGGTTCCATCTTGGTTGGAGGATGATTATTTGTGAGTCTAGCTCTAATATTTTGATTGATATGTTGTGTTAAACATTTAAATAAGTTTAATTATACTTTCTTGAACATGACTCTTTCCTCTAGTGCAACATATAATTTTTATATTTTTTGGATACAATTTATCATTTTTATTTTATGTTTGAATATACCTTTTTCAAAATCTTAATATACCTACATTTTTTTAATCAACAAAAAACCAAATCCTTTTGATTATATTAGCTAAATAATAATATACCTACTTTTATTAGTAATAAACTAAACATAATTTTAGTAATCCAAATTTTATAAAAAAAATATATGCTAATATTCTTCATTCCAAAATCTATAAAATGGTTTTTTTGTTTTTTCAAATTTATCAATTTGTAATGGAGAAAATTAGGCCTTATAGTGGAAAATTGTACTAAAATGCATATTTGGTTATGTGGCTATTACATGGCATTCCACATCAGAGGGCTCAGCTGAGTGGTACTAAGCCAAGTCCTACTCAACCAAGTGGCACCAACAAAGCTCATGTATGTGCAAGCTCATTGCATCCAATCACATGGGTGCTAGTTCCTCATATAAATGAGGCATAAATTTCTTCATTTTATAGTCAAATTATCAATTAATTCACTAATATTAATTATTTGACTTCTAAATTGGCATTTTAGGATGGAGTAGTGGAAACATGATAGTTTTATTGAGGTGTATGAAAGATATTTATTTGAATACTTAAATAATAAAGGTAAGTCAAAGTCTTAGAGGAAGGAAATATGATTGAAAGAGGGATGACAAAATGAAATGGCATAAAAATAATAATAAACAATTTATTAATGATAAAGAGGTATAGATTAATGTTGAAGAAAATGAATTTCATGTTTGAGAAGATGTTGGTACTAGTAATCAAAATAAATTTTTTCTGGCATGCAAGATTTGATAGAATTGAATGAAGATTCTCTTTCTAATCAACTTTCATTTGAAAAGTTGGTAACTCATAGAAAAATCAATTTGCATATTAGAGAAATGTGGGAGGAATATTTGGAGAATATATCTTTGATAGGAAAAGCATAATTATTTGTTAGATTATTTAGAAAAGGAGAAATGACACCATTTTTGGAGTTGTTGGGTGTCAACAATAAGAACACCTTAGGAGGTCAAATAAAAGAAATGTAACCTGAGAATTTATTTGATGCTTTAAATGTTGTTAAGAGTAAATTTCAAGGAGCCAATTTAGTTGGTGCACATAGAGAAATGATGATTGTGACTTCTAGCAAAAAAAGGAAACTTCAATAAATTTTTGGTTTACTAAATGTTTCAAGAAGAATTATTCAAAGATATATTTGGAGGAGAAATATATTAGATGAAAATATTAAAAATAATGGGGTGAATATTTGTAGACTTCCTTTAAAAGATAGAATTTTTGAATAGGTTAGAAGATGTTCCTTTGAATATTGAAGCAATCACTCTTGTGTTTCATCCAATATAAGGGACATTACAAAAATAAGAGATTAAGAGATATGTATAACAATTTCACATCCAAAATAGAACAAAATGAGTTATTCAATGCATTCAAGTGTTAATTTCTAGAAGCTAAAATAGGTAAGAGAATGTTACAAATGGGTGTGTTCACCAAGTTGTGGTGCCAAAAACATGACACCCCATTTTTTCTTTAGTTTTAAAAGCATGTACACACTATAGCTCATACACACTTTCAAAAACTTAAAAAAATTATAAATGGGTTGCAAACCCACAGCCCATTTCATTTTGCAAGGATTTCCTCCTCACAACATGTACATGAGTTGAAAGAATTGAAGACTTTTGCCACTTGCCTCCTCAAAATGCCTCCTCATCCAAAGTTCAAGATTGAGATCATGTTGTATGTTTTATAATCCGATTTTTGCATTGTTTTATATGTTTTACATTGTTTTGTAGGCTTTTTTTCAATTTTTCTTTAATTTTGTTTATTTATTTAGATTGCAATTGTTTTCCTATCAAGAAATCTGGATAGTGAACCACAAAATCCCCAACAAGATCAAAACCAAAACCCTCCACAAGATCCAAGTGAAAACCCTACACAACATGAGAATCAAAATCCTCCATAATAAGAGCAAGAAATTTTGCAACCTACACCGATTGGAAGACCTCCTCCTGGCACACAAGACAACATAATAAATGAAATAAAAAGAGGGAAAAATGAATTAGAAGCACTCATTGGTAGGTTGAAAGCTTGTGGACAGACCAATTCAATGAGAGCACAATTAGAATCCTCCCTCAAGTCCATTATGGCCCATGTAGCTTCTGTTAGTGGTTAAGAGGGATGAACAAAGAAGATATTATGCAAACAAATAGCCATATCAAGATGTGTAAAAAAAAGAAATAGAAAAAGGTAGCATTTGTGCATTATTTAAAAAGCCTAGTGACCAAAATACTATTAGAGAGACAATTAAAGGGTTCCCCATTCATTGATGCATATATGATGGTATTAGAAATAATTTTTGGGATACATGGTGGATGGTCTTTGATGTCCATCCTTGCAATAATCATGAGGTTCCAATGTGTTTCTTAAAGAAATTGTATTGTGAATTTTTCCTTGGGGAGATCCTTGATTATTTTGATATATTAGAATCTCAGGGTAGAGGTGGGAGATCATCATTTGAGAGGCTAGGGACATTTCATGACCCTAATGTAGTTAGGGCAGCTATTGTTAAGCCACAGGGTGAGCATGTGATTATTCCTGCAGTTGTAAAGGAACATGTAGAGGTTAGCACTCTAGGGACTATTAATGCTTTGATGTAGACCCTCATTCATTACATGAGTCCATTAGTTAAGGAGGAGCCTTTTGTGCATCATGGTCACATGTGCACATCATGTGGATTCTTATGAACATTTGGCAATCATGCTAGAGATAGTATGGATGATGGGCTAGTCACTGATCAGTTCCTAAATAAGACATTTGGCATTGACACACAGGTAAATTATAATTATAATAAACTAATTTGATCACATTTCATATGCATAGTGAATGTCTAATTAATTATCATGTATTGACATTGTTCAAAATTTAGGGTAAGAGTGTTGGCAGCCCTAGTAGAGATCCTCTAGCCCAATTTTTCATCCTATTGACGAGTCCAGAGGTATGTATCAATTTAATCATTTAAACTAATACATATATATATTAACTAATCATATGAATGATTGAAAAAAAATATATATACATGTGCATCAATTCTCTATAGGACCATCAACATTCAGTAGGGACTCTAAGCCTAGGTGTGATATGAGCTTCATAGAGGTACATTTTTTTCAAGTTAATTTAATTCATTTGATCATATTTGTTTCATGTTTCATGTTACATGTAACTTGTATTGTATGACATGCAGCTCTTAACGTCTAAGACTCCTCATCTTTGGTAGTCCATCAATCATGGAGTTGCCGCAATGATGGCTATTTAGAGCCATTGACTGAAGTATGAAAGAATTTTCTTGGTTTTAGTTTTTTTTTTATAATAGTTGGTATCAAAAAATTTAATGTTATTTATAAGTGATTATATTGATTGAATTCTTGTAGGGCCTTGTTACACTTGATCATCTACGACCCTTTGAGGTGGACGTATAGAGTGACTATTTGATGGTGGTAAGAAAATAATTAATTTGTGTGCACATATATTTGATTTCAATGTATAATAATTATTGATTCATATCTACTTTCTTTGTATCAGCTCAGGTTAGAGAAGAGCCCAAAGAAGATGACAAGTGAGCATGTGAGGTGGACCCCATGATCTCCATCCACACAATGACTGAAGACCTCTAGGGATTTATTTCCTTACCTCATGTAAAGGAGAAGATATAGTTGATAGACACACATGTATAGGCATCAATTGACATATATGTTGGATTTTATGTCAGTGGACATATTCAATATACATTTGATGTATATATGACATTTCATATTTGATGTATGACATATATTTGATGCATGAAACTATTAGACTTATGACATTATTGGTTAATATATGATATGTTTGTTCATGCATCAAATTATTGGTTATCATAATATATTAATATTATATGTTTGGTCATGTATGATATTATTGGTTATCAAAATATATATCTTTTTCTTGTTGTTTACATTTTAAGTACATTTCATGTATTTCATTTTAATGTAAATTGCATCCAAAATGATGCAAAGTGCTCACACTAAAAGCTAGTGGATTCCCAACAAGAACATTTTTAAGGAAAACTACCTTTCCCGCCTTTGTAAGTTTCTGGAAAGATTCTTTCCAACTTGGTTACAATATTGAACAAGATTCTACCCAAGATCACAAAACTACTCGATCACTTTCCCCATTGAAGACTTGGGAAAAAATAAAAGAAGAATGAGAAAATTTGGGAAATGGATCATAATCAACTTCTTGCTTCAAACTAACACCTTAGCCACTTCAAAGAAAACATAATAACTATCTCACAAAATTTAGTCTATCATCTATTCCATCCTTCCAAGAGATTCTTCAACATCCTATGACTATATTTTCTTTGCAATAACATGTAATTTGTTGATTTTTAGACAACTCTTCACAATGGAAAGTGGTTATGTTTCAAACCCATAAAATGACTATTAAGACAACCAATAAGATCATTAACATCTTCCACTAACTTTGTTTAGTCATAACATGCAGTTATATAAGGTGTAATGACTCTCAAAACACATATTGAGTCAACTTATTAATAAAAATAACAAAAAAGGAAAATTGTTAGGACTAAGGTAGTTTGGGTTTATAGGTGACCTCAAGTTCCTTGACCTTACAAAAAAGGATTATCTTATTACCATAAAAAAAAAATAACATGTTCAAAATGATGTGTATGATCATCCCTTTACCTTCTATCATGAGTCTCCATCATTGGATCAGATGACATATCCAGTTGCCACAGTCAAAGATAGCTACCCTATGGCATTTAGTGACTCTTAGGGATGATTTGGTTCAATGTGGCTGAGAATGTTTGAGTACTCAACAATATGGGAGGAGCTTGGGGCTAGTGTTTACATAGACACCTCCAACTAATGGAATAGATAGTTTGATCCCACAATGAAAGGTGAAAGAGATTTGGTAATTTTCAACATTGTATTAGCCAACACTACAAGTATCAACATCAATTGAGATGACATCACAAAATCAAAATGGAGTAAAATCACATAAAGTGAGAGAGGTTATTATAGGTCTCTACAAAATGGTCCTATAACACCTAGAATTGCATCCATACCTCACATGAGCTCTGTGATATGCCCTATCAAAAATCACTACCCTATGGAATTTAGTGACTCTTAGGGATGATTTGATTCGGCATGCCCAAGAATATTTGAGCACTCAATCGGATAGGAGGAGCTTGGGATTAGTGTTTATACAGACACTTGGCACTAATGGAATAGATAGTTTGATCCCATGATGAATGGTGAGGGATATTTAGCAGTTGATAACTTTGTACTAGCCAATACTACAAGTTTCAACATCACCCAAGATGGCATCGCAAAATTAAAATGGATCAAGATCTCCAAAAAGTGAGAGAGGTTATTTTAAGTCTCCACAACATGATTGTATAGCACTTATAATCACATCCATACCTTACACAAGATGTAAGATATGCCTCATCAAAGAATGTAGCCCTATGTCATTTACTGACTCTTAGGGATGATTTAGTTCATCATGCTTGAGAACATTTGAGCACTCAAAAAGATAGGATGAGCTTGGGGATAGTATTTACCTAGCCATACAGAGCTAATCAAATAGACAATTCAATCCCATGATGAATAGTGAGGGAGATTTGTCAATTGGAAACTTTGTATTAGCTAACATTACAAGTTTCAGCATCACCTAAGATGGCATCACAAAATAAAAATAGATTGAGATCTCTAAAAATAGAGATAGGTTATTGTAGGTCCCCACAACGAGGTCCTATAGCACCTAGAATTGCATCCATAGCTTGCACGTGCTCTGAGATATGCCCTGTCAAAGATCATTGCCCTATGGCATTTAGTGACTCAAGGATGTTTCAGTTTGGCATGCATAAGAACATTCAAGCACTCAATAGGATGGGATGAGCTTGGTGCAAGGGTTTACCCAACCACTCTGAGCTAACAAAACAAACAATTTGATCCCACAATGAATGGAGATAGAGATTTGGCAATTGATAACTTTGTACTAGCCAACACTACAAGTTTCAACATCACCCAAGATGGCATCGCAAAACAAAAATGGAGAAAGATCTCAAAAAAGTGAGAGATTTTATTTTAGGTCTCCACAACATGGTCCTATAGCACCTATAATTTCATCCATACCTCATGCGAGCTTTGAGATATATCTTGTCAAAAATTTCTACCCTATGAAATTTAGTGACTCTTAGGGAGGTTTTAGTTTAGCATGCCCGAGAATGTTCAAGCACTCAAAAGGATGGGAGGAGTTTGGGGCTAGGGTTTACTAGTAACTTGGAGCTAATGGAATAGATAGTTCATTCCCACGATGAATGGTGATGGAGATTTGACAATTGACAACTGCGTATTGGCCAACACTACGAGTTTCAACATCACTCTAGATGGTGTTGCAAAATCAAAATCAAGTGAGATCTTGAAAATGTGAGAGAGTTTATTGTAGGTATCCACAACATGGTCCTATAGCACCTAGAATAACATCCATACCTCACACGAACTCTAAGATATGCCCTATCAAACATCATTGCCCTATGACATTTAGTGACTCTTATGGACATTTTGGTTTGGCATGCCTAAGAATGTTAAAGTGCTCAATAGGATGGGATGAGCTTGGGGCTATGGTTTTCCTAGCCACCTAGAGCTAATGAAATAGATAGTTCAATCCCACAACAAATGGTGAGGGAGATTTGGTAGTTGACAACTTTGTACTAGCCAACACTATGACTTTTAGCATCACTTGAGATGGCGTTGCAAAATTAAAATAGGATAAATTCTTCAAAGAGTGAGAGAGATTATTATAGGTTTCTACAAAATGGTCTTATAGCACCTAGAATCACATCCATACCTCACACGAGCTCCGAGATATGCCCCATCAAAGATCGTTGGCCTATGGCATGTAGTGACTCTTAGGGATTTTACAATTTGGTGTGCTTGAGAATGTTCAAGCACTCAATGGGATGGAATAGACTTTAGGCTTGGGTTTACCTAGCCATCCAAAGCTAATAGAATAGATAGTTTGATCTCATGATGAATGGTGAGGGAGGTTTGGCCATTGACAACTTTGTACTAGACAACACTACGAGTTTTAGCATCACTCAAGATGGTGTTATAAAATCAAAATAGAGTAAGATCTTCAAAAAGGGATAGAGTTTATTGTAAGTCTCTACAACATGATCCTATAGAACCTAGAATCACATCCATACCTTGTAAGAGCTCTAAAATATGCTCCATCAAAGATTGTTGCCTTATGGCATTTAGTGACTCTTAGGGACTTTTAGTTCAATGTGCTTGACAATGTTTGAGAGCTCAATAGCATGGGATGAGCTTGGGGCTATAGTTTACCTAGCACTTAGAGCTAATGGAATAGATAATTTAATCCCATGATGAATAGTGAGAAGATTTGGTAGTTGGAAACTTTGTACTGGCCAACATGAAAAGTTTCAACATCATTTGAGATGGCATCACAAAATCAAAATGGACTAAGATATCAAAAAAGTGAAGGAGGTTATTGTAGGTCTCTACAACATTGTCCTATATCACTAAGAATCACTTCCATAGCTCACACAAGATTTGAGATATGCCCTATCAAATATATCTACCCTATGACATTTAGTGACTCTTAGGAACATTTCAATTCAATGTGCCCATGAACATTTGAGAACTCAATAGGATAGGAAGGGTTTTGTTCTAGGGTTTACCTAGCCACTTGAAGCTAAAAAAATAGATAGTTTTATCCCATAATGAATAGTGAGGGAGATTTGGTAGTTGGAAACTTTGTATTGGCCAACACTACAAGTTTCAACATCACTTGAGATGGGATCACAAAATCAAAATGGAGTAAGATCTCCAAAAAAGTGAGAGAGGTTATTGTGGGTCTCTAAAACATGGTCCTATAGCACCTAGAATTGCATCTATACCTCACACGAGCTTCAAGATATGTCCCATCAAATATCACTATCATATGGCATTTAGTGACTCTTAGGGACATTTTGGTTTGGCATGCCCAAGAATTTTTGAGTGCTCAATAGGATGAGACAAGCTTTGGGAAAGGTTTTATTGGCTACTTAGAGCTAGCAAAATAGATAGTTTGATCCCACGATGAATGGTGAGGGAGATTTTGTAGTTGGCAACTTTTTATAGGTCAATGCTATGAGTTTTAGCATCACACAAAATAGCATCACAAAATCAAAATGTAGTAAGATCTCCAAAAAATAAGAGAGGTTATTGTAGGTCTCTACAACTTGGTCCAATAGCACTGAATAGCACCCATACCTTTCATGAGCTCCAAGATATGTCCCATCAAAGATCACTATACTATGGAATTTAGTGACTCTTAGGGAAGTTTTGGTTCAGCATGCCTAAGAATGTTCAAGTGCTCAATGAGATAGGATAGGCCTAGGGCTAGGGTTTACCTAGCCACTTAGAGTTAACCGAATAGATAATTTGATCCCATAATGAACACTGAGGGAGATTTGGTAGTTGGTAACTTTGTACTGGCCAACACTATGATTTTCAGCATCACTTGAGATGGCATCACAAAATCAAAATGGAGTAAGATCTCCAAGAAGTGAGAGAGGTTATTTTAGGTCTCTACAACATGGTCCTATAGCACCTAGAATCACATTGATAACTTGTATAAGCTTTGAGATATTCCCTGTAAAAGATTTCTTACCTATGGTATTTAGTAATTAGGGACATTTTAGTTCAGCATGCCCAAGAACATTCAATCACTCCATGGGATGGGATGGGCTTAGGGCTAGGGTTTACCCAGCCACCTAGAGCTAATAGAATAGATAGTTTAATCCCATGATGAATGGTGAGGGAGATTTGGTAGTTGGGAACTTTGTACTGGCCAACACTATGAGCTTCAACATCACCCGAGATGGCATTCTTAAATTCAAAATGGAGTAAGATCTCAAAAAAGTGAGAGATGTTATTATAGATCTCTAAAACACAATCTTATAGCACCTAAATCATATCCATACCTTGTACAAGCTTTGAGATATGCCTCGTCAAAGATCGCTACCCTATGATATTTAGTGACTCTTAGGGATGTTTTAGTTTGGCATGCCAAAGAATGTTTGAGGACTTAATGGGATAAGATAGGCTTTTAGATAGGATTTACCCAGCCAATTAAAGCTAACAAAATAGATAGTTTGATCCCATGACGAATGGTAAGGGAGATTTGGCAATTGGCAACTTTGTACTAGCCAACACTATGAGTTTTAGCATCACCAAAGATGGTGTCACAAAATCAAAATGGCATAAGTTCTCCAAAAAGTAATAGATGTTATTTTAGGTCTCTACAACATAGTTGTATAGCACCTACAATTACATTTATAAATTTCACAAGCTCTAAGATATGCCCCATTAAAGATTTCTTCCCTATGGCATTTAGTGACTCTTAGGGATGTTTTGATTTGGCATGCCCAACAACAATTGAGAACTCAATGAGATGGGACAAGATTGGGGCTAGGATTTACCTAGCTATTCAGAGCTAACAAAATAGATAGTTTGATCCCATGATGAATTGTGAGAGAGATTTGGCAATTAGAACCTTTGTACTAGCCAACACTATGATTTTTAGCATTACCCAAGATGGCATCACAAAATCAAAATGGATTAAGATATCCAAAAAGTGAGAGAGGTTATTGTAGCTCTCTACAACATGGTCCTATAGCACCTACAATCACATCCATACCTCACACAAGCTCTAAGATATGCCTTATCAAAAATCACTTCCCTATGACATTTAGTGACTCTTAGGGATGTTTTAGTTTGGCATGCCCAAGAATGTTCAAGTGCTCAACAAGATAGGATAGGCTTGGGACTAGGGTTTACCCAACCACCAAGAGCTAATGGAATAGATAGTTCAACCCCATGATGAATAGTGAGGGAGATTTGGTAGTAGGAAACTTTGTACTAGCCAACACTATGAGTTTTAGCATCAACTGAGATGGCATCACAAAATCAAAATAGAGTAAAATCTCCAAAAAGTTAGAGAGATTATTGTAGGTCTCGACAACATGTCCTATAGCACCAAAATCACATCCATAACTTGCACAAGATCCAAGATATGCCCCATCAAATATCACCACCCTATGGCATTTAGTGACTCTTAGGGATGTTTCAGTTTGGCATGCCCAAGAATGTTTGAGAACTCATTGGGATATGATAGGCTTGGGGCTAGTGTTTACTTGGCTAGCAAGAGCTAAAAAAATAGATAGTTCAATCCCACAATGAATGGTGAGGGAGATATGGCTGTTGGCAACCTTGTATTGGCCAATACTATGAGTTTTTGCATCACCTGAGATGGCATCACAAAATCAAAATGGAGTAATATCTCCAAAAAGAGAGAGTTGTTATTGTCGATCTCTACAACAAGGTCCTATAGCACCTAGAATTACATCAATACCTTGCACGACCTCTAATATATGCCACATCAAAGATCACTGAACTATGGCATTTAGTGATTAGGGGCATTTCAGTTTAGCATGCTTGAGAATGTTTGAGTGCTCGTGGGATGGAACAAGATTTTTCCTAGGGTTTACCTAGCCACCTAGAGCTAACAAAATAGATAGTTCAATCCCATGATGAAGGGTGAGGGAGATTTGGCAGTTGGAAAATCACCAACACTATGAGTTTCAACATCACTTGAGATGGTGTCGTAAAATCAAAACAAAGTAATATCTCCAAAAAGAGAGAGAGATTATTGTAGATCTCTACAACATAGTCCTATAGCACTGAAAATCGCATCCATACCTTGCACAAGCTCTGGAATATGTCCCATCAAAGATTGCTACTATGGATGCTCAAAAATGGTTTGCATCTATAGTTTCATCACTTCTTCATACTAATTTGTCCCATTTTATCATTCTACTAAGTCTAATCTTTTGGCCAAATTGACCATATTTTGTCATTTGTATCCCCTTTCACATCAATTTCATATCAACTCTGAATCATATCAAATCAACTCAAAACCATTTCAAATCAACTCACAATCACCCCAAATCAACTCAAAATCACTTAGAATCAGTCCTAATCAACCCAAAACATATCAAACATCTCAAATCAATCATCATTTATCCAACTCCTAGGTATTTTTGTGGCTTTCAGTGCCTTGGAAACCTATCAACCAATCAATCTTATCAATCTAACCTTAGTACTATCTTTGACATTTTTGAGGCTTTCAATTTCATATCATGGCATCATCAACCATTTTAATAATATTGACAGTGTCTGTCGATGTTATTATGATCAAAGCTTATCAGTCAATTTCAATCATGTAGCATTTACAATGTTGGTTAAATGTTACATATCAACTAATTCATGTCATGTGTCCTTGGTGTGTTATCAAATTCAATCAATCAATTTGACCATGGTTTTGGTCTACTTTTCATTATCTTATTCGATATCCATCATCATCACATTTTCATCAAAGAATAGGGTCACATTCATTTAATCAATTTGGCAAATTATCTACTAATTTTCTCTATAGGATTAAATAACCCATAATTTAATTCTATTATTCCCTCTAATTATTCTTCCTAATTATCATCCTCAATTAATTAATTTTATTAATTAATTGATTGATCATTTGCAAACCATGGAAATTCTTAATTTTCTAAGTCCAATTTTCCATCATTAATTCCATTTTCTACTAATTCTTATTTTGTGGAATAAAAGGATTTTTAATTCAAATATTCCATAAAATATTGCATCATCATGACACTAGGATATGACACCTCGTGGATTATCCTTTAACACTTGGATAAGATATGTCATAATCAAATATTCTTATTCTCTTACGCATGTCCTTATTTGGCTTATTCATCATAGATTCTTGGCTTTAAGTGGGTTGAGGTGTCTTCTAACATGTCATAGATTCTCTTCCACATTTAGCCAAGTTTGACTTCCATGCATCATAGAATCTCACAATTGGCATATTTTTTCATATGCATCATGGATTCTCAAAGGAATCTCTTGCCACATTGCATATCTATGGGTGACAAATCCAATGCTCTCATCCTCCATGTCAGTTATAAATTGGACACTCTTTCTCTCATTTTTGGTCCTTGAGTCCTGGAATCCTTGAAGTCTTTGTCTTGGAAGTCATTAGATCCTTAACTTCTTCACATTTTCACACCATTTTCTCTCAAGCTTAAAATCACACTTCTAGTATTCTCATGGCATTATCCATATCATAGGCTTTTGCTTTAATCTTGTGTGCACTATAGGCAAATTGGAGTTACAATCATTTGGAGAAGAAATAAGGACATGGGAGCTACAAATGAAAGAGGGGGTTTTTTATTGCTTTCTTTACTAATTTTGCTTTCATGGTAGACTAGTGGGTGGTAATATATGATTATTGAGTTTTGTGATTTTCTCATAGTATGTTATGCATTTTAACCCTTTTTCTGGTCCTACATTTGGTGAACCCGACGTGAACATGCATATCTAACTTGGGTTTTCTTCTTTTGTGCTTGTAGGTGCAAGGAAGGAGCTCACTTGGAAGGGTATAAAGACTATTTTCTCTTCTTTTTCACACCTAGATTAATTAGGGGGTCTAGTAAAATGCTGGTATGTTGTTGTTTCATGCATTCTGTTAGCTCACTATCCTAGGGTGCACTCTACTTTATCAGGGTGCACTTGGGACACCTAGGAGCAGTTTTAGGAGTCCAGAAGCCACCAAAACCTCTTTTTGTTGTTTTTGACTTACCAACTACACCTAACTAGGCCCTAACTATGTCATTTATGTAGTCTACACTATTTGGGTGCACTTGGGAGTGTAGCTTTGAAATTTTTAATTTCTGGGTCTTGTCTAGGCACCATTTCCCCACACTTTGCACCTAGCTTCCCAATTGTGCCCAACTGGGCCCCAATTGCATCATTGATGTATTATTCACTATCTAGGTGCACTTGGGGGTGTTTAGAGCCATTATAGCCTTCTATGGAGCAATCTGCTCTGTCAGAGCCCACCTAGGTTCACAGTAAGCACATGCATCAATCAAAATTTGCATTTCAAGTTCCTCTCACTCTCTAGGACATAGATTAGATAATTTTGTGTTACTAATAGTCTATTTGTAGCATGTGGTGATCATTTTTATAAGATGTGATCATAAGAAACTACTAATGTGTGCTTTGTAGGACGTTGTCAAAGACTTTGTGTATCTTTCAAAACTATGTGTGGATTTCCTAGATTAGATAACATTTCGTTTGGTGTTTAAAATGAACCTTTTTCTTTTCTACCTGGTGTGTCTACAGTTTTAATTCCCTACGAGTTGCATTGGATGTATCCTCTCCCCTCACCATTCATGGATCTTTGGTGTAAGAGAAATCCATGTAACTTCTATAGGAGGCATGCCTTGGACCAAGATACTCGATATTGGGTATGCCAGGGGATGACCTCAAAGCAGTAATGGGGCAAAAGCTAGCTCAATGTTCCAGCCGCTATATAAAATTTGATTATGGTGAAAGCCATGTTGGTGGTATAGTTGTGTGATATCTCTCCTCCATTACCCCTATGGTGTGTCAAACCCTAGTTCTCGAGGCTGGGAGACCTTCTGCAGAAGTTTATCATTCACTTGCCAAATGGAATGCCCTTACTAAAAACCATGTTTTAGTGGAAAAAATCCTTTCTATTCACTATCTCAAGGGGTCACCCATGCCCATGAAGATATCCTACATTCTCGCGATCCTTAGTAGAGGCAACAGTCCCTTGGGAAGTCATGCCCCTTGGGAAGCAGATCTTGGTAGCCCCGAGAAGTGAGTGTGCTGTAAGGGGGAACCTATGGTGCCAAGATCCTAGGTTGTCCACTCTGGATAAGCATAGCTAAACTTCAGTTCAAGTAGGAATTTAGTGGATACAGTCCTAAAAGCCTAGGTTGTGGTGTGTTTGTTAACTTTTAACAATAGCTATGCTTGTCTTAATGTGTCTTGCGTGTGTGTAAAACATAATCAAGATAAAAGCCAAAATTTTAAATTTACACCTTGGATATCATTTGAACTTGTCAAAACATCACACATTGCCAAAAAATTTCAACCTTTATCAAACTTTGTAAACTTTGGTTCAACTCACTCAAACCTTGGAAAATACGGTGACTTGTGCTCCTAAATGTGCTTGGAAAAACATAGATCTCACACTTGCATAGATTTCACTTGCATTCACCCTAGTATAGGCCTCATTTGTACATCATATTGACTTCATATTTCACCTTTTAGTCCTCATTTAGCATCTATTACCTTTCATATTGCATCCATTTAGGTTCAGTTTACCTCCCTTAGTCTTTTGCATTCCCATCTCAAAATTAGCACTTTGCATTCACCACCTTGCATCTTTGCATACCTATTCACCATATTTACCACTTTAACCATCATTTTTGGTTTCCTAACCATCATTTTGAGCATTCATACTGGCCCTAACACTGTCCCCTATTATTTACCTCTCTATGACATCAATCATGAAACCATAGCTCCCAAAATTGCCTTGGTTTTAGCCTACTTTGCCAACTGCACCCAAAAACTACCAACTGAATCATTTATGTAGTCTACACTATCTAGGTACACTTGGTTGTCTTGAGACCTAGTTTTGGGTTCCAGATAACATTTTTGGGCTTCAACAATGTCCTTAGGTACCTGGTTAGCTCCCCTTGCATTAGCTTGCCCAGATCTGCATTCTGCATCACCTACTCTTCATCACCTTAAATTAATACATCATTCTATAGGTCATAACCTCTATTTTTCATCTTTAAAACCATCCTAACATCAACCCCAGCATCTTAGCTTCCTGGCATATCAGTTTGGCAACCATACCTCTTAGTATCAACAAACCTTCATTCTGAGTTACCAACTGCCCCCAGAAACTATCAACTGTGCCCAAACTAGCTCCAAGTGCATCAATATCATATTTTTTACTTTTAGGGTGCACTTGGAACTATTAGGGAACACTTGGGTACCTGCATAACCATTTTGGGCCTTTGAACTACACTTTAGGACCCCAAAACCGCATCTAGGAGCCTCTGCACCTCCTCATTCTACACTTGACCCAAAACAACATCTTGCACCCAAAATCCAATTTTTCATCATAGTAATTTTCCATATAACATATCTTCTCAGCATCACCACAATTTTGAGTCCCAAAAACATCATTTTGAACCCTCGAAACCTTTGAATTTAGTCAAAAATCTAGACAAAGTATGGGTCTTAGAGTATCTCCTAGTATTGATGGATAATGGATCTTGACTAGTCCTTTTATATTTTCTTATCATTTTATTGGGTCAAAATCTATCTATGTCTTGATAGATTTGACCTTGTCATCTTTTATCAATTTAGTCTTTTCATCTTTTATCACTTTTTGGTCAAGATCCAAAGTCCTTTATCACAAGGTTAAACTCCTAGACAAAATACTTTCTAAAAGGTTTTACCTAAGTTCAAAACTTTCCATATACCATTTTCATAGCATAATCATATCCCTAGCATCCCCAAGCATCATTTTTGACTTACCCTAGTGGTATATCCCCTTCATCTTGCATGGTCCAAACCTTAACATCATTCTCACTACTAAACCCTGTCAAATTGTCCATCAACCAAATTTCCTTCTTGAACATTTACCCTCATTTTGCATGTCCCAAACATCATTATCAACCCTTGTAAACCATAATTTTCCTATTCTACCTTGCATACACCTACATTTAGTGTCATTACCAAGTTGAAAACATAACCCTAACCTTCATTTTGCATACCTTCATTTTGCAAACTTGAAAACATCACCTTGCATTTTGCATTTGCATAACATCCCTAGGAAATTTGCACTTTGCACATCAAAGCCCTAATTCATTTAGCATTTCCTCACATTTCATAACATTCCTAAACACTTAAAAATCCAAAAAATACTCACATCTTGCATACACATCACCCAAAACACTCAAAATTTCCATTGCATCTGCATTCTTAGGTATCATGCCAGTACTTACTAGGACACAATCAGCTCAAAGACCCGAGGAACTTTACCAACCTTTGTTTTCTGAGGCACAAACAAAACCAAAACCTCATCCAAGATAGAGAAAGAGAAAGAGAACCCAACAAACCATTGACAAAGAACAAATTGAGGCATCACAACCTTTACTTGCAAACCCCTTAAACATGTATCCACAGGAGCACCATAACCAAGCTATGGCACAAAAAACCTTGAACAATGCACCTACCATGAGATTTCCTCCAAAAACTTCCCCCAAACATTGGATGGTTCAATGGAGTCCTAAATTTGAACTTATATTTGTGCCAATACCACCAAGAGGAGGAAGTGTACCAACCACACCCAAGGATGAACAATCACCCTCCCTTGAATTTAGCCAACCTAACACAAGTACCTTCAACTATAACACATAAAACATACAACAAGGTACTATACACCTCATTGATGACTTTGAAACTAACTATGGGATCACTAATGAAGAAATGGCTATGGAATGTCAAGATAAAAGTTTTCACAAGAACTTCAAATGTTTGGTAGTCCAAGAAATTGTCAAATTTAACCCAAATTTGGAAGGTCCTAAGTCCAAAAATCAAACCCACACAACAATTGAAAACATCCAACCCATGATAAATTTGGACTTAGATAAAGGAAAACAACCTTTGGATTTTTCAAACATGATAGTGGCACCTATAAGGTCCCATCAAGAATCAACCATCAAAATCCTCTAAAGCACATTTGAACACATCAATATTAATCCCTTGTTCGATGAAATACCACCAATCCCTAAACACCCCAAAAGGACATTAAGACTTGATTTTAGTCACATGATGCAACAACAAGATGCACCTAAAGGGACTTGTGCTCTAGGGATGCCATACATACCATCTCTGGAGCCAAATAAACAAAGTACACCTTTCCTCTTCACTTTACCAAGTGCTATGACATCAAATGCTACAAAGCCACTCATAAGTACAACATGTGAAACATCAAGTGCAACCATCCCTATGGACACACAAAGGAAAAGTCTTATTGACATTATGCCCATTCCCAATAGGGACACATCTCATAGTCAAGTCAATATGATGTCACAAGTAGGAACATCTAACACACAAAGCTACCAAAACAACAATCCAAACATGATGTTCAATTCTCAAGGACTTAGTCAACCCCCATGACAAAAACAACCTATAGTGGTACAAGGACTCAACACATCCAAGGTGTAACCAAGTCTACATCCACTTAACACACATTCCACATATCAACAACAACATCAACCACAATGACAACAATCTCAAGTGGGGCAAACATCCAACATTCCTAATACATAGTCCCATGTGAACCAACTTGACTTACACACAATTTATCAACAACAATTTCAATAACAATTCCAACAACAACAAACCATGTTTTCTAAACAACAAGAACAACTCAAACAACAATGTAATACCAAAGATGCCTTGAGAAACAAATTTCATACTAACAACATTTGTTACAACAACAACATTTGCCACAATAGCCTCAACAAATACCTATACAACAACAAGCACACACATGGTCTCACATATAACCAACGGAGGTATCCCAACAACACCACATGGTACAACAATCACAGTCAATCTCACAACAAGTGCCACATCAAATACCACAACAAGTTCCCCAACCATAGGGACCCTTTTGTCTTCGAGGTACCAACATACCTCAACCACCTAGTGACACTTCATCAAACTCATCAGACATAGAAATATTTGAACCAAGTAGAGATAGCTCCCACCATAGCAAACGGTCTACTCATAGACACAAAAGACTTGAAGGAAAGACCATCATGCAAAACACCAATGAAGAACTCTTACAACAATTCAAACAACTTTCCAAACAAGTCAAGGCATTGGGAGTCTAGAAGAAACAAGCTCTATATACAAAAAGGGACCTACATCCTAATCCATTCGATAAAGGTCTATATATGCCTCCATTCCCAAAACACTTTGAGGCTCCAAGGTTCAAAAACTATCGAGGAAAAGGAAACCCTATTGATCACATCTAAGAATTTTGTGCCTCATGAACCAAACTCAGTGATGAGCCCATGTACTTCATGAGATTGTTCTCATGTTCTCAAGGTGGGCCTGCACTTGAATGGTACTCCAAACTTCCTAGTAATATCAAATCCTAGTTGGAACTCGCAAACAAGTTCATCTCCCACTTTGCCTTCAACATTACAAATGAGGTGACACTTTCTAATTTGTTCTCAACTAAATAAAAGGTAGGAGAGCCATTCATCACATTCTTACTCCATTAGAGAAGCTTAGTCAGTCAATGCTCACTAGACATTCCTAAAGAACAACAAGTTAACTTGTGCATTGAAAACTTAGTCCTGGACTTAATGTAGGAACTTAAAATCAAGAGTTCAAGCACCATTTCTAAACTAATAAAAAAAGGGGCTAGTATTAAAGATGCTCTTATCCATAAGGGAATCCTCAAGACAAACAAGGACAACACCAATACCAACTTGTCTAATGACAAGGCAAATTTTTTCTCCAAAAACAAGAATGTGACTAATGATAGCATTGTGAATGCGTGCACAATTAGCACAACACAACCTCAATTGACTTTGAAAGGTCGAAACCCCAAAAATTCACAAACTCCTAATCAAACAATACTTCAACAATAGAAAACTGAGACTTCCACACAAGAAAAAAGACATCCTAGAACCAAGGACAGAAAATTCACACCATTGGGGATACCTCTTGAGACTGCATTGCAACAGTTACTAAATAATAACTTCCTGCAGTTACTCCCAATCAAAGATGAACAATTGACTAAAGCAGATTGGTGGGATGATAAAAAGTATTGTGATTACCACCTTACCAAAGGACACAAGAATTCATTGTGCTTCAAACTAAAACATGCAATACAAGACCTTATTGATGATGGTGTAATCATGGTTGATCCATCACTGTTAGCATCCAACTCTGATCACACTATTTTCAAGATCCTTTAGGTAATCATGACAAATAGAAACCCTCAAGTTCAAACTCAAACTAAAAAGGTAATGTGAATTACACACGCATTAGCTATGACTACACCATCAATTTCTTTAATGAGTTTGATTTCCACATATCCACATTCACATTCAAGGTTGAAGACCCTCGTTGTGCTATCACTAAATGCTATAGCAAGATCACCCTACCTAGAGCCCCATCTAGACCTACTGCTTCTACTAGACCTGCACCCCCAAGAAGACCTACTACTCCTACTTCATTTGATTATAGCCTTGTTGAACAACTCGACAAAACCCCTGCACAAATATCCATCTTGGATCTACTATGTGCATCCCCCCAACACCAAAAGATCTTGGAGCAAGCCCTTAAAGAGTCAATAGTCCTAGATAACATGAATGTTTCCCAGCTCCAAGACATGATTGGGAACCTATCCGCCTCACAACATATCACATTTTCCCCTCAATATATTCCTAAGGACAAACCTAACCATAATGATCCCTTTTATCTTGAAGTCTTCATCCATAATGCCAAAGTTAGACATGTCTTAATAGATGGAGGAGTAGGACTGAACATCTATAGTCTTAGGGTTGTCAAAAATTTTGGTTATTCTGAAGATGATGTAGATCCCTCTTGAAGAATCATAATAAAAGCTTATGATGACGATGAATGCTTCTCCAAGGTTGTCATCACATTACCTATCAGAGTTGGTCTAGCTACTGAAGATACATTGTTCCATGTCCTAGATATAGAAATGAATTGCAACATGATACTAGGATGCCCTTGGCTTCATGCTATGAAAGTAGTCCCTTCTACATATCGTCAATGTCTAAAGTTTTCCTATCACAATGTAGAGGTTACCATCCCCGATGATCCAGATCCTTTCCAGTTTTGTATTAATCTAAGAGATGCTACTACATTCCAAATCCCAACAAATAATGAAGCACAACCCAAAAAATCCTCTAAGTATGTGAATGCTGATATACTCCTTAGTAAGGCCAAGGAAAATATGAAGATTGAAGATGATGGGTGTGGAGAATACTTTTTGTCTCATGTATCCCACATCAAGGAGTCACCACTTTCTCCCATCAGTACACAAAATGCCACTTCTATCAATGAGAATACATCTATTTGTATGGAGAAAGAAAAAGTAGAATGAGAACCCACTTTGATATCTCCTAGCAAGTATGGACTTGGGTTTACTATCATGAAAAACCAAGGCTATGATGGCTATAGTAGTCTTGGATCTCAAAAACAAGGTATAATTGAACCCATCACTACAAAAGGAAAACCTCCTAGTTTGGGGCTTGGATTTAAACCATTACGAATAGGTCCTCCTAGTACTACGGTACCTACATGTAAGACTATGGATATTTTGAATGATGAAATGGCATTTGAGGATATCCCACTTGAAACCAACAATCCCCTAGCCTCTAAGCATAACCCCAATGGCCCAGTTGAATTAGTTACCCATATATCTACCTTCAACCAAAGCCCATTCAGTACTGATGATGACATCCCCTCAAATTATCTAGAACTATTGGATTGGGACCAGCACGGACCACCAATTTTTGATTGATTCAATAATGATGACACTCTTATAATAGACTTTGAAGGCATTATGACTGAAGATCATAAAGAAGTAATTTCTTCTAAAGAGAACACATTGGCATACTTTGGGGAACCAACTCCACCTAGTTACAAAGCAAAAAGAGAAAAAGATAGCAAGCATAGGTCTCTTAGTGAAAATCAAAATGCGCCATTAGACCGTAAAAAATCAAAAGCTAAACAGCTCCCAATGATACAAAATGAAAAATATAATGCCATGAATATCAATGTTCCAATTTTTAACATGCCACAAAGTCTTTTGGAGCTCTCTCGATTAGCATTCTTGTGGAAGGTCATTGGTCTCAACCCTCCCAACCCTCCCTTATATCTAGTTGTTTATCCCCAAATCTAGCTACCTAATTTTCCTAGCACTAAAGATCACATCTCTATCCCACAAGCCTTTCTATATGTCATCATTAGTTACATCCCATTACATTTTTGTTGACCTAATTATCTATAGATGATGCCTTGATTTGCAAGAGATAGACACTATCTTACATATAGTACATGATGGTATATCTCGAGGTCTTTCCAGTGGTTTGATTTTAGTGAAAAACTTAGAACAACTCCTACATAATTATGGTTAGTTATGGGTCCAAATATTATCAGCTAGCAGCACCAACAACATATATCTTCTCAACATTTGTTAGTGACATTCTTGATTCCATCTAAAAGTCCTAAAAAATATCAAATAATAATAATAAAAATTCATGAAAAAAGGAATGAAAAAAGTCATGAAAAAATGGATGCCTTGATGAAAACCTGGCAAATAGGCATCTCGGCACAAAAATTTGAGTCAACAGAAAAATTCTGTCCAAAAGTGAAAACCTGGCAAACAAGAGCTTTGGGCAAGTACCATGGTGAAAACTTGGCAAACAAGCACCATGTGTAATCAGTTGTTTCTCCTCCATCTATTAGGATTCCATCTGGTCCTTTCCCCCTCTATCATTTCTTGATCATATTCTTCCTATTGCAAGACATCCTTGGCTCCTTGACCATGGCTCATGAACTGGTTAATGTCCTTTGTTATCTTACCAAGCATTACCAGTCTGTACACACTTTATCATTGGCTTTGTACATAGTTTGTGTCTTGTTTGGGGGCATATTACCTACATGGTGCATGAGTTTGAACTTGAATTGGGGGCATATCCCTAAGCACTTTTTATCCATTGGACCTATCACATAATAGATTGGAGCTAACACCTATATATGCTTTTATAATCCTGAAAAAATCCTAAACATTCAAATACGATCCTAAAAAAATACTAAAATATCACATAATGTCCTAAAAAAATCCTAAACATTCAAATATGATCCTGAAAAAATCACTAAAAATCACATAATTTCCTAAAAGAATCCTAAACATTCAAATACGATCCTGAAAAAAGCACTAAAAATCATAAAATATCCTAAAATAAACCCTAAAAATTGTAAAATGACCTAAGGAAATTAGTCATGCAAAAACATCAAATATCCTCAAAAACCCTAAAAATCACAAAAACCCATCAAAAACTTGTAATAAACCTTGTACATATCCATTGTGGATAACCATCCCTTTTGTGTAAACATTTGCACTTTGCAGATTGAAATTCAAAGCACTACACTTTCAAGACAATCACACAATCTGAGCAACATAAACCAACAATCAATCCAACATATCACTACGAACCTATCAACTAAATCCACAATCAACACTATCAAATTATCAACCTGTTGAACACCATCTCAACACCTAAAACACTAAAAAGAAAGTAATAATGGACAAGAATAGCTATTGGCTCACGTTTTTTAGTGAGTGATTTATTTTTGCTTTGTTTTTCTTTGATCATGTTCCTATGCTACTCAATGATATAAAATAATCTATGAGACTGGTTGGGATGGTTCATGGTCATCTTTTTCTATTTCTATATGTTACAATCTACCTTTGAGAGTCTAGGGCATGTACATATGCCTTAGGAAGGACAAGGTCATTCTCTATCTACATCGTGCTTGTTTATGCAAAAGGCTTGCATTTGTGCTCTAGCCCTTTATGCCATGATGCATTGGATTCCATTTGCCATATCAAAATAAAGCTTCATTTGACATATAGTGCACTTTCTTGAAGCAAAAGTCTTTCCATCATACTAACATCTCCTCATCTCATCTTTCTTTTTTATCTCATTCTCTATCACCATAATCATGTCTTTTGATTCACCAAATCATCTTCATCTTGCATTCATGCATTTCAGCATCATCATGCACTGTCAATCAACTTTTCATGCCTTTCCAATTGGTTCAACCTGAGTTTGACATTTTTCTCATCGTCTTTGATCAAATATGACCATTTTTTATGAGTTCACTCATGTTATGACCTTTTTCCATCATTTTATGCATGCATGCAAAGTTTTGAGGCATTCAGAGTCCAATCGGGCTGATTCTAGGCCCTAGAGCCTTTTAGGGCACAATCTGCACTTTTAGAGCATAGTTGGGGTTCCCAACTATTTCATTGATGCACTTGGTAGAGTTTGGGTGCACTTGGGGACCTAGGTTATCCAGAACTACTCCCAAAACCCCTAGGTTGTACTCTAGAGGCCATAACTTTTGCGTTTCAATTTTGATTTACAAACTGTCAGTTGCGTTGGACTCATATATTTTTTGTGAACATAATGAGCTATCATTTTAATTATTTGGTCATTATATGGAGCATTAATCCTTGAGACTACTTTTGGCCTCTTGGTTGTCCCCCGTCATGTTGATTTTGGCCCCCAAAGCCTTCTCGAGCACATTTTGCACTTTTTGAGACCACTTGGGCTTACCAACTATGTCAATGATGCACTTGGTTGAGTTTTGGGTGTAGTTGGGGACCTAGGATACCCAAATCTACTCCTGGAGCCTCTAGGTTGCACTCTGGAGCCCATACCTTTTTCATTTTTACTTAGATTTGCAATTTGTCAATTGTGTTGGATTTTTATCATTGTTGTAGACAAAATGAGCTATCATTTTCATCATTTTGTGTTTTTATTGAGTGGTAACCCATGCAATCACTCTCTAGCTCCTGATTGACACTGTTCTACACTCTGGGCCTCATAACTTTCACATTTTAGCTCTGATTTTCATTCTATCAGTTTCTATGGTTTTGTCTTCTTGCTTTTGACCATTTGATTTATCATATGGTTATCTTAGTGAATTTCTTGAGGGGGCACCGATATATATCATCCCTACTGGGGCATGTTGTGGCTTTCTCATTAGTTATTCTTTGATACAATGCTCTAAATCACATTGTATCAAAGAGGGGCAAAATGTGGATGCTCAAAAATGGTTCACATCTATAGTTTCATCACTTATTCATACTAATTTGTCCCATTTTCTCATTCTACTAACTCTAATATTTTGGCTAGATTGACCATATTCTGTCATTTGTATCCCCTTTCACATCAATTTCATATCAACTTGAAATCATATCAAATCAACTCAAAACCATTTCCAATCAACTCAAAATCACCCCAAATCAACTTGGAATCACTCAAAATTAGTCCTAATCAACTTGAAACATATCAAATATCTCAAATCAATCATCATTTATCTGACTCCTGAGTATTATTTTGGCTTTCAATGCCTTGGAAACCTATCAACCTATCAATCTTATCACTGTCGTGGCTTTTAGTGCTAGGTCAAACTATCATTCATGTCATTCAATCTTTGACATTTTTGAGGCTTTCAATGTCAAATCATGGAATCATCAACCATTTTTGTAATATTAACAGTGTTCGTCGATGTTATTATGATCAAACCTTATCAGTCAATTTCAATCCTGTAGCATTTACAATGTCAGTTAAATGTTACATATCAACAAATTCATGTCATGTGTCCTTGGCATGTTATCAACTTCAATCAATCAATCTGACCATGGCTTTTTTCTACTTTTCATCATTTTATTCGATATCCATCATCATCACATTTTCATCAAAGGATGCAGTCGCATTCATTTAATCAATTTGGAAAATTATCTACTAATTTTCTCTATAGGATTAAATAACCCATAATTTAATTCTATTATTCCTTCTAATTATTCTTCCTAATTATCATCCTCAATTAATTAATTTTATTAATTAATTTATTGATCATTTGCAAACCATGGAAATTCTTAATTTCCTAAGTCTCATTTTCCATCATTAAATCCATTTTCTACTAATTCTTATTTTGTGGAATAAAAGGATTTTTAATTCAAATATTCCATAGAATATTGCATCATCATGACACTTGGATATGACACCTCATGGATTATCCTTTGACACTTGGATAAGATATATCATAATCAAATATTCTTATTCTCTTACGCATGTCCTTATTTGGCTTATTCGTCATAGATTCTTGACTTTAAGTGGGTTGAGGTGGCTTATGATGCATCATAGATTCTCTTCCATGTTTAGCCAAGTTTGACTTCCATGCATCATAGAATCTCACAATTGGCATATTTTGTCATATGCATCATGGATTCTCAAAGGAATCTCTTGCCACATCGCATATCTATGGGTGACAAATCCAATGCTCTCATCCTCCATGTCAATTATAAATTGGACACTCTTTCTCTCATTTTCAGTCCTTGAGTCCTAGAATTCTTGAAGTCTTTGTCTTGGAAGTCATTACATCCTTAACTTCTTTGCATTTTCACACCATTTTCTCTCAAGCTTAAAATCACACTTCTAGTATTCTCATGGCATTATCCATATTATAGGCTTTTGCTTCAATCTTGTGTGCACTATAAGCAAATTGGAGCTACAATCATTTGGAAAAGAAAGAAGGACATGGGAGCTACAAATGAAAGAGGGGGTTTTTTATTGCTTTCTTTACTAGTTTAGCTTTCATGGTAGACTAGTGGGTGCTAACATATGATTATTGAGTTTTGTGATTTTCTCATAGTATGTTATGCATTTTAACCCATTTTTTGGTCCTACAGCTACCCTATGGCATTTAGTGACTCTTAGGGATGTTTCGGTTTGGCGTGCCTAAGAATGTTCAAGAACTCAATGGGATAGGATGATCTTGGAGTAAGGGTTTACCTAACTACCTAGAGCTAACAAAATAGATAGTTTTATCTCATGATGAATGGTGAGGGAGATTTGGTAGTTGGCAACTTTGCACTAGCCAACAATACGAGTTTCAACATCACCCAAGATGGTATCGCCAAATCAAAATGGAGTGAGATCTCCAAAAAGTGTGAGAGGTTATTGTAGATCTCTAAAACATGATCCTATAGCACCTAGAATCACATCCATACCTTACACAAGCTTTGAGATATGCCCCATCAAAAAAATTTTCCCTGTGGCATTTAGTGACTCTTAGGGACATTTAAGTTTGGTGTGCCCAAGAATGTTCAAGCACTCAATGGGATGGGATGATCGTGGAGCTAGGGTTTACCTAGACACTTGGAGCTAATAGAATAGATAGTTCAATCCCATGATGATTGCTAAGGGAGATTGGGCAATTGGGAACTTTGTAATATCCAAAAATATGAGTTTCAGCATCACTTGAGATGGCATTACAAAATCAAAATCAAGTAAGATTTCCAAAAACCAAGAGATGTTATTATAGGTCTCAACAACATGGTGTTATAAAACCCAAAATTGCATCCATACCTTGCATGAGGTCCAAGGTATTCCTCATCAAAGATCATTGCCCTATGACATTTAGTGACTCTTAGGGACATTTCAGTTCGGTGTGCCAAAGAATTTTCAAGTTCTCAATGGGGTGGGATGAGTTTGGTGCTAGTGTTTAGTTGGCCACCCAAAGCTAATAGAATAGACAGTTTGATCCCACAATTAACAGTGAGGGAGATACAAGCAAGATATGTATGCCTAGGCCACTTTGTGCAAGATATGAGAAAAAGTTTCTAATTAGGCCAAATTGGGTCTTTTTGAGTTTTTGGTCAAGATAGCCTAGGATTAGTTGTTTTTAGTTGTTTTTTAATAGTTTAGAACCTTTTCCAAGTCCTAGTAGTGAAATTTACTAAACTTTTTGTTAGTTGCACCTTTTGTGCAAAATTGCAAAAGTGGTAAAAGTTTCTTAAAATTGCAAATCTAACTGGAAACCTTCTAACCTTCAAAAAAATGTTCCCATGCTCATATACCCAAGCATGGATAGTTATAACTTCCATTTGCAACTTTTTTGCAAAAATTTCAAAAGTTGCTCAAGCAATTTTTTGAGCAACATTGCAACTTTTGAGCAATTTTTGCTCTTTACATATTTAGGTCAAGTGGGTCCATCTAGTACTATTCTAGGACCCTAGTTAAGATTCCTAGGACCTATTAGGTAACCAAATACCTTAGTTTCCCATGAATATTGAAAGATAATGAATAAGCAATTGGATACTAGCTACATCTATTAAATGTACAAAGGAAGATATAGAAAACCTACTTAACAGAGAGATTAATCTAAGAGAAAAGGACATTTCAAAAGAAAATAGTTATCTTAGTGCCATCAAAGAAAAAACCTACAACTACTAAGAAAGAGTGCACATGTACACAGACATACAATTTTCCAATAAAGAAGTAACAAGCGCTATAAAATTGTCCACAGAGCAATGCAAAGTGAAGCTTCAAATTGGCTCATTAGTAGGCAAAGAATATGGTCACGTACTTCATTCTAGCACCACAAATGTTTCAATTAGAAATGTGTATTCATTAATGGCCTTGGATTTACAGAATTTGGGAAGCCAGGATACTCAAGCTGGGCATAATCCCTCAAATTTCTCATTGAAATATATTAATGATCTTAACAAAACAAAAAAAAGCTCATTGCCGCCTTTAAATGAGATTTTTAGTTTCCAAACATGTCCTAGTTAAGTAGATGCCTAGTTTACAAAGCAACCAATAGGAAATGGGGTCATGGAAATGAACTCAATGCTCAACAAGGTTTAGTGGTGTAGGAGCATTGTTCCATGAAATAATGAAATAAGGGTGTTTGGGTCATTTATGACCTTGTTCAAGTTTATTTTTCTTGGTTTTCAATCAAACAATGATTTTAGGTTCATAGGTTCATTTTTAGAATTTATGGTCTACCTAACTCTACTTTTTTAGATAGAGACACCAAATTCTGAGGACATTTTTGGAGAACCTTGCACAAGAAATTAGGCATTAATCTACAATTTAGTTCTACCTATCATACCCAAATGGATGGTCAAATTGAAGTTGTAAATAGATCTCCTGGAAACCTCCTTAGATGCCTCACTAAGCAATATGTAAAAATTTGGGATCTACTTCTTCCACAAGCTAAATTTTCTTTCAATGATTCATTCAATAGGTCTACACAAAAAACATCATTCCAAATAGTCTATGGCTATAATCCAAAAGGACCTCTAGAACTTAGAAAGTTACCTAATGATATCAAGGTTAGTGCTAAAGGGGAAGAATTGGCTGACCTTATCAAACAAGTACAAAAAAAGGTGAAAGATACATTGGAACAAACTTCACAAAAATACAAAGCACAAGTAGATAAGAAGAGGAAAGATTTTCAATTCCAAATAGGTGAAAGTATGGGAATATTTGAGAAAGGAAAGACTCCCTAAAGGTCATCACACCAAACTCCAAATGAAGAATATATGACCTTGAACAATCTTGCATAAATTTGGTCCTAATGCCTACGAAATTTCATTACCACCTACTATTGCCATCTCACAAATTTTCAATGTGGCTAATCTCACTATTTTCAAGGACACTTATAATATTGTAGGTACATCTGCACTAGGTTCACATGAAGATTGGTTGAAAGATCTACTACCTTCTCAACCCTTAGAGTTGGAAGCAATCTTGGAGACCAAAGTTGCCAAAAAGACAAGGAATCACCCCTACTATCAATACTTGGTTAAAGGGAAGGGGTTACCTGCCATTGATGCCACATGGATGACTAAAGATCAGATTTAGCAACATGGATACACTATTGATCAACTCACCTCAAGTAGGAACTTGAGTTTCTTTTCCCGAAGGCAGCATGGTGTAGCAGCACTCTTCCATGAAATAATAAAATAAGGGTGTTTGGGTCATTTATGACCTTGTTCAAGTTTTTTTTTCTTGGTTTTCAATAAGACAATGTTTTTAGGTTCATATGTTCATTTTTAACCCTTTTTCTATGTCCCATTAGCAATTTGGGTGTTTTATAAGCTCATTGCTTAATGAGGTCACAAGCGCACAATCTATGTAATTTGGAAGCATTTTTTGTGATTTAGGGTATATCATTTGTTTTAAGCCTATTAGGACTCATTTAGAAAATTACAATGCCTTTAAGGCTTTGAAATGCAAAAAGCAATAAAAGTGCAAAAGTTGTTATGCAAATTTACAGCTTTTTGCATAAGAAAAAAAATTTGTAGTCATTCCCCCAATGGTCGCAACCTTCCAAATTTGGTTGGATCAGTTGGGAAAGACCTTCATATAGCCCTTTTAAGCGGTTGGAAGGTACAATGTAATGTTTTGGCATTGAAATCAATAAAAACAACCCTATTTTCTACATTTTTAGTGAGTTTTCTAGATTGTATAGATGTGTACATATGCCTAATGATCTATTCCTAGTATAGTTGGATAGATTCTTGAATCACCATTCTAATGCAATTGGTTTGAGGTTCTGAGACTTTGTAAAACTCAAGTTATTCCTATTTTTGTGCAAACAACCTAGATTTTGAGGGTTTGTAGGGCTTTACAGAAAATCGGGTTATAACTCTAGATTTCATGATAGGAAAATTATTGCCTTTGGTGAAATCCTTGTACTTGTAATGCACTCTAAGATTCTTTTGGTTTCAAGTTTTTATATGCAGGGACAAAGGAGAAATATGATGCCCTAGATGCATATACCTTGTATTCATTAATACACTTTACTCCTATATCAGCATTTTAAGACCCCAAAACTTCATGCTTTGATCTGTAACTTGGAAAACAACATATTTTGGACATGCCTCAACTAATATAATTGGTCTCATTTTTTTGGCACATGTCTAAGTCATACCTCCTTTGTAAATGTGACCTAATTAGCCCTTTTTGTCTAGTTGTTATCCCATGGGTTATGACAATCTTCTTGATTATAGGATCCTTATACTTTGAAATCTAATAATACATTAGAAATTGCAACTAACCTTGTTATTTAGCATCTTGCTTCCATTTAAAATATACAATTAGTAGATCAAAACCTCATTTCTTGGGCTACTAGGAATCCCAGGGGTTAATGAAGGAACTATGCCTTCTCTTTGTTTTGGGGTCTCCAAATCTAGTTAGTATACATATGATTATGTAAGAAAAACATCCCTAGTGTCTAGTTTCATGATTTCATGTCTGGTGTAGCTTTCATGTATTAAGTCATTTTAGTGATTAAGGTGCAAGTGTGGGGTCTTGAGCCTTGTTTGGGCTTTCAAACCTTGTTAAGGTGTTCTTGTTGGTTGTACTCTCCCAAACTACCTTGTTAGTACCTTGATGCTTGAATCATTTAGAAACACTAAAATAATTTATTTCCAAATGTTCATGCCTTCACCAATTCCCAAACTCCTACCATTCACAAATCAACACACTACAAGAGGAAAATCCTTCATGGTACTTCACCTAGGGCTTGATTGAAAAAACCACAAAAAACATCCTCCAATATAGAAACCTTGGAATCTAAAAAATGACCCTACTAAATCCAATTTCCCAAGTGATGATGAAATTTCAACCAAGGAAATTGTAGTTATAGGCCCATTTTTGTTGTGTGCACCAAAATATTGTCCTAAAAACCTAGTTTCACTAAAAATGCAATAACTTGAGTTAGAAAACATGTAGAATGATGAGACTAGAAGCAAAAGAAATTTTATTTAAAGATCTATCTCAAAAATTCATCACATTTGGTTTGAAATTTTGTAAATTTAATGAAACATGCAAACAATAGTAAAATTGACTCTAAAACCAAATTTCTTTCTTTGCAACTTCTTCCAATCTATACATTAATGCCCTCCAAACCTCACAAATGAGGTATATATATCTCCTATGTATATTTTAATGGTTACAACCAATATTTTAATAGTTATAACCCTTTTCCTACTAATTTGAAAATTTAAACAACTTTTACAACTTTAAACAATGCAACTTTGCACAAAAAGTGCAATGTTTACATTTTTCACTTGATTCTACTTCTAGCACTTGGAAAAGATTCCAACATACCTAAAACCAACTAAAAAAGACTAATCCTATGATTTCTTGACCATAAAAATTAAAAATCTTGAATTCTCCTAATGAGAAACTTTTTCTTATAAATTACATAAAGTGCCTTAAGCACACAAAATGGTGTCTTTCTTTGACAACCATGGACTTCTAATCCAAGGGTTGTTTATTCTAGCCTAAGTAGGAAAAAAACACATGAAAACCAAAATATAAACCAAGTGCCTTGGTGCTCTATACCAAGAACATACCCCCAAACATGAATGAAAAGAGAACAATGACCATGGAATGGAATACAAATACACCTTATACCTTGAACCAAACTTCCTTAAAAAAATTGTTCTAAACAACCCAATCTACCATGGAAACTAGTATTGTCTACAAAAACAATGACAAAAACACCTTAAAACTTAGAAACTTAGTAATTTTGTGGTGCTAGAGCACCTCAGACATTTAAGCCAAAGATAAAGATCATGAGGACCTTCATGAACCTCAAGGGAAATCCAGAGGATGGAATACACAATTAGGGTCATCAAGACAATAAGAGGATAAGGTAAATTAATTGGGAAATACTAAGCCTATAATGGCTTTTTGATTCTACAAATCCTAGAAATCGTTAAAAGTCCTAAAGGGACCAAATTTAATTTGTAAGGGGGACCAATAAAGTCCTTGGGTTAAATTGGAATGTTTAGGGTCTAGGCAAGTTTAATGATCATAAAAGAGCAAAATGAGTAAGTTAGTGGTCTTTTTGTTTAAAAGAATTCAATAAGTTATATGTTGGAATTTTTAATTTTCAAAATCCAACAGCTTGTTTGGGATTTAGAGGGAAGTTGGAGTTGTTATTGTTTTAAATTATTAAACCTTCAACCCAACCAATGAGAGTTGGTTGAAATAGTTTGGAGAAGTTATTTTGAAGCTTTTATATATGTGAGAATCAGGTGTATGGATAGACATAGTGAGATTGGTGAAATGTAGTAATAAAACTCTTCATGTTTGCAAGTTTGTTCATTCTTGAGAATCTCAACTCAAATTTTTTTGCATTGGCCTCCTTCAAGTTTCAAAAGGAAAATCTAGAATTTCTTGCAAAATCAAAATTTTGAAAAAATTGCAAAATTGCAATATAGCAACTTTTGGATTTTTCTTGCTTGCTCAAGTCTTAACACTTCTAACTTGTTATTTAGGCCATCCCTTAGCAATTACATTCTAGGGACCCTTCCCTAAGCTAATGAATCATCTCTTAGTCTACTCATTTCCCAATGGAAATGTACACCTTGACTTTTAGGCCAAAATAATGACTCTTCTAAGGACATTAAATGACATCCAATACCCTAACTACCACACCTAGGTCCAATAATGCTTATTCTACTTACAAGGCTCACTCAGAACATAACACAACAAAAATGAAAAGGTGAGGGCCCTATGATTGGTTTAGGAGTACTCCTCTTATGAAATCATGTAATCAAGTTGTTTGGGTCATTTATGACCTCCTTACAATTTTCTTTACATATTTTCAGTAAGGTTTTTATTTTAGACTCCTAGATTTTGCATTAACCCTTTTATGTGTTCCATTAGCAATATTGGGTGTTTCATAAGCTCATTGTTTAATGAGGTCACAAGGGCACAATTTTTGTATTTTGAATGCATATACTTGTTATCTAGGGTCTAATAGTTGTATTGAGTCAATTATGACTCATTTACATAGTTAGAATGCCTTTTAGGCACAAAAATGTAAAAATATAATAAAAGTTGCAAAAGTTGCTATCTTTGCAACTTTTTGCATAACTAAGCAAAATTGTTTGTAATAATTCCCCCAATGGTCACAACCTCTCAAATTTATTTCAATCAGTTGGGGAAGACCTTAATATATCCCTTTCATGTGGGTGGAAGGTATAATGTAAGATTTTCCTTTGAAATCAATAAAAAATAACCTATTTTGCTACATTTTGGGTTGTTTTTCTAAATGGTAGGACTTGTACGAATGAATATGCATCAAAGCTTGGTATGGTTGGATGCATATTTGAGTTACCTTTCCAATACAACTAGTTTGAGGTCTTTAAATAATATAGAACTCAATTTATTCCCATTTTATTGCTAACAGCCAAAAATTTAAGGGTTTCAAGGGTTGTGGTGGAAATCATGTTATAACTTGAGATTCTACCATACAAATTTTGTGGCCTTTGGTGGAGTACTTGTATTCTTAATGCTCTTTGAGATTTTTGTGGTTTTAGTTGTAGAAATGTAGGTAGAAGGTTTGAATAATGAAGAATCTTCCTCTCTATTTTCCAATCATCGAATAACCATAAGTTAGGGTTCTCCATAGAATATCGTCTAAGCTATGTGCTAGTGACAACCACCACACCGATATGGTACTCCAAACCTTCACCATATATAACTAAGTGATCCAATTTTTGTTTGGCTTGGAGACAACAACACAAATAATAAGCTATCCCTTCTTCATTGTCTTCAGGTGCAATAACAACAAAAACATGGCCTTTAGTGATAAATGTATAAAATGTGGTCATTAATTTAGAAAATACTTAGGTAAAAGTTATAAAGTTAAATATTGAAATTAAAAAGATATATAAATATGTATATTACAATATTGCACTAGATTAGAGAAGCAGTCAAAGTCAATAGACGAATCCATCTCTACCATTTCTAGTGCTTGTGGGGGATGATAGGTGTCAATTGGGTCCAAAACCCATATATCCCACTTGTCCACCCATTCCATTGACTCATAGTCATCCCATTTTTCCTTTGCACATGATGGACAATAACATGCCATTTTTCATGTGTGGATACTCCATGAACTTGCATTAGAGCTTCTAAATGAGTGCAAGTCACTTGATCTTGCTAGTGTGCAACAATCCTCATATGGTGCAATGTTAATATTATCTATCAACCAAAAAAATCTATGAACCATAGACTCACCTTCCTTACCTAGACCCATTGTAGCATTACACCACTAGTCAATGGATTTTGCATCTATCAATATTGCTTCATCTTTGTACTTTAGTTCTTTAGGAGCTAAGGCTCTTTTGATCCATGTGTCTACACCATCATGCTCTCCCTTCCCATGACCAGCCTATGTGAAATTCCACATATATTGAATTCTACACAACCTGTGCATCCTACTCAACCAATAAAACATTCATGCATTCTTGAATTTAGATACATAATTGTTTGACCAAATAATGTGTTGGATATATGGTATGCCCCTGTTTGCCAAATCTCCATAAAATAGTTGAAAAAAACCATGTACAAACTTTGTAGAATGTGATCGATCATTATTGATGTAAAAATGGTACTCCCTCAAAATCTTCTTGTCATCTTCTATACTTGTAGGTGAATGCACAAATGTTATGTTAACAAACATGGAAACCTATTGAGAAGTATAATACTTTGCTTGCACCTCATTTTGTGGTTGTAGTGTGTAGTTCTCTACGAAGTGTACAACCAAAACAATGTTATCTAGTGGAAATGTATCCTTGCACAAATTGAATTGCAAATCTAGCCATCGAGCTCTATGTGTATGCCTTGCATACTTGTAAATAATCTTTTCACAAAAAATCTTCATGAACTCATACACTGGAATATTTTCAATGACTAAATTGCATCTTTTACCCTATTTCCCATCTTTTAGAGCCATGTCACTATCTTATATTTTCCATAGTCTACTATTTCATTTCTAATTGCATGTGTAGTATCCATATGTTCAAAAGTTGATAAAAGTTGCAAAGAACCACAAAATAAACATGTACCATCTAAGCCTAATGTCTTGTAAAAATTTTGGCCATCCTTTATTTCACATAAAATGTTGGATATGAATTCCCTTGAAGATCTTGGTGGCTCATTCATGTTACAATCCTACAAAACAAACTTAGAATGCAAAAACACACATATATGCCTTAAAACATCAAAAAGGTTAGAAAATTCAATATGTATCCTACAACAACAAGTTGTGCATGTGTGATTTATCTTCACATAAAAAGGTTTACCCATCTAAAAAAATCTTTGACTTAGTCAAATTTGAGGATACATACCAATAAATTTTGCAAAAAATTGTGTCTGAGTTGAGTCCAAAATTTTTTTGCATGTGGGTCGTGATTTTGGCTACCAATCCTCCTTCTTACAACATCTCTTTGATTAGGGGAAACACGTGTTTTTTTCTAAAAATCTTCGATCAATGATTTGAAAGCTTCACTAATTTCTTTATCTTTTTGTAGTAGTCTATCGCTAAATGTCCATAACTCATTTTTTGTTGGATCTTCCAATCTCTCATGCCTTAGCATAGCTCACCTTAGAGTACCTCTACCAATTTTCAATATTTTTCTTGTCTTTCTCATGAATTGATCTTTCTTCATTTTGGTTCTTACTATTGTCGATGTAAGTACTCATCTTGTGATATTACTATCTTTGGTGCATGATTTAGATCCCACTTTTTCATAAGCCCTCATTAGATTCTTTACAATTTTTTTTCATTTGAATCATCCATCATTCTTAGCTCAGGAATCTTCATGATAGGCCTAAATTTCAAATTCCTCATCATTTCAAAAAATAATTAGCATTGACCTATAATATTTATTTCTTCACAAAATAATCTCCACATACAATTAACTTTTCTTTGACAAGTATGATTGCTAATCTTGTTAGGCATTGATTTCAAAATGTTAGTATCAATATCAATCAAATATTTTGGTCTTCTAAAATGAATTCTAAAAGGTGTTATAATCTCTTCCATTCCCTCAACATTTTGAATATCAACATAAGGTTGAGTGTTTTGCGTACCTTGAACCAAAGATGATGTGCCTTGGCAATAAGATGCAAAAGATGGAATATCACCTACTTGACATGTTGATGTTGTGCCTTCAAAATGACATGATGGAGTGTGTACATTGTCAGATCTACAAATTAGCATCTCTTCAACATGAGATGATTATATGACTCCAACATTGGAAGATGGTGTTCAATTGTCTTCTTAAGCATAACAGTCTCATTCGTTCTCTTTTTCTTTCCAATTCTTCCTTTTTGTTTCTTTGTATCAGTGGTTCTTGTTCCTCTTCGAAAGTCAAATTTTCATTATTGCTTTGTAACTTTCTTTGTTCACATATTAGTTTCATTTTATCTCTTTTCATTGCTAAATCTCTCTCCTCTCTTCATTTGTTTAAGTTTTTGGTTTCTTCCTTGGCATGTTGATGATTTCTATATGTCAAATTATTCAAACATCTGAATTACTTACAATTTTTCAATTACAAATCATTCAAATACATATAAAAATTACAATTATTTCAATGAATACACAATATATATTAAACAACTTGCCAAATTTCTAACTATGTCCAAATAAAAATTTATTTAAACATACAAATTTCAATGAGTTCACTATATATTAAACAACATGTCAAAGTATATTCAAATTTGTCTCTATATAACAATAAAGACTATGTAAAAAGGATCGCACTAACCTTTTCTACAGGAAGAATATTTTTAAAAGCCTTCAAATAGTGTATCCAATGATTTAATTTGGTGTTTTCTAGCTTCAAATGGAATGAAAGAGTGTTCAAAAAGGCTTTAAATAGTGTTTTCTACTTTCCAAAAGCTTGCAACCTATGTTTTTTGTCAAAACAACATAATACACAACAAACAAAAAGCAAAATATGGATCATGAAGAACCCAAACTTGCTTTATGACCATTTTTTGGTGTTTTCATATAGTGCGTATAGACTATAGTGCATACACACTATAAAGCATGTATGAACTATAGTACATATGCACTATGTGAAAATAATCTATTCCTATCCCACCATCCCCCATCCCCTACTCTCTCTCCTCTCCCATTCCCTACTCTCTCTCACTCTCACTCTCCTCTCCCATCCCCTACTCTCTCACACTCTCTCTCTTCTTCGATCCCCTACTCTCTCTCTCACTCTCCCTCTCCTACTCCTGCTCCCACTGCCTACTCTCTCTCACACTCTCTCTGTCTCACATCCCCTACTCTCTCTCACTCTCTCTCCTCTCTCATCCCCTACTTTGTCTCTCACTCTCCCTCTCCTAGTCCCTCTCCTACCACCTACTCTCTCTCTCCCATCCTCTACTCTCTCTCACCCTCTCTCCTCTCCCATCCTCTACTCTTTCTCACTCTCTCTCCTCTCCTATCCCCTACTCTCTCTCTCTCTTGCTCTCCCTCTCCTACTCCCTCTCCCACTACCTACTCTCTCACCCTCTCTCCTCTCCCACCCCCTACTCTCTCTCACACACTCCCATCCCCCCTCTCTCTCTCTCCCTCTCCCACTACCTACTCTCTCTCCCATCCCCTACTCTCTCTTCCCTCTCACATCCCATACTCTCTCTCCCCCTTTTCTCTCTCCTCTCACATCCCCTACTCTCTCTGATGTAGAGCCCTCTATATTTATCTTCAAGGAATCTAAGTTAAACTCAAGGGATTCACAATAGGCTGGTACACCCTTAAGGAACCAAGAAAATCTCAAAGATTTCAACAAAGAACTCTGACATTATACACCAATAAAGACAACATCTACATTCACACAGTTAGATTTCTATGTCTAATTACATTATTTATAACTTTCATTCTTGAAATTTTCTTTCCAATTAGGAATGATAAAAAATATTCAAAGATGATACCCATCCAATAAACCAATTACAAGTTATGGTCTTTGTATCAAGACCCAATTTTTCTGTCATAAACTAGAAGTAAAATAGTAACCTTAACTAAGGCATCAAATATATTTCACAAAAAAATTAAAATAACACCAAAAAAATTCCATTTTATCCATTTGTGAGTCTATTTTCCAAATCTATAAGCCACTTGTTTTTACCATTTATAAATCATTCTATAAGATCAAATTTTTGTCAACAACACCACTGAAGGCATTTAAAAACTAGTTTTCACTCAAATCTTCATAACTTTCACAAATCTAAATGAAAAGGTTTCAAAACAAATTTAAATTAAAAATAGTTCACATATATTTCCAATGAATATTATTAGACATCACGAGTCTCCAAAATGTGTCTGTACCACACATTACAATATGACTGTATTCAGGGAATCTCAAATCTGCAAATACCAATTTTCACCAAAATGCTCATAACTTATTCATTCCTTCATAAAATTGAACCAAGCCAAAAGAATGAGAAGTATAATTCATTGTTCTACCTATCAATTACTATATTACATAGTTTTCAAGCTGTACATGTCCGTACAAGGCCTAGAAACAGCACTAGAACTAAAACACCAATCAAAACAATAGCAATGGAATGCACCAATAATGTATCAAAGTATTTCCTCT